>JAEAOA010001585.1:0-654878 GCA_016746295.1 Potamilus streckersoni | reverse complement strand
TTTGAAAGCTGCATGTCTAAATCCATTACAATATTTTTGTCCACCTGTAAGCATTATAGTTATGTGACTGAAGATCTGCAGATCTTTTAGTAATTTGGATTTTATTTTCTTCAGGCATTTGTGTTGTCACAAAAAGATAATTATATGTATTATATGTCACAGAAAGATTATTATATGTATTATATAATGTCACAGAAAGATAATTATATGTAATATATAATGTCACAGAAAGATAATTATATGTATTATATAATGTCACAGAAAGATAAATTATGTGTATTATATAATGTCACAGAAAGATAATTATATGTATTATATAATGTCACAGAAAGATAAATTATGTGTATTATATAATGTCACAGAAAGATAATTATATGCATTATATAATGTCACAGAAAGATAATTATATGTAATATATAATGTCACAGAAAGATAATTATATGTATTATATAATGTCACAGAAAGATAATTATATGTATTATATAATGTCACAGAAAGATAATTATATGTATTATATAATGTCACAGAAAGATAATTATATGTATTATATAATGTCACAGAAAGATAATTATATGCATTATATAATGTCACAGAAAGAAAATTATATGTATTATATAATGTCACAGAAAGATAAATTATGTGTATTATATAATGTCACAGAAAGATAATTATATGTATGATGTGAAGTAATCACACTTCTCCTCATTGACAAGTATTATTGTTTCAGGTGTTAGCAGTTTGTGTGCCCAGACAGGTTCCTTGCAACCATGTTTTGTTCACAAGAAAAGGGCACCCAAGATTGGAGATATCAGGTAGGACTTGTTATTATAGTCTTTTCAGCTATCTCCAATCTTTCTTAATCCATCAATACATTTGTCTGTGTCTTTTTCACTGTCTGTGTCACACTGTAACTTTTTTATCATTTGAAATAATTTAATCCCACATGGCTGTCTTAAGTGATATACTACTTGAATACCACATTTTGGGTCCAGTCTGAAAGATTAAAGTCAAAGCCAGCTTTTTGAGTTCTTGTATTATTTGTATTTTATAGAATGATATAACCAAATTTAGTGCTAAATGAGAAATTCACCATAGGTGTTTAAAGTAGATGGATGATTACATATCTCTGCTTGAAGATGTGCAGGTAACACATTTTGGCTTTTATATATATATATATATATATATATATATATATATATATATATATATATATATATATATATATATATATATATATATATATTGAATATCATGATTCCTTGACGGACTTAGCCAGAGATATAAATAAAAAGACATTGCTTATTTTGTCATATTATCTAGACACCATTTTTGTATCTATTATCCATGCCCTTTTTTGTGAGGGTCTTGTCTTCCAGAAAGCTTTGTGTTTCAGGCTCTGTTCATTTGGACTTGCATCCATGAGATTTAGATCACATAACTATATTTGCCAATCAAAGTTGTTGTTCTTCTTAATGTTTGGTATTAAAATAAAATGGATACTAATGAATATTATGCCTAGATCTGCTGGGTAAAAAGTTTCAAGACAAATTGGATACAAGTATATTGCTAAATTCCAATCTGGAAATGACATAGTTCTAGTAGTGTTCATTAATCCACTTGTCATTATATGAGGTTAATTCAGTGTTCTTCCTCAGAAGTGTGGTACTCATTTTACAAGCTGCAAACTGCAAGCTCATGTACCAGTGTTGCTGTACAAACTAGGGTTAAAAATAATGATGTCAGGTCCCATTGTCACTGTACAAACTAAGGTGTCTATAGCAATGATGTCAGGTCCCAGTGTCACTGTACAAACTAGGGTGTTTATAACAATGATGCTAATTCTTAGTGTCACTGTACAGACTAGGGTGTTTATAACAGTGATGCTAATTCTTAGTGTCACTGTACAGACTAGGGTGTTTATAACAGTGATGTTAATTCTTAGTGTCACTGTACAGACTAGGGTGTCTATACAGGGATGTCAGATCCCAGTATCACTGTGCAAACTATGGTGCATATAGCAATGATGTCAGGTTCCAGCTTCAAAATTTCTTCCTCAGATTGAGATTTTTGAATATCTTTCATTATGCTAAGAATGATTTTCTTCAAAGAACATTTAGCATTATCAATGACTGAAATAAAGTCTTAAAATCTTGAATTTTCCTTTAAGGAGTCTTGGCTTTAATTGGCTCATGAAATTTTAACAGTTTATCAAGAATGAAATTGTTGCCAAGTGTTACATTTTGAAAATAAAGTGATTTGGCATCTTTTCACCACCTCTAATAGAAATATTGATAATAAAGATGATAATTTAAAATCTCATTTTGAGAAGAAAGCAAATCTTTTTGTAAATAATTACCTGATTGCATTAATGTTAGGAATACCACCTAAATCCAGACCTTCCAAAGATGACATATCATATATTCTGTATATGATATATAGACAGAGAGCAATAATTTTTGCCCATTACATTCCCATACCACATACAGGTAGCACTAGTGAGTGCACACATTCTGGGTAGGATGAGAGATTAATTTGATCTGGTAATTTACACAAAATATTTCCCCTCTCCTTCAAATGTGTTCTCTGATCACATTAACATTAGGTGAAAATAGGCATTAGGTGGAGGGGATGTTGAATATCCAACCTATACTCCAGATAACTTCAAAGGAAGAATATTGGATTCCCCATACAATGGTTAACTGACTCTACTGGTTGTGAACAGCATGATCAGAGGTGACAAAGTTTACATCTAGAAGGAAGAAATTATGAGATCTTTACCAGACAAAATTTCTGGGCAAATCTTCATCCGGAGGTTGTGCTGATGTCACCTGGATCTGATATTTGCTCTTGTGATTGAGTCTACCAGATCTGGATTTTGTCACTGTGGTCAGGTCTAGACTCTGCATACCTGGCCTTGATAAAGACTTTGACAGAGATATGATGGTCAAGGTAAGGCTGACATATATTTAGCGATCTTCATGAACAGAGATCTTCATGAGGAAAATCTGTTTCATTTATATGCAGGATGTGCTTTTTACCCACTTCAGACATGACGAGAGGACTTAAGGGGTTATCTCCTCTTTCCCAGGTTTAACTGGGAGAAAGAGGTGACTTTAAGCTCCACAAACTGGCTCAGATCACTTTAGATAAAGTCAGTCATTTACTCAGGGTAATCACCAGATAAAGTATTAGTCTTTTACATAGAGTAATCACCAGATAAAGTATTAGTCTTTTACATAGAGTAATCACCAGATAAAGTCTAAGTCTTTTACTCAGAGTAATAACCAGGTCCTGTTTAAAAGCCTCTTGAGTTGTGTCACTACAGTAGAAATGTCATATGATGGCTTTTTGAATACTGACTAAGAGTATCCAATTCTTGGTGACAAAACCCTGTTGTATGATAAGAACCACCATGCCATCTGGTTGAAGCTTAAGGTAGGCTTGGTAAATGAACATCATCATGAATGAGGTTTTGTATGAAAGGAGCTTTAGCAAGGTCATGGCAAAAGGCTCAGATTTGTTTGAATTAAGCCAAATCAGAACTCAGGGAAGATTCCACTTAGAAAGTAAAGTGAGTTATTTAGGCCTGTGAAGTCAAAGTTGGACAGAGAAGTCTTTGTTGTTACCAAGATTGACCATAATGACAGGATGTGCTCATAATAATAATCAGAAACAACCTTTTCTCCTTGAATGGGCAAATAAAGATGTGAGATACTTGTGGGGACAAAGGCACTCACAGGAGTGATGTTTTGAGTTTTTACCAGTCCCTGAAAATGTACTACTTCCTTTATAAACCTTCGAGGGCCTTCTGGTTTATGTTGTTCATTCCAGGATCAAAGGATTGAATTGTTTCTGCTGCAAGGCTCTCTGGACATGAGCAAAGCATGAAGGAAAAGACTGTCTGAATTAGGATGGAGCATGTAAGTTTGAAAGTCACAGGTTGAGAAGAGTTTGGCCTGGCCAGGATCATCCTAGATAGATCTATCACTAGACCTAGAAGATTGTTGATTTAGGATTTGTCTCAGTGGAGAGGGACAATCAGAATCACCTGCACTTTTGACTCCTCACTGTCTGTATAATCTTAGGAGCTAAGATTATTGAAGGGTAGTAAGGCAAAGGGCCACAGACCCTTCTAAGCCTCAGGTTTTGGTAGTGGGAATTGTAGATGAGATTGAGATTCCATCTAGTTGTATAAGATCAGTCATTTGACCAACAGATGATGGGACCACTCAGTATGGATTATCTATTCACTTCTTGATAGAGAATTAACCAAGACACTGAGTTTGCTGGAAATATGTCTAATCAGGATGTAGATGTTTTATTGTGTACAACAACAACAGAATGTAGAGTTGGGGTGATTTGGTACTGCCCAGTTTGAGGAGGTATATCAACACCACTGAGTTGTTTGACATAATTTATTCCATCTTGTTCTGAAGTTGGTCACTCCAGAATAAAGGGTCTGATAATTGCTGTCATCTTCAAGAAGTTTATGTACAGACCTGTATCCTCCGAACCCCAATGGTAGTTGACATTGTCAAAGTCAAGTAACCATTGGTTGCATTGTCAAGTAACCATTGGTTGCATTTTTACATACTCAGCTCTCGGTGAAGCTGTTAGAGATGTATTCCTGTCATGAGCCAACCTTGAATGTATGAATTATCCAGGAATTACACTATCTCACTCATTACACTGATTCTGTAATCAAGCAGTATGGAAGAGAGATACCACTGAGATAATGAGGTCTTCATGCAAAGATTTAGTATTAAGAGGAAATATGGTATGATTAGACCTGCTGCTTAGAACAATCTGATGAGTTGTAGAAACTCTCTATGTGTGATCTATTTTATATTGGGACTGGATTCACCAAGGACCATCCAAAAGTGGGGAAGACATGCCAGGTTGATGTGGGTGAGAAATCCATATCCAAAGGGATGAACAAATGGGATTGACAAAGATGGGGCTTCTCAATTGATCAGAAAACCTAGACGATGCACAAGGCAAATGAGATTGTTCTTTCCTTTGACTAGAATGGGTCTGATCATAGGTTTCTATAGGATGTCTTCCAAATATGCAGTTGTGGCAAATCAATGATAAATCATATAATATGGTAAAGTGTAATAGTATCATTAGGGCTTAAGGACATACATTCCTACTCTGTGTGAAACTGATAACAACAATTTCCTGAATGAAAACTGTAGGAATTTCAGTAAGAATGGATGGACAAAGCATGAAATTATGTGTCTCAAATCAAGACAGATGGCAGATTCATTCAGGCAGTGGAGAGACAGAATGATTTAAGTGATCTTCTTCCTAACCAGAAATCAAGGCTTGGAGGGAATTGGTTTCTGAACAATCTTCAGTGCCATTTTCTTGATGAGTGTTATAATCTCATACTGATGACGTTGGCACTTCTCTCATGAGTGGAGAGTAGGAAATGGGAGGGGTTGGCAAAACGAAAAACAAATGCCCCTCTGAAGCAATGTGGATTGCCCACTTGCTTGGTGAAAAGAGACCAATGCTGTTTTTAAAAGAAATTCTGTTCTATGGTGGGATCTGAACATCAACTGTCATCAGGTTTATCCCCACACTTAGTGAATGGTCCATCCTGGATGGAATAAAGATTGATATCATGATAGTACATTCTCAAGGCATAGATGAGGTGTTGGCCATTTACTCTAAGAGTGTCACAGTTCTGTCCAAGATTAAATGGCTAGCCTAATATCCACAAGATTGTAGTCATGACTTGATATGGATGGCTTGTCAAAATCAAGATAAGTGTCTGGCATTGGATGGCACTGTTGATGACATCCAGTGCTAGATTTACCATTGTGCTTAGGGGTGCTTAAGCACACTACCACTGTTGGCCAGGTGGCCCATGTTCTTGGCAAAATAAAATTTATGATGAATGTTTCAAAAGTCTATTTTAACTCTCCTAAATTTCCTGAGTATAAATGCCTGACTACCTTAGTGTAGGCCTACCTGGCCTATGTTCTTCAGGACCCATGTAAGGGACCTCATAACTTAACTAGCACAGGGCCTCATTTATCCTAAATCCGGCCCCAATGACATCAAAATTGAGATTTGGCTGGAGAGCATGGCTTGTTCAAGTAAATATAAACCTATGTACCTGGACTTACCAGCTTGAAGGCCATGCCCAGATATTCAGGGATCTTTGCTAGCTGGGTTTCCTCAAAGTGTCAAAACAGGAAGTCAAGTTAGTTATAAACTCTGTGTGCCCAGACTTACAGGACATAATTAGACATGCCAGGGGTGGGTAGGTGGTGTACTTATGCCACCTTGGTTACCTAAAAATTGGTGGAAACAATCCCTATAGCATTTATATTCTCCAGATGTAACTATGTTCCTGACAAGTTTGTCAATGATCAATAATATTATTATCAATAATATCAAAAATATAAAAGAAATCAGTCATTTTATTTCCAATGTCACTCCCAGTTTCTTGCAGTTTCCTTAGAACTGTCTGCCATGTATTATTTGACCAACTGGCACACATGATGCATGTAGATGTACACTTTGTATGTGCAAGACATAAGTCATGAGATTTTTCACAATAGTTGATATGAAATAACATGAAAGAACAAAGTAAGAAAGAAACAAAAATACATAATTAACTTTTTTTTTTATAAATTTCAGATATAGTGTGTGAGAACCTTGATTTTCAGCACATTCTAATACAATGTATCCATATAGAGCCATGTGGTCTGAGAACACAGAAACTCTGTCCACATAGGTTAAGAACTTTATATAATTATTGTCAGAATTAAAAAAGATAATGTATATCACCTCAAGAAAAATCCATAATATATCTGAAAAAACAAAATCTTGAATGGATTGAATAGCACACAAAGCAAACTAGAGGAGGTAATGGACAAGATTTATTGCCCTTTGTATATTATAGACAGAAAAGAGAATTTTAATCTTTGGGAGGGATGGATTTGGGAGGTAATAGGGCTTATATTCCTAATGTTAATAGGATTGGGGAATAGATTCAAAAAAAGATATTGTAAGAGTTTAGTGAAACTGGGACCAAGTCACATTGTTGTATTAGTTTAGTGAAACTGGGACCAAGTCACATTAATGTATTAGTTTAGTGAAACTGGGGCCAGGTTTCATTAATGCAAAGTATTAGTTTAGTAAAACTTGGCCACTGTTCACATTAATGTACAGTGTTAGTTTAGTGAAACTCTGCCACTGGTCACATTAATATACAGTATTAGTTTAGTGAAACTGGAGCCAAGTTGCATTAATATACAGTACAAGTTTAGTGAAACTTGGGCCAGGTCACCATAATATTTAGTACAAGTTTAGTGAAACTGGGGCCACTGGTCACATTAATATGCAGTACAAGTTTAGTGAAACTGTGGCCAGG
The DNA here is from genome assembly GCA_016746295.1 of Potamilus streckersoni. NCBI lineage: Eukaryota > Metazoa > Mollusca > Bivalvia > Unionida > Unionidae > Potamilus > Potamilus streckersoni. The sequence goes on along the minus strand of JAEAOA010001585.1, from coordinate 647,488 downwards.
TCACATTAATATGCAGTACAAGTTTAGTGAAACTGGGGCCAGATCACATTAATGTCCTGTAAGTAAGAGTTTGGTAAAATTAGATCTGGGTCACAATAATGTAGGGTGTGTTATTGTTTTTGTGACATACCAAGATGGAGATTAAGGCATCACTGTATTGCATTACACCATTAAGATGATGAGTATAATGTGTTAATCACAGCGTAAACACTGAGGCTAGTTTCATTATTCTACCAAGAAAAGTTACATATTAGCTGTCAAAGAAGGATTAAGTATAAAGCAGATCACTATAACATTACAGTAATATGCCTATTATATTTCACTGTATAGCCACATTGTAATCCACATTATCAGCCATTTTCCTACTATATTGTAATCCACTGTCTCACCGCTAGTGGTGTGCAGTATACTGATTTACAGAAGTATCTTTTTCCAGTGATGCAAGCTACAGTACCGTCTTTCACTGCACTTGATTAGTTTCCATTAGCAAGGAATACACAAATATTTTGGAGCATTCTCGTTACAGATATAATGATAATAACAGCATTGTTTAAATTTTCATGACAAAATAATTCAGAAAGTTTTTATATTTAATACAGAACAATTGTAGTTAGCACAGAATTATATGAATATTATAAATATAATTATATTTATGATCCTTTAATGACATGTCTGACCCATGTCATTTATGCAGGAATGGTGGCCAAATGGAATATTGTGACAGATATTCTAACCAAATTCAACTTTTGAAAATATTTCAGAATAAAAAAATGTTATATTTTTGTTTTTTTCTAGCATTTGTTAATGTATGAAGTATATGCATTCCTTTCTAAGACAGCAAATCATCTGAAGATTTTCAGGAGAGAATCTGTTTTCTGTTTGAATTTTATGTACTTTTTCAGTTCCATTAAATATTTTGAGTAAGTGTGCATTGTGTTTACTGGCCCCCTCTGATACATATCTTGTCCAGTGTTGCTATCACTCTCACAGTTTCCGTCCTATTATATCAGTAGTGCTTGTAGATAGTAGACTTCAGTATTAACACTTCCTATTTTTATGAGCCAGCTCTCAAATGTCAGCAGTGTCTACTGTAAGATTATTCATCCCACTTTCGTTACAGTTTTTAGATTACATTGTACACCTTATACAATGATTAACACACACTTAATACATTCAGCAGCTATAAAGAATTCACATTTTATTGGAGAGAGCTGGGGTTGCAATTTTGCTTTTGAGCTGATATATTGTTTTCTTTTATCTCAAAAACAATGAATGTTTCTTAAAACTATTATGGATATAAATACTGTGTGTTAGAAATCAGAGAAAGATAATTTTTGCAATGTGAAAAGTTTTAAAAATGTGTCATGTCCCAGCCCTAGATCATTACATTGTTGGTTCCAAATATAAATGTATTATACCATAGTATGTATTTTTCACAAATACTGCCATATACCATGATACAAATTTTTTGTTGTACATCGGTCTTCCAGCCACATTATTATCCACTGTCCAGTCACATTGAAGGTGCTGTCCAGTCACAAGTAATCTACTCTACAGCCACATTGTAATCTACTGTCCAGCTACATAAAAAAAACTTTGATGTCTTTCAATTAAATTTAAATACAATAATAACAAACTTTGATAACTTCAATATCATTCAAATCCTCTACATGACCCAAATGTTACACTCATTCCTGTCATCTAGTATTATAACCCTATAATGTAGTATTATAACCCTATAATGTAGTAATATAACCTTACAGTGTAGTATTATAATCCACAATGTAGTATTATAACCCATAATATAGTATTATAACCCTATAATGTAGTATTATAACCCTATAATGTAGTATAATAACCCTATAATGTAGTATTATAACCTTACAATGTAGTATTATAACCCATAATGTAGTATTATAACCCTCTAATGTAGTATTATAACCCTATAATGTAGTAATATAACCTTACAGTATAGTATTATAACCCATATTGTAGTATTATAACCCATAATATAGTATTATAACCCTATACTGTAGTATTATAACCCTATACTGTAGTATTATAACCCTCTAATGTAGTATTATAACCCTATAATGTAGTAATATAACCTTACAGTATAGTATTATAACCCATATTGTAGTATTATAACCCATAATATAGTATTATAACCCTATAATATAGTATTATAACCCTATAATGTAATAATATAACCTTATAGTGTAGTATTATAACCCATAATATAGTATTATAACCATATAATGTAGTATTATAACCCCATAATATAGTATTATAACCCTCTAATGTAGTATTATAACCCTATAATGTAGCATTATAACCTTACAATGTAGTATTATAACTCTGATGTAGTATTATAATCTTATAATGTAGTATTATAACCCTGTGATGTGGTATTATAACCTTATAATGTAGTATTAAAACTCTATATTGTAGTATTACAACTTTGTAATGCAGGGACTGCTCCAGTAACCCAGTGGTTAGAGCATCAACTTTGCATGAGGTATGTCATGAGTAGTAGGAGAAAGTAAGAATCCGAGCTCAACAACCCCCTCCAGACCTCCAAACAAATACAAAATACCTAGGTAACGTAATAGAAAACCTATTGCAATCAATAATTGCGTTAAGAATCCGAGCTCAACAAATACAAAATACCAAGGTAACGTAATAGATCACCTGTTGCAATCAATAATTGCGTTAAGAATCCGAGCTCAACAACCCCTCTAGACCTCCAAACAAATACAATAGAACACCTGTTGCAAAATATCTAGGTAACAGGTAAAATTTAATTACGTGATCTTCCAGAATAAGCAGAATGATATGTCAGACTCAATTTTCCAAATCATTACGATTTAGCAGAGCGTGGCGATTGTGGACTAAATTACGCATTAGAATTCCAGTAAGGTAAGTGGTATTATACCTCATTACCAACTGTTAATGTCTCAACTGTAGATATCAAAAATATTTCATTATCATGGTGATAGAGGCTAAACTTTACTTTACCGCTCACATAACGACGGGACTCAAACAAATCTTTTATTTGTGATTTGTTAAGAGGGTATTTTTTGTCGATAAAATACACCTTTGACCGATCAAGATCAATTGTAAGTTTGGTGTATTTTTGCTGACTAATCGGACAGTGAAAGTTTTTAAATTCCGCAAGCAACTTTTGATACAATTGTTCGAGATAATTAAAATACTCGCTGTCATCAGATCTGATGAGCGAAAGTTTTAACTTGTCACGGGTACCACTAAAGCATATGCCTGATGTTTCATTATTAATTTCAACTGTCAATGGTTTGTCGTCCATCATTAGATATTTGATTTTGCTACTGTAGCTATTTGTCACTGTCAAATTTTCAAACATTATTTCTTAAGTTTAGATAAAATTTTAGTTTGCAAAGATAATGTCAAGTATATCTCTATCATCATGACAATACCCAAGTGCAAATGTATCTACCCCATTTTCGCAATAACGTTTATCATCAAAATTGCTCAAACCGCGTTTGATAAGGACATCTGTTTCGAGCTTATGATGATTTGTCCGAATTGACATAGCTCTTATAAAACTAACACCGCCATCAAGCGCATACTTGTAGTCATCAAATTTTATAAACTTTTTAACAAAATCACGAGGCAGACCTTTTGCTTTTTTTGTTATTTTATTATTGTCTAACAATACGGCATACATTTTACTACGTAATCCGATAAAGTATTTGATAGCGCTCGAGTTCATTTCATCTTTGAACTTACCAATAACCTTTTTATTTGTGTCGTCATGAAATTTACTGTCACGTGGGTAATCAGAAAGATCAAACAGATATCTATTATCAAACATGTCCTGATAGACGTTCTCGCATTCGATTTCATATACGAGCGAATCAGTATCAGTAAATAATAATCTACTAGCCGGCCATTGATTTTTAACAAAATTATAATGAAAATCATACATCAGCCACTTTGATAAATCTAACACTGAAGCTCCAACATAGATCGGCTTGTTTAGTTTTAGATTTGTTTTTCTTCTTTGTATCGCAACAAGATTCTCATTAAATATTTTCATGCTCACAAAATCATCGTCTGACACAAGTTTGTTTCTGCGATTGACATCATTGACTAGTTCGATATTTACGCGTTTCCTAATATTCTCCATCGTCTTACCAAAAACGGAATTGTTCATCAGTTTGAAAAAGTTTTTCTCAAAATCAGTTTTTGCCGCAGCTCTTCTTGTAGTGTTTGAGTTAATATAACCTCTCATCCACGGCGACTGATTAAATTTTAGTACGCGATGAACTTTTCTCAACACGAGACCAGCATCGACTGCTTGTTTTAAAGCTTTGTAATGCAAAACATAATTACGTTTATGAAGCAAATTTGGTACTAGTTTCTTGACCATGGAATGTTGCCTTGGTGATGCTGACGCTTGTTGTTCTTCTGATAACAAACTATAATCTATAACCATCGATTCCGCACAGAAAGGGTAATCGTTATGTAGTTTGTGTAGCGAAGTTGGATAATCGAGATCAACTTCAACGAAATACGAAACATCGTCGGGTATCTTTTTTTCTGTCTCTGATAGAAATTGATCAGCCGTGATCCAATGAAATCCACCAAACGGCATTGGTTCTGCCATCGAATACCCGTACAAGTTATTACAATCTAGATAAACTATATACTTCGAAGGAAGGTCAGGATTATACTCTTTCAAATATTTGTTGTTTGCTTCAGCATACTTCTTCGTTATCACGCTAATACCGCCTCGGATACCTTTTTCAATAAAATTGAACATATCAACATCAGTCAGTAATTCCAACCTTACCTTACTAAACTTTAACAGAGCATCCCATGACAGTCCAGGGGCAGAATAATACCAGCAAGGATCTAGTCCGTAATTATTATAACTCACTTCTCGAAAACTTTCAAAAACATCTGCTAATAATAACACGTCAGTTTTCAAATACAAATCGTGATAATCACCAAAAGTCTCACAATCAAACTCTTTCCAAATATCTTGTGCATACTTGTACTCGTCATCAGTGATATTTTCGTTTTTAAGTTGCGAGTAAAATTTGTCTTTGCTAGGTAAAGATGTTTCATCAAATTTACTCCAATCGTCGAGATATTCGTATGGAAAAACTCCTTTTTTAGCTAATAGATTAAATTTATCTCCAAAACAGTCTCTTAGGTTATTAAATTTACTACAACCTTTTACTAGCTCATCTAACGATGCTGCCATAAACTGCAGGCTGTCAATAAAACGTAATTTACCTAGCGTAACTGACATATACTTTTCAAAATTATTTGGAATGCATTTGATGACATTATTGAGTTTTAGATGAGCTTTTATCTCAGGATCACCAAAAGCTTCTACTATAATATGGCTATCATATCCTCGAAAATTGTGAAGAATAACTGGAATAAAATCTGGAGCGTGAAATTTTAAATTACACTGGTCATGAGCCGCTCCACGATACTGTCCGGTCAAATGGCAATGGTCACGTACTTTTTTGTTGTCAGGGTCAAAAGCTTTTTCACAAATATAACAAATTTTCGCTTGCTCGTGATCAGATTCTTGTTGAGGTGTTAATTTTAACATTGGAGTTACTTTTTTCAAACGATAAGTAATATTATCAACTTCATTAATCAACTGCTTGAGAAGCCAAACAGCTGGATTTTTACCACGATAGAGTTGGATTGGTTTAGATAACCTCGAATCAGCGCAACAAACTACCTTGTACGCTACTCCACATGGAACATGATTTTGAATTTTTCTTGTACTCGATTGGTTAGGATCATTTTCTACGCCAAGTACAGGTTGAAGTAAGCATTCGAAATCGACGTATATGACGAAAGGAATTTTTAGTTTATGATTATGATGGACAAACTGTAACACGCTATCTTTTTTAGATGGCATTGTTATTCTTTGTACGTCACTACAGTACTGCAAATGCTTTTGTAATGTTTCATTGTCTCTACAACCGTGCAAGCAGCGATAACAAAAGAACTTTTTGTTGTTATTTTTATTATACTGTCTTCCAACTAGTCTGTTAAAGTTTTTGATCCAAACGTAATGATTTTTATAAAACAGTAAATTGATAGTCGATTGTGAAGCTTTTTCTGAAATATACCTCGGATAGACATTTTCTTTTTCATCTAATCCGAAAACGTTAATCGAAATATTATTTTGCTTTTCAAACTTTGGTATTTGATTTTCTGCCACTGGAAAGTCAATACCAGCACAATTTAATCTTGACACGTGACTGATATACTTCTCAACACGATCAGCATTTTTTTCTGCTGGAAATAGCGCGGAAAGAACAGCCCATTGGAAACATTTGCTATCGACGTTTTTTATGTTTATACAGCACTGTTTATTTTTTATTTTTGGTGGCAGGTCGATATACGAACTACCGCGTAATGCGTCATATTTCATCGTGTGAAACAAAATTTCCTTGATCATTTCAAACTTCCAACCCGAACCTAATTCGGTAAATTCTTCTATTTTTTTCCAAATTTCTTGGTGTATTTCATTAGATAGTGACAAAAGATCACTACCAAGTAAAACACGTCTAGATTTTGCGTTGATGTAAGGGTCTGCAATTTCCTTGTTAGTAGATTCTTCCGTCACAAGTAGTTTTGAAAATATAACGTGATATTGCACTAACAATCTTAGACCCTTATGTTTTTCAAGCTCACGTTTTACAGTCGTCTGTAGCAGATGAAAGAGATTTATTGTAGTAAAATTTACTAAAACAATTTGATTATCAAACTGATAACTATTATCAAAACCTGCAAAAGCAGTCGCTATTTTAACAGGTTCTCCAATAAGACTTCTCTTGGCTATATCACGCAATTTCAACATTATTATACTATAGTCTAATATCTAATTGATAATTTACTCCGCTAAACAACAATTAGAGATAAAAATATCACCTATAATATAATGACAGTAAATCTGACAAGCGCACGTGAGCAAGAGGTATATCATGTTTATCCGAAGTACAACCTGTACGCTGGAAATGCACTTGGTTCGGTTATTAATATCATTACTGGAATATCTGTTGGTAAAGCAACGCCAGCGGGTTATACGATTAGTGTAAAGGGAGATAATACTGAAAGAATTACGATGTTTAGAAAAGATTTTATTTACACGTTATTTTGCGATGACATTCCAGAGGGGAAACGAGTATATCATTATAACGGTAAAGTCACTGATGACAACATTGAAAATTTATCCTTACAAGATGAGTTTCAGCCGCATCCGGTCTTTGATTTATACGAGGCTAACGATCGTGGTATTATAAGAAACAGAAAAACTAAAAAAGTTCTTAATAATATGAGCAATATGGGATATATCAGTGTGACTGTTAGAGGAACATCGACAGATCGAGTTTGTTATACTGGTCATAGGTTTGTTTACGAGGTGTTCAACGGATCTATACCCAATGGTCTGGTTATTAATCATATCAATAATGTAAAGACAGACAATCGATTGGAAAATCTGGAGCTAGTGACCCAACAGGAAAATGTGAGAAAAGGACGAGGTGGTGGTATTAATTTTAGATGCCCCATAAAACCTGTTATTTCGTTAAACCTTGAAACGGATGAGGAGATCAAATTCAAATCAATTACAGCTGCGGCGAAATATTATAATATAAATCCCAGAGCAGTAAAATTTGTAGCTGATGGAGCAACAAAATCAGCTTTTTCAAACAAATATGATGCTAGTATTATTTTTAGATATGATGATTAATAATATTTTGTAATTCGGTTTTAGTCAAACAATGATGAGCAAATGCTATAATATCATCGCAATCAAATTTTAGCGTCACTACTGCACTTTCATTAATTTTATTTTTTTCTGCTTCTGTTAGTAATATTTTATGAGAATCACCTTGCATTACAAAAATCTCAACGGAATATGAACTATAACCTGACAAGCATTTTCTTACCGCTTCAGTCAGTTCGTGGTAGTTTATTATATTAACTTTTTGGTGATATTTGACCTTGTCAGTCATCTTATAACAACAAATTAGATAAAAAGTATATTATAATATGGATATGATGAAACGACTTGCTAGCGATAAGGTCTCCACAATCTCTAATGATATGATAGACAAATCCATTGGTTATAACGAAGATGATATTTTATATAACAACGAGTCTGATGATGATGAAATAGTCACCGTCGTTAACAGATATAATTATAGCAGACCAACCACTGGAAAATATAATGTCAAGTATCACATTGCTAAAAAAATTATAAAATTTAATTTTACCGTTACCGAACAGCAGGTATTTTTGCAGTTAATCAGACCTTTTTTAAACATCAAAATTCCAGACCGACAGAAAAATATCAAATTCGATTTCATATTTGTCAAACTCTTTAATCTTATGACGATCTCTGACGATCGCAGACAATATCTAATATCATTATGTAAACCAGTAAAATGCAAATCTATCAAACGAAAGTATGAGGAAATTTATAATAGCATTATTTCGCAGTCGATAAAATCGACCGGGTTGGAATCCAACTGTTAAATTTATCACTATACCCACGCCATTTGACTAAACTTTTATCTCCTTTTTTCCTAATCACTTTTTCGATAATGAAAACATCTTGTTCAGTTTTTTGTAGTTCTTGTTCGTAAAAACTACCTACTATAGGTTCACCTGCCAGATCTTTTAACGCGTACGTTACAGGTACTGTTAAGAGTACTTTATCAACAACAAATACTTCTTCGCTCCAGTTTGGAGTAAATCCTTTTTCAAATATCTTTTTAGTCAAAGAGATTCTAACTTTATCACCGACCTTAAATTTATGTCTGCGGTACATGTTTTCGTTTGCTAATATTGGATTTTTGATAGCGTCATTGGGTGACATTTTGATGGTTCGATGTTTCGTGTTATTATATTCGCCTACGATTTGAGAAAGGTCATCGATGTACCTGTTGGTGTTTTTAGCTGTCATATGTTTATGTAATTTTTCGTTTAGCGTGCGATTAAATCTCTCGACAACAACGCTTTTGCCTTCGTTTCCTGTAACGTATTTTTTAATATTATTTTGTTCTAGAAACTGTTCAAACTTTTTGTTAAAAAACTCGGCTCCATGATCAGTCCAGATTTTGTTTGGTTTTCTTTCAGTACTCGTTATTATCTGTTTTAGCGCATCAGTGATTGACGTTCCTGTTTTATCTGAAACTGGCACACTAAAAGCGTATTTACTGAAAACATCTATAACGTTAAACAAATACTTCTTTGGAGCGCCATCAGCGCCAACGTTAAACTGAGCCAGATTGGATACATCTACCAAATCTATTGCCCAGATATCATCTACAGCGTTTGCAACAACTTTGCGTCTCGGAAACTTTTTTTTTTAGGTCTGTGTAGTTCGACTGCAAGATCATCGTATAATTCTTTTCCGAGTCGAGACTCTCCGAGTCCAAGTTTATATTTTGCTCCTATCATTCCTTGAACAAATCTTCTATCAAAACGTTCTCGTAGATTTGTTGGCTCCATATCATGTAATTCGTCTAACATTACTTTATCACAATCTGCTTTCGAGTTTTCATGATCACGATAACAGATATCGTGACGCATTGCTATTGCATCCACTTGATTATAAGGCTCTTGTCCTGGCAATGGATTGTCGTTTTCATCTAGTTGTTGATCTAGCGGATTCCACGGACCTGTATAACGATGACCTGGCAAAGTCCAACCGCCTTTTGGTTTTGGTAATTTTCCAATAATTTTATGTATATCTATACCTAACCCTATTATTTCTCTGTTGTTACAACGTTGACAGTACGTAATGATTTTATCTTGTTCTATGCAAAGATCTTTGTCACAATCACAATTGCATTTCATTTTATTTTATTTTGTTTCATAAGATTAATCGTCGATCAAGATAACTCTATCAACGCTAGATCCTACTTGTTTTTTCAAAAACATACTTTTCTTTCTACCACAGATTGCACAAATACTTTTTAACATCGTTCTATTATTTTTCGTTTTTTCCGTCATCTCATCCTTGTTCTCTGTTTTAGTTTTGCATTTGAGACAGTATGTTGACATTATTATATCAAGGAGTTTAGATAAAATTGATTGCAATATTATCATTCGCATGAGAAGGAAGCTCATCAAATTGTAAAATAAACTTTAAAAAGTTTTTACTTCCAGAGCTTTTACTCCCAGAGTTTTTACTCTGGTGCATTTGTCTGACAAACATGATACAATAATAACCACAAGCTGATGTTCCAATCGGCTGTAGTTGATTAGACGAATAATTTATTTTATCAAATTTTTTAAAAATATATTTTTTTATGAGATCGCTTGGAGGAAGTCCGAACGAATCAAAATAATTGTTATCGTGGACAGCAACCCAGTGGGTGCCAGAGCCATCATTGAAGTTTTCAATATTTACAACACAAGAACCGCCTGTTGGTACGTCATCGAGTTCATCCTTGGAAAATACTCCTCGAAATCCAACAACGTCCTTCAATTTTTCAATGATGTCAAAATTGCTCAATAACGTCTGGTCCCTGGTAGAGTTAATCCGCGTCCGATTCCTAGTAAGTTTGGCAGCAGACTTCCCGCTAGTCCCGCTAAAAGTGGAGCGAAAGGAATAATTCCTCCTTGTTTTGTTTGTTTGCGTTTTGTTGTTTTCTTTTTTTTCGATGATTTTGTTTTTTTCGGCGACTTTTTCGTTGGCATTTTATTTTATACTATTACATAAAACTGAGTGACTATGTCACTGCCGATAGATTTGTTTGATACCACGACCTTCGACTGCTTTCTTTGTTGCGCCAGAGACTGCTCCTGACGCAGCCGCAAGTCCAAGTGTACCAAGTACTGGTAAAACTTTGCTAGCTATTATTGATAACGCTGGTCCAAAAAATCCACCTTCTTTTGACATTGCAGTTACCTGAGAAACAGATAATTTCAGCACAAATGGTTTTCCTTTGTCGAGTTTATTGATTTGTTGTTGCGTTAGCATGACTTTTACTGCAATTTTATTTGAAGTTTCCGGAGAGATCATCAAAGAAACAGAGCTGCGTTTAGCAACAGCTGCTGATAATTTTTCAACTTGACCAGATGTTAGGTATATTTCTCGAGTTGTGTATTTGGTTTTCATAATGTTATATCCAAGTTGTTAGATTAAACTTGTACTGTCATTCTTCCTTTGATTGAATCGATGGTCAGAAATCGATCACTAACCAATAGCGCGTATACGTTATACTGTTCACCTGGCACAGCGCCCAGTGTCCACGTGACCTCAATATCTGCAGTCGATCCCACAACACGCTCCAAATGTTTTGATACGTCGAAGTAAAAGATGGGATAGAGCGTTCGAAACTCATCTATTGATATTTGAGATCCACTGTCCGCGTTCTGATATTTTTGCATTGCTTCCATAAGATACATGTACGGCCGAGAGATGTTTCTGGTGGCGTCTATGGTAAAATTACATTCGATTGCACGTTCGGGATACTGTTTGGAATTTACTCTCACAAATATTCGTCTAACGTCTGGGTTATCGAATATGGAGTTGTTTATTTCCTGATTGTTACGACGTGCTTGTCGTTGAAATACGACGAACAAGTGTCGCGGTAGTTGTTCGCTGGGCGTGGTCGTTACACGCCATGTGTAATCAGTCGCGTTGGGAATGGCTGTTTGATAAATCCTGTTCTGTTGGAAGTGTATCTTTTTTGTAAAGGTGGCTAGTAAAGATTCGAGCTCCATCATTTTAGCTAATGAAGGGACAACCCGAGGCATCCACAGTGCTAATCTTGTAATAGAAAACTGTCCCTCAGCCACTCCACCGGCGTGTATTATACAATCGTTTTGATCAGCTCGATCTAATATAAGCGTATGTTTTATTCCTCGAAACACTTTGTTATAATCACGGCAAAATCCAAAGATTGTACTTAACGGAAGCATCATCGTTATTTGGCGAGATTCTGCGGCAAACGCTTTTCGTTTGGTAAATCCCTCGTTATATCTTATGTTACGTGCACTAATAACACCGTTTATTAATTCTAACATTGCAACACCATCTGCGCCTGCCGCTGGTGGAGTTATACCAAGATTACGACAAGCGGCAATAAGTGAAACTCTTGTGGCGTTTGCATCAGCAGCTGCACCTGGTGCGGCTATACCAAAATTGTTAGCATTAGTAATAAGAAAATCTCTTACAGTTGCAGCATCTGCAGCGGCATCAGCTCCGTGTACTTCTACACCTCTTGAAATAAACTCGCTCGACGCAGTTGTCCCTAGTCCAGTATCTTTGAACCACATCATATTTGTGGCTATTGATCTGGAATAGTCATCGCTAAACGAAACGATGTTTAGTATTGTACTCGCTATGGGTAAGTGCATCGAAATATCTTCTACGGTTTGATTGGCCAGTTGGTATCGTGCACTCTTAAACAAGCTCCAACCATTATTGACGAGAGCGATTTCTGCATCAGCTGCAATATCACCACCTATCACAGTTAATATTTGACCACGCACTTCTAGCATTGCCTTATGGGGTAGTAGAAACACGTCCTCGTCTCTTGTGTTAAAAGTTCTAACTCCGGTTTTATTCGGTTCGTTCGAGTTCTCATCGAGATACTCGACATACTCTAATTCTGTTACAGCATCGTCAGTATCAATTTCTTCTGCAAGATCGAGATAGTTTTTAGCTGACATTTATTTTATAATCGTTACACAAAATTAAAAGGCAGCAGGGGTCATCGGCGCTGTTTTCTTTACAAGTTTACGTACTATTTCTTCACCACTCGGCGACAATAATTTTTTTGTTGTAGCTATCATAGCTCGTTTTGTTTCTTCTGTTGGCGCAATATCTGATATTACTCGTTTTATTTCCGACACCGTAGGTGTTGTTGAAGGTCCTTTAATCTTATCAGCAATCTTTTGCCCTACTGCAGTGCCTGCTGAAGATGCCGCCCCTGTAGCGAAAGCTTTACCGGCGTCAAGTGCAATGGGCGCTACTTTACGCGCGATTCCTGGAATATTCTCTGCAATTGTTGTAAATATATTTCCAAAAAATCCACCTACGATTTTTCTTCGATAAACTTTTCTTCGTCTCATTTTATAAAATTATGTACACAAAATCACATGCCTAGGCAGTGCGTAGGTGTAAGTAATACGTGACTATCTCGTTGTTCACGTCTATTTGTCGTCCAGATTGGTCTGTGAGTTGCATTGTAATGCTTGTAATTTGATTCTCAGGTGTTATTGGATAGTAGATAATCTGTCGCGGAGTGATTTGCATGAGAGAACCCGGTGGGACTTCTGGTGAGAAACTGTAGATCGTTTGCCCGCGGTTGCCTTTTGACGTATAAGATCCAGATGCGATAGAGCAATTGATGAGTATTGTATTTACTTCTGTAATATCTACTGGTAGTTCTCCATCAAATGTCAAAGATTTATCTTCACCGGTGGTATAGTATAAAACTCTAGTAAAACCTAACATCTTTCCAAAACTTCTTTCTTCAAAGAGGACTTTCATATTTCTTTTCACTGTTATCCTAGCTCGTAAGGTGTTATAATTCGCCGCTAATTCGAAATTATCAGCATTCCCACCAGCTTTTGTTAGAAGCTCTTTTATTGTTCTGTTTAGATCAGTAATGTTATAAGCTCCTTGTGGAATCTGTAGTTTGTATTGTATATCAATAAACTCTTTTTGTGATGTTGGAGATTGTTTAACATTAACGATTAAAATTTCATCATTAATCCCAGTTTTAATATTCGGCATGGCGTTCCAACAAGTACAAGAAATTAATCCAATCTCATACTGTTTTGCAGGATCTAGTTCTATTGGTGGGTTGTAATTTACTGTAAAATTCGCGCTGTTTCCTGTTATTTGTGATGAATCAAGCAATAATGTTGTTTGCATTATACTAATATTTTAGATAAGATCGCGGTGTAAAATTTCGTACTCGGATGATGTTAGTAATCCACTCGATCTTAGATGATCAAGTATATCAATAATTTCGTTATCAATCTCTACACTTTCATTACCAGCTTCTTTAGAGGATATCAACAGCATTAGCCGATCGACTATGTCTGCGTTTGATGTAAAAACTTTAACTCCAAATCCAATCTTTTCCTCTGGTAATTTTTTATCTCGTATGTTTTCATATTGTTTGAGTAGTCTTTTAAAATCCCAACCTTTACTATAACCTCCTTCTTTATTTCGATATCGTTCTGATGTTTTTAGTAAAATTTCAGCCATAATTCCATCTCTAATATAATTGAGTAATGTTGGAATATTTTCTTCATCTTTTTGATCTTTAATTTCTTTATCAGCACGTGAGCCATCTTCTATAATTCTTTTTAATTTTTTTATCAAATTATCATAGTTTTCTTTTGACCAATCTCGAATACTATTAATATTAGTGATATTATTATTTTCCATAAACTCTTCATACTCAACATATTCTATTTTAGACCTAGCTTGTCTTCTGTAAAATATGATAGTATCCTCCTCAGGAGGCATTATTTTTATCATACTTTCTTGTAACGTTTTTTGTTTCTCAGCTAATTCCTCAGTTTGTTCTGACACTTTTTCTATTAACCTCCTTAACTCGTCGGGATTAACAGCCTTTGTTGTTATAGCTTGCTGAAGTGCAAGAGGGTCGTTTATTAATCTATCAAATTCAACCTGTCGTGCAATAGGATCAACAATGTCTCTTACAAGTTCTTCTGCAATTTTTTTATTTTCTTCTTTCGATCTTTCTCCTAGTAAACCAAACAAACCCTTTTCTTTCATTTTTGCTAGTTCTTCCGGAGACAATGTTGGTATTTCTGGCTGCTTGCCAAGCATTGCCTCAGTAACAGGTTTGAAAAATTTGGTTCTTTCTTCTTCTGCTTGAACTTGTCCACGTCGAGCTTCTTCCACCTTTTTCTTAAAAGCCGCTCGAGTTTCGAGAAACTTTTTTAGTAATTCGATTTTCTGTTGATGTTTGTCCATTATTTTTATACGCTTTACAAAATTATATCATAGAAACGTCTCAAGGCAACAACGAAACATCTTGGTTGGATCACGCGCTAGCTTGTCAAATAAAAAGAAACTATATCTATCTTTAGTTGCTCGATGATATAATTCGATAAATTTATCTTTTGTAACATCACCACATTGTTCGTTTGCAATATTTCTCACATCCACATTATCTAGTCCGGGAAATAATATGAAACAACCCGTATTTCGCCTAATAAACCTATCAACATTATAAAAACCTTGGGCAAGATAAACAGAATTACATCTTTTATTACGTGATAGTGAAAAATATGATCTAATCTTGTTCATTTCCTCATTGTTTAGCGGAATATCATCAAAGACGATTATCTTCTGCTCTGACGAATCGAGTTCATTCACTGGAACGAGTTCTTCTGGTTGTTTTATCAAAAATATATCATCACCAATGCCAAGTTCATCACGAAGTTTATCATTATACTCGTTTAATAATTTGTATTTGTCTTGTTGGGGGTTGATGGTGTAAATATACACCTTATCATAGTTAAAGTTATTATTGAGTAAAAGATTTAATAACAAATTTGTTTTACCAGATCCAGTTCGCCCAACAATAAGATAATGACAGTCTGGAAGTTCATTGTTATGTTTATGCTTCACCAATCGCTCGGTGTCAAAGTTTATTATCTTCGCCATCGTATAATTTTATGTTATATTAATCCAACAATTTTGTGTAGAACGGTATGTATAATGAGCTACTATACAAAATTTGGAACATTAGCAGTAGATTTATTAACAGAAGGTTACCAGGGTGACTTATCCAAGTATGCGACTCTTGATAAGCTCAAAAATGAAATCAACAATTTGTTAAACGTTGCAAGTGTAGATCCAAATGAAGTTGTAGTTTTCCAGGACAAACAAGGACGATTAAAGACGAGTAATGTACAACTATCAGATGTACTAGTACGAAATCCTACTGCAGTTGCTAATAATATTGTTACTTTTAACAATCAAGGTAAGATAGAAGATTCGGGTAGGTCAGTTAACGATTATGTTAGAAAAGCAGGTGATTTATTTACGGGAAACATTGTTATGAACCAGAACAAGATCACATACCTTGGAAACCCAACTGAGGATAATGACGCTGCTACTAAGAAATATGTTGATGATCAGGAATCAAAGTACGTGTCGGCGCATGGCGGTATAATGCGTGCATTTCTCAACATGAACAATAATGGCATCAATAATCTTAGAACACCAGAATCTGATTTTGATGCTGTAACAAAGAAATATGTTGATGATATCAACAATGAAATCACCAAGTTCAAAACTGATTTTACTAATCACATCACCACGTTTTTAAATTTTCGCAGAAACATAAACAAAACCAATAACGAATTTTTTGGAAGTCCGCCATCTGTTGATATTACACTCGATAATATTAACACAAAACTCAACGATATTATTAGTGGAATTCCTAGTATTGTTGAGAAAACGAGTATGATTAAAATTCCTCACAAGCAGATTAAAAATATTGTCTATACTGTTGCTTCTGGAATGTCTACTTGGTCGCCGCAAAATAACACTCTCAAACATACTGCAGAGGTCACTGGTGTGTATAGATTGTCCGTGTTGAGCAGTGCAAAGTTTAATATATTTACATTATTTCCATGGCGTCACTCGACTGATAATTTCTCTGGAACCGTGTCTATTGTGTTAAACAAAGATGTTGAAGAAACTTTTATGCTAATAGCAGATGACAAAAAATTAACTGCTGCGTCATATTGGTATTGTCTGGAATTTGTGGCTGAAACACCTCAACTAGTTACTTAATCAAGCCTGAGATTATGTGAACAAATATTATAATGAAAAAAAGTATAGTTGATTTCAATCATATTTCAAAAGATATTCCAGGACAGGATGTTGACGCACTAATACAATACTACAAATATTATCATAAAAAACTTTGGTGCGTTAAAAAATGCTACAAATATTATAACAAAATACTTCGAGTAATATCATATCTACCCTTGTTAATGACTAGTTCTGGCATAATTTCAAGTGGTATATCATTAAACCCGTTTTTGTTAATCATATCCGGTGTTGGTGTTTCTCTTACAGCAGCTTGTAAAAAAGTTGAACCTAAAATTTCGATAAAAAAGCACGGCTGCTTAACATCAATTATAACTTACAAAAAACTACTTGATCAAATAAGATCTTACCTACGAGGAGTAAAATATAGTATGGACGATTTAATACGTGAATTTCGTATTATTGACAACATGTTAACAGATATTCTTCCCATGAGGATCAGCAAATATGAGAAAGATTATCAAAAGAAGTATGATATAACATAAAATTTTATATAATACCACTTACCTTACTGGAATTCTAATGCGTAATTTAGTCCACAATCGCCACGCTCTGCTAAATCGTAATGATTTGGAAGATTGAGTCTGACATATCATTCTGCTTATTCTGGAAGATCACGTAATTAAATTTTACCTGTTACCTAGGTATTTTGCAACAGGTGTTCTATTGTATTTGTTTGGAGGTCTAGAGGGGTTGTTGAGCTCGGATTCTTAACGCAATTATTGATTGCAACAGGTGTTCTATTACGTTACCTAGGTATTTTGTATTTGTTGAGCTCGGATTCTTAACGCAATTATTGATTGCAATAGGTTTTCTATTACGTTACCTAGGTATTTTGTATTTGTTTGGAGGTCTGGAGGGGGTTGTTGAGCTCGGATTCTTACTTTCTCCTACTACTTCATGGATTTGAACCCTGGCTAAGTCAAACCAAAGACTTATTACAAAAATGGTACTAACAGCTGCCTCACCATGCGCTCAGCATCAAAAGGTTAATGTTTAGGACTGGTCAGCCTGGTGTCAGGATAATGTGACTGGTTGGGACATGATGCTACATGTCTATTGCCTGATGCCTCAATGGTTGACATCACTATATACTGCCACACTGTAGACATTGTAGAAATATGACTGAAATTTTTTAAAGCTCTATTAAAAAGCTAATCCAAATTACTCACACTGTAATGTAGTATTATATTTGTATAATGAACAATTATAACTGTTTAATGTAGCATTATAATTATATAACCTACTATTATAACTATATAACCCATTATTATAACTTCCTGTAACATTTTATAACTCTATAACCAATCCTGGTTCTATAACCAATCCTAACTCTATAACCAATCCTAACTATAACCAATTATAACTCTGTAAGCAAGTACTGTAACTCTTTATGACCTATTTTCATAACTCCATTGCCCAGATCCTGCCTACACATATTGTGTTACAATTTATAAGTGACAGACATAAATCACTGAAACTGAAAGCAAGTAGCAATCAATGCAATTGAAAGGTGTGCCCTGCAAACTGTTATGCATGATTAGTACAATCACACTAGCAGTACATTACAAAGCATATTAATATATATCAAAAACATGTGCAATACAATTATGCAAATTTTTATGGTAATTTAAGGGATTTGTTGTCAAGGACTAAAGTTTCAGTCTTCAGCAAGTTATTAAAGTCACAGAAATTAAACTGTTGGCTTCAAAACTGATTTATCAGTAGAATAAACATAATTGTTAGCCACATGAAAAGAATAATGACTTCCCAATTTTATACCTACAAAGATGTAACTCAGGCCATTTTAGTATGATATACTTCATATATTTCTTTACATTATGTCAACAAAAGAGACTTGCCTTATTCCTGAATCTGTTTAGAACAATGTGGATGTTCACAGTCACATGGTAATGAAGGAGTTTTTTTTGCCTTATCTTGGAGTCTCTTTTAAGGAAAGGATGGATGGTCCTATTCACATGATTTTGAAAGAGACTTACCTAATCCCCATGTCTCTGTTGAGTACAGTGTGGATGGTCCTATTCACATGATTTTGAATGAGACTTACCTAATCCCCATGTCTTTGTTGGTACAGTAGATGCTTTGAAGGAGACTTACCTAATCCCCATGTCTCAGTTGAGTACTATGTGTATGGTCCTATTCACATGATCTTGAAAGAAACTTACATAATCATCATGTCTCTGTTGAATACATGGTGGATAGTCCTATTCACATGATTTTGAAAGAGACTTACCTAATCCCCATGTCTCTGTTGAGTACAGTGTGGATGGTCTTATTCACATGATTTTGAAAGAGACTTATCTAATCCCCATGTCTCTGTTGAGTATAGTGTGGATGGTCCTATTTACATGACTTTGAAAGAGACTTACCTAATCCCCATGTTTCTGTTGAGTACAGTTAGAATGTACCTATTTCACATGATTTTGAATGCAACTTACCTAATCCCCATGTCTCTGTTGATAACAGTCTAATCCCTGGGGCTCTTTTGAGTAGGGATAGTCATTTTCCCATGGTAATTGTTATGTATATTTAATTTATGTTATTTGAACTTTGTCCATGATTGAGGGTAAGATTTTGAGCCTAGTTATCTTAAGATCTAAAGCCAGATGGTATGAATTTGGAGAAAAAAGCACAAAGTACTTTTTAAATCTTGAAAAAAGAATTTATGTCAATAAGACAATAAAAGAAATTATTTTAGATGATGGGTCAAAATTATCTGATCAGATATTTTAAAAGCCCAAAAACAGTTCTATATGGAATTGTACAAAAGTAGAATTGTTCAGCTTGATGGCAAATAGACTCAAGAAACTCAAAATAGATTATTTATTAATCACAATATTAAACTCAGTCAAGAGGAAAGAGATTTGTGCGAGGGTGTGCTTACATTTACAGAATGCAGTTTGTCTCTAAAACAAATGGGAAACGGAAAAAGTCCTGGCTCAGATGAATTCACTGTTGAGTTCTGTAAATTCTTCTGGAAGTCTGGATTCCTTTGCAGATCAATAAATTACAGATACACTGTAGGAAAACTTTCAGATTTTCAGACTCAAGGAGTCATAACATATCTACCAAAGGAAGAAAAAGACAGAAGATTTTTCAAAAATTGGAGACCTATATCACTTTTAAATATTGACTATAACATTGCTTCGGGAGCCATTGCAGCCAGGATCAAAAAGGTTCTTAAATAAATAATCGGTGATACCCAAAAAGGATTTATGAAGGGTAGATTTATTGGTGATAATACCAGACTACTATACAATATCATGAATCAAGATGTAAATGAAAATAGATATGGTTTATTATTACTAATAGACCTTGAAAAAGCCTTTGACTCAGTTGAATGGATTTTTGTGGAAGAAGCTTTACAATCTTTCAACTTTGGTGATTCTATTTGTAAGTTGTTTATGCTGTTTTGTAATGACTCTAAAAGTTGTGTTATAAATAATGGGCATATGTCATCTTTTTTTAGACTTGAATGAGGATGTCATCCAGGAGATCCCCTTGCACCTTACTTGTTTATTATTGGGGATGAGATTTTAGCTATAACTTACAAACAAGATGTGGATGTACAGGGACTGATCTTTGGTGTCAATGAATATAAATTGGATCAGTATGCTGACAATGCTTTTATTCTTCTTAATGGATCTCAACTTTCTCTTTAAGCAGCTATGAATATCTTGCAAGGTTTTTTTAATATCTGGACTTAAATGTAACAACAAAATTAAAAGCCATTTGGATCAGAAACAAGTCTTTTAGTTGTGTTTAGTTTACATTTCTAGGGTTTATTTATTTAAATTATTCAGATGAATTACAACATGTTCTTTGGCTTTTCAGACAAAGTCACTATTTTGTGATTATTGTGAATTCATTTATAGACACTGAATTTTATCATTACAATACATGAGCACTGTTAATGCATTGGCACATTATAGACTGTTGACACATCAGCACATAAAAAACTGGACTTCATTTGGAATACCACTGGAATTCATTTGGAATACCACTGGACTTCATACCACTGGAATTTATTTGGAGTACTCTGTTCTTTTGAACTTAGGACTCTTAGGATTTAATAAATAATTCTATAAGTTATTTTTAAATTTTCACTTCGTATTCAGGGGAAATAAATTATTTCTTCAATGTTACTCAATGTGTTGATTTTTTCTCTTTTTTTTATACTTAGTTTAAGATTATAGTCATAACAACATGTATTATTACATTTGTTTCCTAACAGCTTGAGGACCCTTGTGTGTGTGTGTGTGTGTGTGTGTGTGTGTGTGTGTATGTGTGTGTGTGTGTGTGTGTGTGTAGGGAGAATAGCTATTTTGGTAAAGGGCCATAGATAGTCTGCAGATATTTTTAAACAAAAACAAGGTTTCACATTTTCAAAATATGACAACTACACATAATTTTTATGTACTCTTGTTTCATTAAATAACTAGCTGAATTGTCTAACTTTAGTTGGGGGGGTAATTAAAAAACTGAATTGTTTAATTAGCAACCAAGAAATGATAATAAAGTGGCAACTATTAAAAGTTTAAATATTTTACTTTTGTTTTTCTTAGATATACATAGTCATAAATCCACACAATAACCCTGACAACAGCATTGCAAATGCTGTAAAATATGCATTATCATGCATGTCCAGCCAGTTATTATTCTTAAGAAATTAAACAACTCATTTCTCTAGTCAAATTCAATTAGTAAATTACACAAACTGGGACCCAACATATTCTGGTAATTATGAAAATGATCCAATACTAAAAAATATGTCCACAGGCTGTAGTCATATCATATGGAAAATCAATAAACCATCTATTAAGAATAATTATGAACAACTTTTCATAGCATTCATAATTATTTTCAGTATTTGTAAATCAATATCGAACAGAGCTGTCAATTTGTTTTATTACTTTGTTCAGTAATAAACATTGAAACATCTCAAGATAAAAATCGGTCAAGACAAAAATACATTTTCATTTCTAAGCGGTTAATGGTTTAAACTGAAATTCTCTAAATTCATCTACTAATGAGATGTCCTGAGACACAAGTATATGGACTGTTTTGATGACAAATACTATATTTTCTTGCTTATAAGATGAATCTAACTGCAAATGCACAGACCCAGATCTGCCATCACATAACATATTGGCAAACTTCACAGACCCAGATCTGCCATCACATAACATATTGGCAAACTTCACAGACCCATATCTTCCATCACATAACATATTGGCAAGCTGCACAGACCAGATCTACCATTAAATAACATACTGGCAAACTGCACAAACCCAGATCTGCCATTACATAACATACTGGCAATTTGCACAAACCCAGATCTGCCATCACATACTGGCAAGCTGCACAAACCCAGATCTGCCATCACATAACATACTGGCAAGCTGCACAGACCCAGATCTGCCATCACATAAAATACTGGCAGATCTATGTGTATGCAGGTAGCAGTGAGCAATATAACAATCAACATAGACCCTAATCTGCTGCAGGCACATTTTGTTACATCAGAGATCTGGATCTTTGCTGTTTACAGTTTTAGTTAACTAATAAGTGAGTACATACAGTATATCTAAAGTCAGTTGATTTATAATATACCATATGAACTCAAATTTAAGTCCCACCCAACTACTAGCATAAATAAGGTAGGAACAGAAGATTAGTCAAAGCAAACTGCATTAACCCTAATCTACCAGCAGTGTAATCAACAGCTTATCTGAAAATAGGTGCTTTTGTCCATTCACCAGGATGAATCAAGGGCTAGTTTTTTTTTTGTTTTAATAGAAAAAAGTAGTCCATACCATTCATGTGGGGATAGTTGGATAGTTTATGACTAGAGCTTTTAGACCTGTTAGACATGTGTACAGTTTCTGTGAAAAATCAGGCTTGACACTGAATCAAATTATTAATCCTGGAAGGCAACTGAAAACATATATAAGTTATAAAATATCATCCTGCATTAAAAAATGCATCTGTGAAAAAAACACAAAAGTACAGGAAAGCAGGCAACATTTGTTTTCCTAGAATTTTTCAATTGTCTTAAGATTTCATCCATTTGAGACATTGATTATGAAAAGACAAATGGTAGGAGCCTGCCTTACGTCACTGGGAATGTTGTTCCATACCAATGGACCAGTGGACCAGTATATTGAAAACTTCTTTTAAACAATTCCTTCATTGGTATCAGTAATGTTACTGTATACATCACATGTGATTAGTCTGCTACAGTTTAAAGGGTTTTTTGGTGTTAAAGTTATAAGTATGTAAAAACTTCACATTTTTGTACATTTGAACAGTTTCACAGAGGATTGGCATGTAGCATGAAAGGGGCTAATACTTGTAGCATGAAATGGGTTAATGTACTTAGCATGAAATGGGTTGTTATATTTAGCATGTAATGCATGTAGCATGAAATAGGTTGTTATATTAACATGTAATGCATGTAGCATGAAATGGGTTAATGCATGTAGCATGAAATGGGTTGTTATATTTAGCATGTAATGCATGTAGCATGAAATGGGTTAATGCATGTTGCATGAAATGGGTTGTTATATTTAGCATGTAATGCATGTAGCATGAAATGGGTTGTTTTATTTAGCATGTAATGCATGTAGCATGAAATGGGTTGTTTTATTTAGCATGTAATGCATGTAGCATGAAATGGGTTGTTATATTTAGCATGTAATGCATGTAGCATGAAATGGGTTATTATATTTAGCATGTAATGTATGTAGCATGTAATGGGTTATATTTAGGATGTAATGCATGTTGCATGAAATGGGTTGTTATATTTAGCATGTAATGCATGTTGCATGGAATTGGTTGTTATATTTAGGATGTAATGCATGTAGCATGAAATGGGTTGCTATTTTTAACATGTAATGCATGTTGCATGGAATTGGTTGTTATATTTACTAGTAGCATGTAATGCATGTTGCGTGGAATGAGTTGTTATATTTACTGGTAGCATGTAATGCATGTAGCATGGAATAGTTTAATGTACTTAGCATGGAATGGATTAATGTATTTAGCATGAAATGTGTTAATGCATGTAGCATGAAATGGTTTGTTATATTTAACATGTAATGCATGTTGCATGGAATGGGTTAATGTACCTATTCTTGATTCTTTGCATAGCTGCTTTCAACTGTTACATTAAAAAGTCAACACTAAACATAGGGAACATTGTTAAATAAAATTCTGCACTGAACAAAATGTAGGTATCAGTTTATTTGCTTCTATGTAAATTTGCATTATATAGTCATTGAGCAAATTGTACAGCAACCAGACCAGCTGTGTAAATTTGCATTGATGCAGAAAATTTTAGTAATGTGTTTTGAAAGAGCTTATTTTAATCACAATTAGTGTTGGCTAATTATTACAGTCCTTCATGGCTAATTATTACAGCCCTTCAGGGATAACTATTACAGTCCTTCAGGACTAACTATTACAACCCTTCAGGAATAACTATCTCATCCTTTCAGGGCTAGCTATTACAACACTTCAGGGCTAACTATCTCATCCTTCCAGGGCTAACAATTACAACCCTTCAGGATTAACTATTTCAGTCCTTCAGGGCTAACTATCACATCCTTTCAGGGCTAACTATTACAACACTTCAGGGTGAACTATCTCATATGACCTTTCAGGACTATTACAACCCTTCAGGACTAACTATTCCAGTCCTTCAGGGTTAACTATTACAACCTTTCAGGACTAACTATTCCAGTCCTTCAGGGCTAAGTATTACATCCCTTCAGGGATAACTATTACAGTCCTTTAAGGCTAACTATCATATCCTTTCAGGGCTAACTATTACAACACTTCAGAGTGAACTATCTCATCCTTTCAGGACTATTACAACCCTTCAGGACTAACTATTCCAGTCCTTCAGGGCTAACTATTATAGCCCATTATGTGATGTTAGATTGGGACTTAACTGCATACAGCATAGGTTTTTATCCACATCACATTATGGATTTCAAACCAGTAGCTTTATGAATTTTAATCAATAGTTTGGCTTCTAAGCCAGTAGATTTTTTTTATATTTAAAAATTTTACATCTTAAAAAATAAATTTTTATGATTCACTTCTTTTAGGTTACTGACTTCAGTTTATGGAACATCTGGCCTGCCCTATGTCAAAGTCCCCCATGTTCTTTCACCAGTCCAACCTGGTGAAATTAAGAAAATGGTTGCACACCTTTTAAAACAGGGGCAGTGAATGAAGTTTTGAACTATGTCACCCACATACTTTTCCTGAATCTTCTTGGTCACTAAGGAAAGCAGAACATTTAATATAATTGATCTCTCCCCATTAAACAAGATTTTTTTCTTTCTGGAAGAAACATTTAAACATAGAGACTGTTTCATCAATCCAGAATGCAATTTGTCTCCACCACCCTTTAAGATGGCTATTTCCTATGTTTCTTGCACACTGAAATACCTCTGGTTTTGCTAGGATATGGAAGGTTCTGCCATTTGAAATTTTTTCCATACCTAGTCTTCTTTACCCAAGTTATGCGAATAGTAGCATCCTACCTCCAATCACTGGGAACCTTGATTATTTTGATGACAATATTTGCTCCACAATAATCATGATCAGTATAACTGTGTTGAAATATTTCTGACCAGTTGCATGTTTAAGGAACTGTAAATTTCAGTGAATTGTTGGCTAGAAGTATTGTTTGTGTATCAACAGTGTGGTACTGTAATGAATTATTAAAGTAATCAATTAAACAATTGATTATTCTAAATATGAAATGTCATTATAATCCGTTCCTGCCAGAAAAAAGGTAATCATTAATTGTAACTGTTTACAAATTCAGGAAATGTAATGCAAAGTTATAATTATGTTCAAATTGCAATTAATATTTATCATAGTTATGTTTAGGAAGTCATGACACTACAGCATGATTAGAATAATGGCAGTACAAAAAGAAGACAGAAAATGAACTGCTTCTTAATTTTGTAAAAGTAGTTCCACAGTATTGTAATTAAAATATTATGTTAAACTCAAAGAACATTGTTCTGTGCAAAACAGACTGAGCAGAAATCATGTATTTGTAATCTAATTACCTGGATTAAAAAGTAATTATAATTGATTACTTCAGCATGACAGTAATTGTAACTGAAATCAGCTACTACAACTTTTTTTATAGTGCTTGTATTTTTAATTTATTACCTCTACAACAGTAAGCAACACTGTGCATCAAGTTATCATTGTTGTGGGCCCCATGGGAACACAACCCAATGAGAACTCAATTTTGACTTTGGCCATGGTAGACTATAATCATGTTAGGGTTTATATCAATAAATCTTTCTGATGCTATGTATGCAAGGATTTGCTCTTGCAGATCACACATTGTGTAACATTGTCATGTAAAACATGAACACTGCCTACTCTTGCAGATGAGATAGTACATGTTGTATAACAGTGTCATATCAAATACAAACACTGCATACTCCAGCATCAGGTAAGCTGAGGTATGATTTTTAGAATTGCACAGAATTTCTGTGCAAACTTGTACCATATTTGATTAATATACTTTATAGCACTATGAGTTTTAAGCAGCATAGACCTAGATATGCTCCAATGTAAAAATTCATTTCAATCTCAGTCCGTGGTGGTTACATTGTTATCTCAATGAAAAAATATTCATCTGAGTCACAGAAGAGTACTGTGTTATAAGTGATATGACATTATAATGAGGTAGGTTCAATATCATTACTACAGTGATTCCCACAAAAGAATCTATGATCATGTCCATATGACATTAGAGATTGTGATTTATTCAGTTTCATAGCTAGTCATTCCCATAATAGAATGAATCCATGATCATCTTATATAAAAAATCATGCTATACTGAAATCATGTTATATGAAAAATCATGCTATACTGACATCATGCTACATGAAAAACCATGCTATATTTAAATCATGTTATATGAAAAATCATGCTATACTGGGATCATGTTATATGAAAAACCATGCTATACTGACATCATGCTACATAACAAAGCATGCTATACTGAAATCATGTGATATGAAATATCATGCTTTACTGAAATCATGTTATATGAAAAATCATGCAATACTGACATCATGCTACATGAAAAACCATGATATACTTAAATCATGTTATATGAAAAATCATGCTATACTGGGATCATGTTATATGAAAAACCATGCTATACTGACATCATGCTACATAACAAAACATGCTATATTGAAATCATGTTATATGAAAAATCATGCTTTACTGAAATAATGTTATATGAAAAATCATGCTATACTGACATCATGCTACATGAAAAACCATGCTATACTGAAATCATGTTATATGAAAAATCATGCTATACTGAAATCATGTTATATGAAAAATCATGCTATACTGGGATCATGTTATATGAAAAACCATGCTATACTTAAATCATGTTATATGAAAAATCATGCTATACTGGGATCATGTTATATGAAAACTCATGCTATACTGAAATCATGTTATATGAAAAACCATGCTATATTGAAATCATGTTATATGAGAAATCATGCTATACTGGGATCATGTTATATGAAAAACCATGCTATACTGAGGTGTTTTATTGTGACAGACCTTGATCTGCTGGCATATTATGCAATTTATCTCAGTCTTCACAATGTCCTTTTTGATTGCTATGTTGTATGATAAACCTTATATTACTTCAAATAGTTGTAGAGCAGTTTACATGCCTGTAAGAGAAACATCACACGGGTCAGTTTATATGCAGGGCTTTTTTGATATCATGCATTAGTAACAGAAATGGATGGTCAATTTAAATGGTAAAGATTTCATGATGTCATACATTAATAACAGAAACATGAGAAGGATCAGTTAGTTTTTACAGCAAATATTTCTT
This sequence comes from Potamilus streckersoni, assembly GCA_016746295.1. Classification (NCBI taxonomy): domain Eukaryota; kingdom Metazoa; phylum Mollusca; class Bivalvia; order Unionida; family Unionidae; genus Potamilus; species Potamilus streckersoni. The sequence goes on along the minus strand of JAEAOA010001585.1, from coordinate 619,688 downwards.
GGACAAACATACCAATAGCAGAAACATGAGAGGGGTCAGTCTATTTTTAAAGTAAAGATTTCATGATCCTACACTGATAAACTCTTTATGCATGAGAACTCCATTGTTTTTTCTTGATACATTGATTACAGACTTAGAAAGGAAGCACTAATTTCATAGATAAGTCAATACAGTTTTATGGTGTTACTACCCTATGAAAGACTTTAGAGTAATGAAGTAAGGCTTGTTAATATTGATCCAGTAGCCTATCCATTAGCTTGGCCAATTCCTTTGGCATGTTAGGATTCCATGATGTGTTAACTTTCATTTAGCTTCAGCTGTTTGATGGACTGAATTCAACAGTTTTGAATTGTTTTTCATGGTGGGCTTTCTATCATTCAAATGAGCAGGAATTCTCAAAACAAATGCAAACTTTTTACAACATAAACATGAAGTGGCAGCTTTTAATTCTGCCCCACCCCCAGGGTATCAGAGGAATTGTTTTGACAGTCAACAAGGTTAGTGAGGTAAGCTGATTGGATTAATTCCAAGACTCCCTTATTTAAAATTTCTATCAATTATAAAGTTGCTGGTGGGTATAGCTCAAATCTGGGATAATGTAGTGATCAAAGAAACAGAATTACATCTAACTTTTTCTCAGTGTTTGAGATATTGGCAAATTATACATATGAACAGTATAATTGTAATGTTGGCAAGTTATACATATGAACAGTATAATTGTAATGTTGGCAAGTTATACATATGAACAGTATAATTGTAATGTTGGCAAGTTATACATATGAACAGTATAATTGTAATGTTGGCAAGTTATACATATGAACAATATAATTGTAATGTTGGCAAGTTATATATATGAACAATATAATTTTAATGATACTTTTAGTAATTAACACTGATGATTTCTGGATTTTGATAATGGATTTTTTGTCAGACAAACCATGGAGCCATTTTATAATCTTTCAAAAAATGCTTGATGTTGTTTGTATATTTTTCTCTTTTTCCCAGTTGTATTGGTTGTGTCTTCTCCATTTTAGTATAGTATTTAGTTACAGTAATACTGCATATTATATGCTCATTTATTTCTCTTTTAACTTTACATTGTGAGAATCATTCCGTATTTCCCCATATTGTACTCCTCCTGCTTGATGCACATGAGAGCGTGGTATGCTATGAAATTAAAAGGTCTGTGGCTATGAAATTAAAAGGTCTGTGGCTATGAAATTAAAAGGTCTGTGGCTAAGAAATTAAAAGGTCTGTGGCTATGAAATTAAAAGGTCTGTGGCTATGAAATTAAAAGGTCTGTGGCTATGAAATTAAAAGGTCTGTGGCTATGAAATTAAAAGGTCTGTGGCTATGAAATAAAAGGTCTGTGGCTAAGAGATTAAAAGGTCTGTGGCTATGAAATTAAAAGGTCTGTGGCTATGAAATTAAAAGGTCTGTGGCTAAGAAATTAAAAGGTCTGTGGCTATGAAATTAAAAGGTCTGTGGCTAAGAAATTAAAAGGTCTGTGGCTATGAAATTAAAAGGTCTGTGGCTATGAAATTAAAAGGTCTGTGGCTATGAAATTAAAAGGTCTGTGGCTATGAAATTAAAAGGTCTGTGGCTAAGAAATTAAAAGGTCTGTGGCTATGAAATTAAAAGGTCTGTGGCTATGAAATTAAAAGGTCTGTGGCTAAGAAATTAAAAGGTCTGTGGCTAAGAAATTAAAAGGTCTGTGGCTATGAAATTAAAAGGTAATGAAACAAAAATGAGCATATAATAAAAAGGATTACTGCATTTGAATGGAAAAATATGAACTTTTTTCAGATGGATATACTGCACTCGCAAGGTCATGCAGTATAGCCATCCCAAAAACTCTTCATATTTTCCCATACAAATGCAGTAACCTATAAATATTGGTGCTACCACATATACTGTATGTAACTACTAGTAATAGGCATATTGGTACCTCCATATATACTGTACATAACTACTAGTAATACTGCATATTACCTGCATATATACTATACATAACTACTAGTAATACAGTATATAGGTACTACCACATATACTGTATGTAGCTATTAGTAATACTGCATTTTGGTACCTCCATATATGCATACATAACTATTAGTAATAATGCATATTGGTACTATCATATGAACTGTACATTACTGGTAATAATGCATATTGGTACTACCATATGTACTGTACATAACTGCTAGTAATAATGCATATTGGTACTACCATATATACTCTATGTAACTACTAGTAATACTGCATATTGGTACAACCATATATACTGTATCTAATTACTAGTAATACTACATATTGGTACTTCCATATATATGTATACATAACTGCTAGTAATAATGCATATTGGTACTACCATATGTACTGTATGTAACTACTAATAATACTGCAGATTGTTACTATCATATATATATATATATATATATATATATATATATATATATATATATATATATATATATATATATATATATATACTGTACATTACTAGTAATAATGCATATTGGTACTACTATATTTACTGTACTTTACTAGTAATGCTTCATATTGGTACTGCCATATATACTGTATGTAATTACTAGTAATTCTGCATATTGGTCCTACCAGATATACTGTACATTACTAGTAATAATGCATATTGGTACTATTATATTTGCTGTACTTAACTACTAGTAATACAACATATTGATTCTACCATGTAACTACTAGTAATATGGCATATTGGTACTACCACATATACTGAATGTAACTACTAGTATGTTGTGTTTTTAACTTTGATCATATGCATTGCTTTTGTTTCATATGAAAACTAAACTTTATTTCTCCACAGTTTTGTAACCAGTCTTTAAGTATTGACTATGTAAATAATTGCCAGTACATGTATATGCACATGATTTGGATTTTTGACATAGTTTTTTTTTAAATCAGTCATAGTGTTAGATGTATGCAGTGTTAAAGTTTATAGTGATGTCTAGCACTGGGGCATCATGCTTCAGACATGTAACATCATATGCCACCCAGTCATGTTATCCTGACACCAGGTCAACAAGTCCTGGCACTAACCTCTTAATGCAGAGTGTACCTGCTAGTACCATTTTTATAAGTCTTTGGTATGACTTGGCTGGGTATTTGAACCTGCAATCTCATGCAACCAAAGCAGACACTACTAGGCCACTGGAGTGGTCATTATAGGTGTAAAGTAATGTCTAAGTATGACTGGTAAATAAATGTCATTACATGTGTGAAAGTAATGTCTAGATTATGACTGGTAAATAAATGTCATTACATGTGTGAAAGTAATGTCTTGGTCATGACTGGTAAATAAATGCCATTACATGTGTAAAAGTAATATTTAAGTCATGACAAATAAATGCCATAATATTTGTGAAAGTAATGTCAAGGTCATGACTGGTAAATGAATGCCATTGCATGTGTAAATGGAATGTATAGGTAATGACTGTTAAATAAATGTCATTACATGTGTGAAAGTAATGTCTAGATTTTGACTGGTAAATAAATGCCATTACATGTGTGAAAGTAATGTCAAGGTCATGACTGGTAAATGAATACCATTAATGTAAAAGTAATGTCTAGATCATGACTGGTAAATGAATACCATTAGTGTAAAAGTAATGTCTAGATCATGACTGGTAAATGAATACCATTACATGTGTGAAAGTAATGTCTAGGGTATGACTGGTAAATAAATGCCATTACATGTGTAAAAGTAATGTCAAGGTCATGACTGGTAAATGAATACCATTGCATGTGTGAAAGTAAAGTCTTGGCCATGACTGGTAAATAAATGCCATTACATGTATGAAAGTAATGTCTAGGGTATGATTGGTAAATAAATGCCATTACATGTGTGAATGTAATGTCAAGGTCATGACTGGTAAATAAATGCCATTACATGTGTAAAAGTAATATTTGGGTCATGACTGATAAATAAATGCCATTACATGTGTGAAAGTAATGTCTAGATTATGACTGGTAAATAAATGTCATTTACATGTATGAAAGTAATGTCTAGGTCATAAATGGTAAATGAATACCATTACATGTGTGAAAGTAATGTCTAGGTCATAGATGATAAATAAATGTCATTACATGTGTAAACTCACTATTTTTCTTCAAGTACAAATTATGATGGATTTCATGGTTGCTGCAATATAAAATTAAAGGCCCCATGAACAATGATTCTTCTCTGGAAATATTAGGACATTCTCCCTAATTATGTACTGAGAAAAATGCAATATTTTTTAAAACAATGAATTTTAAAATTGTTATCAATCAGATTACATGAATTTTCAATATTTACAAGCATTTTGCATTAGCAGACTTGGGTCTATGCAGTAATTAATAGAACAGATAACATAGACCATGATCTGTTTGCAAATTATGCTCTCACAGATCTGGTTATGTGTCATATTTTAAGAGTAAACAAACAACAAAATCTGCTGGCACATTATGTAATGATGGATCAGGTTCTATGTTGTTGCAGTTGGACTCTATATAAGTGTGTATGTCTGGTATTTAAAATCCCTATACTCCATGCTGATAACTTTACACCACAAGCACCATATCTTTACAATTTGTGATTCTCTTCAAAGAGAACAAAAGAAGAGAGATTAGGGGTTGAATAATATATCTTGCATTCTGAAACTAATGAGAGAGGGATAATTGTTTTTATTTGACATTTCAGTGCCTGATCATCATTAATGATCTCTTTTCTGAATATCCAGAAAGTTGCAGCTGCATCACATATTGTAATACTTCATCAATATTACTGATATTTCCATTGCACACACAGAAGGCTCCATTTCATATTTCATTGTTTGATGAGTAGTTATCTCCACTGAATAGACAAAGGGCTTCATTGCATATTTCATTGCTTCTTGATTATGTTATCTCCACTGAATAGACAAAGGGCTTCATTGCATATTTCATTACTTCTTGATTATTTATGTTATCTCCACTGCATAGGCAAAGGGCTTCATTGCATATTTCATTGCTTTTTGATTATTTATGTTATCTCCACTGCATAGGCAATGGGCTGCATTGCACAGTTTTATGGAGATATGTAGCAATATGCAATGTATGAGAGAGACTGATGACAGGGCTCCTCACAGCTGAGGAGAGCTTGGTGGCAGGGACTCTATCACTGTAGAGTGTTGATCATGGATGGTCTAGTAATGGGATGATAGTTGACACCTCTCATCAACTGGCAGAATCTCCCAGTATTGTCAATATTTTTACCAGAAAGCTAATAATTGTAATTGTAAGTGGACTAATTTAATTAGTCATTATTGCCAAACTATGACTTTAAGATAGATTTGAGTGATGGGGTTTTATTCTTATTGATTTTCTGGTGTTGTTTTTGCTCCTCAAATTTATGGCTGGTATTTCTGGAATCAGGTTTATTGTGGAATTTTAACATATGGAAACATTTTGTTCAGAATATAATGTCATAAACTCACTGTGCATTTTATTTCAACTTGGAATTTCTAAAACATATTTTTTTTAAAAAATGGTATTAAAATACAACCACACACAAACTGAATTTACCAAATTTTAAGAATTGTACAAGTTTGAAAAACCACTTCTTTGTGATGATGAAAATTCATCAGTTCATACAGCTTGCAGACTCCTATCAGAAGCATGTTATTTCTTTAGCTGGGCTAGTCAATATTTTGATTATGTTAGGTGTCCTTGTGAATGTCTGTTTATTTGTCTGTCCACACCCTAGATTTGGGTAATATTAAAGTGTTTAGATTAGGGTAAATATTAAAAGTGTTTAGATTAGGATAAATATTAAAGATGTTTAGATTAGGACAAATATTAATGGTGTTTAGATTAGGATAAATATTAATGGTGTCTAGATTAGGATAAATATTAAAAGTATTTAGATTAGGGTAAATATTAAAAGTGTTTAGATTAGGATAAATATTAAAGATGTTTAGATTAGGATAAATATTAATGGTGTTTAGATTAGGATAAATATTAATGGTATCTAGATTAGGATAAATATTAAAGGTGTTTAGATTAGGATAAATATTAAAGGTGTCTAGATTAGGATAAATATTAAAGGTGTTTAGATTAGGATACATATTGAAGGGGTTTAAATTAGGCTCAATGTCCATCTTATTTTTCTTTAGAGCAACTGTTTAAACTCACTGATGAGTTGAGTCCAACTGCATAGTGATCAAAATCTGCAGTTGAATTTTGCATTGGAAGATCAGGGTCCATGCAGTTGTTAAGAGTAAAAAGCAGAATTAACAACATTGACCCTAATTGTTTGGCATATTGCATAATGGCAGATAAGGTTCTATATTTTCTTAAATTGGACTTGACTTTGTGCAAGTATGTGGGGTAAATATGATGCAGGTTTGACAATAAAAGAATTTCTTGTAGAGATGGAAATTATCCAATACAAAGTTACATTGTACTGTAGCAAACAGCTATCAGCATAGATCTCAGCATGCAAATGCACCAATTGCTGATAGGTCCTATCCATGTTTTTTATTGAAATCATAGAATAAGTAGTAATGACTCTAAAATTCTGTTTATTGTATAATATTAGTTCTGTCCTATTTTTTAGTTTGGTATGCTTGATATATGCAGCATTTTCATGTATTGCAGAAAGGGTATGATCCAAGAGCAGTATGAATGCTAACATTGACTCATATCTATGCTAAAATCAACACATATCTATATGTGAATGCTAAAATCAACACATATCTATATGTGAATGCTAAAATCAACACGTATCTATATGTGACTGCAAAATTCAACTCATATCTATATGTGACTGCTAAATTCAACTCATATCTATATGTGACTGCTAAATTCAACTCATATCTATATGTGAATGCTAACATTGACACATATCTATATGTGAATGCTAAAATCAATAAATATCTATATGTGACTGCTAAATTCAACTCATATCTATATGTGAATGCTAAGTCAATCTATATGTGAATGCTAAAATCAACACATATCTATATGTGAATGCTAAAATCAACACATATCTTTATGTGAATGCTAAAATCAACACATATCTATATGTGAATGCTAAAGTCAACTCATATCTATATGTGAATGCTAACATTGACACATATCTATATGTGAATGCTAAAATCAATAAATATCTATATGTGACTGCTAAATTCAACTCATATCTATATGTGAATGCTAAGTCAATCTACACATGAATGCTCAAATCAACTCATATCTATATGTGAATGCTAAGATCAACACATATCTTTATGTGAATGCTAAAATCAACACATATCTTTATGTGAATGCTAAAATCAACACATATCTTTATGTGAATGCTAAAATCAATAAAGATATACATGTGAATGCTAAAATCAACTCATACCTATATGTGAATGCTAAAATCAACTCATATCTATCTCTGTATGCTAAAGATTACACATATCTATATGTGAATGCTAAAGTCAACTCATATCTATATGTGTATGCTAAAATCAACTTATATATATATATATATATATATATATATATATATATATATATATATATATATATATATATATATATATATATATATATATATATATATATATATATGTGTGTGTGTGTGTGTATGTGTGTGTGTGTCTGTGTTTGTGTGTGTGTGCTAAAATCAACTCAGATATATATGTGAATGCTAAAGTCAAAACTCATATCTATATGTAAATGCTAAAGTCAACTCATATCTATATGTGTATACTAAAGTCAACACTAAATGCTAAAATGGACTCTATAATGTAAATCAGAATGATAAGACTATTTTAAAATTGTGATGTTCATTTCAGAGAATTTTTCATACATTTCTGCTGTGAAAAATAGTACAATACAAAATTTTGATACCTATACTTACAAAACAGATTTCTCAGCATATGGCATCAAGTTGACTGACCAAAGATAGCAAGAGGAAAAGAAATTGACAGAACAATTTAATAATTTGTTGGCTTTCCTTTAAACACATTGATTACATCACACTGAAGAAATGGAGCTAAATGCCTTTCCACACTGATGAAAGATGGAATCTGTGTGCTTTATGGTCTTTAACCAAAATCCCTTTGAGCAATTGAGTGAGGCTTCCTTTAAGGATCTGACACTTTGTTTTACTTGCTCTACAAGAAGATGCAATGAGATTCATGCCTTGCCTATTGACACAGGCTTTGTCTGGTTTCATGGAAATTATGATTCTATTTATTATACTTTGTCAACCAGGAGTTTTAGCAAAAATTTGTTACTTTTGGTAGCTTCAGTACCAGTAGAGGTCTACAGTCTCAGTTGATCAGTGAGGCCTTCTGTTTCTCTCTTAAGGCCTCCAAGGGAAGAAAGGGATGGTAGGATAATCTTAAGGTCTCAGTACACAACATGGCTATCTCACATTGGATTGTCACAACAATCAAAAGAACATATCAGTCAATTTCTCAACTTCTTCCTTATGAAATTAAAAGCTCATAAGGTTCAAGCCAGTGTTTCCTCTTGTCTTCTTTACCTTAATCTCTACTCCTTGGAGGATGTCATGAAGGCAGCATTTTAGTTGTTGTAGTTATAATATGGTTTTAACGCCATTTTTCAGCACAAGATAGGCTATATATGGCGACCAGTAGTAATGGTGGAGGAGGAACCCTGGAAAACCACGGGAAACTACTGGCAGGCTTTCTCACTTATCAACTTTAGCAGAGTCTGGACTCGAACTCACGCAGACAGTGGTGAGATGGTAGTGATATGTAATGGTCAGTGCTTTAGAACACTCACCTACTTGGGGCCTCTGGCATCATTTTAGTGTTCCCATACTACTCTATTCACCTCAGATCATTAGCACAACAAAGTGGAGGCATTTTTTCTAATTGTAAACTAATTTTAATTAAACAATTTAGCCATCATTATTTTTAATACTTTCAAGTTAGCTTGAATTGGATTATTTAAAAGGTAATTGTCATAAAAGATTTTTGTGAGAAATGGAAAAGTGATAATGCATCATTGAGCTTTCAGTTCAACCCATCTATTGTATTTTATGTATCTAATGAAAATAAGTCAATCCTAAGTTTGTCTTCATATTTATTACACTGGCTTTTTGGTCTAGTCAAAGGACAAATACTGTAGTAGATTATTTTACATATTTATTACACTGACCTTGCCTTTTGGTCTAGTGAAAGTACAAATACTGTAGTCAATTTTTTACATATTTATTACACTGACCTTGCCTTTTGGTCTGGTGAAAGGAAAAATACTGTAGTTGATTTTTTTTACATATTTATTACACTGGCTTTTTGGTCTAGTCAAAGGACAAATACTATAGTAGATTTTTGTTACATATTTATTACACTGACCTTGCCTTTTGGTCTAGTGAAAGGAAAAATATTATAGTAGATTTTTTTTACATATTTATTACACTGGCCTTTTGGTCTAGTGTAATGACAAATACTATAGTAGATTTTTTTTACATATTTATTACACTGGCCTTGCCTTTTGGTCTAGTGAAAGGACAAATACTGTAGTCAATTTTTTTTACATATTTAATACACTGACCTTGTCTTTTGGTCTAGTGAAAGGACAAATACTGTAGTAGATTTTTTTACATATTTATTACACTGACCTTGCCTTTTGGTCTAGAGAAAGGAAAAGCTGTAGATTTTGTTTTTACATATTTATTACACTGACCTTGCCTTTTGGTTTAGTCAAAGGACAAATACTGTAGTAGATTTTTTAACATATTTATTACACTGGCTTTTTGGTCTAGTCAAAGGACAAATACTGTAGTAGATTTTTTTACATATTTATTACACTGACCTTGCCTTTTGGAAAAGTGAAAGGAAAAATATTGTTGTAGAGTTTTTTACATATTTATTACACTGACCTTGCCTTTTGGTCTAGTGAAAGGACAAATACTGTAGTAGATTTTTTTTTACATATTTATTACACTGGCCTGTTGGTTTAATCAAAGGAAAAATACTGTAGTAGATTCTTTAGACATTTTTTACACTAGCCTGTTGGTCTAGTGAAAGGAATAATACAGTACTAGATTTTATGACATATTTATTACACTGGCCTGTTGGTCTAGTGAAAGGAAAAATACTGTAGTAAATTCTTTAGACATTTATTACACTGGCCTGTTGGTCTAGTAAAGGGAAAAATGCTGTAGTAGAATTGTTGTTTCTGAATTCTGGTAATAATATATACAATAATTAAGGCTGGAAGAAGAACAGAGAGGGAGTGGATCATTTTAATACTGGTTTCTACAAATAAAACTACATGATCTGACTAAATGGAGTGGATAATTTTATTACTTATTATTGACCTTTTTAAGTAAAACTACATGATCTCACTGAATGGAGTGGATAATTTTATTACTTATTATTGACTTTTTGTAAGTAAAACTACATGATCTGACTGAATGGAGTGGATAATTTTATTACTTATTATTGACTTTCTTAAGTAAAACTACATGATCTGACTGAATTGAATGGATAATTTTATTTCTTTTTATTGACCTTTTTAAGTAAAACTACATGATCTGACTGAATGGAGTGGATAATTTTATTACTTATTATTGACTTTTTTAAGTAAAACTACATGATCTGACTGAATGGAGTGGATAATTTTATTACTTATTATTGACTTTTTTATATAAAACTGCATGATCTGACTGAATGGAGTGGATAATTTTATTACTTATTATTGACCTTTTTAAGTAAAACTACATGATCTGACTGAATGGAGTGGATAATTTTATTACTTATTTTTGACTTTTTTAAGTAAAACTACATGATCTGACTGAATGGAGTGGATAATTTTATTACTTATTATTGACTTTTTTATATAAAACTGCATGATCTGACTGAATGGAGTGGATAATTTTATTACTTATTATTGACCTTTTTAAGTAAAACTACATGATCTGACTGAATGGAGTGGATAATTTTATTACTTATTATTGACTTTTTTAAGTAAAACTACATGATCTGACTGAATGGAGTGGATAATTTTATTACTTATTATTGACTTTTTTAAGTAAAACTACATGATCTGACTGAATGGAGTGGATAATTTTATTACTTATTATTGACTTTTTTAAGTAAAACTACATCAACTGACTCAATGGAGTGGATAATTTTATTACTTTTTATTGACTTTTTTTAGGTAAAACTACATGATCTGACTGAATGGAGTGGATAATTTTATTACTTATTATTGACTTTTTTAAGTAAAACTACATGGTCTGACTGAATGGAGTGGATAATTTTATTACTTATTATTGACTTTTTAAGTAAAACTACATGATCTGACTGAATATAGTGGATAATTTTATTACTTATTATTGACTTTTTTAAGTAAAACTGCATGATCTGACTGAATGGAGTGGATAATTTTATTACTTATTATTGACTTTTTTAAGTAAAACTACATCATCTGACTCAATGGAGTGGATAATTTTATTACTTTTTATTGACTTTTTTAAGTAAAACTACATGATCTGACTGAATGGAGTGGATAATTTTATTACTTATTATAGACTTTTTTAAGTAAAACTACATGGTCTGACTGAATGGAGTGGATAATTTTATTACTTATTATTGACTTTTTTAAGTAAAACTACATGATCTGACTGAATGGAGTGGATAATTTTATTACTTATTATTGACTTTTTTAAGTAAAACTACATCATCTAACTCAATGGAGTGGATAATTTTATTACTTTTTATTGACCTTTTTAAGTAAAACTACATGATCTGACTGAATTGAATGGATAATTTTATTTCTTTTTATTGACTTTTTTAAAATAAAACTACATGATCTGACTGAATTGAGTGGATAATTTTATTACTTATTATTGACCTTTTTAAGTAAAACTACATGATTTGACTGAATGGAGTGGATAATTTTATTACTTATTATTGACTTTTTTAAGTAAAACTACATGATCTCACTGAATGGAGTGGATAATTTTATTACTTATTATTGACTTTTTTAAGTAAAACTACATGATCTGACTGAATGGAGTGGATAATTTTATTACTTATTATTGACTTTTTTTAAGTAAAACTACATGATCTCTCTTAATGGAGTGGATAATTTTATTACTTATTATTGACTTTTTTAAGTAAAATTACATGATCTGACTGAATGGAGTGGATAATTTTATTACTTATTATTGACTTTTTTAAGTAAAACTACATGATCTGACTTAATGGAGTGGATATTTTTATTACTTATTATTGACTTTTTTAAGTAAAACTACATGATCTGACTGAATGGAGTGGATAATTTTATTACTTATTATTGACTTTTTTAAGTAAAACTACATGATCTGACTGAATGGAGTGGATAATTTTATTACTTATTATTGACTTTTTTAAGTAAAACTACATCATCTAACTCAATGGAGTGGATAATTTTATTACTTTTTATTGACCTTTTTAAGTAAAACTACATGATCTGACTGAATTGAATGGATAATTTTATTACTTTTTATTGACTTTTTTAAGTAAAACTACATGATCTGACTGAATTGAGTGGATAATTTTATTACTTATTATTGACCTTTTTAAGTAAAACTACATGATTTGACTGAATGGAGTGGATAATTTTATTACTTATTATTGACTTTTTTAAGTAAAACTACATGATCTCACTGAATGGAGTGGATAATTTTATTACTTATTATTGACTTTTTTAAGTAAAACTACATGATCTGACTGAATGGAGTGGATAATTTTATTACTTATTATTGACTTTTTTTAAGTAAAACTACATGATCTCTCTTAATGGAGTGGATAATTTTATTACTTATTATTGACTTTTTTAAGTAAAATTACATGATCTGACTGAATGGAGTGGATAATTTTATTACTTATTATTGACTTTTTTAAGTAAAACTACATGATCTGACTGAATGGAGTGGATATTTTTATTACTTATTATTGACTTTTTTAAGTAAAACTACATGATCTGACTGAATGGAGTGGATAATTTTATTACTTATTGTTGACTTTTTTAGGTAAAACTACATGATCTCACTGAATGGAGTGGATAATTTTATTACTTATTATTGACTTTTTTAAGTAAAACTACATGATCTGACTGAATGGAGTGGATAATTTTATTACTTATTATTGACTTTTTTAAGTAAAACTACATGATCTGACTGAATGGAGTGGATAATTTTATTAATTATTATTGACCTTTTTAAGTAAAACTACATGATCTGACTGAATGGAGCGGATAATTTTATTACTTATTATTGACTTTTTTAAGTAAAACTACATGATCTGACTGAATGGAGTGGATAATTTTATTACTTATTATTGACTTTTTTAAGTAAAACTACATGATCTGACTGAATGGAGTGGATAATTTTATTACTTATTATTGACTTTTTTAAGTAAAACTACATGATCTGACTGAATGGAGTGGATAATTTTATTACTTATTATTGACTTTTTTAAGTAAAACTACATGATCTCACTGAATGGAGTGGATAATTTTATTACTTATTATTGACTTTTTTAAGTAAAACTACATGATCTGACTGAATGGAGTGGATAATTTTATTACTTATTATTGACTTTTTTAAGTAAAACTACATGATCTGACTGAATGGAGTGGATAATTTTATTAATTATTATTGACCTTTTTAAGTAAAACTACATGATCTGACTGAATGGAGCGGATAATTTTATTACTTATTATTGACTTTTTTAAGTAAAACTACATGATCTGACTGAATGGAGTGGATAATTTTATTACTTATTATTGACTTTTTTAAGTAAAACTACATGATCTGACTGAATGAAGTGGATAATTTTATTACTTATTATTGACTTTTTTAAGTAAAACTACATGATCTGACTGAATGGAGTGGATAATTTTATTAATTATTATTGACCTTTTTAAGTAAAACTACATGATCTGACTGAATGGAGCGGATAATTTTATTACTTATTATTGACTTTTTTAAGTAAAACTACATGATCTGACTGAATGGAGTGGATAATTTTATTACTTATTATTGACTTTTTTAAGTAAAACTACATGATCTGACTGAATGGAGTGGATAATTTTATTACTTATTGTTGACTTTTTTAAGTAAAACTGCATGATCTGACTGAATGGAGTGGATAATTTTATTACTTATTATTGACTTTTTTAAGTAAAACTACATGATCTGACTGAATGGAGTGGATAATTTTATTACTTTTTATTGATTTCTGCATAATTTCATTTACAGAACAGTGCATCTTATTGAATGATTTTTACATCTCTTTGAAGTTATTGAATCTGTCAACATTAATGTCTAATTTTGGAGAATTTTTTGAGATTTTATAAGATCAATATAACTTGAAAAACACTCACATTTGTTGTTGTTGTGGGGTTTTACGCCATTTTTCAGTACACGATAGGCTATACATGGCGGCCAGTATTAATGGTGGAGGAAGAAACCGGGAAAACACCGGAAAGAACCACCGACCCACGAGAAGCTACTGGCAAACTTTCTCACATATCCACATTCGCCGAATCTTAGACTCGAACCCACGCAGACAGAGGTGAGATGGCAGTGATCTGTAACGGACAGCGCTTTAGACCACTCGGCCACTCGGGGCCCCACTCACATTTGAAAGATATGTAATTGTTAATTTTGAAACTGGAATTTTATTATTTTATATGTCAATATAACTTTAAAACAGTTGCATTTGAAGCATATATTCTTCATAATAGGGCATGCATGAGTTTATTGCATTGAATAAGCCTTAAATTCCCCATTAGATGTCCATGCTTGTGTGTGTGTGGGTGTGTTTGTGTTTGTGTGTGTGTGTGTTTGTGCATTGACCACATAGTCCACAGTAGTGGTCTCTATGTCCATGTTCCTTGTGACAAGCTCGCCCTAATTTTCCAAGTATTGAAAGTGTTTTTGAATTTGTTTATCATGGGAAATGATACTGTGTAAGTATTCATCCAGTGAGCAATAATTAGGTGGCCAATATTTAATTGTTTGGGAATGTGTTACTATTTTAACTATCAATCCATGTTAACCCATGTGGAGACAGCCATGTAGAGGTTTCCAAACACAACGTTTTTGTGTTTATTTGTTTGTCGTATATATGTTTTGTATTTGCCTTTGAAAAAGACTCATTAAGAGTTGAAAGAGCTTAGGCTAGTTAGTTACTAGTTACTGTTCATCGTCAGTTTATTGCATCTATTTTAATCAATCTCTGACACAGTGATCTTGGTGGATCAGCTTGATATTCTTCTTCGCCATATGATTTGTATTCTTAATATATATATATATATATATATATATATATATATATATATATATATATATATATATATATATATATATATATATATATATATATATATATAATTTCTGCAATAGTTTTTAAAAATGCCAAAATATGATTTTAAAATAACTGTCCAAAATATTTTTTAAAAGCCTGCCAAATTTAAAATATATGGGAGCTTGGTTGTAAAGGAAACAGATCATTAAAATAAATCAGTTCTTTTAAGGATATGTAGTTCAAACCCTAGAATACTTCTTTGTAAATTTAAACATGGGTATCCTACCAGTTTTCTTATTTAGCAAACTTATTTTTTATTGAACAAAGTGCATAACTTACTGAAAATTCAAAAATCCTTTTGAGAAATCATGACAACATGAGTGCATTGTTTAAAGTTCTTGAATGATTGGGATTGTATATTAAAAAATTCACTTTTTGGAAACATGTTGAATCTGGAGCATTTTACCTTCCTCATTGTAAAACAATTCCCCATTTTCACTTTGTTTTTTATTTTTCTAGATATATTAGGAAACCATTCATTTTTAAGACAACACCCTTCTTTTAGCAAAATTTATTTGTTGATTTTCATTATCATTTTACATATACTATGCTTTAAGATCCATCATGATTATTATTGCCTTCATCACCATCACTGCCATCATCATCATCATCATCATCATCATCATCATCATCATCATCATCATCATCATCAAAATACCACCATTGCTATCATCACCACAACCATAATCACAACCACTACCATCACCATACCATCATCATCACCACCAATGCCATTATAACCATAGCCACCATCACCATACCACCACCATCACTGCCACCATTATCATTATAACTATAGTCACTGCCACCACAACCATCACCAATATCATCATCATCAGCAGCAGTAGCAGTCTTCATTGTATGATAATAAAATTGCATTCAAACATTTTTCTGCAGAAACCGTTAAGAGACAACCTTTTCCAGTACCATTATGGTTTCACTTGAAGTATTCTATTAAGTTTCAGTTTACTGCACAGCAGTGTTCTTGTGTCTAATAGTATTTAATAACTTTTACATGTTCTTACTAATTACTAGTATTTAATTCTCGTTCAGTAATTTTTATGAAACACTGTAATTCATCAAGGACTTGTATGCTGCTTCCTGAAATCTTAATTGGGATTACCATCTGCACTAGATATTTAATGCACTGCAAGTCTGACTTAAGTTATTTTTTCTGACATTTAGCCCACTCAGATGTAATACAGTAGAGATCCCAGACATTTAGAGATAGAATAGATGATTATACAACTTCTGTGTGTCATCAACCACTAAGATAATTTTTGCAGTTATAAAATTGGCAACATTTACATCCACATTGACCGTAAGCAATTGTTCTCTCATTTTGTTGCGGAAATTACTTTCTGTCCTCCTATTTGGCCAGCAGGGTGCTTTCCACAATCTCTCAAGTGAAGAGCTACATAGACTAGTGATTGATTTTTGTCTGTGAATTTGTGACATGTAAACAAAATGTCCTGCAATTTGGGCAGGAAACCAGCCTTGATGCCACAGATAAAATCACTTGAAGATGATTGGATTGTCTGTAATTTGCCTAGGCAGCCATTATTGAGGCTGAAAAACTACAGCAGTGTAAAATCTCCTTATTAAAACTTTTGTCAGAGTGTAAGATAATAATTATAACATTATTAAATCAGTTGATTGCAGATTTTAACATTAAAAATTGTGATAAAACTTTAAAAAATATTTTGGCTCTACAATTTGGTTTAAGTTAACCAGCATAAAAAAAATTATATTGTGGGTGACTTTTTATTTTTAATCATTATTTGCCAACAATGTTTGGGTTGAACAATTTTTGTTTCAGTCTGGGATCTCAATCAGTAGTCCTTGTTTTATTGGCATTAAAATATTCAAATGAAAAAGTTTTAAAAGTACTTAAATTTATATTAGAAATTTGAATTAATTTGTTATTTAAACAGATATTTTATCACTTTTAGTTAAATCTTTTTTATACTATAAAATGTTTGATACATCTAGACAGTCACAAAGAGACAGGGGATGTGTGAAAATGCCACAGAGTCCAATCTTGACATTTTGTCCTTTTATGATCCTTAATTCAGATGATTAGTTTCTCTTTTTGTTCAGTAGAGAAAAAGTAATTACCCATTCTATCTTCATAGCTTTACTTTATTGTTCCACTAGGAGATTTGTAATTGTCAGTCAGTAACTAAAAGAGGTTAATCTGTAACTGTATCAGTCACTGACTAAAAGAGGTTCATTTGTAACTGTGTCAGTCAGTGACTAAAAGAGGTTAATCTGTAACTCTATCAGTCAGTGACTAAAAGAGGTTAATCTGTAACTGTATCAGTCAGTGACTAAAAGAGGTTAATTTGTAACTGTATCAGTCAGTGACTAAAAGAGGTTAATCTGTAACTGTATCAGTCAGTGACTAAAAGAGGTTAATTTGTAACTGTATCAGTCAGTGACTAAAAGATGTTAATTTGTAACTGTATCAGTCAGTGACTAAAAGAGGTTAATTTGTAACTGTATCAGTCAGTGACTAAAAGAGGTTAATTTGTAACTGTATCAGTCAGTGACTAAAAGAGGTTAATCTGTAACTGTATCAGTCAGTGACTAAAAGAGCTTAATTTGTAACTGTATCAGTCAGTGACTAAAAGAGATTAATTTGTAACTGTATCAGTCAGTGACTAAAAGAGGTTAATTTGTAACTGTATTAGTCAGTGACTAAAAGAGGTTAATTTGTAACTGTATCAGTCAGTGACTAAAAAAGGTTAATTTGTAACTGTATCAGTCAGTGACTAAAAGAGGTTAATCTGTAACAGTATCAGTTAGTGACTAAAAGAGGTTAATTTGTAACTGTATTAGTCAGTGACTAAAAGTGGTTAATCTGTAACTGTATCAGTCAGTGACTAAAAGAGGTTAATCTGTAACTGTATCAGTCACTGACTAAAAGAGGTTAATCTGTAACTGTATCAGTCACTGACTAAAATATGGTAATTTACTGTTGTATTGACAAACTTTGTTTTAAATTGTGCAGGATGAGATCAAGACAACAAACAATTTATCGTTTATGATTTTCAGCTGACCTGGCATTGAGGCCAAGTGAGCTGCTTCATTTATCATGGATCATTTCACTATACATTGTTTATCATTCACTCACAATTCATCTGTGCCAGCCAGAGTTCTCCTGTGATGGCACTATCTACATCTTGGCATATGGAGCAGATGGATGTTTTTTTGCACCTGGGTCTGTGAATTTCATTAGTTATGGTGGCAATCAAAGTTAAATTGTTAAAATTTGGACACTGTTCTAACATGATCAAGACAAGGAGAGCACACAAGTGAATTTTGACCAGACTATATTTTGTTAGATTCTAATGAACAAGTTAATAACACTCGGACAATGAAGGAGGATGGTCTTGATGCAGGTTTGTGAACATGACAAAACAAACAAGTATGAATTGATTTTTTTGTATTATTAAATCCAGTTTCAGAATATATCAATCGCTCTGGTGGCTTAGTAGTTAGAGCATCCACCTCAGATGTAGGAGATTGTGGGTTTGATCCTCAGCTGAATCATACCAAAGACTTACCAAAAATGTACTAACAGCTGCCTTGCTTGATGCTCAGCATTAAGAGATTAGTATTAGGACTGGTTGGCCTGGTGTCAGGATAATGTGACTGGGTGGAACATCAAGCCACGTATCTTTGCCATGATGCCCCAGTGCTAGACATTACTATAAACTGCCACACTGTAGACATCATAGTGATATGACTGTAAAATTGTTAAAGCTGTGGTAAAATTCACATCACCTCATTAATGAATATATGTGACAAATAACTTGAATCATTCCACATTAGTAACTTTTTATCAAAACAATATTATTGGTAAATTTAACCAACTGCTCATATGTTTGTACATGTTTTGATATTGTCTGAGACAAGTTGAATTATTTTCTATACACTATACCCACTTAAAGATCTAAGGCCATGACAATGAATTTCATCTTGGAAATGTAATAAAATATTTTTCCTGAACAATATCAGAGACAATTTCATTACTCAGAAGTGAAAATAATCTGTGCCATCAGAGCATTAGTCCAATTGAGTGATTTCTTTGTTTTGAACATTTCAGTTTTCATTCCAGTGTGTGACTGTATAAATAAATGTGTCATTATTTGTATGGATGCTCTCATCAGTTTTTTATCATTGGGTTTGATTAGATCCAAGGTTTTTCAAAATCAGTCAGCCATTGATATGGATTATTATTATTATTATTATTATTATTATTATTATTATTATTATTATTATTATTATTATTATTATTATTATTATTATTATTATTATTATGACTTTATTTAAAGAGGGTAACTCAATTAGCTAAGAACTAATCTACCTTGAGGCCCTCATTCAAAGGAATTTATTTTTTTTTGCTGCATCTGTGAAGCCATTGTATATACTGGGTTTGGAAAGAGGAAATAGAGTGGGCATTTCTAATCTCAACTGGAATACTATTCCAGAGCAAAGTTTTTAGAGTATTGGACACTTTTTTTAAATAATTCCTTATTTGGTTTGGGAATTTTGTAATGTTTGGTAGACATTGATCGCAGGTGGGGAGTATTTCCAGGTAGCCTATACTTGAATAGTGATTGTAAATATTCAGGAGCATTATTATTGGCTATCCTGTACATTAATTTGGCTTTTCTTAAACAGATTCAGTCTTTAATAGGTAGTATTTTTAACTTACCAGCTAAATTTTCCTTGCTTTCTTTCTGGATTGATATTAACTCAAAAGCTCTTTTTTGGAGATGTGCCAGCTTTGCTAAGTTTTTATCATTTGAATTACCCCATACTGTATTACAGTAGTCTAAATAGGGTTGTATGTAACTGTTATAAAATAGTTTTCTGTGCTTTTCCAGGAGAAAGTGTCTTATCCCACTGAGAAGCCATAAACTTGAATTGGCTTTTTTACTGATATGTTTGATATGTTCAGTCCATGATAGGTTATTATCTACCAAAACACCAAGTAGACTATCGTGACTGACCATTAGCAACCTTTTATCCTTCCATGTCAGACAAAGTTCATCGTTATCAAGTTTTGTTCTTTTTTTCAGTGTTGAGATAAGTAATATTTTAGTTTTACCAGTACTAACCACCATGCAATTGCATGTGCACCAGTATTCTAGTTTGTTTAGGGCATTCTGTAAAGAAATTTAGAGTTCTTGTTTTGTGTTTAGGATGTCTGACAATGTTGTGTCATCTGCATAGAGATGTGTAGATGATACTGAGTCCTTTAGTACAAGTGGTAGGTCATTAATAAATAAAATAAACAGTAATGGACCCAGAATTGAGCCTTGTGGTACTCCACATCTAATTGTTTCAGGTTCAGACAGAACATTATTAATATAAACATATTGTGTTCTCTCACTTAAGTATGAAGTAAACCATCTAACTGTGCTTTCATCACTTTGATAGATTTTCAGTTTCTTCAAAAGGATTTCTTGATCTACCATGTCAAAAACTTTCCTGAAATCTACAAATACAGAACCTATTATTCTACCTTGATCAAGTGCTTGAAGCCATTTATCAGTTAGGGAGATCAAGGCAGTCTCACATGAGTGTTTCTGTCTAAAGCCTGATTGATTAGGGTATAACAGAAAGTGTTTGGTTAAATATGATATGAATGAATCATGGACATGCTTTTCAATCAATTTTGACAAGTTTGGTAGTATTGAGATTGGTCGGTAGTTATCAGCATCATCCTTAGGACCAGATTTGTGAATAGGAGTTACTTTTGCAGTTTTCCATATTTTGGGAACAGATGAGGATGCAATACTTAAATTGATCATCTTTTTGTTCCATGTCTAGGCTTGTACAAAAGTAACAAAGAAAAGAGTGAAGCCAACAAGCTTTGTATAATTTAACAAAATAATTTATTTCTCTAGAAAACAAGGTATAGGTATTTTAAAGGACTTAGGATTTATAATTCAAATCCAAACATTATTGTTAGAATTTAAAAATATAAGTCCTGTAACTAAAGTTCAAATCTCTATGAAGTTCCAAGATGGAAGGAGATGACATCTATATCCTGTTTTGTGCTGTTGTCAACAGTTGCTTCTTGAATTTTAGAATTCTGAATAATTTGCAATAAATGCCTCTATCCAATAATTTTGATGAAGAAGAGCACTTATATGTTTTCCAGAGAAATTGATTTCTAATTCCAAAAACTAGAAAAACTTAACTCAAATTGGTCACAACACAAAATATATCTGAGCTTCCTCCAGTTGTATCAATTTATGACTGAATGCAATCACTAAAAGCATTAGTTTTAACTGCAGTTTTAGATCAAATTATGGGGTTACATGATCACTTAATTTGAATGGTACATTGAGACCATAAGACTGACATGTATGCCATGGACAAATTTGATTTTACCTAACAAATCTTACTGTAAGATTCAATAATAAAAACAATTTTTAAAAAGTTGTTTACAACAGAGTTGACATGCAAGGCAAATATGACCTAGATTATGACCAATGATTTTCACTCCATGTTTACCAATTCTGAACCAAGGTCAGGAGCTAGGTCAGCTAAAAATACAATGTACCAACATAAAACTGAACTGAATTTTCAAAAAAAAATGTTAAATCCAATGAATAAAGTTATCATTACAATAACATGGAATGAAATAAAAATTAAATAAAAAATTTAAAACTAACACACAATTAATTAAATTATATATATATATATATATATATATATATATATATATATATATATATATATATATATATATATATATATATATATATATATATATATATATATATAATATTATGCTCTTAATTGCAAAAGATCACACTCTATTCGGTAATCCAGCTCAGGTTAGACTTGATTTACTCAGTCTACAATCAACAATAAAAGTGTTGTATGATTAGTTTTTTAGGGTCATTTGTATGTGCCAAACTAACATCATAGAGACAACTTTCTTATACCAAAATGAAAAATAAGGGACACTGGTACAAAAGCACAGACTAAAATGAACACTGTGGCTCAGTCAAAGTTATACTGCATATTTAAACATGCAATTGTTTTGATTTTTATATGCAGTCATGGCACTTTGATGACTATATCAATATATAATCCATACTATATAATTATATATAATCCAGTCAGTTCTAGAATTGAAAGTATACTGAGATATAGGTATTGTTTCATTATAGTGGGGTATATTACACAGTACACCCTATCAATATTACAGTTCAGGGTAGCTATGAAAGTGTATTGTGATATAGGTGTGTTTGTGATTTAGTGGGGTATATTACACACTACACCTTATTGATATTGCATTTCATGGTAGCTATGAAAGGGTATTGTGATATAGGTGTAGTTGTGTGTTAGTGGGGTATATTACTACACCCTGTCAATATTGCTTTTCAGGGTATTTTGATTTGTGGTTATTGAGATAGGCATTTTGATTTGTGGTTATCACAAAATTTGTCTGAAGTTCCTGTATATTACGGTATACAGTAATTTAAGTTTTGTTTGTCATTTCCTGGCCAAGATGGCTCTTTCTACTGGTGACATACTAATGACATCAAATGCCTCATTTGGGGCAGTGGTTTATTGAAAGGCATAGTGTAACATGTGTAATTTGGGCATGCAACCTAGCACATTTGTCAATCATTTTCACTTGCAATACAATCAATATTAGATTAAATGCACCATTAGAGTGTATAAAAATGCCCTCTTTATTTAGAAAGATGCCTTGCATGACTACAAGGGCACTGTCAGCATTGAAGGAAGAACAATCACCAACCTTTGCTTCACAGATGATATTGAGGGCTAGGCAGTTGATGAAAAAGAACAGGCTGACTTGGTTGAGCACCTCAAGAGATTAGTGCAGAAAAATCTGAACTGAGGACAAACAACACCAATGGCATCAGTGCAGAAATAAAGGTTAGTGGGCAGAAGCTGGAATGAGTCACAAGTTTCAAGTACTTGGGATCAAGTATCATAGACGAGGACTCCAAACCAGAACTACTTTGCAGGATTGCCCAGACAATAACAGCAATAACAAGGTTGAGACCAGTATGGAAAGATACCAACATTGCCCTTGGTTCCAAAATAAGGCTGATGAGCTTGATTGTCATACACATCTTTCCGTATGCTTGTGAAACATGCTCACATCAGATCATCAAAAAAACATTCAAGCCTTCAAAATAAGATGCTACTTCAAGATTTTGGGCATCACATACATTGACAGTATATACAATGAAGAAGTCCACAACAGGAGCCAATGAGCCATTGATCTTGACCATTGTAAAAAGAAAGGAAGTGAAGTGATGCGGTCATGTCTCAAGATCATCTGGACTGGCAAAAACAATCTTGCAAAGCACAGTGCAAGGGTGCAGAAGAAGAGGCAGACAGAAAAAGAGGTGGGAAGACAATATTAAGAAGTGGACAGGCATGGGATTTGGAGATTCCCAAAGGGCAGAACAGAACATGAAAAGACGGAGACAATTGGTTGCAAAGTCAACTGTGGTATCCCAACAGCATCTTAGGTTAAAGGATTGATGATGATGATGATGATGATGATGATGATGATGATGATGATGACAGCATATTTCCTTGAATTTGTTGTCTAGTGAAAAGACCAGAGTCTACCTTAAATACCCTGACAAGCAGATAGCATATTTCCATGACTATGTTGTCTGGAGACAAGACCAGAGTCTACTTTAAATACCCTGACAGGCAGATAGCATATTTCCATGACTATGTTGTCTGGAGACAAGACCAGAGTCTACTTTAAATACCCTGACAGGAAGATAGTATTTTCCATGACTTAATGTTGTCTGGAGACATACAAGAGCCTACTTTAAATACCCTGAAAGGCAGACAGCTTATCTCTATGACTATGTTGTCTGGAAATGAGACCAGAGTCTACTTTAAATACCCTGAGAGGCAGGCAGATAGCATATTTCTATGAGTATGTTGTCTAGGGACAAAACCAGAGTCTACTTTAAAGTTCCTGACAGGCAGATAGCATGTCAAGCATGTTATTTGTGTACAGGTTTCACCATATATTTATGATGGCAAGTGTAGGTTTTTTTGTATACAGGTTTCACTGTTCATATATGATGGCAAGTGTATATTCTTTGTATACAGGTTTCACTGTACATTGATAATATCAAGTTTAGGTTCTTTGTATACAGGCTTCACTTTGACAGTGTCAAGTGTAGGGTCTACGTAAATGAGTATGTTGTCTAGGGACAAGAACAGAGTCTACTTTAAATACCCTGACAGGCAGATAGTATTTTCCATGACTATGTTGTCTGGAGACAAGACCAGAGTCTACTTAAAATTTCCTGACAGGCAGACAACATATCACTATGACTTTGTTGTCTGGAGACAAAACCAGAGTCTACTTGCAAATGAATTTATTCATATTCTTCAAAAACATGTTTTTTTTGGTAGCTTGTATTGGGTTGCCCTGTGGGATTAAATGTTTGATAAAGTTAATTTCGGGAGATAAAATGATACATTTAAATGAAGTTATTGTCAGACCATTCAAATGATATTATCTGATCCAAGAAGTGGATATACAAGGAGCAAATTGATTCAGCAATATTGTATCAAAAATCAATAGTTTGTTCATTTCTCACATTCTTATTATTATTTTCTAGACGCAGTTGATACCAACAAAGTTCAGTAGAAATCTTGTTCAGTATTTAAATAAGTGGCTCTGATTTCAGCCGAGTCACTATCAGAGATGTTAATACATTTTGGCTTTTGAGAGAGAGGGAGGGAGAGAGAGAGAGAGAGAGAGAGAGAGAGAGAGAGAGAGAGAGAGAGAGAGAGAGAGAGAGAGAGAGAGAGAGAGAGAAAGAGAGAGAGAGAGAGAGAGAGAGAGAGAGAGAGAGAGAGAGAGAGAAGGAGGGAGGGAATGATATAGAAATGTCCTGAACATGTGTAAGAACAGGAACATTTTATGAATATAATGATGTAGAAATGTCCTAGTGGAGCATCATAGTATTGGAATTGTTAATGAAGTGAATTCATAACATTTCAAAAGTTTCAAAGATATTATGATAGTTAATAAAAGTTCATTAGTGTATTCATGAACTTCATGTATCGTGCATCAAAATTCATGAAGTTTTCATGAATTTAGTTTTTGAATTTTCATGAACATTTATGATAAACTGATCATGAACATTTGGAGAACAGTCAATGCACATTCATAAACAATTCATGAGTGTTCATAAAGTCATGAATTTGTTCTTACAAGGGCACTTACAGATTATAATTACATGTAGCAGTCGGTCATGAGATATGTAGCAGTCAGTCATGAGACAACTAACAAGACTTGTAGCAGTCCATCACAAGACATGTTACAGTCTGTCATAAGACAACTGTCACAAGTCCTGTAGCAGTCTCTCACATGTTGCAGTCTGTCATAAGACAACTGTCACAAGTCCTGTAGCAGTCTATCACATGTTGCAGTCTGTCATAAGACAACTGTCACAAGTCCTGTAGCAGTCTGTCACATGTTGCAGTCTGTAATAAGATATATAGCAGTCAGCCCAGAGACATGTATCTGTCATTTCAGATTCATGTAGCAGTCATTTCAGAGACAAAAATATTTGGGTCAGTCAGAATATTTCATTGATGCTGCCAGCATTCAGCAGACCGTTTTCTCATTTTTCCCCCAGTGATATTCTCCTCAGTTGGAAATTAGATGTACTGTTCTTGATTATTGCTCTCAGACCATTGAATTTCAAGTTTAGTATCAGTAATACATAATCTGCTTGCTCGTTTCTGGATGGAAAATACCGTTGACTGTATATGAGAATTCATCCATCCAATGAGTAATTCAGAGCCTTCCATTACCCAACCCATAGTGATACATCACAATTTGAGTATTTTCTTTATGTGTGTCATTATTTTGTGTGGAATTACCCTCAGATCAAGTATGATTCCTGTTCAGTATTGCTAAAAAAATTGTTTTGGGGCATTATTTTATTCCTTTTTCTCTTTCAGGTAGATATTTGTTATCTCTTTCCTTGCTGATTTGGTCTGCATAAGACATTGTGATTGTATTTTATTGTTCAATACAGCAACAGATTATTGCATTACATGTTCCTTTTAATGTATGATTTTTATCTTGATAACATCACATGCAGATGTTTCCTTTCATGTGGTTTGTTTAGTAATTGAGCACCAGTTCTTAAAAGGAAATACTGGATAATGTTATCCATTATTATTCATGCTATTAGCCATCTCACCAAGTTTGGTTTTTCATGATTGTTTATCTCTAGTTATCTAAAAAAACTAGTTAACTTTATCTTTAAATAAATGAACAGTATTATTGGTTGTTTTAATTCATTTATTTTCAGTACTCAGGATTTCTGACCTTTTTGAATTAAAAACATCAGTGGTTGTTTGAGACAACATTTGGGTAGGGCAGATGTTTAAAATTAGCGTAGACTTAGTCCATGCAAATGCATCATACTTTTACATTATACATTAATGTTCATGCCTTTGTTTTATGCAGCAGAAGTACAATCCCATAAGGCAGAGAGTGAGTCAAGAAGCAATACCCTCTTGTTTATACAGTGAGTCAAGAAGTACCACCCTCTTGTTTCTAAAGAGTCAAGAAGTACCACCCTCTTGTTTGTACAGAGTGAATCAAAAAGCACCACCCTCTTGTTTCTACAGAGTCAAGAAGTACCACCCTCTTGTTTCTACAGAGTGAGTCAAGAAACACCACCCTCTTGTTTCTACAGAGTCAAGAAGCACCACCTTGTTTCTACAGAGTCAAGAAGCACCACCCTCTTATTTCTACTTGGACAGTCAATGCCATCCTTATAAGGGAAGAGCATCACCCTCTTCTGTCCTGCAGGGCAAATTGTTAGTTGCCCTGAACCCCACCCCAAGAGAGGAGCCTCACCCATTGTTAGTGATAGAGGATTGAAAATTGCTGTCACCCACCTGCCATGTCTGCTACTAGGGACAGGCCTTTAGCTGCATAAGAAAAGTCAAGTTCCCTCTTTAACTCCCCAGTTGCCACTGCAACAGGGAGACTTTATAAACCTGCCACCCAGATTTGAGAACAGGACGTGTACATCATTCTGTCCTCATATATATTTCTTGAGTTTGATACCGAACAGGCAGAGATTTCATCCCATTCATTTGGGTCCCCTGCCGTTTCCAAAGCATCATTCAAGACAGCAATGAGAAAGAGATTATTATTTTGTCAAAGCAGTTAATTAGGTTTACTGTCATTTGCCCAGTGATCTATGTCCCATATTTTCAGGCTTTCATGACACTAAATTTCTATCAAGCTTGGAGAAACTGTTTGTTACACCTTATAAGATTTCTTGTTTCTACCTCACTTTATTATTATTAAGGAGCCTTCCTAAAGGTTTAGTAAGGACTTGAAGTTTACTAGACACAATTGCCATTTTCTATGACTTTCTGGTCTTAAACTAAGTAATAGAAAAGAACAAAAACCAAAAAGCTTAGTAAATTTCAACAGATAATTTATTTCCTAAAATACAAAGTGAAAACCTAAAAGAAACTTACAAAATTGTGAATTAAATCCCAAAGAGTCCTAAAAGTGTTCCATCACAAGTCCAAAAGTTTTGAGTATTCCAAATGACTTCCAGCAGTGTTCCAAATGCATTCCAATTTGAATGTGTTGATGTGCTAGTAGTCTCAAACGTACTAATGTGCCAACAGTTTTAATGTATCACAATGATATAATACAGAATGTCCTTTGATGAACATGAATGAATAATCCTAGATATAGGATTTACTGTAGTTTGAAACATCAAAGATCTTTTTGTAATTCCAATGAATAATTGAAACAAAAAAATCCTCTCAAATATTAACTAAAACACAAGTAAAACTTATTTCCTTTAAGAATTGCTGCTAAGAAAAGAATGAGTAATTCTGAAGTAAACAACATTTATATAAAGAGCTAAGACACATTAACAGAATTAGGATAAGGGTTGTACATCAAATTCATGAATAACTTTTGTTTCTAGAACATTCATCAATTCTAAACAAAGCTTGGTCTTGAACTCATCATCTTTATATTTACCTCCAAGTATAATAATCTGAAAGTATAATCTAAAATCATAAACAAGTGTTAGCTATATATCATGTTCACCAAACCAAATCCCAAAAGATGAGAGTTACTGATAGTTACTGATCTAAATAACTGACCAAGCTCAGCTCATAGCACCATTGACTTTTAAACCTCTACACCCAAGTGTTTGCAGGGTTAAAGGAGTAATTGTCATCCACTTGGTATCCCCCTTCACCTCCAATATTTTGATGACTGGTTGATCTACAATGGCTGGCTAGAAGCCTTCAGACTAAATGTGTCTCACTGTTGGTCCATAGTGGTCAGGAAGGGTCTTTATTACAACCATGAGAAATCAGAACTTACTCCATCCAAACATTTTGTCTCTGTGAGGATTATTTTCCTCATGATTAGTCTTGTCCCAAGGGACAGAGTAGATGAAATCATCACCTTTTTATAGGCTCTGAGAACCAAGACCATGTTGGTTCATCATTTTCTTTCTCCTTTTGGAAGCTTGAACTATGCACAGGTATGGCTTCCCCCTTGGCAGTCTGCACTTGTGCTCTCTCCAGTTTCTCCTTGTGAATTGGATACTTCTGAATGTCCCAATTTTTGTAGGTATGGATTTCCACCATTATCTTATTGGGGGACAAACTGGGACCTGTTTTTGGCCAAAGTTCCCATGCACACCTCAAACTTCACTGTTAACAGATGTTTCAGATTTAGAGTGGGGCACTCTTTAGGGTGAGGCTGGAGATATTGATTCTTCAGTATTTGTGATCCTGTAAGGAATCTACCCTGTACATCAACATTTTGGAAATGAGGACATAGCCGTTCTGTGGTGCAGTGAGAGGTTATTGTGTTGTGGTCTCCTCGTGGTCTCCTTTGTCTTCTCGTGGTCTCCTTTGACAACACATCATTGGTAGTGCAACTCAAGTGACAAGGAGGCACACATGCGCCTTCTCTGTGCATGGATGTTTGGAATCTCTTCTGCTGGGCAGACTTAGAAGGGAAATGTAAAATCATGGTATTAAGATAGCTTATCCCTTTGAAATCACCACATTCCTAGCAAAATGAATAGTTTGGATGATAAGATAGTCTTCATGGAGTAGTCTCTGCACCAGTCCATAGCTGATTTATGATATAGACTTGGGGATACTGATGGTGGACTTGTTCATGACGAAGCTAAACAACGGCTCTCATTTTACATGTCCCCAATCCTTGACCAATGGTCTTGGGTAGTGGACATTTTCAGCCTAAATTGACTTAAGACTATCTTAAACTTTTGGATGATCCTACAAATTTTCAGAGAAAGCCACCAGGTCCAGAATGTGATCTTTATCTAAGGTCTGTGCTGGAAGTGGAGAAGCTTTAATGAGTGGTGCAGTAGTAATTATTAAGATAGCTTATCCATCCCTTACTGAGAGGAACATTTCATTCATAAAAATTAAAGCCTATACCATTTGAGCCATGGGCCTATCAATGATCCCATGGTCTTGTTGGTCCCAAATGAATATTATTCTGACCTCTGAAATAGTTCCTTAGTGATGTCTACTTGGTCCTTAATAAAATTAGTGCCGATCTGACATATGGTTATCATTGCAGCAAGCTTTAAATTTCGCTGTTGCTACACCTATTGGATAGAAAGTTATATTGTCATAGGGTTCTCACCAGAAGACTTCATATGATAGCTTAAGCTGGTCCTGCACAAAAGTGACTTCACTTGGACATGCATATAAACTAGTTCCACTCATTGAAGTATTTGTTATAAACTAGATGCAAGCAAATATCCTCTATGCATCAAACAAGATAAGCATTATTCTCTCCCCATTTTTCTGTTCATCCCATTATATGTGGAGGATTAAGTAAATATTTCTTATAAATTAAATTTGGCATAGCTTCTTGTAGAATTATTTAGCAGACATGTTTGATTAATCAGTTTTGTCAATTACTGCTAATAATCCTACATTAACACTGTTAGAATTATGTCATTAAGATTATACAAAAAAGAACATGTCCTTTTCCTGTTAATAAAATATTCCTCAGAGTTATCACTTTCAGGGAATTCAGTGTATACATTTCATCTTTGCAGTTCAGTTCAACAGATATATTCAGCAGATTTCAAACAATCCACAACTTACAACACCAGTAAAAGTCAAAAGTTAATTTGCTTGCATTTTGCATTAATGCACATAGATAAGATAGAAATAATAGGATCTCACAGAATTGAATCAATGAATATTTTGTCAGATTTCACAGTCTGGTGCTCTGTAAATATGCAGTAATTTTTGTCATTTTTTTCCTGCCAATGATTATAAAGTTGTGACCATTGAAACTAGAAAGATAATTGTCCTTTTCTAACTTTTTTCATGAATTTGACATGTTCAGATTAGGTACAGCTTTTCTCATAACCTGTCTCACTGTATTTCTGTTGGATGCATTCATCTGAGCTATTTTTTGTTCTTATGCTTTTTTTGTTGGGTGTTTGAGCCTTGTATGGTTTTTGTTGTAGTTGGTTGGGTGCTAGCATTTGAGCTTTTTGTTTTTGTTGGTTTTGAAAGCACTTTGTTACATATTGTCTATATGATGCAGAGGATATGGGAGTTGAGTGCCTTTTTAAAGGACACATGGAGTAACTCAAATGATGCAAATAGCAGAATAAAAAAGGTGTGTTGTTCACATGAACTGTCCATATTTTTCTCTCCTTTTGGGAGTAAAGAAATTGCCAGTTGTAAATTGCAAGACTAAAGTTTACTTGTGTGGAATATTTTAAAACCTAACATGAGCCAGTCCAGTGGGGCATAGGAGTATAGCCATCCTTGCTGCTTACAAGTTTACTTTAAGTGCCCTGTATTGACAGGCATAAGTGTATTCAATTTCATATACACCAGATAAGTGCCCTGTATTGACAGGCATAAGTGTATACAATTTCATATACACCAGATAAGTGCCCTGTATTGACAGGCCTAAGTGTATACAATTTCATATACACCAGATAAGTGCCCTGTATTGACAGGCATAAGTGTATTCAATTTCATATACACCAGATAAGTGCCCTGTATTGACAGGCATAAGTGTATTCAATTTCATATACACCAGATAAGTGCCCTGTATTGACAGGCATAAGTGTATTCAATTTCATATACACCAGATAAGTGCCCTGCATTGACAGGCATAAGTGTATTCAATTTCATATACACCAGATAAGTGCCCTGTATTGACAGACCTAAGTGTATACAATTTCATATACACCAGATAAGTGCCCTGTATTGACAGGCATAAGTGTATTCAATTTCATATACACCAGATAAGTGCCCTGTATTGACAGGCCTAAGTGTATACAATTTCATATACACCAGATAAGTGCCCTGTATTGACAGGCATAAGTGTATACAATTTCATATACACCAGATAAGTGCCCAGTATTGACAGGCATAAGTGTATACAATTTCATATACACCAGATAAGTGCCCTGTATTGACAGGCCTAAGTGTATTCAATTTCATATACACCAGATAAGTGCCCTGTATTGACAGGCCTAAGTGTATACAATTTCATATACACCAGATAAGTGCCCTGTATTGACAGGCATAAGTGTATACAATTTCATATACACCAGATAAGTGCCCTGTATTGACAGGCATAATTGTATTCAGTTTCATATACACCAGATAAGTGCCCTGTATTGACAGGCCTAAGTGTATACAATTTCATATACACCAGATAAGTGCCCTGTATTGACAGGCATAAGTGTATACAATTTCATATACACCAGATAAGTGCCCTGTATTGACAGGCCTAAGTGTATACAATTTCATATACACCAGATAAGTGCCCTGCATTGACAGGCATAATTGTATTCAGTTTCATATACACCAGATAAGTGCCCTGTATTGACAGGCCTAGGTGTATACAATTTCATATACACCAGATAAGTGCCCTGTATTGACAGGCATAAGTGTATACAATTTCATATATACCAGATAAGTGCCCTGTATTGACAGGCATAAGTGTATACAATTTCATATACACCAGATAAGTGCCCTGTATTGACAGGCATAAGTGTATTCAGTTTCATATACACCAGATAAGTGCCCTGTATTGACAGGCATAAGTGTATTCAATTTCATATACACCAGATAAGTGCCCTGTATTGACAGGCATAAGTGTATACAATTTCATATACACCAGATAAGTGCCCTGTATTGACAGGCCTAAGTGTATTCAATTTCATATACACCAGATAAGTGCCCTGTATTGACAGGCATAAGTGTATACAATTTCATATACACCAGATAAGTGCCCAGTATTGACAGGCATAAGTGTATACAATTTCATATACACCAGATAAGTGCCCTGTATTGACAGGCATAAGTGTATACAATTTCATATACACCGGATAAGTGCCCTGTATTGACAGGCATAACTTTTTATAATTTTATATATACGCCAGATAAGTGTCCTGTATTGACAGGTATAAGTGTATACAATTTCATATATACCAGAACTGCAAAATAATTTTTTTCTTGATTTCAGAAGTTAATTTTTCTACGAATTAGGGAATAAATCTCCATATATTAAGAATATTTTCTTAAAATAAACTTCACTCAGCTGGTTTAATGCTGGTGAGAAGGCAGTACAGATAAAGTCTGAGAGTAAAACTTGCCTTAATAAACAGTGAGCTTCATGTAAAGGAAACCTGTTGGTATAGGACATCTCTAAAAAAGAGTACATTCTAGGAAAAGAACAAGGATAACTTTGTTTTCCTTTTTTCTTCATTAATTTAGAGGATGCTTTTCCAAAAATGAAAGTGATGAGGATCCTTGAGTCCAGTATAGTGCTTGTGCTTGTGTTCTTTGTATTCTCTGCATTGATGATGTCAAGTGTAGGTTCTTTCAGTACAGGCTTCACTCTACCTTGATGGTGTCAAGTGTTGGTTTCTTGTAAACATTAGTCTCACTTTGAAAATAATGTGGACCCTTGTGTCCATTTTAGTGTTTGTGCTTGTTATGTTCTTTGTATACAGGCTTCACTGTACATTGATAATGTCAAATGTAGGGTCTTTGCATAAAGGCTTCATTTGATAATGTCAACTTTAGGGTCTTTGTATACAGGCTTCACTGTATTTTGATAATATCAAGTGTAGGTTCTTTGTATACAGGCTTCACTGTACATTGATAATGTCAAGTGTATGTTCTTTGTATACAGGTTTTAATGTACTTTGATACTGTCAAGTGTGGGTTCTTTGTATACCGGCTTCACGGTACATTGATAATGTCAAGTGTATGTTCTTTGTATTCAGGCTTCATTGTACATTGATAATGTCAAGTGTATGTTCTTTGTATATAGGCTTCACTGTACATTGATAATGTCAAGTGTAGGGTCTTTGTATATAGGCTTTACTGTACATTGATAATGTCAGAATGTATGGTCTTTGCATAAAGGCTTCATTTGATAATGTCAAGTGTAGGGTCTTTGTATACAGGCTTCACTGTATTTTGATAATATCAAGTGTAGGTTATTTGTATACAGGCTTCTCTGTACATTGATAATGTCAAGTGTAGGGTCTTTGTATACAGGCTTCACTGTACATTGATAAGGTCAAGTGTAGGGTCTTTGTATACAGGCTTCACTGTACATTGATAATATCAAGTGTAGGGTCTTTGTATACAGGCTTCACTATACATTGATAATGTCAAATGTAGGGTCTTTGCATACAGGCTTCACTTTGACAATGTCAAGTGTAGGTTCTTTGCATACATTGATATTGTCAAGTGTAGGGTCTTTGTATACAGGCTTCTCTGTACATTGATAATGTCAAGTGTAGGGTCTTTGTATACAGGCTTCACTGTACATTGATAAGGTCAAGTGTAGGGTCTTTGTATACAGGCTTCACTGTACATTGATAATATCAAGTGTAGGGTCTTTGTATACAGGCTTCACTGTACATTGATAATGTCAAATGTAGGGTCTTTGCATACAGGCTTCACTTTGACAATGTCAAGTGTAGGTTCTTTGCATACATTGATATTGTCAAGTGTAGGGTCTTTGTATACAGGCTTCACTGTACATTGATAATGTCAAGTGTAGGGTCTTTGTATACAGGCTTCACTGCACCTTGATAAGGTCAAGTGTAGGGTCTTTGTATACAGGCTTCACTGTACATTGACAATATCAAGTGTAGGGTCTTTGTATACAGGCTTCACTGCACATTGATAAGGTCAAGTGTAGGGTCTTTGTATACAGGCTTCACTGTACATTGATAATGTCAAGTGTAGGGTCTTTGTATATAGGCTTCACTGTACATTGATAATGTCAAGTATATGTTATTTGTGTAACAGGTTTCACCATACATTTATTATGGCAAGTGTAGGTTTTTTGTATACAGGTTTCACTGTTCATTTTTGATGGCAAGTGTATATACTTTGTATACAGACTTTAATGTAAATTTGTGATGGCAAGTGTATGTTTGTTGTATTCAAGTGTAGGTTTTTTGCAGGCTTCACTGTACATTGTTAATGTAAAGTGCTGGTTCTTTTTATACAGGCTACACTTTTTCAATGTCAAATGTAGGTTCTTTGTATACAGGCTTCACTGTACATTGAAATGTCAAGTATAAGTTCTTTGTACACAGGCTTCACTGTACATTGAAATGTCAAGTATAAGTTCCTTGTATACAGGCTTCACTTTGATAATGTCAATTGTAGGGTCTTTGTATACAGGCTTCACTTTAACAATGTCAAGTGTATGACTCATGACAAAAGTATGAAGCATGCTTAATACATACATTCAAGCCTGTCAGTTGGAGACTCTCAAAGCATCATACATAGAAGAGAAGAATAAAGGACTTTATGAGCATATGTGCCTTATCTTTAGGTTTCTGATGTGAGATTTTTTTTCTGTATAATTTAATATCTTTCATTATATTCGTATGTTAACATTTCATTTATGTGGTCTTTAATCTGGATTACATTCATATGTTGCTTCTGGAAACATAACCTGATGTTTGGCCACTTCAGATCTCTCATTTATTAAAACAAGAGGATCTTCCAAGATAACAGCTGTACAAACTGTTTACCTGATTATTACCCTGGCCCTGGAAATTGCTGCTGAAGCAGAATATTGCTATGCTTTGATGGTAGCCACATGGTCTGGTTCTTTGTTGCACTGGCATCCATGAACAATTAGATTAAACAAATTTTACATTGTCTTCCCTAGCCAGATCTGCTGGTGTTATTATTAATAAATAATTACTTTCATGTGTACAGTAACCTGCAGGTGGCTGGTTTTGTGTTGTTGTAAACAACTGAGACACAGTCTGACAGTAAATTAAAAACTCTACACCATTTGTGGGAATTTGAATAAAGATTTTAACCAATAAAAAAGAAGATGAATTTTGTTTTTAATGTCAAATTGTTAAAACTAAATTTTACATACTAACTCAAAATACAAACTTTATTTCCATCCATGAAATATTTATCATAATAAGTGTGTAACAAGTGAGAAATATGCAGATAAAGATATTACAAAAATACATTATAAAAGTCTTTTTGAGGGAAAGTGCAACCTTGTTATAAATAAGACATGTTCAGACCATGTTACTTACACAGTTCTTGTGCAATAAAAGTTCATATGGTTGACAAACACCAAGTTTATTCAAGTTGATTGGCATGCTGGACATGCTTTAAACAGAGGAGGTAAATGGAGCTTCATTGTTATTCAATCATGTAATAACAAATTTGCATTCAATTTGCATGTACTGATTCATGAAGACAAGTATTACTAATATGAGCCAAATTAAGAACAACAACAAAAATAACAACAAAAGCAATAACAAAAACAACAAAAACAATAACAAAAACAACAAAAGCAATATAAAAACAACAAAAACAAAAGCAATAACAAAACAACAACAAAAAACTCCAAACAAATATTGAATAATAAGAAACTAGTCATCCTAAATACAGCTGACAAGACATTGTAATAAAGGCATTAAAAAGTACTATGCTGTATTGAATACGAGAAATGTTAAATTCTGAGTGACACAAAAAGTAATATATTCATAAATTTGATGTCATGTCTGTTGGTACATACAGGAAATATGTAACGCTAGTGATGAATAAGAAAAGTGAATTTGGTGAAGATGTGATGCAGAAAATAACATTTTACTATGACATGTGTAATAACACAATGAGTTTAGTAGTTGGGCAAATTCTAGCCAACATATCATTGTTGTCACATTCAGGTAGAAAATGTAACTAAATATAACATGGCAATTAAGGTGGTGACCAAAAGCAAACTCTGCCCCATGGTCAGTTTCTTGCATATCAGAAGTTGTTAACTGTGCCTATGGTGTAAATATTACTGTTGAAATCGATACTGATGATGAAAAATCCTAGTCGCTGGAGGGTCTATTAGAAGTAAACTTCAATCTCATATTGATGTAAAAATGTGACAATTGATTTAGATTGTAGTAGCTACTGGAAGCTTGTTTTTCATTTTCATTTTTACATGTGCCTGCTCTAAATTATTCAATTAGTGATTTATTGTATACTAAGTTCTCATAAATCAGCTAATGCCATAGAGACACACCATTCCCGCCCCTATAGAAATCAGAGCACTAATTTATTTCCATTAGAACTTAATGTTATTATACAAAAAATGAATATGTTCATTAGACTGGCATTCAAACCACACATTTCCATTCATTAAAGTCAGAAAAAATTTTAGCCTTGAAATACAGGTATTTTACAGCATTGCATCTGTGCTGCTAAACAGAGGACTCCCTGATCGGTACCTAACAGTATAGCCACACAATAAGAGACCATACAATATTTTGTTAGTAGAAAATTAAACATAGGATATCAAAATAAAACAAAATATATTGTCAAATATAGAACTTATATTTGAAGTTTTGAATTGTATAATGGAAAAAATAAATCCATTTACAACTCAATGGGTGTATCTCAAAATATTTAGTACTTTTTATATTCCCCCACTAGTAGACTGGTTCTGTTGCTGTAAATTTAGTGGTCCTCTACTTGTATATGTAAATGTCTTTCTGGTGCAATTTAATTTATGGTCTTGGTATTGTTAAAAGCTTGTTTAATGGTGATCTTAAAGTGTACACAGTATTACTGGCTTTGGCAGGCATATCATTCAGGTGAAGTGGTACAGGCATTAAATTATGAAGGACTTTACAGACCAAAATACACCATATTAAATTTTGAAGGACTTTATAGACCAAAATACACTGCATTAAATTATGAAGGACTTTATAGACCAAAATACACTGCATTAAATCATGAAGGACTTTACAGACCAAAATACACTGCATTAAATCATGAAGGACTTTATAGACCAAAATACACCATATTAAATTATGAAGGACTTTATAGACCAAAATACACTGCATTAAATCGTGAAGGACTTTATAGACCAAAATACACCAATGAAATTCATCTGTAAAACCATATCCAGTTTAAAAGACTTAATCATGTCAGGACAGTGCCATTGGATCAACATCTAGTATAATTATAGCTGCATGCTTTTGAAAATTGATTACATGATTAATGTTACATTGTTTGCAACATGAACCATAATAGGCAATATGTAAGTTGAATAGTTGCCTTGCATGCATTGGTAGATATTACTTTAATCTTTGTGTTAGTTTGGAGGCAATGTAACAGACTGTTCTGTGTGAAGATTCCATAACAAATAATAACATCTACTCATAGAGTTTATGGCATTGTAAATTTTATATATGTTGATCATTTACAAACTGGGATTTTGCATGGAATCTATTCAAATTTGTTCCTACTTGCCTGTTGCGGAATGGCAAGGACCACTAGCATATCTGGATCAATAACTCTCCTTTCTTAATTGATAAATTTTTAATGAACTTAATGGATTTCCAGTTGAAACTGTTGAAAGCTCACACAGTACCAAAATGAGAGTGCATGGGCATTAACGATATTTGCAGAGAGAAGTAAACTTGCCATGTATCTGCATAATTTGGTAATCTTGTAGAAATTATTTGAACAAGCTTTAACTCTTTCCAACTGTGTTTGATGAAAGGTATGGCAGCATCCGTTATTTGTACAAGAATGAGGAAGATATGGGATCAATCTAATTTCCTATGGGGGGGGGAGAAGTCTGATTGGATGTTAAAAATCAGATTAGCAGCATGCCATTATTCTAAAGCTATATTTCATGACTACCACCTGCTGGTTTGAAACAAAGTGGGATGATTTATTCTGCATGCATGAATTGAAGTATAGAGACCTTTGTGTTTTATGAAATAAGGAACTTTTCATTTGGGAAGTGTCTCACAGAGATGGTGATTCTTTGATGAGCTTTTTATCTGGGAAGTGTATCACAGAGATTATGATTCTTTAAGAAGCTTTCCATTCAGTTTTACTGGAAATGTTACATTATTGTGAATTATTATTTGCATCATAAAACTGGAATAATAAGACACAAACTCAGATATTTTGACACATATAAATTGATATAGAAAGTATTTACGAAAAATTAAAATAATACTCAGCTTTTACCATTATTTGGGGAGTATGTTTGTTCTCAGAGAGGTTTCTGTTTGCAAAAAACAGATTTAGTGTGAAGAAATTTTGTCAGTGAAAATGTCAAGAACACTGAATTCCTTGAGGAGTTGGGTTTTTTCTTCAGTTACAGAAATTTGCAGGAACATTACATTATAAATCTCATTCATATTATCGTGGAATGGTCAGTATTCAATGTCCAATTCACAAGAATTGGCTTACAGTGGTTTTTATTTAATGTCCAATTCACAGGAAGTTGCTTGCAATGGTCAGCACTTAATGTCCAATTCACAGGAAGCAGATTTTCTGGAAATGTAAGAATACTTTTTAACCTTATTCTATTGGGGATTTTTTAGAATATATTTTGGTAACATTCTTTTTGCAGATTTCCCTTTGAAAAATCATCATGTGTTATTAGTGGGTGATTTTGTCTTATTTGTTCTGTTTGATTACAAGTTAAGGTAAGATGTGCTGAATATGTAGGCATTATGTAATTAACCTAAACAATTATTTAAAGAAATTATGCCACATTCAAACAAAAGTGCAACCACACTTTTATTAAGAATCTAACAAAAGATCATATGGTTTTTTTCTTTGTATATATTTAGTTTTTGTCATCTTCATAATTTTAAAATCCCTTGTAGTCTTTTTTAATAATTATATTTTTAAAAGAAAAGGAAAATATTTTACCCAACTTTGAGTGATAATTATTTATTCATGTACCTATACAGCCCTGTATGAACATTAGGCACCTCAGTATAACACAGTTCTTCCATTACTAAGACAGGCATGTTCATGGACCCACTTTATTCAGTATAGCACAGTTTCTTTAATAAGAAAGGAATGTTCATGGTCCAATTTCATTCAGTATAACACAGTTTCTTTTAATAAAACATGCATGTTCATGGTCCAATTTTATTCAGCATAACACAGTTTCTTTTAATAAGACAGGCATGTTCATGGTCTCATTTCATTCAGTATAACACAGTTTCTTTAATAAGACAGACATGTTCATGGTACAATTTTATTCAGTATAACACAGTTTCTTTAATAAGACATGCATGTTCATGGTCCAATTTCATTCAGTATAACAGTTTCTTTAATAAGACATGCATGTTCATGGTCCAATTTTATTCAGTATAACACAGTTTCTTTTAATAAGACAGGCATGTTCAAGGTCCCATTTCATTCAGTATAACAGTTTCTTTTAATAAGACAGGAATGTTCATGGTCCCTTTCATTCAGTATAATACAGTTTCTTTTAATAAGACAGGCATGTTTATGGTCCCACTTCATTCAATATAATGCAGTTCCATGTAATAAGATAGGTCCCATTTCATTCAGTATAACACAGTTTCTTTAATAAGACAGACATATTCATGAATCCCATTTCACTAAGTATAACACAGTTTCTTTAATAAGACATATGTTCATGGTTCCATTTCATTCTGTATAACACAGTTTCTTTAAAAAGACAGACATGTTCATTGTCCCATTTCATTCAGTATAACACAGTTTCTTTAATAAAGTAGGCATGTTCATGGTCCCATTTCATTCAGTATAACAGTATCTTTAATAAAACAGGCATGTTCATGGTCCCATTTCATTCAGTATAACAGTAACACAGTTTCTTTTAATAAGACAGGCATGTTCATGGGCCAATTTCATTCAGTGTAACAGTTTCTTTTAATAAGACGTATGTTCATGGTCCCTTTTCATTCAGTATAACACAGTTTCTTTAATAAGACAGACATGTTCATGGTCCCATTTCATTAAGTGTAACAGTTTCTTTTAATAAGACAGGCATGTTCATGGTCCCTTTTCATTCAGTATAACACAGTTTTTTTAATAAAACAGACATGTTCATGGTCCCATTTCATTAAGTATAACAGTTTCTTTAATAAGATAAGATGTTCATGGTCCCACTTCA
Organism: Potamilus streckersoni; assembly: GCA_016746295.1. NCBI lineage: Eukaryota > Metazoa > Mollusca > Bivalvia > Unionida > Unionidae > Potamilus > Potamilus streckersoni. The sequence goes on along the minus strand of JAEAOA010001585.1, from coordinate 578,753 downwards.
TTATCATATTTATACTGTGCTCCATTATAAGGCAATCTCTTTTTAGGCAGTTTACTCTATGACTCCATAGTGTTATAATGAGGGAATAATGTATCATGCACTTCAGTATAAAGCAATATTGCTATAAGGTATATACTATGTTATAATTAGGGAATACTGAATAATGCACTTCTGTATAGGGTGGTCTCTCTGTAAAGTGTGGAAGTCAGTAAAATAGTGTTCAATTACTCCAGTATGAAGCCAGCAAAGATGAGAATTGGACATCTTAACATTTGAATATTTAATTAAATACCACACAATGGTTAAGTGCCAGCAAATCCTTAGCAAAATCTATATTTCTCACTTGACAGTGTAAAGTCCTATTCAGTATAAGGTTCTACTCAGTATAAAATCCTACTCAGTATAAATTCATACTCAGTATAAAATCCTACTCAATATAAAATCCTACTCAGTATAAAATCCTACTCAGTATAAAATCCTATGCAGTATAAAATCCTACTAAATATAAAGTCCTACTCAGTATAAAATCCTACTAGATATAAAATCCTACTAGATATAAAATCCTACTCAGTATAAAGTCCTACTCGATATAAAATCTTACTCAGTATAAAATCCTACTTGATATAAAATCCTACTCAGTATATAAAGTCCTACTCAATATAAAGTCATCTCAATGGAAAAACCCAATCTAACATAGGCTGAATTCAGATCTCATTCAGTTGCTCTCAGGTGTCCAAATATGGAATGCCACAATTCACAACAAATTACATAAATGCCAAATATGGTATGTTTCAAGACAAATTTAACTTAATATCAAATGACAACATGTTTGAACAGTGACTGATCTCTAATTCAAACATGGTTTTTCATGTCTCTTCCTATTGCAACTAATTTTGCGGTGACATCTGACCTTAAGTTTTATTTTGCTCATCAGATGATTATTGGTAGTAACTTTGATAGCTTTGGATGAAGTAGATACTTTTTTGTTTCTTACTTAAACATGTGTATTGGATGTATGTCTGAGATGAATGTTTTGTGTGTTTGTGCATGTGTGTTTATGTGTGTGCATATGTGTGTTTATAGTAAATGAAGTTAGGTAACTATGGTTTCTTACAGAATATTTTGCATCGAGTATGATGTCTTATGAAGAGAATGAGTATAACTGTAAGTAACTTAGTTTCTGCATATTTCTGGACACAGTTTTCAGACACCATAAATTCTGTATGAAAGTAATATTGAAATACCTTTTTAATTTTTGGGCAGTTCTTGCTAGATTTTTTTTAGAACTTACATTTTCCAATCCAATGTAAGATATGATGAGTCTTTTTAAAAGTAAAAGTCTCAGTGTGTTTATTGGTAATTTAACAGAAGCATCGTTGACTTAGGATGGCATTAAATGTTTATTGGTAATTTAACAGAAGCATCATTGACTTAGGATGGCATTAAATGTTTATTGGTAATTTAACAGAAGCATCATTGACTTAGGATGGCATTAAATGTTTATTGGTAATTTAACAGAAGCATCATTGACTTAGAATGGCATTAAATGTTTATTGGTAATTTAACAGAAGCATCATTGACTTAGAATGGCATTAAATGTTTATTGGTAATTTAACAGAAGCATCATTGACTTAGGATGGCATTAAATGTTTATTGGTAATTTAACAGAAGCATCATTGACTTAGGATGGCATTAAATGTTTATTGGTAATTTAACAGAAGCATCATTGACTTAGGATGGCATTAAATGTTTATTGGTAATTTACCAGAAGCATCATTGACTTAGGATGGCATTAAATGTTTATTGGTAATTTAACAGAAGCATCGTTGACTTAGGATGGCATTAAATGTTTATTGGTAATTTAACAGAAGCATCATTGACTTAGGATGGCATTAAATGTTTATTGATAATTTAACAGAAGCATCATTGACTTAGGATGGCATTAAATGTTTATTGGTAATTTTACAGAAGCATCGTTGACTTAGGATGGCATTAAATGTTTATTGGTAATTTAACAGAAGCATCGTTGACTTAGGATGGCATTAAATGTTTATTGGTAATTTAACAGAAGCATCATTAACTTAGGATGGCATTAAATGTTTAATGGTAATTTAACAGAAGCATCGTTGACTTAGGATGGCATTAAATGTTTTTTGGTAATTTAACAGAAGCATCATTGACTTAGGATGGCATTAAATGTTTATTGGTAATTTAACAGAAGCATCATTGACTTAGGATGGCATTAAATGTTTATTGGTAATTAACAAGAAGCATCATTGACTTAGGATGGCATTAAATGTTTATTGGTAATTTAACAGAAGCATCATTGACTTAGGATGGCATTAAATGTTTATTGTTAATTTAACAGAAGCATCATTGACTTAGGATGGCATTAAATGTTTATTGGTAATTTAACAGAAGCATCATTGACTTAGGATGGCATTAAATGTTTATTGGTAATTAACAAGAAGCATCATTGACTTAGGATGGCATTAAATGTTTATTGGTAATTTAACAGAAGCATCATTGTCTTAGGATGGCATTAAATGTTTATTGGTAATTTAACAGAAGCATCGTTGACTTAGGTTGGCATTAAATGTTTATTGGTAATTTAACAGAAGCATCATTGACTTAGGATGGCATTAAATGTTTATTGATAATTTAACAGAAGCATCATTGACTTAGGATGGCATTAAATGTTTATTGGTAATTTAACAGAAGCATCGTTGACTTAGGATGGCATTAAATGTTTATTGGTAATTTAACAGAAGCATCCTTGACTTAGGATGGCATTAAATGTTTATTGGTAATTTAACAGAAGCATCATTGACTTAGGATGGCATTAAATGTTTAATGGTAATTTAACAGAAGCATCGTTGACTTAGGATGGCATTAAATGTTTATTGGTAATTTAACAGAAGCATCATTGACTTAGGATGGCATTAAATGTTTATTGGTAATTTAACAGAAGCATCATTGACTTAGGATGGCATTAAATGTTTATTGGTAATTAACAAGAAGCATCATTGACTTAGGATGGCATTAAATGTTTATTGGTAATTTAACAGAAGCATCATTGACTTAGGATGGCATTAAATGTTTATTGGTAATTTAACAGAAGCATCATTGACTTAGGATGGCATTAAATGTTTATTGGTAATTAACAAGAAGCATCATTGCCTTAGGATGGCATTAAATGTTTTTTGGTAATTTAACAGAAGCATCATTGACTTAGGATGGCATTAAATGTTTATTGGTAATTTAACAGAAGCATCATTGACTTAGGATGGCATTAAATGTTTATTGGTAATTTAACAGAAGCATCATTGACTTAGGATGGCATTAAATGTTTATTGGTAATTTAACAGAAGCATCGTTGACTTAGGATGGCATTAAATGTTTATTGGTAATTTAACAGAAGCATCGTTGACTTAGGATGGCATTAAATGTTTATTGGTAATTTAACAGAAGCATCGTTGACTTAGGATGGCATTAAATGTTTATTGGTAATTTAATAGAAGCATTGTTGACTTAGGATGACATTAAATGTTTAATGTGATCATTAATTTTCAATAATTACAATGATTTTAAATCCTTCATGTTAACTGTCATAAAAAATTTTCAGTAGATTCAGGTAAACTATTCATACAGGCTCTATTGAAGGATGTGCAATTGCAAATTAATGCTATTTAATTATATAACAAATAACACTGAAAAATCAATCTAATTGTGTTAAAATAGTTCATTGTACTTTCAAACTCTACCTATTTTTCTTTGTTAAATCATTTGTATAACTTTTCATGAAGATTTCTTAACATGTGAATCAAATATATGCATGATTGTGAATGTGCAATGATGTCAGGAAGATTTCAGTAGATGTGTTCAACTCCTGGAAACTGTATAGCAACTAAATAATGAAAGATTCCTTATTCCAAGATGGGTGGAAAACTTCAATATTGTCACCAAATTGATGAACTTTTCCATTATTCAACCAGAACAAACAAATTTACTTTCTATTTAATGTTAAATTGATCTGGCAAGCTAATGTATCATGCAGGTCTTTGAAATTCTATCACTATACTAAGAAATGTCAGAATATTGGAGAACACAAAATAAAAAAGCATAATAGGCAAGAGTAGCAACATATTTTCTGGGTGGGTGGGAGTGCAATAAAATATTTGTCTATTTTTTATGCCATGCATAATATTTTACAAATCATACCTTGCCTCAAAGAAAGAATGCTAATTATCTGACCACTATGGTAGCATGACTGTAAGGACACTAGTCACAAAGTAATCCAGAAACAAAAGTCATTGTGACCAGATACTAACCTTGTAATGCTCAGTGTGATGTGAGCCAGCTGCTACCATTTTTTGTGATTCAACAAAGAACAGTTGACACATCAAGACAACACTGACTATGAAAGATGTCATAGCCTTCCATCTTGAATTTCATCAGGATTTGAACTGTGAATCACTTAGGACTTTTCATTGATAAGACTTATGTTTTTTAATTCTTGGATTATTTTTGGATTTGTTTCATAAACTATAAGTCCTTTTCTCATTTTTACTTTCACTTTCTAGGGAAAAAAATTATTTTAAAATTTTAAAAAGCTTGTTGTCATCATTCTTTTCTTGTTACTTTTTGTACGAGCCTTGACACAATTTTTTTGGGGTTCATCCAGAATATATGAATTTAAATTCCTCTAGTTTTCAGAATGCTTTAAATCCCAAGTATTATTTCACATTTTGTAAAATCTTTAGTGAAATCAATAGGCCCTTTTTGCAATATCATCAAAAGTAAAGAAATTTTTTTAAAAATGTTACCTAGGTGTGGTTGGACAGTTTGAAAATGGAAGTACAACTAAAAAAATTGGAATTAGAGATAAGATGCATACATACATTCATGTGGGTATTGCAAATAATATTTTGATGGTAATGCATACATTCATGTGGATATTACAAATAATATTTTGAAGGTAATGCATATATTCATGTGGGTAATACAAATATTTTGAAGGTAATGCATACATGCATGTGGGTAGTACAAATAATATTTTGAAGGTAATGCATACATTCATGTGGGTAATACAAATAATATTTTGAAGGTAATGCATACATTCATGTGGGTAATACAAATAATATTTTGAAGGCAATGCATACATTCATGTGGGTAGTACAAATAATATTTTGAAGGTAATGCATACATTCATGTGGGTATTACAAATAATATTTTGAAGGCAATGCATACATTCATGTGGGTAATACAAATAATATTTTGAAGGTAATGCATACATTCATGTGGGTAATACAAATAATATTTTGAAGGCAATGCATACATTCATGTGGATATTACAAATAATATTTTGAAGGTAATGCATACATTCATGTGGGTAATACAAATAATATTTTGAAGGCAATGCATACATTCATGTGGATATTACAAATAATATTTTGAAGGCAATGCATACATTCATGTGGGTATTACAAATAATATTTTGATGGTAATGCATACATTCATGTGGGTAGTACAATTAATAGTTTGAAGGTAATGCATACATTCATGTGGGTAATACAAATAATATTTTGAAGGTAATGCATACATTCATGTGGGTATTACAAATAATATTTTGAAGGTAATGCATACATTCATTTGGGTAATACAAATAATATTTTGAAGTTAATGCATACATTCATGTTGGTAGTACAATTAATAGTTTGAGGGTAATGCATACATTCATTTGGGTATTACAGATAATATTTTGAAAGCAAAGCATACATTCATGTGGGTAATACAAATATTTTGAAGGTAATGCATAGATTCATGTGGGTAGTACAATTAATAGTTTGATGGTAATGCATACATTCATGTGGGTAATACAATTAATAGTTCGATGGTAATGCATACATTCATGTGGGTAGTACAAATAATATTTTGAAGGTAATGCATACATTCATGTGGGTAATACAAATAATATTTTGAAGGTAATGCATACATTCATTTGGGTAATACAAATAATATTTTGAAGGTAATGCATACATTCATGTGGGTAATACAAATAATATTTTGAAGGTAATGCATACATTCATGTGGGTAATACAAATAATATTTTGAAGGTAATGCATACATTCATGTGGGTAATACAAATAATATTTTGAAGGTAATGCATACATTCATGTGGGTAATACAAATAATATTTTGAAGGTAATGCATACATTCATGTGGGTAATACAAAGAATATTTTGAAGGTAATGCATACATTCATGTGGGTAATACAAATAATATTTTGAAGGTAATGCATACATTCATGTGGGTAATACAAATAATATTTTGAAGGTATTGCATACATTCATGTGGGTAATACAAATAATATTTTGAAGGCAATGCATACATTCATGTGGGTAGTAAAAATAATATTTTGAAGGTAATGCATACATTCATGTTGGTAATACAAATAATATTTTGAAGGTAATGCATACATTCATATGTGAAATACAGTTAATATTCTCAAGGCAATTTGTACTACATTCATATGTGAAATACAGTTAATACTCTCAAGGCAATTTGTACTACATTCATATGTGAAATACAGTTAATACTCTCAAGGCAATTTGTACATTCATATGTGAAATACAGTTAATATTCTCAAGGCAATTTGTACATTCATATGTGAAATACAGTTAATATTCTCAAGGCAATTTGTACATTCATATGTGAAATACAGTTAATATTCTCAAGGCAATTTGTACATTCATATGTGAAATACAGTTAATATTCTCAAGGCAATTTGTACATTCATATGTGAAATACAGTTAATATTCTCAAGGCAATTTGTACTACATTCATTTGGGAAATACAGTTAATATTCTCAAGGCAATTTGTACTACATTCATTTGGGAAATATAGATAAAACAATCAGTAAGAGATGCTTTATATGTAACTTTACAGAAGGGACAACTTTGTAGGGTAAAAGTATCATTTTGGGGGAAGGTACATTTGTTATGCTCAGCTGCACATGATTGCCCATTCCTGTGGCACAGTGTATACATGAAAGATGACTAACAGTGGATGCTACAGTGATACTCTCTGGGCTCTCACTATCATGCTTATGTTATTGTGGCACAGTGTCTACATGAAAGATGACTAACAGTGGATGCTACAGTGATACTCTCTGGGCTCTCACTATCATGCTTATGTTATTGTGGCACAGTGTATACATGAAAGATGACTAACAGTGGATGCTACAGTGATACTCTCTGGGCTCTCACTATCATGCTTATGTTATTGTGGCACAGTGTATACATGAAAGATGACTAACAGTGGATGCTACAGTGATACTCTCTGGGCTCTCACTATCATGCTTATGTTATTGTGGCACAGTGTATACATGAAAGATGACTAACAGTGGATGCTACAGTGATACTCTCTGGGCTCTCACTATCATGCTTATGTTATTGTGGCACAGTGTATACATGAAAGATGACTAACAGTGGATGCTACAGTGATACTCTCTGGGCTCTCACTATCATGCTTATGTTATTGCATGATACATAGGGCTATTAAAGTGCTATGTATCAAATTTATAATCACAACTACTACAGGGAAGAATGTTAACAAAATTGCACTGATAAAAGTGAAGTCATGTAAATCTGTATTCGAGTCCAGGAAAATATTTCTTTATTTTAATAATTTAATTTGATTGATAATGGTTTTAATTCATACAAAGGAATCTCAGGGACAAGGAAATAGGTGAAAAATATCCTTCATTGGGACATCGTAATACAAATGAAATATGATACTGGGGCCTGCTTGTTATGATTTGCTTGATTAATCAACAGTTGAAAGGTACTGCTGGCAGTAGTATATAGTACATGGACTTTTAAGCTAACTTACAAGAAGTGACAATCTTTATCAGTGTTATAGCATTTTCCTGACAAGTACATTTGGACTGTTTAAGTTTACTTACAAGAAGTTTCAAACAGGTCTAAGTCAGTGGATAGAGATGGCAGAAAAGTAAGTTTCATTTTCTTTATTTCCTATTATAAGCCACATGAATTTATTATTCTCTCTCTCTCTCTCTCTCTCTCTCTCTCTCTCTCTCTCTCTCTCTCTCTCTCTCTCTCTCTCTCTCTCTCTCTCTCTCTCTCTCTCTCTTAGAAACCTAAATTTAACTTATTTTGACCTATCATATGGCATTTTGATTTCACACACTCTTTTTTCTACTTTCTCTTCCTCAGTCAATATAAACTATCACACTGTAGACATTCTAGTGATATGACTGAAAAATCATTAAAGCTACTTTAAAAATCCAAACCACACACACACATACATACATACACACACACTTGCACACACATTCTCTGTTTGTCAATATGAGAAATGTATGTTTGATGCTTGCAGATTTTTTTAGCACCAATTATGTGAAACATGTACACATGCTCTTACTCTCCCAAGTGTCAGGTAGATTAAACTTTACTTTGTACACACCTGTCATGAGGTGGAGCTTCTTTATAGTGTTTTGACATTTTGAACCTGTCTTATTTTCACACAAACAAGTTCTCCACCATCTAACTTTACCTGATTTTGTATATAGCTTGCATATAGGTTAGACAGGAGCCTATAGATTTCAGGCTTGGTATGTAAATGAAAGAAAATTTTAAAAAATGGTTTGTGCATAAGAACATTTTTTTTTACCTCACATGTCTGGTTCTAAATAAATAAGTGGGTGTATTTTGAATTTTTTTTAAAGTAGCTTTAACAATTTTTTAATCAAATCTCTAAAATGTTTAAAGTGTGTCAATTTATAGTATTGTCTGGCACTGAGCATCATGCAGCAGATTATCCAGTCCCATTATCCTGACGCCAGGCCGACCAGTCCTAACACTAACCTGCTACATTAGTACAGTACCATTCTTTTAAGTCTTTGGTATGAATCAGCTGGGATTTGATATGATGGTGATGTTGGCAAAAAAATTTGAATGGTAATATCATTTGGATCCAAGAGCCCCACCCCTCCAGTTAAATCCATTTCCAGTTCACTCCAGAAGATATCTAATAATGGTAGTACATTTCCATTGATAAATGTTCATCAGATATAAATAACAACTGTTTGTCCTCAGCATTAGTATGTTCAACAGATACAAATATCAACTACCTGTTGTTATTACTCTTTGGTCTTGAACTAAGTCACAAAAGAGGGCGAAAACCAATAAGTTTTGTAAAATTCATCAAATAATGTATTTCCCATGAAGATAAAGTGAAAAGTTCAAAACATAATTACAGTAATGAAAATTGAATCACAAATAGTCTTAAATGTTTTATCACAAGTCCAAAAGTATACAGTATTCAGAATGAATTCCAGTATTATTCTGAACAAATTATAATCTTGAATGTGATTGATGATGTACCAGTTGTCTTAAATGTGTTAATGTGCCAATAGTCTTGATATATCACAATGATATAATCTAAAATGTCATTAAATGAATTCACAATAATCCCATAATAGTCATTTAGTCCAAAAATATTGATCACTTTGTAGTTCCAGTTAATAATTTAAATAAATCTAATCAGATATCAATTGAAAGACAACTAAAATTGACTCCTAAAGACTAATGTTAAAAAAGGAATGAGTAATTCTGTTTACTTCTTCCTTATACAAAAACCTGTCACAATATGAGGATCATTTCTAGAACATTCTATGTTGTGAACAAGATCAGGAATTTCCAAAAGAAAAGCTTATGGAATTTCTATGAGCTGTAACATTGACCTCAGTACTTGGCTAAGCACATGTCTTGTCTTCTTCTTGCTTTCCATCTGTCATCATCTATCTTTAGTGTAACCATATTTAACAGGATACTTTGACAATAAGGGCTTTCAGAGTGATTATGCTGATTAGCCATCAAATATGGCTTCCATTACTAAAAATAGAAAATTCTATCAATTAATTCTGTAAAGCTCTTAAAAGAATTTGATTAAAATTGATGGGTTTGAAGTCTGTACAAATGATACATATTTACTATTAAAAAATGGCTATTGCTTATAAAAATTGACATTTTTAACAAAATATCTTCTAAAAAGCCATTACATTTGGCCAATTGTTAGAATTTGGCCATTTGACAGAAGCTTTTTCATTTTTCAGATCTTTAGAAATTATGCTAATCTCTCTTCATATATGGCCATCATTACTAAAAATAATAATACTTTCAGCCAATGTTATCTCAAAAAGCACCTTACAAAATATAGCCAAATTTGACTAAAAGTATTCTGGAATAGAGACCGTTCAGTATTGGACAAGTTATACTCTGATATGAAGATATAAAAACTAGAAGCCCTTTATTATGGGACAAGTAATACTGATATGAAAATATAAAAACTAGAAGCCCTTTGTTATGGGACAAGTAATACTGATATTAAAATATAAAAAGTAGAAGCCCTTTGTTATGGGACAAGTAATACTGATATGAAAATCTAAACTCTAGAGGCCCTTCATTATTGGACAATTAATACTCTGATATGAAGATATAAACACTAGAGGCCGTTTGTTATGGGTCAAGTAAAACTGATATAAAAATATAAAAACTAGAAGCCCTTTGTTATGGGACAAGTAATACTGATATGAAAATATAAACATTAGAGGCCTATTGTTATGGGACAAGTAATACTCTGATAAGAAAATATAAAGACTATAGGTATTTCAGTATATTCAAGTAGTACACTGATATGAAAATCTAAACACTAGAGGCCCTTCATTATTGGACAAGTAATATTCCAGTATGAAAATCTAAACACTAGAGGCCCTTCATTATTGGACAAGTAATATTCCGGTATGAAAATATAAGCACTGTTCAGGCCTTGAAACAGTTGATTTCATGATACATGAAATGAACAATTTTGGAATTATGTTGTAAAGAAGCCTTCCTACTGCTTTATATATTTTGACCAATTGCCCTTGCATTTGACTTTTTGGCAGATGCCATACAGGTGAACTATATCAGCCACATGTGGGCCTTTTGCTTTTGTCATAACAAATTAAATCAATTAACTAATGAAAGCAAAAGTGTTTTGACATGGTGCTTAAATTAATATGCAAAACTTTATGAAGGTTTTGAGTTTATCTGATTTATTTCCCACTGTCCTTCACTTCACCAATACATTTTGCCACCATCTCAGAAGGGCAGTGACCTCATACAGGTCAAATGTGAAAGGCCAAGTATAGTATCACATTGTAACACATTACTGCTGAAAATCAAACTATTAATCTTATATGACAAATTTGAGTGAATGGTACTGGCAGAGATGTACAGTAATACCCAGGTATCACCATCCATACATCCAAGAATCTCCATTCATACATCCAAGTATCTCCATCCATACATCCAAGTATCTCCATTCATGCATCCAAGTATCTCAATCCTTACATCCAAGTATCTCCATCCATACATCCAAGTATTTCCATCCATACATCCAGGTATTTCCATCCATACATCCAAGTATCTCCATCCATACATCGAAGTATCTCCATTCATGCATCCAAGTATCTCCATTCATGCATCCAAGTATCTCAATCCATGCATCCAAGTATCTCCATCCATACATCGAAGTATCTCCATCCATACATCCAGGTATTTCCATCCATACATCCAAGTATCTCCATCCATACATCCAAGTATCTCCATTCATACATCCAAGTATCTCCATCCATACATCCAAGTATTTCCATCCATACATCAAAGTATCTCCATCCATACATCCAAGTATTTCCATCCATACATCCTTGAACCTACTAATAAAATGAAATGCTGATTCCTGATACCACATGACGTCTTGGTCAAAGCTGTTGAAATACAGAGGTAAATACAGTAGCCAGGTTAATAAAACAAGGTGATCAATGATATTAGTGCAGTTCATTAATATATTCTTTTTTAGTTCATTAGTGTTAATTCAAGAAGAAGGTGGTTTCACACCTTATCTTACAAAGCTCCTGCAGATTTTGAAGTTGGTAGGTTTTTATTTGGCACAGTATTCTGAATTTTGAATAGATATGCAACTTTTGGTGAATTTTTAAAAATAAAAATCAAAACTGTAATACAATTTCAGTAAAATTGAAAGTTGATTCATGGTTACAAGGAAATACATATCCACCATGAAATCCAAAACACATCTTGCAAATATTGTTACCACTACTCCTCCAGAATAGATGGCCATATTAACATGGGATTTCTACCAGACAATTTATCATGAAGTCCAGTTGGTCCTAGTTGAAAATGGCACTGATCTAATGTCCAATATGCCCATCACAGTGGTCATCTTAAAAATTTTGTTATTCCTACTTCTGTGCAATTGATGGTCATATTGACTCAGGATTTTCACCACAAGACTTTCTATGATATTCATCTACATAGCAATGGTTCCCAGTAGATTTCCAGTATGGCTGTCACAATGAATATTTGGAAAATCATGTCACCAATTGTCATGAATGGATGGACATATTGACAATGGGTGTTTACCAAAGGTCTTCTAATGCTGTCTAGTTTGTCTTAAATGAATATGGTGCCAATTGTACATTGAGTATGGCTGCCATATCATCTAACTTGAAAATTTTGTTGCTCAGGAATATCAGAGATCATAGTACATTACAGAGATCATAGTACATTAGTTTAAAAGAAGAAATGGTCTTTGAATTTCTTCAGGTTCATTTTGAACTTCGAGCATTAGTCACTTTTGAGTAATTCTGTTTAATTTAGTGTCAGAATTTCATAACAAGTAACAGTTGTTCACTGCAAGTTAGTTCCTTTCTACATAGAAGACAATGGCTTTTCTACTTTTTGATATCCATGCTGTTATTTTTTACCCTTGGATGGGAAAGACACCCAATTATGCAAGCATTCCCTTTAGACAGAAAAGATGCCCAAATATGCATGCATTCCTCTTGAACAGAAAGGACACCCAATTATGTATAAATACACTTGGATAGATGGATAGAAAGGACACCCAATTGGACAGAAAAGACACTAAACAGAAAACACTGAATTATGCATGCATTCTCCTTGGACAGAAAAGACATTGAATTGAACATGCATTCGCCTTGAACAGAAAGGACACTGACTTATGCATGCATTCCTTTTTAACAGAAAGGACACTAAATTTTGCATGCATTCCTCTTGGACATAAATAACACCCAATTATACATGCATCCAACTAATCTATAACTTAAGGAGGCTTTTGAAAGAAACTATCCCTATGAACCAATCTTCATTGTGTGATGCTGCTGGTGTAAACCAGTCTTCATTGTATAATGATATTGGTATAACTAATCTTCATAAGGGGGATGCTATTGGTATAACCATTCTTCATTGTGTGATGCTGTTGGTATAAACCAGTCTTCATTGTGTGATGCTGTTGGTATAAACCAGTCTTCATTGTGTGATGATATTGGTATAACCAGTCTTCATTGTGTGATGCTGTTAGTATAAACCAGTCTTCATTGTGTGATGCTGTTGGTATAGCCAATCTTCATAGTGGGATGCTATTGTGGTAAACTAATCTTCATAGTGGGATGCTATTGCTGTAAACTAATCTTCATAGTGGAATGCTATTGGTATAAACCAACCTATATAGTGGGATGCTATTAGTATAAACCAGTCTTGATTGTGTGATGCTATTGGTATACCCAATCTTCATAGTGGGATGCTATTGCTGTAAACTAATCTTCATAGTGAAATGCTATTGGTATAAACCAATATTCATAATGTGATGCTATTGGTATAAACCAGTCTTGATTGTGTGATGCTATTGGTATACCCAATCTTCATAGTGGGATGCTATTGCTGTAAACTAATCTTCATAGTGAAATGCTATTGGTATAAACCAATATTCATAATGTGATGCTATTGGTATAAACCAGTCTTGATTATGTGATGCTATTGGTATACCCAATCTTCATAGTGGGATGCTATTGCTGTAAACTAATCTTTATAGGGAAATGCTATTGGTATAAACCAAGCTTCATAGTGGGATGCTATTGGTATAAACCAATATTCATAATGTGATGCTATTGGTATAAACCAGTCTTGATTGTGTGATGCTATTGGTATACCCAATCTTCATAGTGGGATGCTATTGCTGTAAACTAATCTTCATAGTGAAATGCTATTGGTATAAACCAAACTATATAGTGGGATGCTATTGGTATAAACCAGTCTTGATTGTGTGATGCTATTGGTATACCCAATCTTCATAGTGGGATGCTATTGTTATAAACTAATCTTCATAGTTGGATGCTATTGGTATAAACCAAGCTTCATAGTGGGATGCTATTGGTATAAACCAAGCTTCATAGTGGGATGCTATTGGTATAAACCAATATTCATAATGTGATGCTATTGGTATAAACCAGTCTTGATTGTGTGATGCTATTGGTATACCCAATCTTCATAGTGGGATGCTTTTGCTGTAAACTAATCTTCATAGTGGAATGCTATTGGTATAAACCAAACTATATAGTGGGATGCTATTGGTATAAACCAGTCTTGATTGTGTGATGCTATTGGTATACCCAATCTTCATAGTGGGATGCTATTGTTGTAAACTAATCTTCATAGTGGAATGCTATTGGTATAAACCAAGCTTCATAGTTGGATGCTATTGGTATAAACCAATCTTCATAATGTGGTGCTATTGGTATAAACCAATCTTCATAGTGGGATGCTATTGGTATAAACCAATCTTCATGTGATACTGTTGGTATAAACCAATCTTCATAGTGGGATGATATTGGTATAAACCAATCTTCATGTGATACTATTGGTATAAACCAATCTTCATAGTGGGATGCTATTGGTATAAACCAATCTTCATGTGATACTATTTGTATAAACCAATCTTCATAATGTGGTTCTATTGGTATAAACCAATCTTCATAGTGGGATAGCACTTGCCAGAAAATTCTGTTAATTATCATAACATCTTTAGACTTTCAGTTGAAGTATTAACAAGGGCAATTTCAACCTTTGATCTTGTTAGATGAAATGGATCAGTTGACTCTGATTCCAATCATCTCTCCCTCAGTTCTATATTTGTACAATTCTTGATAGCATATGTTTTCTACAATAATTTTCATCTGGTAGCAAAACCATAAAACATGAGCATTTGCTATAAAACCTTTTGAAGCCTGGGATACATTACATTACATTATAGCATTGGTTATAAATTTTATGTTTAAAGCAAGTCAACTTTTGATATGATAGTTTTATGTGACAAGTGCATACAAGTCCTTTCTTTTAAATGGTCTAATTCATATATTAGCTGTCTTTTGAAATATTTCAGATGGCTAACACATGAATTGATTCCAAGCTAGATCTCTTTTAATTAAAAATCAAAACATCTTACAAAGTTGATTTTTTTCATTATGGTATTTATGCCCCACTATCACAGATGTAGGGGCATCCGTCCATCACGCTTTGGTTGTCTATTTAGGTCAGTTTCAGTCTTTGCACTCAGCTGTAGGATCTGTGTTCCATGATCAAATTATTCTTCACATCTTTATTCTACCTAATTTGAACTGATCAATATTAGAAGAATGATTAATTAGTCTCCACTGTGTACTTCTGTACTAAATAGAAATGACTGTGTGTTGACAGTGACTGTACCAAATAGCAATGACTATGTGTTGACAGTGACTATAACAATTAACAATGACTGTGTTGACAGTGACTGTACCAAATTGCAATGACTGTAGAAATAGTGACTGTATGAAATAGCAATGACCATGTTGACAGTGACTGTACCAAATATCAATGACTGTATTGACTGTGACTGTACCAAATAGCAATGACTCTGTGTTGACAGTGACTGTACCAAATAGCAATGACTCTATGTGTTGACAGTGAATATAACAATTAACAATGACTGTGTTGACAGTGACTGTACCAAATTGCAATGACTGTAGAAATAGTGACTATGAAATAGCAATGACCATGTTGACAGTGACTGTACCAAATATCAATGACTGTATTGACTGTGACTGTACCAAATAGCAATGACTCTGTGCTGACAGTGACTGTACCAAATGGCAATGACTCTGTATTGACAGTGACTGTACCAAATATAAATGATTGTGTTGACAATGACTGTACCAAATAGCAATGACTCTGTGTTGACAGTGACTGTACCAAATGGCAATGACTCTGTATTGACAGTGACTGTACCAAATATAAATGATTGTGTTGACAATGACTGTACCAAATAGCAATGACTCTGTGTTGACAGTGACTGTACCAAATGGCAATGACTCTGTATTTACAATGACTGTACCAAATATCAATGACTGTATTGACTGTGACTGTACCAAATAGCAATGACTCTGTGTTGACAGTGACTGTACCAAATGGCAATGACTCTGTATTGACAGTGACTGTACCAAATATAAATGATTGTGTTGACAATGACTGTACCAAATAGCAATGACTCTGTGTTGACAGTGAAAGGACATTATTTTAAAATAATTACAAGTCATAGTGATAGCATTTTAACTGGGCAAGAAAGAAAATAGAGTTAATCAAAGTTTCTTTATGTGCTTTCCTTCTAATTAAGGCTTTGTACGCAAAACAATACAGTTTCCAGGGAAGTCAGCTATCCTTACTGAAGTTTCTTGACATTTTTATACAGGTAGGGTAATATTACAACTGTTATTGTGTAAACATCGTAAGTTGGCATGAAATATTTATTCTTATTTGGTACTTTTCATGGTTGAACTGCTACCTTTGTTAGAAAAAATGGCCAATACAAAAATATTATGGTTTTTACTAAAAATAATAGCAACAGTTAAATGATTTTCTCCGGATAAACAGAGTAAGGATAACATGCTATTAATTTGTTTACAAAATATTGCTGCCTTTGCACAAATAGAAAAACCTTTAAATGATTTCATCTGAGAACTTTTGTACAAAGTTTGGCCAAATTTGACAGAAAGCAATCCAGCATGAAGAACTTTCACATTTGTAAAAATGAATACAAAAAAATGGTGGTGAGCTTCCATCAATCTGACCACCATTTCTAAAATTAGAAAAACTTATTTAAACATTTCCTAGTAGAATTTGACAGAAAGTATCATGACCTGAAGGGTTTTCATGTTTGTACAAATGATGATGTACAACCATCAAATTTGGACACCGTTACTAAAATTAGATAAACCTTGAAACTACTCCTAAAAGTGTGTGTGTATGTGTGTGTGTGTGTGTGTGTGTGTGTGTGTGTGTGTGTGTGTCTGACATCAAATGTGGACATAGGGAGTAAAAACAGAGCATTTGAAATGACTTATTCTTGAAAAAGAGAATTTGTTCCAAATTGACAGAAAGCATCCTGGTGTGCAGATCATGCTGATTCACCATATGGACACCATTACCAAAAATTTATAAATCTTTAAAGAACCAATTCTCAAAAACTGCTAAATTGAATTTTCAAAGTTTTTAACAGAAGCATTCTGACTGAAGTACCTTATAAGTTTACTAATCCACCATGAAATAAGGCTGCCATTACTAAAAATAGAAAAGCATTTATACTCATTTTCTAAAGAAAGACTCCTGGACAAACTAACCAACTATAAAAGAAAGCATCCTGGCATGAACTTGAATATCTAATAATATTAGGAACAGTAACACAAGTCATAAACTTGAATATCTAATAATATTAGGAACAGTAACACAAGTCATAAACTTGAATATCTAACAATATTAGGAACAGTAACACAAGTCATAAACTTGAATATCTAATAATATTAGGAACAGTAACACAAGTCATAAACTTGAATATCTAATAATATTAGGAACAGTAACACAAGTCATAAACTTGAATATCTAATAATATTAGGAACAGTAACACAAGTCATAAACTTGAATATCTAACAATATTAGGAACAGTAACACAAGTCATAAACTTGAATATCTAATAATATTAGGAACAGTAACACAAGTCATAAACTTGAATATCTAATAATATTAGGAACAGTAACACAAGTCATAAACTTGAATATCTAATAATATTAGGAACAGTAACACAAGTCATAAACTTGAATATCTAACAATATAAGGAACAGTAACACAAGTCATAAACTTGAATATCTAATAATATTAGGAACAGTAACACAAAATCATGAACTTGAATATCTAATAATATTAGGAACAGTAACACAAGTCATAAACTTGAATATCTAACAATATTAGGAACAGTAACACAAGTCATAAACTTGAATATCTAATAATATTAGGAACAGTAACACTAGTCATAAACTTGAATATCTAATAATATTAGGATGAGTTACACAAAGTCATGAACTTGAATATCTAATAATACTGTGAACAGTAACATAAGTCATAAGTATCTAATAATATTAGGAACAGTAACACAAAGTCATGAACTTGAATATCTAATAATATTAGGAACAGTAACACAAGTCATAAACTTGAATATCTAATAATGCTATGAACAGTAACACAAGGTCATGAACTTCAATATCTACTAATATTAGGAACAGTAACACAAGTCATAAACTTGAATATTTAATATTATGAACACTAACACAAGTCGTAAACTTGAAAGTCTAATAATACTACAAACCGTAACATAAAGTCATTGACCTAAATATGTTAATACATTGATACCTGTCTTGTGAGACTACTTCTATAAAAGAGCACTTTTCTTGATAGACCAGGTTCTCTTTGCAGGATGTATTGATTATATAGTGTATATATAGTGTCATGACCTGGAAAGAGAGTTACCTTTCTTGACAGACCATTCATTATGTTTTGGCAGAAGGGGTGGTCTTTCAAAACAGTCTTTACTGAATTAAGAACAGTAACAAAAGTCATGACCCTCAATATGTAAGATTAGGAACAGTAACAAGTCATGAACTTTAATATGTAATATTGAGTACAGTAACATAAGTCATGAACTTTAATATGTAATATTAGGAACAGTAACACAAGTCATGAACTTCAGTATGTAAACAGCAATACAAGTCATTAGCTTGAAGATGTAATATTATAAAAGCAATAGTGTTTGGCTGCTTGAATAACAAAACACAGAAGCTTTTATTGATCTGAGTGAAACAAAATCATCTTTTTTATTTTGGGACTGACAGTTTCATGTGTGATGGGTGAGAATTAATCGGTCCTTCAAAAATACAGGCCTCCAAAGAACTTGAAACGCATATCTTATTTGTCAAGAGGAACTAATTTCTAGCCATTATAATAACTTAATTTGTTTGTCTTTGAATAAAAGAAAAAGAAATATCCTGGTTGAAAAAATAATTTAAAGACCTTCTCCTGCCTCTGAAATTAAATGATCGGTCTCATAAAGGCTGTGTTATTTCTTTAGCAAGCCAACAGCAATAATGCAGTAATGTAAATTTGTAAGCCAACAGTACCATGAAAAACAAAAAAGTAATTTTCTTCCCTAAGTACCACTGATTATCTTGTGAGTGACTTCAAATGAAAACTCTTTGTCAGCCTAACAACTAATATTGAATAACAGAAAACTGAAGATTGAATGCTGCCAGATAAATGTTCATTCAAATTTGATTACCGCCAGATAAATGTTCATTCAAATTTGATTACCGCCTGATAAATGTTCTTCTAAAATTGATTACCTTAGAAGAAAATTATCACCAAATTTGCCAATGTTGTATGGAGCAATATACAAGAATATCCATTTTGTTGACAGTTTCATCTCTAACGAGGGTTATTTGGCAGTGATTCAAACCTCATATTGCTAGTTTTGCCGATCTTGACAGACTATTAGGAAAGATAATTAGGACAGGCTAATACACTTTGATGAATGCACATCACACTAATAATCTCTGTAATGATATGTTTCAGTCTTGGCTTTTGTATGGGGATATTGTTACATGTTACAATGTTACTGGCCATTTGCTTATTATCATGTACTTAAATAGAAAGTGGAATACATTAAGGTAGTATATGCTTAGTGGCTGTCATAGATAGTGTTATAATGAGGGATTATTGTATGTACTATGTACTTTATTAAGTGGTCTTATAATAAGGTGGTATAATATATAGCTGTCATAGTGTTATATTGAGGGAGTAGTTATTTTGTGCTTTATTAACAGGGTTCCCACACTACCTGGAAATTGGGAAAAAGTTGGGAGAAATGATAATTTTTGTCCTGACCGTGAAAAGTCCATAAATTTTGAAAATATTGATTAAAGTTGGGAAAACCCCAGGAAATTTCTACCACCACTAGATGCCTGAAACAGTCAAGTAATTGAGACATAATTAAATTGATAGTGAGTTAAATTTGTTAAATTCTAACCAGAATATTCAGAAGGTGCAGTAAGGATCATTTGGGTGATTGCAGTAACCATATGTATGCTGTGTCAATCCAAATGCTCAATGGATTAGATTTGTAGTAGACTTTTTTCCTCAAAGTCAGTTTGATATCCATATCATCCTTACATGGAAGATAATGAAAACCAGTCTAGCATCTCAAGAGGCTGACATGATGGTGGCAAAGCATAGCTGCTTACTGGATGGCCTAGAAAACTTTAAACATTGTCTAAGGTCAAGTGATACATGTATGAAATTGATAGGAAAATTACTTATTTTCTCAGAAATTGTGAGTATTAAAACTTTTATGTCTTTAATCTGATGAAAGACAAGATAAAAATATGGTATTGATGAAATGTGAACTGGTACTCGAGATTTGCATTGCTAGTCATGTAAGTACACAAATCTAACAACCCACTTTTCAAATATTGTAGAGAAAAAAAATTAAATGAAAGTCTTATACTGGTTGTAATAAATATGAAAATGAAAGAACACAAAATTTTCCATATTTTTAAAGTTTGGGAACAACTTTTGGAGTATTGTTGTATCATGAGATTACCATGTTTACATGTGCTCTCTGCTTGATAAATCAGACTAGACATATTGCTGGTTTTTACAAAAAGTATCTGCTGTAAACCACGCATCAACTTTTTTGTACCAGGAAGCCTTCTCCACTTTGCCTTCCTTTTTCCAAATTCTATGGTATCTTGCCTCTTTACAGCCCTTTCATTTTTTGTATAGCCCTTCAGGTTTCATCTATACCATAGTTTTGTCCAGTCTGTAAGCAGATTAAAAACATAATGATTATAATACTTGCCATTTCTGAGAAAATAAATCATTTTCCTATCGATTTCATGCAGGTATGAGTCAATATAACATAAGTGTAAATTTTCTAGGCTCACTATATTTCACTACCTCACGGTGGTGGCAATTTCCAATATTTTTTTATATGCTGTTGCAATGAGACCACACCCAACCTAAATGTTCAGATATGAAAAATGGGGTGGGAATATTCAGAGGAAACATGGATTAGAAAACAGATTGCTATTCATTTTAACCTAATGTTTTAGTTCAAATTGTTGAATCTCTGAGGTGAAATTAGAAATTGTCATCGTTTGTATTATATATTAAAAAATGATATGAGCCCCTGTATCAATACAGGTTTGGGGACTGGTTTAATGAATTACAAAAAGACAAGTTGATTTTACAGAAAATTCAGATATAATTTTGAAGGTCTTTTGTTAAAATCTAAATCAACCATTTTAAAAATGTTTTATAAAAGTTGGATTTTTAACCAGATTGCCTTAAGGAAATTAGGTTGTTTGAGAAATCTTGGTTGGGATTTTATTGGCACTGATAAATTCAGGGTTAACCTCTTTTCATTACAAGACAAGATTTTATTTTTTTGCATTTATTTATTTTTATTTACTGTAATAGGAAATGTTATTTTCTATGAGATGCATTTATTCCTTAAATTTAAAAGTTTTAAAGAAACAAAATATAATCAATGTTCATTATGTTGTTCCCACATAGCAACATTATGCAGGTTATCAAAATAAAGTTGAATTTTTATTTCTGTACACTGAAATGACTACATGCCACTTAGTAGGAATATGATCAAACTTGTTTCATGTGATTCATTTTGTGGTTTTGTACAGGATCATCTTTCTCACTTAGATGTTTTGGATAGTCTTGAAAAAAAAAACATCTTTAGATAGAAGATGCATTTTTTTTAATCTAAAATATTCTTTAATTCCTTTCAGTAATGGTCATTTGTAAACCTTGAAAAAATTAATTTCATCCTGGAAAAACATGGAAATGACCTGGAAATTTTTTTTAGAAAAACATGGAAACCATGCATTAAGTAGTCCTACAAGGATGTGGTATACTCTGTGGCTGAAATAGACAGTGTTATAATGAGGGAGTATTGTATTATAATGTACTTTTTAGATGGTCTGATAATGTGGTATAGTCTGTGGCTGCTATTAATTGTGGTATAATGAGGGATTATTGTATCTTTTACTTTTTTAAGTGGTCTTACAATAAGGTGGTATACTCTATGGCTGTCATAGATGGTGTTATAATGAAGGAATACTGTGAGTATCTTGTACTTTATTAAGAGGTCTTGCAATAAGGTTTTATACTCTATGGCTGCCATAAGCAATGTTATAATGAAGGAATACTTATGTATCTTTTACTTTATTAAGTGGTCTTACAATAAGGTGGCATACTCTATGGCTACTACAGATGGTGTTTTAATGAGGGGGTATTGCATTATTTTATACTTCATTATAAGTTGGTCACACAACAGGGTGCTGCTCTGTATCTGCTATAGATAGTGTCATAATAATGGAGTACTGTATTTATTTTCAGACATTTTGCCTCAATTTTGCCATAATCTGCAGAGTGAGACATACAATATACCCAGAGTGAATTTATGGTGATATACCCAAAGAGAGTTTATGATATACCCAGAGTGAGTTTATGATGATATACCCAGACTGAGTTTATGAACCCAGAGTGACTGTCACACTCCAGACATTATAGTGATATGACTGAAAAATTGTTAAAGCTATGTTAAAAATCTTAATCACACACACACCATCTGTAAAATTGTTTGTCTGTCTCTCTTGTATGTTACAAATGTGTTATTATGTGCATTTAACATTTAAAAGAATGGATCTAAAGTAAATTTTGTGCAGACAAATTTTGTTTTGAGTTATAGCTCAATTTTAACTTATATGTCCACCATTGCATTACATCTTGAATTAAGGTTTCAGTGAATTCATTTATACTATGGGCAGGGTAACTGAATTCATTTATACTATATGTGCAGCAGGGTAATTGAATTCATTTATACCAAATGGGCAGCAGGGTAATTGAATTCATTTATACCAAATGGGCATGCACATAATAGTCAATTTTTTCACATATATGCCTGTATATTATACTCCCAATTATGGATATTCATAAACTCTGATATATTTTTATTGTGGATTTTGTTCTGTTCCAGATCTTGCTCTCATTTAACTTTAGTCCTCACTCATAATTTACACGTGAATTTTGTAATATTTTCATCAATTACAGAATTATTTAACTTTCTGTTCAAGTGATACATGTAATTGAAGATGCAAAGAGAAAGTAAATGTGAGAGAACATTATACTCCCTTACAGCATTTGGTACAAAATCATGTTGATGCAAAATTATCATTTCTTATTTAATGATTTCTTTGGCTTTCATTGTTAAAAACTAAAACATTATGACAAAATGGGCACTGTTATAAACCATTTTTGAAGAAAGTTACCATTCTATGGTTATGTCATTTAGTTGCTAGATGTTTTCCCTTCTAGTCTCCTTCAGGATTTTTTCATCCAAAACAAATCATGTAACACCAGCAACAATACATCTTTCAGCATTTTGTATTTTTTTTCCATTTCACACATTGTTAGTTAAAATGAAGTTAAAACTTAGATTTGCTTTAATATCAATGTATCTTTTTAAGACAATGCCATTGTTTCTTCAGTCTTGCATATTGTGCCACTTTGTATCTATTCACCTTTTTAGTTCAGCATACAAGCTGAGTGATTTTATGGTGATATACCTAGAGTGATTTTATGGTGATACACCCAGAGTGAGTTTATGAGGATATACCCAGAGTGAGTTTATGATGATATACCCAGAATGAGTTTATAATGATATACCCAGAGTGAGTTTATGGTGATATACACAGAGTGAGATTGATGATATACCCAGAATGGTGATATACCCATATACCCAGAGTGAGTTTATGGTTATATACCCAGAGTGAGTTTATGATGATATACCCAGAGTGATTTATGAAAATATTCTCAGAGTGAGTTTATGGTGATATACCCAGAATGAGTTTAAGATGACATACTCAGAGTGATTTTATGGTGATATACCCAGAGTGAGTTTATGGTGATATACCCAGAATGAGTTTATGATGATATACCCAGAGTGAGTTTATGAGGATATACTCAGAGTGAGTTATGATGATATACCCAGAATGATGATGACATACCCAGAGTGATTTTATGGTGATATATCCAGAGTGAGTTTATGGTGATATACCCAGAGTGATTTTATGGTGATATACCCAGAGTGAGTTTATGAGGATATACTCAAAGTGAGTTTATGGTGATATACCCAGAGTGATTTTATGGTGATATACCCAGAGTGAGTTTATGAGGATATACTCAAAGTGAGTTTATGGTGATATACCCAGAATGAGTTTATGATGATATACCCAGAGTGAGTTTATGAGGATATACTCAGAGTGAGTTTATGGTGATATACTTAGAATGAGTTTATGATGATATACCCAGAGTGATTTTATGGTGATATACCCAGAGTGAGCTTATGAGGATATACCCAGAGTGAGCTTATGAGGATATACCCAAAGTGAGTTTATGGTGATATACCCAGAATGAGTTTATGATGACATACCAAGAGTGATTTTATGGTGATATACCCAGAGTGAGTTTATGAGGATATACCCAGAGTGAGTTTATGGTAATATACCCAGAGTGATTTTATGGTGATATACCCAGAGTGATTTTATGGTGATATACCCAGAGTGAGTTTATGAGGATATACCCAAAGTGAGTTTATGGTGATATACACAGAATGAGTTTATGATGATATACCCAGAGTGAGTTTATGAGGATATACTCAGAGTGAGTTTATGGTGATATACCCAGAATGAGTTTATGATGACATACCCAGAGTGAGTTTATGATGATATACCCAGAGTGAGTTTATGGTGATATACTCAGAATGAGTTTATGATGACATACCCAGAGTGAGTTTATGATGATATACCCAGAGTGAGTTTATGATGACATACCCAGAGTGAGTTTATGATGATATACCCAGAGTGAGTTTATGATGATGTACCCATTGTGAGTTTATGATGATATACCCAGAGTGATTTTATGGTGATATACCCAGAATGAGTTTATGATGATACACCCAGAGTGAATTTATGATGATATACCCAGAGTGAGTTTAGGGTGATATACATAGTGCCAATTTATGATGATTTACCCAAAGTGAGTTTATGATGATGTACCCAGAGCGAGTTTATGATAATATAGGCAGAGTGGAATTATAGTGATATACCCAGAATTTATTTATGATGATATATCTGGAGTGAGTTGAATTTATGGTGATATAGCCAGGGTGAATTTATGGTGATATACCCAACGTGAGTCATGGTCATATACCCAGAGTGACTTTACAGTGTTATACCCAGAGCAATTTTATAGTGATATACCTAGAGTGAGTGTATGATGATATACCAAGAGTGAATTATGGTTATATACCTAAAGTGAGTTTATGGTGATATACCCAGAGTCAGTTTATGGTGATATACCCAGAGTGAATAATGGTTATATTCTCAGATTGTATGATGATATACCCAAAGTGAATTATGGTTATATACCCAGAGTGAGGTTATGGTAATACACACTGAGTGAGTTTATGATGATATACCCAGAGTGAGTTTATTGTGATATACCCAGAGTGAATTTATAATGATGTACCCAGAGTGAGTTTATGATGATATACCCAGAGTGAGTTTATGGTGATATGCCCAGAGTGAGTTTATGATGATACACCCAGAGTGAATTTATGATGATATACCCAGAGAGAATTTATGATGATGTACCCAGAGTGAGTTTATGATGATATACCCAAAGTGAGTTTATGGTGGTATACCCAGAGTGAATTTATGATGATATACCCAGAGTGAGTTTATGATGATATAGCCAGATTAAATTTATGGTGATATACCCAGAGTGAGTTTATGATGATATACCCAGAGTGAGTTTATGGTGATATACCAAGAGTGAATGTATGGTGATATACCCAGAGTGAGTTTATGATGATGTACCCAAAGTGAGTTTATGATTATATAGCCAGATTAAATTTATGGTGATATACCCAGAGTGAGTTTATGATGATATAGCCAGATTGAATTTATGGTGATATACCCAGATTGAGTGCATGATGATATACCCAGAGTGAGTTTTTGATGATGTACCCAGATTGAGTGTATGATGATGTACCCAGATTAAATTTATGGTGATATACCCAGAGTGAGTTCATGATGATATAGCCAGATTAAATTTATGGTGATATACCCAGAGTGAGTTTATGATGATATAGCCAGATTGAATTTATGGTGATACACCCAGATTGAGTGTATGATGATATACCCAGAGGGAGTTTTTGATGATGTACGCAGATTGAGATTTTGATGATGTACCCAGATTTAATTTATGGTGATATACCCAGAGTGAGTTTATGATGATATACCCAGATTGAGTGTATGATGATATACCCAGAGTGAGTGTATGATGATGTACCCAGAGTGAGTGTATGATGATGTACCCAGATTGAGTGTATGATGATGTACCCAGATTGAGTGTATGATGATGTACCCAGATTGAGTGTATGATGATGTACCCAGATTGAGTGTATGATGATGTACCCAGATTTAGTGTATGATGATGTACCCAGATTTAATTTATAGTGGTTTAAGCATCATCTTAGGCCTTTTCTGACAAGTAGCAATATAAATTGTGTACAATCAACTTCATCTTACCTCTGTTGTTAAATGTATGTTATTTGTTAATTTTTTCATCTGTGGAACCCACAGCTGATTATACCTGTCTATGTATATTTTTATCAGCACTAAAGAAATCATCAAATATGCTATGTTGGTGAGCCATAAAATTGCCAGGGGCTATCCAAATTTTCAGAAAGTGGTTTATTTGTTCCATTTAAGACCACATATTTTGTATTTAAAAGTTTAGGGGCAATACCATACTTGAAGGCTGCATGTAAATGGCAGCTTCTCGTGGGTCGGTGATTCTTTCTGTGGATTTCCTGGTTTCTTCCTCCACCATTAATACTGGCCGCCATGTATAGCATATTGTGTGCTGAAAATGGCGTTAATCCCCAGAACAACAACAACAACAATCAAAAACTACTGATATTGTCTCCTACAATATAATTAATGCTTTTTACAGGTTATAAATATCAGCATAAAATTGATCAATAAACACCTTGAAAACAACTTAAAGTATCAGTGTTGTTTATTGCAGGGCATACTTCATGTAACCATTATGATTGCACATGAGAATGGGATTATACCTAGAATATCATAATGGGCTTCTGTGCCTCTTTTTTATTTATTCTTATTTAAGATTAAGTTATTCATTTTTTTTTCTAGCAAGTGGACTTGTGTTACTGTAAACAAATTTTACTGTTGAATCAGCATGGAAGTTTGGGTTGGAAGTTTAGACTGGTTTCAGAGACTTCTTAAAGATATGATGTGAACTTAGAACTGTGTTTTTAAACTGGTCTATATTGTTTCAATTTCAGTGCTTATTCAACACAAAAAATTCTGTTGAAAATCTAAGTATATCTGGATGGGAAATCTGAAAGACTTTTTTTTAAATACCTAGCATTCATAAGTTGGGTCAAAAAGGGCAAGTTATATCTCAGTTTCTTCATATTTATTTATTTATGCACTGTATTTGTTATAGTCAATAAATTTTTGCAATTGTATGGGCAGATATGATAATGTGGTATTAAACAATTTAATTGTAAAATGGTTCTGAGAGAAACCATGTGATTCATTAATAAAATTATATAATGGATGTTTTAATAATAATTGTTAATGTAGAAATAATGGGTTGTTTGTGTTGTGAGGGGGTGCATGTTATAGTACTGTAACACTTTGAAGGTTATTTTGTGCCGATGCAAGTAGTGTAGTGCAGACAAACCATGATAATCAGTCCAGTCAAATTGGATGAGGAACTGAACCCACGTGCCTTCTGTGTTTTGGTCAAATACTTTAATCATAGAACCACTGTCTCTGCTGTCAAAAACGTGAGTGAAAATGCAACATTATATATGATGTATGGGTAAAATATTTTAATTTATAGGATTCTAGCTTTCCAAAAATGACTTTAAACATTTCAAAAATATACTGTTAAAAATATACTTACATTTTTCATGAAGGCCACAGAATCATCAGCATTTGGTAGCTAAATATGGTTATGCTAATTTGAAAAATCCTTGCTTTTGATTCTGAGTGCTTGAGGAGATTTGATGAAAATATATGACAAGTTGTTATCTGTGGCAACAGGAAACAACACTCTTCTGTCAGGACCATTTTGGGTGCTTTAGGAGATTTGATGAAAGTATATGACAAGTTGTTATCTGTGGCAACAGGAAACAACACTCTTCTGTCAGGACCATTTTGGGTGCTTTAGGAGATTTGAGATTTGATAAAAATATATGACAAATTGTTATCTGTAGCAACAGGAAACAACACTCTTCTGTCTTGTCCATTTTGGGTGCTTTAGGAGATTTGATAAAAATATATGACAAATTGTTATCTGTGGCAACAGGAAACAACACTCTTCTGTCTTGTCCATTTTGGGTGCTTTAGGAGATTTGATCAAAATATATAACAAGTTGTTATCTGTGGCAACAGGAAACAACACTCTTCTGTCAGGACCATTTTGGGTGCTTTAGGAGATTTGAGATTTGATAAAAATATATGACAAATTGTTATCTGTGGCAACAGGAAACAACACTCTTCTGTCTTGTCCATTTTGGGTGCTTTAGGAGATTTGATAAAAATATATAACAAGTTGTTATCTGTGGCAACAGGAAACAACACTTTTCTGTCAGGTCCATTTTGGGTGCTTTAGGAGATTTGATGAAAATATATGACAAATTGTTATCTGTGGCAACAGGAAACAACACTCTTCTGTCAGGTCCATCAGTCATGACCGAAGAGTTTTGTGTAAATGATAAGGACTTAATTAACAGACTCAAGCTGATGCTTATCATTCAATACAATTAATTATTCAATATTATTGATGCTATCATATATGTCAGCCACTCCAGTGGTTAGATGTGAGATGTTGTGGGTTTGAACCCTGGTCAAGCCATACCAAAGCATTATAAAATGGTACTAACTG
Source organism: Potamilus streckersoni (assembly GCA_016746295.1). NCBI lineage: Eukaryota > Metazoa > Mollusca > Bivalvia > Unionida > Unionidae > Potamilus > Potamilus streckersoni. Next base: position 549,390 of record JAEAOA010001585.1, on the reverse strand, counting down.
CTGCCTTGCTTGGCACCCAGCATTAAGAGGTTACTGTTAGGACTGGTCGGCTTGGTGTCAGGATAATGTGACTGGGTGGGACATAATGGAAATCATGATACACACATCATATATGTCTGGCACAAGCATCCTAGGAATTGATCTTCCACTGTACTTTAATATCACGGTCTGTTAGGTTGCCCCAGCTAATTAATCCTAACCAACTGCAAAGAACTCAGATCTGCCAGAAAAATATTTGATCCCAAATCAAAGCCTGTGCAGTTTTCAGATTGATCCGATTTCCTGCAAATGTTTGCAATAAAATAAACTAGTCTGCCTTCATTGTGAAATTAGTCTTTAACTCCATGTCAGTGATTATAAGACTTTTGAGTAATATTTAAACAGATGACTATATTTACATGAATTTTGAAATGGGACAAATTAATCATAACTTTTTATTCTGATATCATTAAAGGTTAGGCAAACAGAAAGGTGAATAGGTTTTGTGCAAGCGTTTGAAGTTCTGAAGGGAAAGGCCTTGGTATGGTTTGGTGCTTTATGACACAGCAACACAAGTAGATTATTTAGTTCCAATGAAGTTGGAGTCAAGTACCTTGCACAATATCATCCAGTTTTACCTCTTTACCAACTATAGTATGGAAGCTCTATGGACCCCATGACCAAAATGATAGCAGTGTTTAACAACATTGGTTGAAACAAAACAATATAAAGCTTACATCTTTATTTCCTATTTAGAGTACCATTATTTAATAAATTTTGACCATTCCTGCTATACCACAAATTGGTATATAACACACAGTATGGCAATGAACTCTGACTGCTTTATTATAGCAAGGGAGAATTGTAGCATGACCCAGGCAAATTGGATAGCAGAATTTGAACCCACTCCAGTTTTGAAGTGAGTCCAGCTCATTAACTGATGGTCCACTGTCTCTTGCCTTCAATAATTGCTTGATGTTGGAAGTCACATTGGCTGGTTTGGAATCCCTGCAGTATTGGACTGGCATTTTGTTTGATTCAAGATGATTGGCTGGTTTGGAATCCCTGCAGTACTGGATTGGCATTTTGTTTGATTCAAGCTGACTGGATGGTTTAAAATCCCTGTGGTATTGGACTGGGATTTTGTTTGATTCAAGCTGATTGGCTGGTTTGGAATCCCTGCAGTATTGGACTGGCATTTTGTTTGATTCAAGCTGATTGGCTGGTTTGGAATCCCTGCAGTATTGGACTGGCATTTTGTTTGATTCAAGATTGGCTGGTGTGGAATCCCAGCAGTACTGGACTGGCATTTTGTTTGATTCAAGCTGATTGGCTGGTTTAAAATCCCTGTGGTATTGGTATGGCATTTTGTTTGATTCAATATGATTGGTTGGTTTGGAATCCCTGCAGTATTGGACTGGCATTTTGTTTGATTCAAGATGATTGGCTGGTTTAAAATTACTGTGGTATTGGACTGGGATTTTGTTTGATTCAAGCTGATTGGCTGGTTTGGAATCCCTGCAATATTGGACTGGTATTTTGTTTGATTCAAGCTGATTGGCTAGTTTGGAATCCCTGCAGTATTAAACTGGCATTTTGTTTGATTCAAGATTGGCTGGTTTGGAATTCCTGCAGTACTGGACTGGCATTTTGTTTGATTCAAGCTGATTGGCTGGTTTAAAATCCCTATGGTATTGGAATGACATTTTGTTTGATTCATTGATTCAAGATGATTGGCTTATTTTGAATCCCTGCAGTAATGGACTGGCATTTTGTTTGATTCAAGATGATTGGCTGGTTTGGAATCCCTGCAGTACTGGACTGACATTTTGTTTGATTCAAGCTGATAAGCTTTCAGCACCAGTTGTATGTTTTATTTGTCTTTTTTTATTAGTGTAGGCTCATACAGATGTAACAAAAGTAAAAAGTGATGTCAACAAACTTTGTTAATTTTAACAAAAATAATTTATTTCCCTAGAAAGCAATGTAAAAATAGAAAATAGGACTTACGGTTTGCAAATATGATCCAAAAAAATGTAATACTAAGATTGAAAAATATGTCCTATTACTAAACAGTTCTAATTGAATCCAGGTTCAAATCTCGATGGAAGACAATGACGTCAGATGAAGTTGTTGTACTAGTAACAGTTCCTCATAGAATTTTGTGAATCAAGAATAATAATCCAGCTTTAAAATTCCAAATAATTTCCACTGAATGTCCTTATCCAAGACTTTGATGAAGAAGCACTTTTTTCAGAGAATATATATTATTCTTAAATAACAAATAAATTCAAAATATGGCAACAATAAAATACTTCTGAGCTCCTTAAGGTATTTTTTATGACTAAATAAATTTACTACCATTTGGTTTGTTTTAAACCTGATTTTAGATCACATGATATTTCATGTGACAAACTATGTGAGATCCAACTTGAAGCTCACAATTTTAAAAAATGCCATTTGTCACATAGCTTAGAAAATCCCTATCTAAAAAAAATCAGATTCTCATGCTAGAAATTGATAATAAAAAAAAAAACTATTTACACATGGGTAACACATGGGCTGGACCTGATCTTGGAAACAGCCAATCGTTTCAACAGAGTTTATGAGTTTGTGAACCAAGGTCAGCTAAAAAAAATGATAAAGTAACTATTACATTCTAATTTGTTTAAGTGAATTTTCTAAAAAGATTCAAATTCAATAAAATTAATCAATATAAAAGAATATAATGAAACAAAAATAAAATTAAAAAGAAATGAATTTAAAACTAACACAAAAACAATATAATTACATATTTGTAACAATCAGATCATTAATAATGTCACTATGTAATGATATTGATATCTGTGCACATTTGTTTTAAGTGATTTCAGTTTGGGATTAAATTTATGGCATTGCTTTAGGGAAAGCAGGTGCTCAGTAAAATCATGCAAATTGATTGACATTCACAGAAGAATGGTAACATTATTTACAATTAGTGAGAGTGTCAAACTGCACATTTTCAATTAAATCCTAAATCTTGTCTTCTTTTTTTAAGCTTTAAATTGGTGTCGGTCATACAATCAAACCTGCCTTGAAAGACCACTGTTATGTGAGACCACCTTCTTGAGAGATCTTTTTCTCCATGCAGATTTATTAATTATATAGTGTTATAACATGTTGTGAGACACCACATGTCTTGAGAGACCATCACTTTTTGGCAGAAGGGGTGGTCTTTTACAGGTTCTACTATATTAGTACTTTGGATACATTATACAGAGACAGTTATTTTTGTAGCAGTATGGTCTGTTGTACATCTGTTAGCTTGGTCTGTTGTACATCTGTTAGCTTGGTCTGTTGTACATCTGTTAGCTTGGTCTGTTGTACATCTGTTAGCTTGGTCTGTTGTACATCTGTTAGCTTGGTCTGTTGTACATCTGTTAGTTTGTTCTGTTGTACATCTGTTAGCTTGGTCTGTTGTACATCTGTTAGCTTGGTCTGTTGTACATCTGTTAGCTTGGTCTGTTGTACATCTGTTAGCTTGGTCTGTTGTACATCTGTTAGCTTGCTGCTGATCCTAAACTACATGGAGGATTGCCATGAAACTTTACACATTTATCTCATGATTTACTTGGTACCATATGGCGCTGTTAAAACATCCAAAATAACCACCTCAAGGATATCTTGAAAGTCTTTCTGCTACTACTCTTCCTGAATTGATGGTCATATCAGCATGTAGTTGTCAAGAAAAGACTTCTTTTGATGTTTGGTTGGTTCTAAATAAAAACGATGCCAATCTGATATCCAATATGGCTACCACAGCAACCTTCTGGACAATTTTGTTGTAGCTACTCTTTTTATCATAATGGGGTTTTCACTCAAGGGCCTTTTGTAAGCACAGTTGGTCCTAAATTATGTACAATATGGCTGCCTGATAATCTTGTTATTCCTAAACAGAGTTTTCACTTAAAGACATCTTTTGGAGTCCTAAATGAAAATGGTGCTGATCTGGGGTCCAATGTGGCCACTGCATGGACATGTTGAAAATCTTATAGCAACTCCTACTGAACAGAAAGTTACTTTGATAAAGTTTTTACCAAAAGACTTCTTATGATGTCCAGTTGGTCTTAAATGAACATGGTACCAGTCTGACATCCAATACAGCCCCTACACACTGGTCATCGTGATGGTATCAATCTGACATCCAATATGGCTGCTACACACTGGTCATCTTGATGGTATCAATCTGACATCCATTATGGCTGCTACTCACTGGTCATATTGATGGTATCAATCTGGCATCCAATATGGCTGCTACACACTGGTCATCTTGAAAATCTTATTATCACTACTTCTGAATGGATAGTTATATGAATTGTTCACTGTGAGAATTTTTATGTCTGCTTAATTCTAAGAGCAAATGTCACCAATCCAACTTCTGATATGGCTGCAACAGCAGCCAACCATAAATGTTTTTATCACTAGTCATGAATAGAAAGTTATACTGAAATGGGTTTTCACCAAAAGAATTCTTATGATGTCTGCTTGGCCATAAATGAAAATGATCCAATATGGCTGCCACAGTAGCCAGCATGAAAATCATTTTACATATTTGATTCGTATGATTTGTGATTTGGGATTTTTAATGTAACTTTAATAGTTTTTCAGTTATATCACTATGATGTCTGCAGCATGTTATTTTATAGTGATGTCTAGCACTGGGGCTACATGCCACAGACATGCAGTATTATATCCAACTCAGTCATATTATACTGACACCAGGAAAACCAGTCCTAACACTAATCTCTCAATGCTGAGCACCTAGTGAGGCAGCTGTTATTACCGTTTTTTAAGTCTCTCATATGACTTGGCCAAAATTCGAACCCACAACCTTCCACATCGGAAGTGGATGCTCTAACCACTAGGCAACTGGAGCAGTATTTTTTTTTACTGTAAATTGGCTTCTAAACCAATGGGGTTTTCACCAGTTGACTTCCAATGATACCTAGTTGATTCTAAACAAAAATGATGCCAGTCATACATCTAGCATGGCTGCAATGATTACTGTCATAAAACCCTTGTCACTACTCTTGAATGGATGATCATTTTGACCAAAATACTTATAATGATGTCTTCTTTGCCTTTAATAAAAATGCTGCCAATCTGACATCAAGTATGTTTACCTCAGCAGCTAATCTCAAAATTGCATTCTCATTGAAGAATAGTTGTGATGATTTTGAAATTCAGCAGTTAAAAGGAAGTAATGGTTTTCATCTTTAAGGGACTCTTTGTCATGCATGTATATGTGGTATTCAAATTGGTTTTCTCAGTCTTACGCTGAAGTAATTAAATGGCCAGCATGATGGAATTGTGACCAAAATGATGTGGGTTCAAATCGTACCATACGATCTGCAACAGTTGGCTACCATGTTACATCCTTGGGCATGGTCTTCTTTACTCATTGTTTGTTCTTTGTAATGTTTCCCACCCAAGTTTTATTTAGATAACACAATTATTGATTCACATGAATATTCCACAAAAAGATTGACCTGTGATACATTCATATTAATATTCCACTGAAAATTGATCTGTAACAGATTTGTATTAATATTCCACTGAAAATTGATCTGTAACAGATTTGTATTAATATTCCACTAAATATTAATCTGTAACAGATTTGTATTAATATTCCACTAAATATTAATCTGTAACAGATTTGTATTAATATTCCACTAAATATTAATTAATATTCCACTGAAAATTGATCTGTAACAGATTTGTATTAATAATCCACTGAAAATTAATCTGTAACAGATTTGTATTAATAATCCACTGAAAATTGATCTGTAACAGATTTGTATTAATATTCCACTAAAAATTAATCTGTAACAGATTTGTATTAATAATCCACTGAAAATTAATCTGTAACAGATTTGTATTAATATTCCACTGAAAATTGATCTGTAACAGATTTGTATTAATAATCCACTGAAAATTGATCTGTAACAGATTTGTATTAATATTCCACTGAAAATTGATCTGTAACAGATTTGTATTAATATTCCACTGAAAATTAATCTGTAACATTTGTATTAATATTCCACTGAAAGATTGACTGGTGACAAATTTGTATGAATATTCCATTGAAATATTGACCATTACAGATTCATAATAATATTCCACTAAAATATTGACATGTAACAGATTCATATGACAATTTCAGGTCCAATGTCCACCTTTATTTCACCTGATGCTGACCATTAAACAGGGCTAGTGATAGGGGTTTTGGCATATTAGGCAAACCTTGTACCTTGTGCCCACCCACTTCTTCAGGGTATCTCTTTTTATAAACTGTTCATTAATATTGCATGTTCAGCTTAAAAATTTTTTTTTTCATTTTTCAGCCTTCATATTTAATGATAATAAATTAATAACTTGACTGTTTAATTTAGTTTTGGCGCCCCCAAATTTTGATGTCATAAAGGTCACTTAGTTAATCTATTGGGATAAGCTATTGTTTTATGTGCTTGTGTGCAATCTGTTGTTGAGTATGCATTCTAAATGCAACCAGCCAGAATATACAGTAAATCCTCATTTGAGGGACCATCCATTCTGCTAATAAAGGTGGTCTCTCAGGACAAGTAGTCTCTCATAATAGGTCATAAAACATATAATGCATTAGAAATTGATCTCTCAGGATAGGTGGTCTCTCATAGCAGTGGTCTTTCAAGACAAGTTTTACTAAATAAAATTTTTATTGCACTTTGCAAGGGTAAACAGAATTTTAATTGTTATGTGTCTCTTCTATCAAACAAGATATGAATTTTACAGTTGATTCCCACACTTTTAACTTATTTGATTACAGTGAAAGACATATAAACTGATACTGTATATAGTGTTCTTTTGACTTCAGGCAAATTCTGCTGTGAAAATGAAGAAAATGGCAAATCAATTCTCAAACTTCAAGTCTTTTCTTAATGAAAAAAATTACAAAAAAAATTAAGAAAATCAAGAATTCGATTTGACAAATTTAAATGAAGAAGTTATTTACCAAAATGATTTTGCTTGAAGTTTAGAAATTGATTGTTGGGAACAAATTAATGCCTTTAGATGCATCTTGCAAGAGGAACATTTGTCAATTAGTCACTTACTGCTGTAGCCATACCTATAGCCATATTCTGTGATCATTTCACTTGTAGAGAGAGATTATTGGCTATGTGAGAGAGGTTGATTGTGCTCAGTGGTACATATTGGAAACTCTAATATATCAGACAGAAGCAGAATATTTTAACAGGAAGATATCTGTGTAAGTTTTGTTTACATATTTAATTTTGTATGTGTATCTAGTTTACACTTTCAGATGCATGCTAATGTAATTTATTATTTATATATGTCTTTGACCTATTATCAATTTAGATACAGCTCATATAGCACACATACATACAGATGTCTTACAACTTACATTGATGGATACAAATATTTAGAAATATACTTATGATTTTGCAAACTAAGCCAATTTCTTTTTTTTTTCAAAAAAAGTTTGCATGTATTATTATGCTGATTTAAAGATGTACTTAATAAATTCTGGCTTGTTTATTCTTGACTGTCAATTCATTTTGGTTACGTAGTTTTATGTTTAAGTTCTAGTGATGCTCAAGTTAGTAATATTATTTGTGTATTAAACTTCAAAATTAGGATATGGAGCAACATTACTTATATACTAAACACCAAAATTAGGATATTGAGCAAAATTAATATTGTACTTAACTCCTAAATTAGGATATGGAGCAACATTACTTATATACTAAACACCAAAATTAGGATATTGAGCAAAATTATTATCCTACTAAACTCCTAAATTAGTATATGGAACAACATTACTTATATACTAAACACCAAAATTAAGATATTGAGCAAAATTATTATCGTATTAAACTCCTAAATTAGGATGTGGAGTGACATTACTTATATACTAAACACCAAAATTAGGATATTGAGCAAAAACTCCTAAATTAGGATGTGGGGCAACATTACTAATATGGTAAATTCCTAAATTAGGATGAGGAGCAACATTCCAGAATTAGGAAACTTCCCTGTAACTTCCTAAGCTTTTAATTGTTGTTGTTGTTGTTGTTGTTGTAGGGTTTAACACCATTTTTCAGCAAAAGATAAACTGTACATGGCAGCCAGTATTAATGGTGGAGGAAGAACCCTGGAATAATCTAATAATAATGGTTTTGGTTTGGTTTTGTAAGATTCAATGCCATTTTTCAGCACATGATACATTAAACATGGCAATCAGTATATTTGGTGGTAAAAGAGGCTGGAGTATGTACCACACAACTTCAGGTATACTCTGTGGATCCCATGCTATAATGAGAAAGTACTTTATGTATCACGCACTTCACTTCACACTTCACGTATACTCTGTGGATCCAATGCTATAATGAGAAAGTACTGTATGTATCATATACTTTGTAAGGTAGTTTCAGAGCTGCCAACCACCACAATTTGGTGTCAATTTCATTACTTGAGATAATTATTCATGCATTCATTTTGCATGCAAAAATATCACAAATTCCCAAATTCTCAGTCAGCTTAAATCAGGAATAAAATTACCTTAATGCCATTAAGCACTAGTTAGCAGTGGTACTGGTCCATACTGCATTTGACAACATTAGCAGAATGTATCAAATTGGTACAGTTTACCTTGTTGCAAGCATTTTATCACTTGTGAAGAAAACTGGGATCCAACTGGATTTTTTTTAAAGAATGGCATATATACAAAGCAACTGTAAAGTCTTTAAACAATTAAAAGAGAATATGATTAAGATGAGATTATTATATATGGGTAATTATGTGTTAGAAGTACACTTTTGGGCCTGAAACTAAGGGTGGAATTGCTGAACATATAGGTTGGTTTTTGAAGACGCATGACTTGCCAGTTCTAGTAGTTTTCACTAATTATTTGCAAAATTCATTAATTTTTATCCCTAATTTCACTAATTTTGAGTCTGGAGGTTTGGCAGCTCTGTAGTCTAGCTCTGAAGGCAGTAGACATTTTGATGAGGAAGTGAACTGACTTTTATTGGGAACAGTTCTTCCATGGATTTTATGATTGACATAACCCATTAAATATAAATTGCCAACATAAAATATCATGGCCTTAAATGGCATTTCTGTTATAAAATTATATTGCTAGCATAAAATATCTTTGCCCTAAATGGTATTGCTGTCATTTGCTTAAATCCAAGAAATGAGCAGTATCATTCAATACTCACTGTAATGTCACAAATGATGCTAAATAAAACCCCATCTGCCCACCCCATTCACTGGATACAGGTGTCATGGTTAAACTTGGAAATTGAATGTCTTAAAACTTAGCATTTATGTCTTCATTATGCAGTTTATATATCTCATATAACACAGAACTTATGTCTTGAAGTTTTACAGTTATGAGTTTTGCTTGTTTTATATAGAATCAAAACAAACACATTGAATAATGTGAATGTTTTGTACAAAGTCAATTATATAAGTGTACACACATTTGTACAAAGTCAATTAGATAGGTGTACACACATATGCTACAGTAAGGTCAGCATTATCTACAAATAATGAGAGATGGCACTGAAATAAATATTCTTTCTCTGCTAGTCTGTATGTCATTTCCTGGTACAACAATGTTAAAATAATTCATGACTCACTATCATAAGGTTGCAAGTTCAAATCCTGGCCAAACAAGCTTGGGATGGTTGCCATAGTGTGTATCTTGACAATGCAGTTAACTCCTATTGCATTGGCACTTAATATGGTACTACTGGAATGACTGCAGTTGTGTGTATCTTGACAAGGCAGTTGACTCCTTTTGCCATGGCATTAACAGTACTAAAATGGCTGTCATGGTGTGAATCTTGAAAAGGCAGTTGACTCCTATTGCCATGGCACTTACTAGTACTGGGATGGCTGTCATGGGGTGTATCTTGACAAAGCAGTTGACTCCTTTTGCCATGGCACTTAACAGTACTGGGAAGGCTGTCATGATGTGTATCTTGAAAAGGCAGTTGACTCTTATTGCCATGGAACTTAACAGTTCTGGGAAGGCTGTCAAGGTGTGTATCTTGACAAGGCAGTTGACTCCTTTTGCCATGGCATTAACAGTACTAAAATGGCTGTCATGGTGTGAATCTTGAAAAGGCAGTTGACTCCTATTGCCATGGCACTTACTAGTACTGGGATGGCTGTCATGGTGTGTATCTTGACAAGGCAGTTGACTCCTATTGCCCATGGCATTTAACAGTACTGGGTTTGCTGTCATGGTATGTATCTTAACAAGGCAGTTGACTCCTATTGCCATGGCACTTACAAGTACTGGTATGAATGTCATGGTGTGTATCTTGACAAGGCAGTTGACTCCTATTGACATGGCACTTAATAGTACTGGGATGGCTGTCATGATGTGTATCTTGACAAGGCAGTTGACTCCTATTGCCCGTGGCATTTAACAGGACTAGGATGGCTGTCATGGTGTGTATCTTGACAAGGCAGTTGCCTCCTATTGCCCATGGCATTTAACAGGACTGGGTTTGCTGTCATGGTATGTATCTTGACAAAGCAGTTGACTCCTACACCATGGCACTTACTAGTACTGTGATGACTGTCATGGTGTGTATCTTGAAAAGGCAGTTGACTCCTATTGCCATGACATTTAACAGTACTTGGTTTACTGTCATGGTGTGTATCTTGACAAGGCAGTTGACTCCTATTGCCATGACATTTAACAGTACTTGGTTTTCTGTCATGGTATGTATCTTGGCAAGGCAGTTGACTCCAATTGCCATGGCACTTACTAGTACTGGGATGACTGTCATGGAGAGTATCTTGACAAGGCAGTTGACTCCTATTGCCATGACATTTAACAGTACTTGGTTTGCTGTCATGGTGTGTATCTTGACAAGGCAGTTGACTCCTATTGCCATGACATTTAACAGTACTTGGTTGTCTGTCATGGTATGTATCTTGGCAAGGTAGTTGACTCCAATTGCCATGGCTCTTACTAGTACTGGTATGGCTGTCATGGTGTATATCTTGACAAGGCAGTTGACTCCTATTGCCCATGGCATTTAACAGGACTGGGTTTGCTGACATGGTATGTATCTTGTCAAGGCAGTTAACTAATATACCATGGCACTTACTAGTACTGGGATGGCTGTCATGGTATATATCTTGACAAGGCAGTTGACTCCTATTGACATGTCATTTAACAGTACTGGGTTTACTGTCATGGTATGTATCTTGACAAGGCAATTGACTCATATTGCCATGGCACTTACAAGTACTGGTATGGCTGTCATGGTGTGTATCTTGACAAGGCAGTTGACTCCTATTGCCCATGGCATTTAACAGTACTGGGTTTGCTGTCATGGTATGTATCTTGACAAGGCAGTTGACTAATATACCATGGCACTTACTTGTACTGGGATGGCTGTCATGGTATGTATCTTGACAAGGCAGTTGACTCCTATTGCCATGGCATTTAACAGTACTGGGTTTGCTGTCATGGTATTATGTATCTTGACAATACAGTTGACTCCTATTGCCATGGCACTTACTAGTACTGGTATGGCTGTCATGGTGTGTATCTTGACAAGGCAGTTGACTCCTATGGCCATGACATTTAACAGTACTTGGTTTGCTGTCATGGTATGTATCTTGACAAGGCAGTTGACTCCTATTGCCATGATATTTAACAGTACTTGGTTTGCTGTCATGGTATGTATCTTGACAAGGCAGTTGACTCCTATTGTCATGGCACTTACTAGTGCTCATGTATGTATTTGTATTTGCCAATTAATTACAATGTTTGACATTCCATTCTAATATATGTATTTGATTTGGCCAAATTAGTTACAGGGTTTGTCTTTCCAGGATAATATATGCATTTGCTTTGGCTAAAATGTTTGACTTTACATGCCGCTATACATATTTGCACAGGCCAATTAATTACAGTTGAATTTTCATGACCTGTATTTGTTCTTTATTTTGTCATGCTCACAAAACATTGTTGAGCTTTTGTTGTTACTGTAGGTTATAGGTAATAATAATAAGGTTTTGTTGTTACTGTAGGTTATAGGTAATAATAATAAGGTTTTGTTGTTACTGTAAGTTATAGGTAATAATAATAAGGTTTTGTTGTTACTGTAGGTTATAGATAATAATAATAAGGTTTTGTTGTTACTGTAGGTTATAGGTAATAATAATAAGGTTTTGTTGTTACTGTAGGTTATAGGTAATAATAATAAGGTTTTGTTGTTACTGTAGGTTATAGGTAATAATAATAAGGTTTTGTTGTTACTGTAGGTTATAAGTAATAATAATAAGGTTTTGTTGTTACTGTAGGTTATAGGTAATAATAATAAGGTTGCACTCATAACCTTTCTCAGCAAGCATTTTCCATATATGTCATGAAACTGTTCTTCATCATATAGCTGGAGGAGTATTGCTACACACTGTTGGTAGAAATAGGTCACATTAACCAATTTTAGCTAAGCCTGTCTTGATAGAACTTTGGAATAAGCCATCACCTTTCTGGTGTCATATACATGTCCAATGATTCATCCACTTGTCCACACCATAACTTAAAGCCATTGTTAAATTATTTTTTTACACTTTCTAACTAAATAAATGGCAGGCTCAACAGAAATGGAGTAACTTGTCATATATGTATTTATGTTAAATTATTTAATTATACTCCATCTCTGTTTTTTTCCCCAAAATGTGTGCGCTATTCTTTACATTTACAATTTTATAATTTTATCTTTATATCTATCCAGAAAGAAAGCAAGGAAAATTTCACTGGCAAGTTAAAAATATTACCTATTAAAGTCTGAATCCAGTTGAGAAAAGAAAAATAAAGGTACAGGATATCCAGTAATAGTGCTCCTGAATATTTACAATCATTATTCTAATATAGGCTACCAGGTAAAACTCATAACCTATGATCCATGTCTACCAAATAGTATAAAAATCCCAAACCAAAAAAGGAATTATTCAAAAAAAGTTTCCAATACTCTGGAACTTTACTTTGGATAGTATTAAAGTTGACATTAGAAATTCCCATTCTATTTCCTTCTTCCAAACCCAAAATATCAAGGTAGATTAGTTCACCAGCTAATAGTATTACCTGCTTTAAATAAATTGATTATTAATATTATTATAATCATCATCATATAATTTGAATTGTAAACACCAATATATACTTAATACAAAGACATACATTTCACTCCATGGATGGCACTGCAGTACGTTTTTTGCTCCATGGATGGCACTGCAGTACGTTCTTTGCTCCATGGATGGCACTGCAGTACGTTCTTTGCTCCATGGATGGCATTATAATATGTTCTTTGCTCCATGGATGGCACTGCAGTACGTTCTTTGCTCCATGGATGGCACTGCAGTACGTTCTTTGCTCCATGGATGGCACTGCAGTACGTTCTTTGCTCCATGGATGGCACTGCAGTACGTTCTTTGCTCCATGGATGGCACTGCAGTATGTTCTTTGCTCCATGGATGGCATTATAATATGTTCTTTGCTCCATGGATGGCACTGCAGTACATTTTTTGCTCTATGGATGGCACTGCAGTACGTTCTTTGCTCCATGGATGGCACTGCAGTATGTTCTTTGCTCCATGGATGGCATTATAATATGTTCTTTGCTCCATGGATGGCATTATAATATGTTCTTTGCTCCATGGATGGCACTGCAGTACATTCTTTGCTCCATGGATGGCATTATAATACGTTCTTTGCTCCATGGATGGCACTGCAGTACGTTCTTTGCTCCATGGATGGCATTATAATACGTTCTTTGCTCCATGGATGGCACTGCAGTACATTCTTTGCTTCATGGATGGCATTATAATACATTCTTTACTCTATGGATGGCACTGCAGTACGTTCTTTGCTCCATGGATGGCATTATAATACGTTCTTTGCTCCATGGATGGCACTGCAGTACGTTCTTTGCTCCATGGATGGCATTATAATACATTCTTTACTCTATGGATGGCACTGCAGTACGTTCTTTGCTCCATGGATGGCATTATAATACGTTCTTTGCTCCATGGATGGTACTGCAGTACGTTCTTTGCTCCATGGATGGCATTATAATACATTCTTTACTCTATGGATGGCACTGCAGTACGTTCTTTGCTCCATGGATGGCATTGTAATACGTTCTTTGCTCCATGGATCGCATTACAATATATTCCTTGCATCAGTATGTATTTTCTCAAAAAAGTCAGTCACCCAGCCCAGCCTTTAAAATCATAATTTAGGTTGGTAGTACTACCAACAAGGCTGGTTAATTATTTTCATTTTGGACAGGTACATTTAACATTTATAATTTTTATTTCCATTTGTAATTACTATTCAACTAGATGCTTTCTTACCTCTTAATTAATTTTGCATTTTGGAGAAAACATTGCTCTACTTTCTGTGTTATATAAAGTAGTCTGTCATCTTAAATCCTCTCATCTTAAATCCTCCCATGCTTGTCTTGTAGCATGCATAATGTTATGAAAGCTATTCAGTTGAAGTCATCTTTAATTTTGTTGACTTATTTTCAGTTATTCGCTAATGAAAATCAGTTATACTCTGGCTTCAAATCATTAAGTACTCTGTTTTTGTGTTTTTCCTATTCATCTGCAGAACCTGGCAAATCTGTGTTTGATTGATTTGGAGGAAGTGTAATAGAGAATGGGAGGCTTTATTGTTCTAGCAGTTTGCATGGTATATAAATTATTTTGAGCCAGTCAAATGACAGCAGTTGTGTTTATTTATTTTTTGGAATACAGATGCATGCTTGATATTCAGCTGATAATTATAATCAACATTAACATTACAACCAACATTAACATTAAAACAAGACTCTCCTTTGTCTTGTGTTACTGCTTAATTTATAGCTGGAATGTAGTTAAAACATTGTATTGGGATAGGATAATAGCAAGCTAGTTCATAGTGAAAATACCAAAATTACTTGGACCAATAATAATAAGACAGTTGAATCCAGGATGGCAATACTTGTACTATTTGCACATTTGGAAGAAACTGTTTTGTTGATTTCTCTTTTTCAGTTTTAAAGTATATAGGACTAAAGTTGTATTGCTTTCTGTCATCCTCTCCATCCCAGACAATGTGTGCATGTGTGTGTGTGTGTATATATATATATATATATATATATATATATATATATATATATATATATATATATATATATATATATATATATATATATATATATATATAGAGAGAGAGAGAGAGAGAGAGAGAGAGAGAGAGAGAGAGAGAGAGAGAGAGAGAGACAGAGAGAGAGAGAGAGACGTGTCCACTAAAAAATTGAGGAAACTACAAGCAGTAATCAAGTAGATCAAATGTATACAAATTACAATAATACTAAGATGGTTTTGCCAAATTGTCACCAAGGCTGTGCCAAATGCAGTAACTACTTTCATTGCTTCTTAACTTTGTTCAAAATGACATAAACAGTGGCATTTAAGAAATACCTGATGTAGGTCTGTATAGTTTTGAACATCTTATTTTACAATGTTATTCATCATCTAAAATACAAAATACTTATGTGTGTGTTGTTTCATAATATTACATACTTTTTGATCAAACATATTGTAACGCTCTCCAAAATAATATTTTGTTTTCTCAACGTGACTTATTTTGTGATCAAATATCTAATAAATTCACGTATATTGTACATAAATTCATATTTATTGATTTTCTGTTTTGATTCTTTTGTATTGTTACACTGCATACTATTATTTTTGAACATATTTTAATCCAAAATATCCCTTAAACAACTCTTGTGTATGAACATTTTAATATTTGCTAACACAGCCTTTGAGAATACCCCATGAGATAGTATATAAACATTCATCAGAATAAGAACCTACCTCAGTAAATAAAACCCCTCATTATGAAAGCCTGCCTGAGTATAACCTCAGTTTAACACCATCTCTTAGTTAAGACCATTTTAGTACAAGAATATGCCTGAGTGTAAGAACATCCCATAAGAACACCCAACAGTATAAAAACATACCTCAGTATAATACCCAACATTATAAGAACATCACTCAGTATAATAGTAATGGGCAATATAAGAACACAACTCTATATAAGAACATCTCTCATTATTATAGATCTTGGCAGTTTAAGAACATAACTCAATATAAAAACATCACTTAGTATAATAGAACTGGGCAGTATAAGAACATAACTAAATATAAGAACATCACTCAGTATAATAGTACTGGTCAATATAAGAACATAACTATATAAGAACATCTCTCATTATTATAGATCTTGGCAGTTTAAGAACATAACTCAATATAAAAACATCAGTCAGTATAATAGTACTGGGCAGTATAAGAACATAACTCAATATAAGAACATCACTCAGTATAATAGTACTGGGCAGTATAAAAACATAATATTAGAACATACCTCAGCATATGAACATGCTCAGTTTATGAACATCCCATAAGAACACACAGCAATAAAAAAACATACCTCAGTATAATACTCAACAGTATAAGAACATCTCATATATGAACATGGCTTAACATAGTAATATAAGGCAGAATAAGAATATGCCTCAGAATAAGAACATGACTCAAATAAGAAAATATTTCTGTATAAAAATGCACTAGTACATGAACATCATATAAGAACACTCAACATTATAAACATCTCTCAAAGAACATACCTCAGTATAATACCTGGCAGCATAAGAACACCTCTTAGTATAAGAACATACATCAGATAATAATACCAGTAGTATAAGTACCCCCATGGTATAAGAACATACCTCAAAATAAGAGCACACCAGTATATGAACATCCTATAAGAACATCCAACAGTATAAGAACATCTCTAATATACAAATATACATTATTATAATACCCAGCAGCATAAGAATATACTTCAGTATAGCAATACCAAAAAATATAAGAACACCCCACATTATTAGAACATACCTCAGTATAAGAAATACCACAGTATAAGAATATACCTCAATATGAGAAAGTACCTCAGTATAAAAACATGCCTCAATATAAAATATACCTCAGTATAAGAACATACCACATGATAAGAACATACACCAACACAACAATGCTCTCAGTATAATAACTTTGTGGATCTTTTATTAGCATTATGAAAAGGAAGCAAATTATGAGCTAAACTCAGGTCAACTTTAATGTTATGTCCATCTATGTGTGATTGCATTCTATAATAATGGGAAAATGTTTTTCAAAAGCTGCTGTACATCTTTTTATGACATTTATTTCAGGAAATAATATGATACAGCATCAATCAGGAACTAAAGTTAAAACACACATCATCATGAAATTGATTTGATGGAGAGCCATGATAAAACGCTGGTCATAAAGTGATAATGGTATTATTATATTGCCTGATAAAATGCCATCAGCCAGGAAAGCCTGTTTCTCTTTTAGCTGTCTTGTTTACAAAATGATCTGGAGACTTTCTGTCTGCCACTAAAGGCCTGTGTTATTTACTTATAATCATACAAGCATCTGCAGATGCATTATGTGACAGCAGATCCCTAATGCCTAAAGATCATTAAACCAATAAGCTTGAATTTAAGTTTGGGATCAACCAGGTGCAAGAGACTTTACTTTTGTAACACTTTATTTGATTGGCTGATGATTAAATTCAAGCTTAGACTTGTAAACTCAAATTCTTTATGATCTGTCTTCATGAATTTTGCATAAAAATTTGCATAGTGGTTTAAAAGATATACCCTGGTGCACATTTTCAATGCAGATTCTAAATTCTTATTTGGTCTTTTCATATTTCCAAATATTTTGCTTATAATTTGAAAAAAATTAAATAAATGCACTCTCATATCTTTTGCCAATAAATAGATACCTTTATTTTTTATGGTAATAAAGAAATATATGATCAACATGGTTTACAAAATATGTAGCCTGAGTGAACATCTTGAGTTATTCAATAAATCCACCTAATCATCATTACATTGGACCGAATTGGCATAACAATGGAGAACATGGGATATTCAGCTTCATATTTGTGTTAGATTAATTGCAGGTTACCTTGCCCCAGTTTAGATTGCTTGGTCTTTTCTTTGAGGCAAAAAAAAGAAATACATGTAATTTGTTTTGATAAATAAAAGCCATGTTGCAAAATTATTGTAATGGGGCATTAACTGGGGATAAGTCAGTGCACTTTGTCTTCATAAAAGTGTTTTAATGACAGTAAAACATTTATTCAGGTCACCAAAATGTTTTCCTGCCAGCAGTGGCAAGTTTTAATGGTATATATTTAGAAGTTTTGTGTTTTGTAGGTGTATTCATGTATCTACTGTTCAATTTTTTGTGTTTTGTAGGTTTATTAATTTATCTATTGTTACAATTTTTGTGTTTTGTAGGTTTATTAATTTATCTATTATTACAATTTTTGTGTTTTGTAGGTTTATAAATTTATCTATTGTTACAATTTTTGTTTCTTTAGTACATGTTTTAGATATTGTTAGAATTTTTTTTTTTTGGTACATTTGTATAGACATCCAAGACTATGTCACCCCCAAACAATCTTAAGACATTGCATAAATATCAGAGACTATGTCACTTCAAATAACCTAGACATTTGCATAGACATCTGAGAATATGTTAGTCACTCAGGAAAACATAGACATTTGCAACAAGTTACTATGTGTCTGAACGTTTTCTCAATAATTTTGATTATGTGTCCCAACCCTGTTTTGCCTTCTTTGGACCAGTCTGCTTGTATATTTTTCTGCTTGCTCACTACTTTAATAACTTTCTATCTTCACGTAGGCTTTGTTGCTTCATTATTACTGTGGATTCTTGTATACACTTCTGAATAAAATATCAGTTTAAATACAAACAGGAACATCAACAGAAAAAAGTAAATAAAAATTCCCCAAAAGAACACTACTGCAAATAATACAAAATTTCAATACATGTGCAAGATTAAAAAAAAAACTATTTGTACACAGAATATAAAAGCAGCAGAAAACATATTTCAGTACAGCCTGTTTTTAAGTCCACTCTTGTGGAGACTTCCTGTCATTTGAATATATAATTACCTCTTCTGAAGGATGACTGGTTTTAAAAGATCATTTATTGTTGGGAAAAGTTGAGACTGCTTTTTAGCTCTAATGATCATTGAACAGAAAGAGCTTATATGATGATTTGTTGTCTTTTGCTTATTGTCCATTACCTGTCAGTTGTCCAGCCATCTCCTGCTATGTATAGTGTTTCTTATATCTGTGTTTCTCATCCCACCTTGTCACAACATATTGTATCTAGCTATGGAGGGACATATAGTGTTTCCAATGTCATGGGAGATGCATATGTTTACCTTGTCTTTTATCTGTCTCATCCCATCCCATTCTATTAAAACATGAAAACATGTCATGTCCTTTCCATCATAAATTTAAATTTGCCTCAAATATTTTTGAAGGAATTCATATGCTATATATAACTCAAATGTTAGAAGGCTTTACATTATGGTCAAGTTCAGTTTTAACCATTTTCCTACAGAGTTAAGACCCTTGTTTGACTATGAGCTTTTTCATCAGTTTCATCTATTTGCATGTCAAATCATATATTGCCAAATACATTTCATGCTTTGTAAAGGAATTGCAATATATTTTGTTGAAACTTTACAGCAAATATTTGCTGCAAATATTAACACTTTCCAAGATTGTATGTGTAAATACAAAAAAGTACTTTCCAAGGTTATATGTGCAAAGACAAAAATATAATTTCCTAGGTTGTACATGTATATATAATCACAAAAATGTCTTTCCAGGCTTGCATATATAAAGACAAGAAAGCACTTTCTAGGGTTGCATGTACTTTGACGTAAAGTACTTTCCAATTTTGTATATGTAAAGACAAGAAAAACATCTTGCTGTTAATTGCTGCAAATATGTTCCAAATTCTTGAGTAACATAAATCCTTACCATACAATGCATACATGTAACATTCGGTTTTTGAACTGATCCGAATACAATAGAATTGTATTATAGGAAATATTATGGTAGTTGCCCCTTTGAATCAGACAATAGAAACAGCTTGTGAAGTATCAGGTGTTTTAGTTAAAAATGAAAATCATACACTGAATTTAATTGCTGAGTAATACAGTGTTTAAAGATGACGTCTTGTCTGGCAGAATATTTCATTATCAGGTCTGGTACATGGAGTATTTGATCCCACAGTTTAGTTTCTTTCTGATTAAGCATGTAAATTAATTTGGTCTCCAAAATTGACAGTCATTATAAGATATTTGCATATATCATGATATTTGAAAACACAAAGCTGAACACAATTTCAGAAATGTGTTTGATTCAACTTCCCATAATAGCAAACATGACTGCCTAGTTATACATTATTTGACCTGTAAATCTACTTAGCTCATGATTTTTAATAACATCCCTGTATCCATGAAATTTTCAACACCCAGCAATAAATTATTTTCAGTGATTTTGTTTCAAGCATTATTATTTTGTACTAAATTGTTTAATTTGGCATATTATTTTTTCATGTGAAATAAAAATTTTAAAAATTAGAATGCTGAGATAATTGTACTTTAACATGGCATATATTTAGCATGGCACTTTTACAAATTTGCAAGCATTTGATTTGATGATTTAGTTGTTTAAAAGTATATACTGATACATTGATAAATGTTTTTATTCAAGATAGCATATTCTCGCATATCAATCCTCACATCATAATCACCATTTAGAATGCTTTTGTTGTTCATTGCTAATAGTTATAGAAAATATATATAGAATAAACATAAAGATTTCATGGAAATATATTATTGATGTGCAAAAGATTACGAAGGAAAAAAAAATAATTTTATGAATTTTCTTATAGCTATTGGAGCAGAGATTTCAGATAACTTGAGTTTCATCTCTCAAAGAGAGAGAGTTTATTATTTCTTTTTGTAGTAAAAAAATTGCAGAGAGCTTTCTAATGTAGGATTTGAGTAGCTGTCAAGTTTATAATGCCACATCATTGAACAGGTGAATATCCCAAATATTAGTCTGTGTTAAACAATAACTGCAGTGTTTGTAAAATACTCAAATTCTTTTTTTTTATAACCATTGCTTGTGCACTTTAGTTTGTAAAATCATTGCTTGTGTAAATTTAAATGTATTTGTATAATCATTGCTTGTGTAACATACTATTTTTAATGTATTTATGTAACCATTGTTTGTGTAACATACTATTTTGTAATGTGGTGTTTGTATAACCATTGCTTATTTAAGATACTATTTTAAATGTATTTGTATAATCATTGCACCTGTGACATACTATTTTAAACCAGGTATTTATATAATCATTGCTTGTGTAACGTTTTAAATCTAGTTTTTGTATAGTCATTGCTTGTGTAAAATACTATTTTAAACCAGGTATTTGTATAACCATTGCTTGTGTAATATATTATTTTAATATATTATTTTTAATGTAACATTTGTATAACCATTGCTTGTGTGATGTTACTGAGTATTTAAGTATCAATTTGCAAAAAGCTTTCCAAAAGAATACTAAGAACATGGTATTTGCTAAAGCTTTGTAAATGGATAAATGTGCTTGCTTGCTTGTGTGGAACAGCATCCATGATAAACTAACATGTATCTACTTTAACACCGATATTTTATGACATTGCACTGACATTATCTAGTTCACCTCTGGTATTTTAACTGAATTTTATTCCACTCTTGCTAAATTATATAACTTAAACTTACATGCCAGAGTTTGATTGTTGCAAAAGTATGTGAACGTTTTGCATTTTAATCTAGAAAATCTCCATATTTACCAGTTTATTCCCTTCTCAACGGTAGAAATACAAACTTGTATACTGCATATACTCACATAGAATACTGTATATACATGGTTTAGAGCTGGGTCAAATTGCAAATGGCATTGATTCTGATCTGCCTTTGCATAATGAGCTAGTAGATCAGGGTCTATGTTGTTTGTTCCACTGATTATTCCTATTGCTGACATCCCCCCCCCGTGTACTACTGTAAAACTGTTATTTTTATGGGTATCAGCTTTTGCAGTTTTGCAAACATTTACATTTTGTTGGTTTAATTAGTGGATAAAAAAGAGGTTTTGGCATTGACATTTATTGAACAATATATATTGTACATTATTTTTAGTAAACGTGAAACCCATAAAAAATTGTGCCTTGCTAAAAACAGTAAATTTACAGTATATCAATCAAACAGCATAGATGATGATTTTCATCTCATTGGGCCACATTGGGTCCCATTTTCACAAAAGATTTTATGATTTATCCTTGTATTGAGAATTGTAGTATTGCTTAGGACACTTAAAATAATGTCAGTATTTTACTCAGAGGGAGAAGGATATTTAATCCTTATTCAGTTTTAAAATTGAGCACAAGGAAATATTACTATATTACAAAGAAGGAGTTGAAGAAATCCACAATAATTATTCTGAGAATAAAACAAAACTCTTTTAAGAACAATTCATGATACAGTGTATATATAATTTCACCATGACATAATGATCCAAGACAATACACACTATATAACAGTAGTGGTGTTGTAGTGAATGGCATTGTAGTGAGGTAGTCATTATTTAATTTATTGTTCCAGCTGAATATTCTGTAAATAATTGTTTTCAACTGAGCAAGAATGAATATATTAAAAAAAGCCTAGTTTTGAACAAGAAAAGTTGAATGTTTAATCAAACCAGGTCTAGATCTGGGTTTTGAACAAGAAATGAATGTTGAGTCAAATCAGGGCCAGATCTGAATCTGTTGGTGTCAAGTCGAATCAGGGCCAGATCTGAGTGTATTGGTGTCAAGTCAAATCAGGGCCAGATCTGAATCTGTTGGTGTCAAGTCAAATCAGGGCCAGATCTGAATCTGTTGGTATCAATTATGCATTGCTATATATAAAATGTTGAGCTTTTCTGGCTTTTTTCCTCAAAAGAACTGTTATAATTTTCCAAGTACTGCACTCCATCACCATAAATATTTCCATTATATAATATACAGTAAGGTGAATATTCATAAGGAACCCCTTTCATTATGTAGTTTTTAAATTGTCAAGTACTACATTATAAGATGGTATGCTTTGTGATTAACATGGAAAATATTATAACAAGTGAGTACTGTATGTACCTTGCACATAATTAAGAGACATTCTCACAATAAAGTGGTATATTCCATGGTTTGCATGTTCAGTGTTATCATGTGTACTACATTATTTACTTTATTATAAGGCAGCCTCACTGAGGTGGTATATTCTCATGGACAACATTACAATGAGGAAATACTGTATTATGTATTTTATATAGCAGACTCCATATAAGGTGGTGTATTCTATGACTCCTATGAACATCATTATAAAGAGGAAATACTGTGTTATGTATTTTATAAAACAGTCTCCACATAAGTTGGTGTATTCTATGGCTCCTATGAACATCATTATAAAGAGGAAATACTGTGTTATGTATTTTATAAAGCAGACTCCATATAAGGTGGTGTATTCTATGGCTCCTATGAACATCATTATAAAGAGGAAATACTGTGTTATGTATTTTATAAAACAGTCTCCACATAAGTTGGTGTATTCTATGGCTCCTATGAACATCATTATAAAGAGGAAATACTGTGTTATGTATTTTATAAAACAGTCTCCACATAAGTTGGTGTATTCTATGGCTCCTATGAACATCATTATAAAGAGGAAATACTGTGTTATGTATCTTATAAAGCAGTCTCCACATAAGTTGGTGTATTCTATGGCTCCTATGGACATCATTATAATGAGGGAATACTGTGCATATATACTCTAAAGTGGTATATTATATGCCTTTCATGGGCAGTGTAATGCAGAGGAAATACTGTATCATGCACTTTATTATGTCAGTCTAGCTATAAGGATGGTATTGAGGGAGTATTATATATGCTTACAAATAAACCTATAAAGACACTTCAGCTTGCATGCACATCTGTTTCAAGACTTAAAGAAACATTATGATTAGAGCTTATCTCATTTAATGAAGCAATACATTCCGTATTGCATGAACATAAATGTTTTGAATCACATTTTATGACTGACTTGTTTGTGAGAGGCTTAAATCAATTTTATCATAAAATTATTGAATGTAGCTTTCAAACAGCAGATGTAATGATACCCTTAGTCATGGTAGCTGATGTTTTAAAGCAAAATTTAGCATAAAAAATTCCAATAAACAATAACTACAAAATTTCAATTTGTGGCTCTTGTATTAAAGCCATTAAAGTTTGGAAAATCTAGATTATAATCACTCAGGCTTTCTTCTGACAAGGTTTTATTTTTTATTTTCATCATACATTAGTGAAATCTGTCATCATATAGTTGCTTTTTGAAATTTAATATCTAGGTTTATCTACTAAATTTAATGAAATGTTTCTGATATTAAAAGAAAGGATTATTGTAGTTATTAACAATAATGTATCCTAGCAATATGCAAAGATGATTATGGCTATAGGCAATGTACAAATATAACTATTTATATGACTATAAGCAATGTACAAATATAACTATTTATATGACTATAAGCAATGTACAAATATAACTATTTATATGACTATAAGCAATGTACAAATATAACTATTTATATGACTGTAAGCAATGTACAAATATAACTATTTATATGACTATAAGCAATGTACAAATATAACTATTTATATGACTATAAGCAATGTACAAATATAACTATTTATATGACTATAAGCAATGTACAAATATAACTATTTATATGACTATAAGCAATGTACAAATATAACTATTTATATGACTGTAAGCAATGTACAAATATAACTATTTATATGACTGTAAGCAATGTACAAATATAACTATTTATATGACTGTAAGCAATGTACAAATATAACTATTTATATGACTGTAAGCAATGTACAAATATAACTATTTATATGACTGTAAGCAATGTACAAATATAACTATTTATATGACTATAGGCAATGTACAAATATAACTATTTATATGACTGTAGGCAATGTACAAATATAACTATTTATATGACTGTAAGCAATGTACAAATATAACTATTTATATGACTATAAGCAATGTACAAATATAACTATTTATATGACTATAAGCAATGTACAAATATAACTATTTATATGACTATAAGCAATGTACAAATATAACTATTTATATGACTGTAAGCAATGTACAAATATAACTATTTATATGACTGTAAGCAATGTACAAATATAACTATTTATATGACTGTAAGCAATGTACAAATATAACTATTTATATGACTGTAAGCAATGTACAAATATAACTATATGACTATAAGCAATGTACAAATATAACTATTTATATGACTATAAGCAATGTACAAATATAACTATTTATATGACTATAAGCAATGTACAAATATAACTATTTATATGACTATAAGCAATGTACAAATATAACTATTTATATGACTGTAAGCAATGTACAAATATAACTATTTATATGACTATAAGCAATGTACAAATATAACTATTTATATGACTATAAGCAATGTACAAATATAACTATTTATATGACTATAAGCAATGTACAAATATAACTATTTATATGACTATAAGCAATGTACAAATATAACTATTTATATGACTATAAGCAATGTACAAATATAACTATTTATATGACTATAAGCAATGTACAAATATAACTATTTATATGACTGTAAGCAATGTACAAATATAACTATTTATATGACTGTAAGTAATGTACAAAGATATCTATTTATATGACTGTAAGCAATGTACAAAGATATCTGTTTAAAATTTAAGCAATGTACAAAGATAACTTTTTATGACTATAAGCAATGTACAAAGATATATATTTAAGATTTAAGAATGTACAAAGATAACTTGTTTTGACTAAGCAATGTACAAAGATAACTTGTTATGACTGTAAGCAATGTACAAAGATAACTTGTTATTATTATAACTGTAAGCAATGTACAAAGATAACTTGTTATGACTGTAAGCAATGAACAAAGATAACTTGTTATAACTGTAAGCAATGTACAAAGATAACTTGTTATGACTGTAAGCAATGTACAAAGATAACTTGTTATGACTGTAAGCAATGAACAAAGATAACTTATTATGACTGTAAGCAATGTACTAAGATATCTATTTAAGACTGTAAGCAATGTACATAGATAACTATTTTTGTTATCAATGTACAAAGCTTTTTAGTTATGACTGTAAGCAATGTGCAAAGATAATTATTTATGACTGTAAGCAACATACAAAGATAACTTGTTTTGACTAAGCAATGCACTAAGATATCTATTTAAGACTGTAAGCAATGTACATAGATAAGTTTTTATATTTGTTATCAATGTACAAAGCTTACTAGTTATGACTGTAAGCAATGTGCAAAGATAACTATTTATGACTGTAAGCAATGTACAAAGATAAATATTTATATGACTGTAAGCAATGTACAAAGATAACTTGTTATGACTGTAAGCAATGTACAAAGATAACTTGTTATGACTGTAAGTAATATACAAAGATAATTTGTTATGACTGTAAGCAATGTACAAAGATAACTTGTTATGACTGTAAGCAGTATACAAGGATAACTTGTTATAACTATAAGCAATCTACAAAGATACCTGTTTATGACTATAAGCAATGTACAAGGATAACTTGTTATAACTGTAAGCAAAGTACAAAGCTTACTAGTTTTGACTATATGCAATGTACAAATATAACTATCTATGACTATAAGCAATGTACAAAGATAACTATATATAACTATAAGCAATGCACAAAGATAACTTGTTATGACAATATGCAATGTACAAAGATTACTAGTTATAATTATTACAAGTGCATGAAGATTACTATTTATGACTATTAGCAGTGTCCAAAGATAACTATTTATGACTAGAGCCTTGCTACACTTTTGACTATAGCCTTACTACCTCACCTCTGTCTGCGTGTGTTTGAGTCTAGGATTCGGCGAATGTGGATATGTGAGAAAGCATGCCAGTAACTTCTCGTGGGTTGTGGTTCTTTCTGGTGATTTCCCAGCTTCTTCCTCCACCATTAATACTGGCAGCCATGAATAGCCTATCATGTGCTGAAAAATGGCATTAAGCCCAACAACAACAATAGCCTTACTACACACGGAATAATCATCCACTCAGCAAAGTTTGCATATAAATCTTTTACACAATGTTTTCTCTTCTCCCCCCCCAACAAGTATTTGAAGACCTGTGCATTTATTTTATATACGATCATTTTGATGTATAATCTTGCTAATATATTGTCTATAATTGTAGGTTTACTATTTATTTTTTATGTTTTTGATGCTGAAATAATTATAAATGAGTAAAAAAAATTAAGTGCAGAATTAACTAATTCTTTAAAAAGAAAATTTATGTACTTTCAGAAAAATTGCAATATTTTCAATATGAAAAATGAAAGTTAACTAATTTTAAAAGGATTGATGGTATACTGTATATAAAGGGATTGATGATATACTGTATATAAAGGGATTTAAGGTATACTGTATATAAAGGGATTGATCGTATACTGTTTATGAAGGGATTGATCATATAGTGTATATAAAGGGGTTTATCATATACTGTATAAACAGGGATTGATGGTATACTGTTTATGAAGGAATTGATGGTATACCGTATATAAAGGGATTGCTAGTATATTGTATATAAAGGGATTAATGATATACTGTATATAAAGGGATTGATGGTATACAGTATTTAAAGGGATTGATGTATACTGTATATAAAGGGATTGATGGTATACAGTATATAAAGGGATTGCTGGTATACTTTAAATAAAGGGAATGATCATATACTGTATATAAAGGGATTGATGGTATACAGTATATAAAGGGATTCAAGGTATACTTTATATAAAGGGATTGATGTATTCTGTATATAAAGGGATTAATTGTTGGTTGGTTGGCTTCCGTTAGTCTCGAGAGACGATTGAAATGCGCCCATGAAAGGTGTCCAAGTTTGTAGCTGTGCAGCGTTTTCTGTGACTTAAAAAAAGTCCCACATGGGAGTGGCAATCCTTGCTACAGTTGCTACACTTGAAGTATGAATCAGGTCTTGGTTGGAACTGCATCCTCTTCCTCTGAGATCTTTTCTCATCAGCGAGCTGTCGTAACTTTTCCTTGCTGGCTTTCAGACCTGTATACAGAGCATGTTGCCAGCTGGACTTGTTGAGGGCAAGCTCTTCCCAGGTGTTGACCTCTATTCCAAGAGCTTTCATATCCTGCTTGCAGACATCCTTGAAGCGAAGATGTGGCCGTCCTATTGATCTTCTGCCTGAGGCAAGCTTAGAGTAGAGAAGGTCTTTGGGGATCCGTCCATCATCCATTTGATGCACATGGCCCAGCCATTTGATGTGACGTTGGTGGAGGAGTGTGACAATGCTGGGAATTTTGGCCTGTTGAAGCACCTCGTTGTTTGTCACATGATCGCTCCAGGTGATCCCAATTATGCGACGGAGACAACGCATGTGAAAGGCACTCAGTCGTTTCTCCTGAGAGGCATACAGGGTTCAAGTTTCACTGGCATACAGGAGAGTGCTAAGCACGCAGGCACAGTACATGGAGATCTTAGTGTTTATGTCAGCTTGCTGTTGTTCCACACTCTCTTCGACAATCTAGAGAGAGTTGTTGACGCCTTTCCAATCTGCTTGTTGAGCTCGGCATTGAGTGAGAGGTTGTTGGTGATGGTAGAGCCAAGGTAAGTGAACTTACTGACTACTTCTAGTTTGTAGTTGTTAATGGTTATGCTGGGAGGGTCTGCATCCAGAGCCATCACGTTGGTTTTCTTTAGGCTGATGGTCAGCCCGAATTCATCACATGCTTTAGCAAAGCGGTCCATCAGGCGTTGTAGTTCAGCTTCTGTGTGAGTGACTATAGCAGCATCATCTGCAAAGAGCATGTCCCTAATGGTTGCTTTCCTTACTTTGCTCATTGCCTTCAGTCGTGCCAGGTTGAACTGTCTGCCGTCTGAACGCGTGTGCAGGTAGATCCCTTCTGTGGACATCTCAAAGGCGTACTTAAGCAGGACAGCAAAGAAGATGCCAAAGAGTGTGAAGGCAAGGACACAGCCTTGTTTCACTCTGCTGTGGATATTGAATGGTTCAGACGATGAGCCATCATACTGCACTGTGCCTTTCATGTCTTCATGGAAGGACTGGACCATGCTTAACAGCTTTGGAGGGCATCCAATCTTCGTCAGGATTTTGCAGAGTCTGTCTCTGCTGACCAGATCAAATGCTTTGGTGAGATCTATAAAAGCCAGGAAGAGGGGTCTGTGTTGTTCCCTGCATTTCTCCTGCAGTTGCCTGATGGAGAAGATCATGTCGATTGTAGACCTCTCTGCGCAGAATCCCTATTGAGATTCTGGATACTCTCTGTCGGCAAGCGTCTGCAGTCTGTTCAGGATGACTCTAGCGAAGACTTTACCCACGATGCTGAGAAGTGATATGCCCCTGTAGTTGTTGCAGTCACTTCTGTCACCCTTGTTCTTATACAGGTTTATGATGTTGGCATCTCTCATGTCCTGAGGCACTGCACCTTCATCCCAGCACTGGCAGAGAAAATCATAAAGGTGTGTGAACAGCACACTGCCGCCACACTTGATGACTTCTGCTGGGATGCCATCCTTTCCTGGGGCTTTACCTGTGGTCAGTTTCTCTAATGCCAGCTTTAGTTCTGTCTTAGTAGGTTTCTCATCTAGTTTGGTCAAACAAGGGATGTTTTCAATGGCGTTGAGGGCATTGTTGGTCATGTTATTCTCTCTGTAATACAGTTCGGAATAGTACTCCACCCAGCGCTCCATCTGTTTGCCCTTATCATGAATGATATCTCCTGCAGAAGACTTCAGTGGAGCTATCACTTTCTTCGTTGTTTCTGGCGCCTCAAAACCAGATGCTTCGGGTGGTAGCCTGTCTAGGAGAAGGTAAACTCTGACTTCAAACCTTAGCTGCCTTGCAACTATACCCTTACATGGGAAAGGCTAAGGGAGTAAACCCCAACAGAAAATCCAGAGACGGAGACCCTAAGGCGACTTGTCACTGCATTTAGTGACATCTCAGCAACTTTTGCGACGATGCTGGTGCCATGACGTATCGGCTTGTCCTTTCCCTTGGATCCATCAGCTGCATGGAGAGGGTAAGTTCGTTGCATGGGCAACAGCTGATTCTCCATATAACCTTGCCTAGGCTTGTGCCTTGGAGAGGACACTCCAGCTTCGCTTCACAGCGTTGACACAACACGGGAAGCAACAGTTACCGGCTATAAGTCACCACTCGATTGGCGTAGAGTTAGACGCCAGGGGTTGACTCCGACGGTGGGAGAGACCAACAGATCTCATTGGACAGCTATCGCCCACCTCAAGCTGGGCAGCCCCTAGCCAATAAGGTGCCATCCCGCCACAGCTCGCCTGCCTTGCTGGGTGCGCAGGGCTTAAGATACGTGAGTACCTGACAAGCGGGCTGCAACTACAGCACCAAGAAAAAAAAAAAAAAAACAAGGAAAACAACAATCCTCAAGCTAGGTACCTGGAATGTCCGGACTATGTTGACAGGGCTTTCAGATGATCTCCAGGCAATCAGTGATGTTCGAAAGACTAAAGTCATCAACAACAAACTTGCAAGACTCCATGTCGATATTGCCTCACTTCAAGAGACACGGCTACCAGATTCTGGGTCCCTCAGAGAAAAGAACTATACATTCTTCTGGCAAGGAAAGAACTCAGATGAAGTTAGGAAGTATTGTGTTGGTTTTGCTGTCAGAAACTCTCTGCTGGCTATGATAGAACCCTGCCAACAAGGAAACGAAAGACTGCTATCTCTTCGCCTCCATACCACAACCGGGCTAGTTAATCTAATCAGTGTTTATGCTCCCACACTCAGTGCCACCACAGATACCAAGGATGCGTTTTACGAGCTCAACTCGCTCATCTACAACATTCCGAAGGAAGAGAACTTGATATTACTGGGTGACTTCAGTGCTAGGGTGGGTGCCGATCACGACTCCTGGCCTTTGTGTCTCAGCAAGTTTGGCATATGGAAGATGAATGAAAACGGGCAACATCTACTAGAAATGTGCTTGTTCCACAACCTCAGCATCACCAATTCATTTTTTCAAACAAAACCACAGCACAAAGTGTCTTGGAGGCATCCACGATCCAAACACTGGCATTAGCTGGACTTATTATCACAAGATGTTCAGCCATGAAGGGTGTGCAGCTTACTTGTACATTCCACAGCACTGACTGCGACACCGCTCACTCTCTAGTCTGCTGTAAATTTAAGCTTCAACCAAAGAAGATCCACCACTCTAGGCAAGTGGGTAAACCACACATCCATGTGAGCAAGACGTCATATCCAGACAAGGCTGAAGAATTCACTTACGCCCTCTCCAAGGCGTTCAGTTCAGAACCTCCCTACAGCAGTGCCAAAGAGAGATGGGACAACATCAGAGATACTGTTTACAGTGCAGCCACAAGAATCTTTGGTAAGAAGCAGACAAAGAACAATGGCTGGTTTGACAGCAATTCCGACACACTCATGCCAGCAATAGAAGAGCGTCATAGTGCCCACCTGGAATTCAAGCGTTATCCCTGCAAGAGGACACTACATGCATATAGGTCTACCAGAAGCAAAGTGCAGAGGTTAGCAGCAATCCGCTAATGAATACTGGCTTCTACTCTGTCAGAGCATCCAGTCAGCAGTAGACAGTGGATTGATTGTATACTTTATGAAAAAGGAATTGATTGCATATTGTTTAAAATGGGATTGATGGTATACTGTATATAAAACGATTCAAGGTATACTTTATATAAAGGGATTGAAGTATACTGTATATAAAGAGATTGATGGTATACAGTATATAACAAGATTGATGAATACTGTATATAAAGGGATTGATCGTTTATTGTTTATAAAGGGATTGATTGTATACTGTATATAAAGGGATTGATGGTACATTGTATATAAAGGGATTGATGGTATACTGTATACAAAAGGATTGATCGTATACTGTAAATAAAGGGATTGATCGTAAAATATATAAAGGGATTGATTGTACACTGTATATAAAAGAGATTGATTGTATAATGTATAAAAAAAATTGATTGTATAATATATAAAGTAATTGATTGTATAATATATAAAGGAATTGATTATATACTGTATAAAAAGGGATAGATTGTATAATATATAAAGGAATTGATTGTATACTGTATATAAAGGGATAGATTGTATAATATATAAAGGAATTGATTGTATACTGTATATAAAGGGATAGATTGTATACTGTATATAAAGGAATTGATTGTATACTGTATATATAGTGATTCAAGGTATTCTGCATATATAGGGATTGATGGTATACTGTATATAAATGGATTGATGGTACACTGTATATAAAGGAATTGATGGTATACTGTATATAAAGGGATAGATGTTATAATATATAAAAGAATTGATTATATACTGTATATAAAGGGATAGATTGTATAATATATAAAGGAATTGATTGTATACTGTATATAAAGGGATAGATTGTATAATATATAAAGGAATTGATTGTATACTGTATATAAAGGGATAGATTGTATAATATATAAAGGAATTGATTTTATACAGTATATAAAGGGATTGATTGTATACTGTATATAAAGGGATAGATTGTATAATATATAAAGGAATTGATTGTATACAATATATAAAGGGATTGATTGTATACTGTATATAAAGGGATAGATTATATAATATATAAAGGAATTGATTGTATACTATATATAAAGGGATTGATTATATACTGTATATAAAGGGATTGATTATATACTGTATATAAAGGGATGGATTGTATACTGTATAAAGGGATTGATAGTGACACACTTCATATGGCACACCATCACACTAAATCCATTGATTATAACTCAGTTCCTATTAAAAGGCAAACAATATTATAGATATATTTTCATTTGCTGGTATGCAGTTGCATACATAATGTATATCATTATAAGGCATTATCATAAAAAGGCAGTATAATTTATGGCTCCCTTATCCAGTTTTATAATGAGGTAAAATGTACTTCATTATAAGTAAGTCTCATTATAATGCAGTATGTTTTATGGCTTCCATGTATGGCATTATTATGAGGTAATATTGCCTGCATCATGTACTTCATTATAAGGCAGTCTTATCATAAGGCAGTATTCCCTATGAACCCCATTCGTTAGGAGTAATAAAAAAAAAAGATAGACCGAGTTTTGCTGGCTCATTATGTAGATTAGGGTCTATGATATTTGACTTATAAATGAGGATATGTTAGTTCCTTCTCATATTTATATGGTATATTGTCTCCAGGAAGATATTTAGCAGAAATATTGCACATACCTTGGGGTTCTGAGTGGCTGAATGGTATAAAGTGCTCACAATTACGGATCACTGCTATCTCACCTCTGAGTATGAGTCTCAGGCTCAGGGAATGTGGGTACCTGAGAAAGTATGCCAGTAGCTTCTCGTGGGTCAGTAGTTCTTCCTGGTGTTTTCCATCGATTTTCATCCACCATTTATACTGGCCGCCATGTATAGCCTATCTTGTGCTGAATAATGGCATTAAACCCTACAACAACAACAGCAACACATACCTCAAACAATCATTCTAGTTAAAGAATTTGCATTTTTAAAATTTCATCATAATCATCATTATCATCATCATTGTCATTATCATTGTCATCATCATTTTGTGCCACATTTGAGAGTGACTGTCATTACTTTGTCTTTGACAAAATTTGTGACTCATAGCAGATAAACATTTTCAGAGACAGATTTGGTGTCATATTGTAGCTGAAGCATGTCATGTAATAGTGTTGCTTTCATCTGAAAAACTGTTCTCTATAAGACCATTGGTTATTTGTTTTCCCATTATCCCTAAATTGTTTACCACCTATAATTTGATTAACTTTGTCAAAATGTTATAGTTTTATTTGCACAATCCATTGACCTTTTGACAAAAATTTCTTTATTTTTTTAACAGAAACAGACATTTTGTAGAAGAACAGGATCAGGAAGACATGAAGCACAAATCAAAGTCATTGTCATCTAGTGAAAGTTGTCATGGTGATAAGAATTGTGCCCCTTGTGTCAGTGATAATCAGAAAAGAGATCACATAAGCAAAGGAAATGTGATTTACTCATTTGAGTCTAAGGACTATGCAATTAACAATAGAGAAAAGATTTGTTATGGTAGAAATGATAAAGAAAATGAAAATGTTGTGGTAGGTGACAAAAAAAACCCAGAGGCCAATTATCAGACAAAACCTACAAAGTTTCCACTGAACAGGAAAAGTTCAAATATTGCCAGTGACTCAGGACGGAGTTCAGTAAGTGAGACTGAGGATGCTTATAGTATTTTTGGTGAAGAATCAGATGGTAGTAGAGACTTATCAAGTTTACGAAGACAGAGTATAACGATAATCGATGCAACTGGCCACCTTGATGTGCCTCAACAAATAGACACAATTCCAAGCAGTCAAAATATATCAAACAGTTCACTGTCTGTGTCTGATTCTAATACTACTGCTCAATCGGATGAAAATAGTAGCCATGACTCACCACTGCAACATCGCCGTACACCAAGAATTATGTACAGTCATTCAGAGGATAGTCAAGTAAATAAGTCACGGCTTATAAATGGTTCATTGTCTTATTCACCATATGGTTCACCCACTTCATCACCACGGCTACGTAGGCAACCCACAATGGAAACACGGAGAGTGTCAATCTCAGAATCTAGGGAAGGATATACTCAGCTAAACCAATACAAATTGAAAGATGAAATTGGAAAGGTTAGTAGCTCATAGATAATATTTTTGTTATCCCAATCAATTCAAACTGTTTTTACTTAATTATCTATGGTGAATTTCTGTCTTCCACTTAGTATTCTTCATCTATCATATATTAAAAATTGCTTTAGTGCAGAAATCCATAAAATATTTATGTAACCTATTTAGGTACATAGGCTTTTGTTGAGTTAAACTAGGTGGAAACTCAGTGTATCATGCATTCACTTTAGAGCTGTTAGAAAAATGGACTTCAGGATTTACTAAAAGTCAATTTAAAAGTCAATTTAATATGCTTATTTCATTCAATGCATCTAAGCAATACTCCAACCATCGCTTCCGTAATAACTGAATATAAATGATCTGTTGCTAAATATGCTTTAGTAGAAAATAAATACTGATAATTAACCTTACCTTATAGACCATACTGTTAATTAACCTTACCTTATAGACCATACTGTTAATTAACCTTACCTTATAGACCATACTGATAATTAACGTTACCTTAAAAATCATACTGTTAATTAACCTTACCTTATAGACGATACTGTTAATTAACCTTACCTTACAGACCATACTGTTAATTAACATTACCTTAAAAACCATACTGTTAATTAACCTTACCTTATAGACCATACTGTTAATTAACCTTACCTTATAGACCATACTGTTAATTAACCTTAAATTATAGACCATACTGTTAATTAACCTTACTTTATAGACCATACTGTTAATTAACCTTACCTTATAGACTATACTGTTAATTAACCTTTCCTTAAAAACCATACTGTTAATTAACCTTACCTTATAGACCATACTGTTAATTAGCTTTACCTTATAGACCATACTGATAATTAACCTTACCTTATAGACCATACTGTTAATCAGCTTTACCTTATAGACCATACTGTTAATTAACCTTACCTTATAGACCATACTGTTAATTAACCTTACCTTAAAAACCATACTTTTAATTAACCTTACCTTATAGACCATACTGTTAATTAACCTTACCTTAAAAACCATACTGTTAATTAACCTTACCTTAAAAACCATACTGTTAATTAACTTTACCTTATAGACCATACTGTTAATTAACTTTACCTTATAGACCATACTGTTAATTGACCTTACCTTATAGACCATACTGTTAATTACCTTTACCTTATAGACCATACTGTTAATTAACCTTACCTTATAGACCATACTGTTAATTAACCTTACCTTATAGATCATATTGTTAATTAACCTTACCTTATAGACCATACTGTTAATTAACCTTACCTTAAAAACCATACTGTTAATTAGCTTACCTTATAGACCTTACTGCTAATTAACCTATCTTCATGGACCATAAACAATAATACTGTTAATTGACCTATCATTATAGACCATACTTTTAATTTTATACACTTAAAAATAGTCCCATTAATTGAACACTGTTGTTGTGGATCAATATCTGGCTGTATTGACTGGAGTGAAGTAAAATATTCACTGCTTTCTTACATAGTTATGATTTGCCCAGTTTAAAAAAGTATTTTGTCTTGTCAAAATAAAAGTGACATTGAACACTGGCCACATACAAAATGTTGATGTTTTCAGCAGTTGACTACAGAAGACAAGTCAAGAACAGTTAGATTGATATATTCAACTGTTTAAAGTAAAGATAAAGGTGGAGGCAAAAGATGAATAAATCCAGGTGACTTTGAAAATTTTAAAATTAGAAAAAGCACAATACCATGAAGTGACAATGCAGTAAGATGTAAAAATGATCAAATGTGGTTATGGAATGCGAAAAAAGAGCCAAGGACAATAGAAAACATCCATCCAGATTTATTGAATGACCGTCTAGTGAATTTTGGTTTCTATATGCATTGTGATGGCTTGATATGGCTCTCATCCAAATTGAAATTTAAAAAGAATTATATATACTGTAGCCACAACCAAAATTACATAAAGAAACCATGAATAGGTCTACAGCCAAAAACTTAAAATGGCAAGAAAAATTACAAGCAGAGAGACAGACAGACGGAGCATGTCATACTAACTGTTAATACAGTGTTTCAATCATCATGTGCAAGAGTATGTTTTGTGGTGACTTCAAAATGAACATCAATCTTTATTTTAAGGTATTACCCAAGACCAGTGGGACACAGTATTGGGGTGGAACACTTGTTCAGGAAAACAATAGTTATCACACTTGAGAAACCCTGAGTGCCACAAAATAAAATTATGCAGATCACAGGACACAAAAACATTTGATCAGTTGTTTCTTGTATAAACATTTCATTGTTTGGCTGTATAGCATTTCATTGTCTTTAGAAAGCTAAGTTTTCTTCACTGCTGACATAGTGTTTAAATAGTGTATTTAAATTGAAGAAATACATAAAATATGAAATAAAACAAAATATTTTTTGTTTTAATTGTATTACTCCTTTAATAACACAGAACAATTAATATGTTTGTTTTTCAGTATATAATGAAAGGGTTTTTGACTGAGTATTGAAAAATAGTGTTCCCTTGTTCATATGGCAAGCTCAGGCATCCTTTGCCACATGCACTCAGGACCAATATGTTTTAATACTCAGTCAATTAGCCAGTGCCTATTGACAGTCCCAATAACACTGCTAATCCTTATGGACCATAAACAACAATACTATTAATTAACCAGTCCTATATGATCATAAGTAATAACACTTAATTAACCTATCCTTATGGACCATAAACAACAATGCTGTTAATTAACTGGTCCTTTAGGATCATAAGTAATAACACTTAATTAACCTCTCCTTATGGACCATACACAACAATGCTGTTAATTAACTGGTCCTTTATGATCATAAGTAATAACACTTAATTAACCTATCCCTATGGACCATAAACAACAATACTATTAATTAACCAGTCCATTATGATCATAAGTAATAACACTTAATTAACCTATCTTTATGGACCATACACAACAATGCTGTTAATTAACTGGTACTTTATGATCATAAGTAATAACACTTAATTAACCTATCCCTATGGACCATAAACAACAATACTATTAATTAACCAGTCCATTATGATCATAAGTAATAACAATTAATTAACCTATCCTTATGGACCATACACAACAATGCTGTTAATTAACTGGTCCTTTATGATCATAAGTATTAACACTGTTATTTAAAGTGGATCAGAGTACTATTGTTTCTGTTTATGTAAAAAAATGTTTAGACCCTCATCTTTTGTCACATAATGCAGTGTTTTGAAGCTTGTGTGAGTTACAAAGGGAATGGAATTTCCGTAAGTTTTGGTGATAATAATATTACTCTGGGATTCTGGCCATAACAGTAACAATGATGCATGTAGAACTTTGATAAGCTCCCACTTAGGCCTCAGTGATTATGGTCTACTTTAAATGAACTAATTTGTGTTGGTGAAGCAATCAGAGGACCTGTGAAAGAACATTTTTGTGCTACATGTACAATCAATTCATTGCATTCTATACTAATACCAGTAGTTTAATAAATGATCCCATGTGGTTGTTTGTTTCATTAGCTGACCTGGAGTTGATGATATGGCAGGTGTTTTTTCCATATTTATTGCCAATGTTATTACCAGCAGTGACAGATTACATATATTTATGCCCTATCACTTGGATGCTGTGTGGGGAGGCTAGCTATTTACATATATGACTTGTACTATAAAGATAAACATTTTCTCAAAAAAGTATAACTTGGAAAATTGCAAAGGGTGTGACAGCTCATTTTGCCAGCACAAATAAGGCTCTTCATCAGCTTGACTTATTGGTTCTGAATCTCTTGCTAATTGCCAAAACAGTCCTTCCTCAGTTGCAACACCGCTCCAGTGGCCTAGTGGTTAGAGAGTCCACCTCAGATGCAGGAGGTTGTGGGTTTGATTTCGGTCGAGTCATACCAAAGACTTACAAAAATGGTACTATTAGCTGCCTCGCTTGATGCTCAGCATTAAGAGGTTAGTGTTAGGATTGGTCGGCCTGGTGTCAGGATAATATGACTAGGTGGGACATCATGCTACATGTCTGTGGTATGATGTCCCATTGCTAGACATCACTATAAACTGCCACATTGCAGACATCATAGTGATATAACTGAAAAATTGTTAAAGCTACATTAAAAATCATGATCACATCACATTACATCCTTCCTCATTTGGTTTTTTTCAAATTTACTGCTTCTACTGACTTGTTCGATATATATATATATATATATATATATATATATATATATATATATATATATATATACATATAAGTGTTTTCAGGGGAGACAGGATAGCACTTGACTTTAGTATACTACTTTTCTGTAGCGAGCATGGTTCATAGTCTGTACTGTTTGATTTGCCAGTAGTTATGAACATTTCTCCTAAATAAGTTTAAATGATCAAAATGATATTTTCATTACTGCATATCTCATTGTGGACATTATAGATATCACATTCAGTTGTTTGCATGGTTGAATGTTTTATTTTTGTTTTGATGAACTCATCTACATCATCAGCTTTATCATTTCTACTTTCAAATAGACCAAAGAGCTTCCTACAAAGTTAAATCCAGTAAAGTAATTTAGTTCTTCCACAGACAAATCTAATAAATCAAAACTTCTGGCCTCTGCTACATGTGTTTGCATTGCTGCATCATCATCATCATCATCATCATCATCATCATCATCATCATCATCATCATCATCATCATCATCATCATCATCATCATCATCATCATCATCATCATCATCATCATCATCATCATCATCATCATCATCATCATCATCATCATCATCATCATCATCATCATCATCATCATCATCATCATCATCATCATCATCATCATCATCATCATCATCATCATCAATCCCTTAACCTAAGAAGTCGTTGGTGCACCAAAGTTGACTTTACTACCAATTCTCTTCATCTTTCCCTGTTCTCTACTGCCTTTTGGGAATCACCAGATCTCATGCTTATCTGCTCCTTAATAATGTCTTCTCACCACTTTTTCTGTCTGCATCTTTTTCTGCACCCTTGCTCTGTGTGCCTTGTAAGATTGTTTTTATAGTCCAGATAATTTTGAGACATGACCATACCACTTATTGTGTTGGGAACTACCATATTTTTTTGAACTGTAAACATACGATGTAATGTTGAAAAAGTACAACATTACATTGTATGTTTAAAATTAAAAGTATGGTAGTTCCAAACACACAATACTATTTTTAGACACATTTGATGTGCAGTATGAAACAGTGCAGTATGAATAACATAATGTATCATTTTCATATTATTATATTAACGGACATAAAAATTATCATATAATAAAGTGCAAATATAGACTAATGGCAGTTGGTTTGAACTACCTGTATTTAAACTTGTCTCACCTGTATTTCATGCAAATGAATTCAGTGTAAGGGAATTTTTATTAATTAGTAATCTTGTTTGAATGAATCTGGAAAATACTGATAGTGTACCTAAACCAACAAGCAATGATTTGAAAATGGGAAAGAAGTACCTCTGATTCATATTCCACATCCCTTGATTTCTTGCAAGAAATAAATGCCCATCAGAAAAATCAATTACATATTATCTTCCACATATATTCAGTCATGCTACATTTCCATCTGTGTAGAAGTAAGTAATGCCAACATTTGTCTGTAATAGGGCCACACTACTGTTTTTGTACAGTAATCTCTCACAATAACAATGTACTCCATAATAGGGCCACACTACTGTTTTTGTACAGTAATCTGTCACAATAACAATGTACTCCATAATAGACCATAATAATGTTTTTGTACAATAATCTGTCACAATAACAATGTACTCTATAATAGGACCACAATACTGTTTTTGTACAGTGATGTCTGACAGAACACTGTACCTGTAACAGGGCCATAACAATGTTTGCACAATGATCTGTCACAGTAACAGTGTACCAGGGAGTCATAAAAGTGTACTGTGTTAAAAGACAGTGTCACTTTATTAATAAATATTTCATTATTTTTATTACTATGACTATTGTATTGGGATCCATGATCATACAAGTGTGCTCTGCTATGCTCAGTGTCTTCTTACAAAGGAATATATTATTCATATATTACTGTCACATATTAAAATGGCATATATGCCCATAACCACTTTATAACATGAACTACATTATAATGACTGGCCTTATAGAAAGGGAATATTATATGACTATTTCATAATATAAAAGGATCCATGACTATACTTGTTATGAAGCATGGCATAATGAGGGAACACATGTATACCATATTGAATTGCAGACAGCTTGTATACAAATGGTATAACCTTGGTATAAGTAACCTTTAGGTCAGGATTTATAATCTCCACTTTCATCAATGGAACAATTCATGTAGACCTTGATTTAATAATAGAAAAGGCCATGTAAACCATAATCTCTTCATAGAAGTAACCATGTAGACCATGATTTATTAATGTAAGTAGCCACATTCGCCGAATCCTAGACTCGAACCCACGCAGACAGAGGTGAGATGGCAGTGATCTGGATTTATTAATGTAAGTAGCCATGTAGACCATGATCTATTAATAGAACAAGCCATGTAGACCATGATTTATAAATATAATTAGCCATGTAGACCATGATTTTTTAATATAAGTAGCCATGTAGACCATGATTTATTGATATAAGTAGCCATGTAGACCATGATTTATTGATATAAGTAGCCATGTAGACCATGATTTATTAATATAAGTAGCCATGTAGACCATGATTTATTAATATAAGTAGCCATGTAGACCATGATTTATTAACATAGGTAGCCATGTAGACCATGATTTATTGATATAAGTAGCCATGTAGACCATGAGTTATTGATATAAGTAGTCATGAAGAACATGATTTTTTATATAAGTATCTATGTGGACCATGATTTATTAATATAAGTAGTCATGTAGACCATGACTTATTAATATAATTAGTCATGTAGACCATGATATGTTAATATAAGTAGTCATGTAGACCATGATTTATTAATATAAGTAGCCATGTAGACCATGATTTATTAACATAGGTAGCCATGTAGACCATGATTTATTGATCCATGTGGACCATGATTTATTAATAGAACAAGCCATGTATACCATGATTTATTAATATAAGTAGCCATGTAGACCTTGATTTATTAAAAGAACAAGGAATGTATACCATGATTTATTAATATAAGTAGCCATGTAGACCATGATTTTTTAAAAGAACAAGCCATGTTGACCATGATTTATTAACATAAGTAGCCATGTAGCCATGATTTATTAATAAAAGTAGTCATGTAGACCATGATTTATTAATATAAGTAGCCATGTAGACCATGATTTATTAATATAAGTAGCCTTGTTGACCATGATTTATTAACATAAGTAGCCATGTAGACCATGATTTATTGATATAAGTAGCCATGTACACCATGATTTATTAACATAAGTAGCCATGTAGACCATGGGTTATTAATATAAGTAGCCATGTAGACCATGATTTATAAATATAAGTAGCCATGTAGACCATGATTTATAAATATAAGTAGCCATGTAGACCATGATTTATTGATATAAATGGCCATGTAGACCATGATTTATTAATAGAACAAGAAATGCAGACCATGATTTATTAACATAAGTAGCCATGTAGACCATGAGTTATTAATATAAGTAGCAATGTATACCATGATTTATTAACATAAGTAGCCATGTATACCATGATTTATTAACATAAGTAGCCATGTATACCATGATTTATTAATATAAGTAGCCATGTAGACCATGATTTATTAATATAAGTAGTCATGTAGACCATGATTTATTAATATAACTAGCCATGTATACCATGATTTATTACCATAAGTAGCCATGTATACCATGATTTATTAATATAAGTAGCCATGTAGACCATAATTTATTAAAATAAGTAGCCATGTATACCATGAGTTATTAATATAAGTAGCCATGTAGACCATGATTTATAAATATAATTCGCCATGTAGACCATGATTTATAAATATAGGTAGCCATGTAGACCATGATTTATAAATATAAGTAGCCATGTAGACCATGATCTATTAATAGAACAAGAAATGCAGACCATGATTTTTTAACATAAGTAGCCATGTAGACCATGATTTATTAATATAACTAGCCATGTAGACCATGATCTATTAATAGAACAAAAAATGCAGACCATGATTTATTAACATAAGTAGCCATGTAGACCATGATTTCTTAATATAAGTAGCAATGTATACCATGATTTAATATTATAAGTTGCCATGTAAACCATGATTTATTAATATAAGTAGCCATGTAGACCATGATTTATCATTATAAGTAGCCATGTAGACCATGATTTATTAATAGAACAAGAAATGCAGACCATGATTTATTAAGATAAGTAGCCATGTAGAACATGATTTGTTTATTTAAGTAGCCATGTAGACCATGATTTATTAATAGAACAAGAAATGCAGACCATGATTTATTAACATAAGTAGCCATGTAGACCATGATTTGTTTTTTTAAGTAGCCATGTAGACCATGATTTATTAATATAAGTAGTCATATAGACCATGATTTATTAACAAAAGTAGCCATGTAGACCATGATTTATTAATATAAGTAGCCATGTAGACCATGATTTATTAATATAAGTAGCAATTAGACAATGATATATTAACATAAGTAGCCATGTAGACCATGATTTATAATTATAAGTAGTCATGTAGACCATGATTTATTAATATAAGTAGCCATGTAGACCATGATTTGTTTATTTAAGTAGCCATGTAGACCATGATTTATTAATATAAGTAGTCATGTAGACCATGATTAGTTAACAAAAGTAGCCATGTAGACCATGATTTATTAATATAAGTAGCCATGTAGACCTTGATTTATTAAAAGAACAAGCAATGTATACCAAGATTTATTAATATAAGTAGCCATGTAGACCTTGATTTATTAAAAGAACAAGCAATGTATATCATGATTTATTAACATAAGTAGCCATGTAGACCATGATTTATTAACATAAGTAGCCATGTAGACCATGATTTTTTTAAAAGAACAAGCCATGTAGACCATGATTTATTAATATAAGTAGTCATGTAGACCATGATTCATTAACATAAGTAGCCATGTAGACCATAAGTTATTAATATAAGTAGCCATGTAGACCATGATTTATTAATATAAGTAGCCATGTAGACCATGATCTATTAATAGAACAAGAAATGCAGACCATGATTTATTAACATAAGTAGCCATGTAGACCCTGATGTATTTATATAAGTAGCCATGTAGACCATGAGTTATTGATAGAACAAGCTATGTAGGCCATGATCTATTATTAGAACAAGCCATCTAGACCATGATTTCTTAATAAAACAAGTCATGTAGACCATGTCTATTAATAGGACAATCTATGTAGACCTTGATATGTTAATAGAACAAACCATGTAGACAATGATGGCAGTGTAGTAATTGATATATTAATAGAACAATCCATGTAGACCTTGATCGTTTAACATATTAAGATAGCAGATTTTACTCTTGTTTATACAGGGGATAATAAATTGATGCTTGTTGCTTAGAACAGAATAGGGTCCATGCATTGTAATAACACAGTAAGTAAAAACCTCAAGTGCAATCAAACATAATTTAGACAGAACTTTCATAATTTTTGTAACTGGTGTTTACTTTGCTGGTAAATTTGGATTGC
Source organism: Potamilus streckersoni (assembly GCA_016746295.1). NCBI lineage: Eukaryota > Metazoa > Mollusca > Bivalvia > Unionida > Unionidae > Potamilus > Potamilus streckersoni. The sequence goes on along the minus strand of JAEAOA010001585.1, from coordinate 504,677 downwards.
ATATGGTAAATGCATTCCATATCTGTATATTCATTTGTCAAGGTTTACAAATAGAGATAAAAGACAATTATCAGACATGCATCCAACAGGGTTGTTTTTAATACAGGTGCTGGAAATGTATCCAACATGCATACAGCAAGGTTTTAGATAATACAGTTCAGGAAATTTATCAGACATACATTCTTCAGTGGTTTTATTAGTGCAGATGTTGTAAATTTATCAGACAAGCATCCAACAGAGATGTTTTTAATATAGGTGCAAGAAATTTATCACACTTACAAACAACAAAGTTGTTTTTAGTTCAGGTACAGGAAATTTATCACACTTACATCCAACAGGGTTGTTTTTAATACAGTTGCAGGAAATTATCACACTTACATCCAACAGGGTTGTTTTTAATACAGGTACAGTAAATAAATCACATTTCTATCCAACAGGGTTGTTTTTAATACAGTTGCAGGAAATATATCACACTTACATCCAACAGCATTGTTTTTAATACAGGTAGAGGAAATGTATTACATTTACATCCAACAGGGTTGTTTTTAATACAGGTACAGTAAAAAAAATCACACTTCTATCCAACAGGGTTGTTTTTAATACAGGTGCATGAAATATATCACACTTACATCCAACAGCTTTGTTTTTAATACAGGTGCATGAAATATATCACACTTATATCCAACAGGGTTGTTTTAGTACATGTGCAGGAAATATATCACACTTACATCCAACTAGTTGTTTTAATACAGGTGCAGGAAATTTATCACACTTACATCCAACAGGGTTGTTTTAATACAGGTGCAGAAAATATATCACACTTACATCCAACAGGATTGTTTTAATACAGGTGCAGGAAATTTATCACACTTACATCCAACAGGGTTGTTTTAATACAGGTGCAGAAAATATATCACACTTACATCCAACAGGATTGTTTTAATACAGGTGCAGGAAATTTATCACACTTACATCCAACAGGGTTGTTTTAATACAGGTGCAGAAAATATATCACACTTACATCCAACAGGATTGTTTTAATACAGGTGCAGGAAATTTATCACACTTACATCCAACAGGGTTGTTTTTAATACAGCTACAGTAAATAAATCACACTTCTATCCAACAGGGGTTTTTTTTCTAACAGGTGCATGAAGTATATCACACTTACATCCAACAAGGTTGTTTTAATACAGGTGCATGAAATATATTACACTTACATCCAACAGGGTTGTTTTTAATACAGGTGCAGGAAATTTATCACACTTACATCCAGCAGGGTTGTTTTAATACAGGTGCAGTAAATATATCACACTTACATCAAACTGGGTTGTTTTTAATACAGGTACAGGAAATTTATTAGATTTACATACAACAGGGTTTTTTAAATACAGGTACAAGAAATTTATCACACTTACATCCAACAGGGTTGTTTTTAATACAGGTACAGTAAATAATTCACACATCTATCCAACAGGGTTGTTTTTAATACAGTTGCAGGAAATATATCACACTTACATCATAGAGGATTGTTTTTAATACAGGTACAGGAAATGTATTAGATTTACATCCAACAGGGTTGTTTTTAATACAGGTACAGGAAATTTATCACACTTACATCCAACCAGGTTGTTTTTAATACAGGTACAGTAAATAAATCACACTTCTTTCCAACAGGGTTGTTTTTAATACAGGAAAAGGAAATATATCACACTTACATCCAACATGGTTGTTTTAATACATGTGCTGGAAATATATCACACCTATATAACAGGGTAGTTTTTAATACAGGTAAAGGAATTTTATCACACTTACGATTCCAACAGGGTTGTTTTAATACAGGTGCAGGAAATATATCACACTTACATCCAACATGATAGTTTTAATACTGGTGTAGGAAATATATCACACTTATATCTAACAGGGTTGTTTTTAATGCAGGTACAGGAAATATATCACACTCGCATCCAACAGGGTTGTTTTAATACAGGTGCAGGAAATATATCACACTTACATCCAACAGGGTTGTTTTAATACAAGTGCAGGAAATATATCACACTTACATCCAGCAGTGTTGTTTTTAATACAGGTGCAGGAAATGTATCACACTTACATCCAACAGGGTTGTTTTAATAAAGGTGCAGGAAATATATCTCACTTACATCCAACAGGGTTGTTTTAATGCAGGTGCAGGAAATATATCACACTTACAAGCAACAAAGTTCTTTTAATACAGGTGCAGGAAATATATCACACTTACATCCAACAGGGTTGTTTTTAATAAAGGTACAGGAAATTTATCACACTTACATCCAACAGGGTTGTTTTTAATACAGGTACAGGAAATTTATTACATTTATATCCAAATGGGTTGTTTCTAGTACAGGTACAGAAAATTTATCACACTTACATCCAACAGGTTTGTTTTTAATACAGGTACAGTAAATAAATCACACTTCTATCCAACAGGGTTGTTTTAATACAGGTGCAGGAAATATATCACACTTACAAGCAACAAAGTTCTTTTAATACAGGTGCAGGAAATATATCACACTTACATCCAACAGGGTTGTTTTTAATAAAGGTACAGGAAATTTATCACACTTACATCCAACAGGGTTGTTTTTAATACAGGTACAGGAAATTTATTACATTTATATTCAAATGAGTTGTTTTTAGTACAGGTACAGAAAATTTATCACACTTACATCCAACAGGTTTGTTTTTAATACAGGTACAGTAAATAAATCACACTTCTATCCAACAGGGTTGTTTTTAATACAGGTGCATGAAATATATCACACATCCAACAGGGTTGTTTTTAATACAGGTACAGGAAATTTATTACATTTACATCCAACAGGATTGTTTTAATATAGGTGCAGGAAATATGTCACATTTACATCCAGCTGGGTTGTTTTTAGTACAGGTGCAAGAAATATATCACACTTACATCCAACAGTGTTGTTTTTAATACAGTTGCAGGAAATATATCACACTTACATCCAACAGGAATGTTTTTAGTACAGGTGCAGGAAATTTATCACACTTACATCCAACATGATTGTTTTAATACAGGTGCAGGAAATTTATCACACTTAACATCCAACAGGATTGTTTTAATACAGGTGCAGGAACTATGTCACATTTACATCCAACAGGAATGTTTTTAGTACAGGTGCAGGAAATATATCACATTTACATCCAACAGGATTGTTTTAATACAGGTGCAGGAAATATGTCACATTTACATCCAACAGTATTGTTTTTAATACAGGTGCATGAAATATGTCACATTTACATCCAACAGTATTGTTTTTAATACAGGTGCATGAAATATGTCACATTTACATCCAACAGTGTTGTTTTTAATACAGGTGCAGGAAATATATTACACTTTTATGCAACAGGGGTTGTTGCTCAAAATTATGCCTCCCCTTTGCAGATGGCCGAATAAATTGTACCATATATACTCAAATAAAAGTGACCTGCTACAAAGAACATGGACCATGATGTGCCAAAAATCCAAATTGCCTGCAAAACAGGGTCTGTGTTACATGTTCTACTGATTACTCCTTACAAATTGCATAAACCCAGATCTTTTGGTTCATTATCAACAGTAGATCTGGGTTAGTACAATTTGCAATTAAACTGTACATATTAGCAAGTACATATTGTATCCATTGATATGATGCTAGATGGTACAGGTGGCCTAGCCTAATGCCTAAGTATTTCAGGATATAATTTTGTATTGTTGATTGCAATCTTGATTAGCAAAGTGGAAATATAACAATGAAATGAACAACACATATTCTTCATCCCATTCCCAAGATAAAATGATATTGGCTTGAGGGACACTGTGAATGTAAATATTACTAGACAGATTGATTCCTTAGTGGATGATGTGAATGTAGATAATGCTAGACAGATAGACTGATTCCATCATGGATGAGACAGATAGACTGATTCCTTCATGGATGAGACAGATAGACTGATTCCTTAGTGGATGATATGAATGTAGATAATGCTAGACAGATAGACTGATTCCTTAATGGATGAGACAGATTGACTGATTCCTTAGTGGATGATGTGAATGTAGATAATGCTAGACAGATAGACTGATTCCTTAATGGATTAGACAGATATACTGATTCCTTCAATAGATGAGACAGATTGACTGATTCTTTAGTGGATGATATGAATGTAGATAATGCTAGACAGACTGGTTCCTTCATGGTTGAGATAGATAGACTGATTCATTCATGGAGAGACAAATAGACTGATTCCTTAATATATGATGTGAATGTAGATAGTGCTGGACAAATATATTAATTCCTTAATGAATGTTGTAAATGTAGATAATTCTAGACAAATATACTGATTCCTTAATGGATGACAAGAATGTAGATAATGCTAGATAGATAGACTGATTTTTTTCATGGATGACATGAATGTAGATAATGCTAGACAGATAGACTGATTCCTTAATGGATGATGTGAATGTAGATGTTAGACAGATTGATTCCTTAATGGATAACATGAATATAGATAATGCTAGACAAATAGACTGATTCCTTCATGGAAGACAAGAATATAGATAATTGTTGACAAAGTGATTCATTCATGAATGACTTGAATGTAGATAATGCTAGACAGATAGACTGATTCCTTCATGACATAAATACAGGTCATGTAGACAGATAGAATGATTCTTTCATGATGTAAATATAGGTCATGCTAGACAGATAAACTTATTCCTTCATGATGTAAATATAGGTCATGCTAGACAGACAGACTGATTCCTTCATGATGTAAATATGTCATGCTTGACAGATAGACTGATTCCTTGTAATGTAAGTATATGTCATGCTAGACAGACAGACTGATTCCTTCCTAATGTATCCTAATGTAAGTATAGGTCATGCTAGGCAGATAGACTGATTGTCATGTTGCAAATATAGGTCATGCTAGGTAGACAGACTGATTCATTCATGTTGCAAATGTTGGTCATGCTAGACAGACTGATTCTTCATGATATAAATATAGGTCATGCTAGACAGACAGACTGATTCCTTCATATTGCAAATATAGGTCATGCTAGACAGACTGATTCCTTCATGATGTAAATATAGGTCATGCTAGAAATATAGACTGATACCTTCATAATGTAAATATGTCATGCTAGACAGATAGACTGATTCCTTCATGATGTAAATATAGGTCATGCTAGACAGAAAGACTGATTCCTTCATGATGTAAATATAAATTATGCTAGATAGATAGACTGATTTCTTTGTGGGCGACAAGAATATAGATATTACTAAAATGCTTAACTAATTACATGGCATCATTTTAATTATGCTGACATTTTTCACCCTTTCTTTCTCATGTTAAGAAAAACTCATTTAGTAGAAGCTTCTCCCTCAATATAATTCCCTTCGTTATGACATAGTTCCTGTTATGAAGGAAATGTACAGATATATATTTATTTAATACTTTTGTACTGTCATTGCCCACATTTGATTTCTTAGTGAGGCAAAATTTCATTTTAAATTTTAAACGTTTTCCTTTTCAGGGTTCTTATGGTATAGTGAAGCTGGCATACAATGAGGAAGATGACAGTCATTATGTAAGTTAAATGGCAGAGCATTTTCTATGAGTTATAAGGTTAGGAGTCTTCTCAGTGTTTCTATTTCAGATGTTTATTACATAAGTAGATTTACAGAATAAAGTGAGTTACATGCACAAGATCCTCAGTATAAGTATACATGACAGTTATTATACAAGTTATATTGTAGAGTATTTGCTATGAGTTATAAGTAAAGAGGTCCTCAATGTTAATGTATTAAATGACAGTCACTACATAAGTTAAACTGCAGACAGTTTTAAGTGAGTTTTGAATGTAATGGTATTGTATGTTACTGTATTGAACAATGTATAATGTATGAACTGAAGGGGTCCTCTGTGTAATACTGTATTAGATGGAGTATAGTTTGAACCGATCGGGTCCTCTGTGCTGTGGTATTAGATGGTGTATAATTTTAGAACTGTTGTGGCCCTCTGTGTTCCTGTATTAGATGGAGAATATATTTTGAATTATTGGGGACATCTGAGTATCTAGATGAGCATAACATTTGAACTATAGGGGTCCTCTGTGTTCCTGTATTAGATGCAATATTTGTAGAACTATTGAGGTCCTGTTTGTTACTGTGTCAATTGTAGAATAATGTGGAAATATTGAAGTCCTCTTTTACTATTTCAAATGGTATATATTGTTAGAAACTAGTCATATCGCTATAATGTCCACAGTGTGGCAGTTTATAGTGATATCTAGCACTGGGGCATCATGCCACAGACATTTAGCATGATGTCCCACCCAAGCACATTATCCTGACACCAGGCCGACCAGTCCTAACACTAACCTCTTATTGCTGAACTCAAATGAGGCAGCTGTTAGTACCATTTTTGTAAGTCTTTGGTATGACTCAACCGGGGATCAAACCCACAACCTCCCGCATCTGAGGTGGATGCTCTAACCACTGGGCCACCAGATCGGTTTTATATATATATATATATATATATATATATATATATATATATATATATATATATATATATATATATATATATATATATATTCTGTCTGGTATATATTTATAATTCTTTGTAAAACAAAAATCCTATATACCTTGATTTCTTTCATGAATCTGGAACTGTGTGTATATATGAGAATTAATTACTAGGTTGTCATTCGAGAGTGTGTCTGCTACTATGCAGCAAGAGCTTATATAACAAGAGCTTATATAACAACAATTCAGTGCCATCATTTTGGGTATATGGGTTGGTAGTGCAGGCAAGGCAATGGGTGCCATTTACTGAGGACCTGGGTTCGAAACTCGGTAGAGTATGAATTTAATTTCTCTAACCTGTATGATAGTATTGTTTGTATTAAACTATATATATATATATATATATATATATATATATATATATATATATATATATATATATATATGAATGATACAACTAGGTACATTGTGTAAAGAATGCAACTAGGTATATTGTGTATATATAATACAACTGGGTCATTGTATATATAATACAACTTGGTACATTGTGTATATATGATAAAACTATGAGTGTATGTATATATATATATATATATATATATATATATATATATATATATATATATATATATATAGATATATATAGATATATATATATATATCTATATCTATATCTATATATATATATATATATATATATATATATATATATATATATAAGGAGGTATAACTCTATATATATATATATATATATATATATATATATATATATATATATATATATATATATATATATATATAAATTATATATATATATATAATACAACTATTTATATTGTGTACATACAGTACAACTATGTACATTGTGTATATACAATACAAATGTAATGAGACAACAAAGTGGAAGTTTAGTAATTCATGTTTTAAGTTGTAAATGTATTTGTCAAACAGGTTCCACTTTTCTCCACTGAATTAGATTATTATTAAATGTATTTATATTTGTACTTTCTCTAAATTTCCTTTGTATTTTGTTTCATGAATATTGAAAACTTTTCAGATGTAAAAGTTAGCTGAAATTGATCTTAAAATTGGAATGGTCATTTATATATCATATTGTTTAAAACTTTGTGCCTAACCTTTCTAAAAAATATTTGTTTACTTACTGTTAACGTTTATATAAAATTCATTGCATGTGGGATGTTTTTAGTATTATCTGGGAAGAGTGTGCAAACTGTGTTTTGCAAGTGGAATAATTTGTAAATATTCTTGTCAGAAGTTCCCCCCCCGACAACATTACAATAAGCTAGGTCTTGTTGTATATAGCATTTGTGATACGTTGTTTGGTTGATAGATGTGGCCTTATCTTGCTAAATAGAAATGAATTGACTTTATGACTTGAATATGTTCATTCCATTGCAAATTGTTGTCAAAATTGAACCCAAAGATTTTGTCATGAGTAACCTTTTGTAGGAACATTTCATTCAGCTTAAGATTCCAATGTTTCAATTTTTCTCTCATTTGTTTAGTAGTAATCATTGATACTTTATTCCTGTCTGTGTTTACTTTCATTTTCTACACCAAGAATCTATTCTAAGTAAGGCTTTCTGAAGGGAGACCTCTAAGTCTGATTTTAGCTGTTTGAAATCTATGGTATCATCTGCATATAGGTCAGGAGATGAAATACAGTTGCCTATTTTCAGTGGCAGATTTATTTATGAAAAAAAAAAGAGTAGGCCAGGATTGATATATGTGGTACTCCACATGTAATTGGTTGAACTTCTTTATAAAAACTGCCATATATTTTGACAGCTGTTTTCTTATTGTTAGACATGATATAAATGAATCAATCATTAAATTGTCACATTGATAAATGCTAAAGTTATTAAGAATATAATGATCCACAAGGTCAAAAGCTCTTCTAAGATCATTTGATATGGATCCAGCTAATTTTCCTTGCTCTAACACAATAATTCATGAATCTATCATGAAAACACAGGAGTGAATTCTCTGAACCCTGATTAGTTTTTATGAATTATGTAATAGTTTGATAGTGTGGTGGTAGTATAAACCCCTCCTCAACTTATTTGTGGCAGGGTTACTGGTTTTGGCTTTGTATCTTGGAGTTACCTCCAATGATGAAATTTGCTGTATCAAATAAAGCTACTACAAGTATGAATTTATGAATGGAATTTGCTCTGTATCAAATAAAGCTGCTACAAGTATGAATTTATGAATGGAATTTGCCCAGTATCAAATAAGCTACTACAAGTATGAATTTATGAATGGAATTTGCCAGGTATCAAATAAGTTACTACAAGTATGAATTTATGAATGAAATTTACCCATTATCAAATAATCTACTACAAGTATGAATTTATGAATGGAATAAAGAAGTAATCTGAGCTAATATATAGAACAAATAAGTCAAGCCCCCATTACAAATAAAGACAAAATTTAATAAAATTTCAAACAAAAATTTTCATGAGTAAATAATATGAAAATTATGGTTCAAAAGATACACTCATATGTATACCAGTCTGGAAAACTTGGATTGATAACATGTATGTATACCAGTCTGGAAAACTTGGATTGATAACATGTATGTATACCAGTCTGGAAAACTTGGATTGATAACATGTATGTATACCAGTTTGTAAGACATGAATTGATAATTCAACTCATGTATTATACTAGGGAACCAAATTTAAACATCATCATACATCTGACAGAACCAGGACATCAAATAATAGAAAGTAGATTTAAGAATTTTGATCAGTAGGTTGACTTTTAAACCAGAAGGATTTTTATCAACCTATAATTTACACATTTTAATGGGCTTAAAACCAAAACAAGTGCATATTCTTTTGCTGTAATATGTGTTTTCTTCAAATTACAATAAAACAACAAATTTGGAACATTTATTCTTATGGAAAATGTTGCAATAGCAATTCATTCACATTAGTGTGACACAGTGGGATGCCAGAATCTGAGTGATAATGTATGTGGTTTTTGTACTCTGGCATTAGAATTACTCTGCTGTCTCAAAGTCTGGCAATAAAACTTAAACAAGTTCAGTCAAATGAAATGCAATGAGGAATAGTAAATTGTGCTTTGCCATAAAATTTGGAAACAAAGATTCTGTGAGTGCCTTTTATTCATTTTGATACAGTCTCAAATAAGACCTTCAAATGTGTGTTTGTTTTATTATACTCATAGTTCCCATGTAATGGTGTCTGCATGGTAATAGTGTTTCTTCTGCCAAATACTGTCTTAAAATCCATTTTGCATGAAATACAGTGCAAACTCGGGGCCTTTGCAACCACTTTCACTTGGATTATGTAACAATTAAACATAGAATTTGGACTGTCATAACATCTAAGTTTTATACTTAGTTTTCATGAAATTTTCACAATAAACAGAAAATTAATGAGTAAATAATTAAGTAAGGAAATGTTTAAAAGAAGCATTTTTTGGTACAGTGAATTATTTAACTTAAATAAATATTCTGTTGTTAAGTTGTTTTTAAGATTTCAAACATGCAAAATGAATGTGAAATAAGTATTTGCATTAAGCAAGTCTTTTTATGTCAGATTTAGTAAAGATCAACAGATTACAAATTATTTGTAAGAGAGGGCAGCTTTTGTACCAAGGGGCTATAGAAAATGTTTGTGACATTTTTTGTAATATCTTTGCATTATCTTTTGCTATGTGTCAGTATTTGTAAGAAAAATTGCTTTCATTGGTGATGAAAATGTGTTTAGTTGCCTAATAGACTGCATTATTGTTAATGGATGACATTGTTAATGGATGACACGCTTGTTAATAGATGACATTATTGTTAGTTATGATTTTGATCAGCATTGTTATGTTAGCAGCAGAAAAAATATTCTTTATGTTCAGTTTTAATGTTTCTCTCTGTCAAAATAATCAGGAACAAGTCATATTTCTTCTGCAGTAGTTTTGTATGCCAACTAATACAGTATACCAAGTTCTGCAAGACAACTGGTATTTTGTGCCAATTTATGCATGCCAGCTGGTTCTGTATGTTGGCTGGTATTTTGTACCAAGTTATGCATGCTAACTGGTTCTGTATGTTGGATGGTATTGTGTGCCAAGTTTTGCATGTCAGCTGGTTCTGTATGTTGGTTGGTATTGTATGCCAAGTTATGCATGCTAACTGGTTCATTGAACTAAATGATAGTTCATACCTACTGGGAGTGTGTGCCAAGTGATGCATGCTAACTGGTTGTTTGTACTAACTGATAGTTCATACCTACTGGGACTGTGTGCCAAGTGATGCATGCTAACTGGTAGTTTGTACTAACTGACAGTTCATACCTACTGGGACTGTGTGCCAAGTGATGTATGCTAACTGGTTGTTTGTACTAACTGGTAGTTCATATCTAGTTCATACCTACTGGGAGTCTGTGCCAAGTGATGCATGCTAACTGGTTCACTGTACTAACTGATAGTTCATACCTACTGGGACTGTGTGACAAGTCATGCATGCTAACTCATTCATTGTACTAACTGATAGTTCATACCTACTGGGACTGGGTGCCAAGTGATGCATGCTAACTGGTTCATTGTGTACTAACTGATAATTCATATTCCTACCTACTGGGACTGTGTGCCAAGTCATGCACTCCATCAGGATCCAATTTTTAAAATAGAAATCCGAAAATATTGCTGGTATTCCAAGTGAATAACTAATTCAAATTTGGCAAAATAGATCATTAAGTATGTTAATGTTAGCTTATCAATGTTATACATTTCATACCAGCTTTAATTTAAAATCAAAATGTTGGCATCTAGCACTTTTGAGTTGTGTACAATTTATTCATAAAACCTCCTTCATTTAAAACAAATTATGCAGAAAATTGAGAATTTAATATCTCTAATAAGGTGAAACAATAAGATTATTGATGTCATTATTAGGGTTTCAAGGAAACTAATTGCTGGTTATTATTCCTGTGCATGATTAGAATAGATATGCTTATTTTTCATTTATTTCCTTATATGCATGTTCACCTAATTTGAACTATATAATCTCAGATATGCAATCACTTAATATGACAGCAGATCTGGGTTTACTTTGTTTAGTATTATATATATATATATATATATATATATATATATATATATATATATATATATATATATATATATATGACAGCATGGTCTGGGTCTACATTTATTCTTATGTATGTATGCATGTATGTATGTATGTATGATATTTTCCCATGTACATATGAAAGTGGTGTACAGTTTCTGTAAGAATAAATGTCATACCATTATAGAATCTTTTACCTAAAAACATCATTCAGTTCACCTGATACATGTGTTACTATCAAAATTGTCAATAAATTTGCATAAAGAATGAACAGTATACTGTGAAATAATAATTATTGATGTGAATAACATCTTATGGTTTGGAAGCAAACAGGCAATTTTGTGGCAGCAAAATTTCATGGAGTCACCATACTGTTTTTCATGAAGGTTTTAATTTTGTGGTTATTTATTACCAATTAAAGTGACAAAATTAGTATTCATCGTTTGTGTACTGTCTGAGGTCTCAGGTGGACTAATTATGTGTGTACTGGCTGATGTCTCATTTGGACTAATTATGTGTGTACTGGCTGATGTATCATTTGGACTAATGTGTGTACTGGCTGATGTCTCATTTGGACTTATTATGTGTGTAATGGCTGATGTCTCATTTGGACTCATTATGTGTGTACTGGCTGATGTCTCATTTGGACTCATTATGTGTGTACTGGCTGATGTCTCATTTGGACTCATTGTATGAGTAGTGGCTGATGTCTCATTTGGACTAATTATGAGTGTACTGGCTGATGTCACTTTTGGACTCATTGTGTGTGTAGTGGCTGATGTATCATTTGGACTAATTATGTGTGTACTGTCTGATGTCTCATTTGGACTAATTATGTGTGTACTGGCTGATGTCTCATTTGGACTAATTATATGTGTACTGGCTGATGTCTCATTTGGACTCATTGTGTGTGTTTTGGCTGATGTCTCATTTGGATTCATTATGGTGTACTTGTTGATATCTCAGTTGGAACTCATTATGTGTGTACTGATTGATGTCTCAGTTGGAACCCATTATGTTTGTACTGATTAACTTCTCAGTTGGAACTCATTGTTTTGGCATATGACCCATAAATCATGCCTAAAATGTCAGCAAAATAGTGCAGACCTTGATATATATGTGCATTGTATAAATGGCATTTTGTTTGTGTGAACACTGCCAGATCATGACTCATCTGAGGGCCTGTGATCCTTATGGTCCCAAGTTAAAGGTTTTTATCTGTTTGTTACTCCACACAGTCTGTACTGCAGTTATACTTAACAAAAAAAATCAAAAGTAGTTTTGAAAATATTATTGAACAGGGTTATTCTTATGTTTAGATAAGGAGATACTTGTTTGGATCCCTGTTGCCTTGTTTCCATTTTTTCCATTTCAAAGCCGAATATTCAGAAACTGACTCATACTCCACTCCCTGGGTATGGACCTTAAGGCTGGTTTCCATTCCCAGTTTTGAAATTGAAAAGTGGCTATTTTACTCCTTACCCATATCAAGAATGATGTGTGTTTAATAGTCCAACAGTAGCCTCCACGTTTGTATATGAAACTGAAAGTACACTTTTGTATGTGAAACTGAAAGTACACTTTTGTATATGAAACTGAAAGTACATATGTATATATGATAAATTCTACCACCCTCTCCTTGCTTATATACATAGGTATAGTCTATTATAAATTATGCTACATTTAATATAGTCTGTGCTATCCATATTACTCTCTCTGCTGGGATTATTGTTTATAGACATTTAATATAGTCTGTGTTATCCATATTAATCTTTCTATTAGGAGTTTTGTTGTGGCATTTTTCTACTTTTGCTCTCGAGTGGCCTAGTGGTCTAAAGCGCTGTCCTTACTGATCACTGCCATCTCACCTCTGTCTTCGTGAGTTCAAGTCTAGGATTAGGCGGCGAATGTGGATATATGAGAAAGCTTGCCAGTAGCTTCTCGTGGGTCGGTGGTTCTTTCCCGGTTTCTTCCTCCACCATTAATACTGGCCGCCATGAATAGCCTATCATGTGCTGAAAAATGGCATTAAGCCCAACAACAACAACAACAACTTTTGCTCTCTTTGTGTTATGTGCTTTGCATCTCACTCTAAAGAGGATGCTCTTCACAGAAGTGTTTCAATTATTTATATGAGTTTTTTGTTCCAGTGTTTTTTTTTTCATGTCAGGAAAAATAACCTCTTCTAAAACATTCAGCAGACACAATAGAAACATCTGGTTGGTAGGTAGGTAGGTTGCAGGATCAAAACCCACCCAAACCAATGCTGTGGTGTCTCTCTAGATATATACTTTACCCAGATTGCTTTGATTCAAATTAGTCATTGATGTGTGTATGTGTCATCAAACACTGCTCACTCATTCAGACTTTAGTCTATGCAGATATGTAACAATTAATGATACACAAGGATTGAAGTATAAGAGTGAATGCAAACACAAAAATTAAACAAAAACTTATATCCGTTTGCAGGAAATTGAAGAAGCAGGTTATAGATTACTATCTGTTTTTTACAAGACAAGCTAGAAGTATTATAATTGCAATGAACTCTTCCTAGAAAATCACTTTTATTTTTTAATCAGTCTAATGGATTTATTGTTATACTTTCATTTACTGCTTTTTCAAATTGTTCAATTACTGATCTAAGTCAAATGTAACCATTATACATTGCATCACTATATATTGACTATTTCGCATGCACTACTAATTTTCACTTGTCTACTTTTTCTGTAAATATTGAATCTGTCAAATTATACATTGTGTTATTATATGTCATTACCTGAAATCTTAACTTGTACAGAATCATTCAATAGATCAATAAAATCAGCCATATTTAGCATGTAGGAGAGTTTATGCGAACTTTGCATTTGGCAGTGTTGGCAACAGTGGCTTGTTTTTCTTTGTTTAAATATATTTTATTGCCACAATAGGCTACAGTGGGATTGGGCACAAGTTTTAAGAATTTAAATTAGCCCTCTCCTGACATGACACAGTAGGATACAGTGGGATTGGGCACAAGTTCTAATATTTAAATTAGCCCTCTCCTGACATGACACAGGTATTGTAACATATTCAACATAATAATGAAAATGATTGGAGAGAGAAAGAGAGAGATAGAGAGAGAGAAAGAGACACACACACACACACACACACACACACACAGTGACAGTAATCACAATTTGAGCTAGTAATTGAAATCATCCAGTAGCAGTTATATATTTGCATGCATGATATAAATTCTATAGTTTTCATTTGCATTGCCCTTTCCCAAAAGCAGTAAATCTAAGCTAATAGTTGCATATGACATTGAAAGTAGTTTTCTCATCATGTCAGTTTATTGTGTCTTGTAATTGTGATAGGATATGAAAAAGTGCACAGTAATTTTGATCTCACAATAGGAACAAAAAGTAAAGATGAACTTTTTAATGAACTTACATTATGTAGTGATCTAGTATGGATAATGTCCAGTGTTTGATTAATAAAACTTGGCATTTTGCTAGATAAATTTTTGGACATAAAAACACTGTTTCTAAGCACTTTAAGACATACTACATATCCAGTTTGAGTTTGTTCCACAAGAATATTGTTGAAGGTATTAGTAGAATTTAGCCTGAAACTGTAATTGACCATTTGTTTTTTGATTGTCAAAGGTTATAATTTGTTTGTTAGGACACAGGAAGTAAGCAGTTCAGTCATATGGTTAGGACTTTTAATGTTTTAAAGTATTAGTAATATTTGTCTTTTTTTTTCTAGACTGCAGACTTTCCAATCTAGTTTCAAAATAGAGCGATTGTCTACAAATGTACTTTGGAAAACCTGTGATTATTCTTGCCACTTTAAGCTGTAGTTTTTCTATTTTTTCTGAAACAATGAATGAGCATCCATCCTGGATTACACTGGCATATAAGTTATATACAGTTTTGATAAAATTTGCCTGCTTGGTTTGTATTTTAGTTTTTTGTGGATTAGCTATTCAAGATGATGCAGTTTTTGAAATAATGTCAATGTGACAAGTCCATTTAGTATTTGATGAAAGTAATAATCCTAGATGGCAATGAGAATCTACATACATGTATTTAAGTTTGATATTATCAAAAATAAGTTCAGGATTGTTATGTTTTTGCTTGTGAAAAACATAGCCACTGTTTTCATTTGATTAATCTTTTAGACATTTATTCAACCAATTTTGCTTTTTTTGTTAGAGCACTATTCATGATAAGGTCTATTATAGCACAAAAATAAGGAGTTCAATAATACAAAGATGAGTCATCTACAAAGAGATGGGTGAGAGAGCTCAAACTATTGGCAATATCATTTACATAGATTAAAACCAAAAGCAATTATACTTGTGTCATATCAGCATTTATAATCATTTTGTATCGTGCAAATCCACTGCTTGTATACTGTTACTTAAATAACTTTCAAAACATTTTATCAGTGTACCTGAAACTTTGTATTCCTTCAATTTAAATAATTTGCCTCTGTCCCAAAAGAAAAATTTTGATAATCACAATAATCTAATGAACTCCAAACACTATGCTGCATTTCAGTAAGTTGAAAAACACTGGAGTGACCAGGATTTAATCCTGATTTATACTTATTGAAAAGATAGTTTGTATAAAAGTAATTAAATGCTTTTATAAAAGTGCATCTTTGCTACACTGCTAGGTAGAGAAATTGGTCCATAATTGGCAATTTCATGTGAATCACTGTTTTTAGGAATGTGAAGAATGTGCACAAGTTTCCACTAATCTGGAATCTTTTTTCCTTCAAAGGTTGATTAAAAAGCATTGCTAGTGGTGCTGCTATTGTTTCACTAATGCCTAAGGACACACTAAGGACACTAAGGATTCTAATGGTATGGAAAAATGGGAACCAGTCTGGATATGAGTGAACATTAATTACAGTATAAATTGGTTTGGGTGGCCATGATTGGTTAATAATGTAAATTATGTTTTAGGTAAAAGAATCTTTTGAGAGCTTGTCCTAGTTGTAAGTGAAAAAAGAGGCATTGTTTTAATGATGGAATTTCAGTCCTTTAACAGTCTTGAGTTTGGAGCACTCATTACTAAAATTAGCACCTGACTCTGTGATGCAGAATTGAAAGCTCATGTTTCAAACACATGCAGGTCCAGAAATCAGAAAATGCTGTGGCTTGTATCCTTTCCTCTACACAGAAGCTGACATCCAGGTTTCAACTCTACTGTTAAATATAGGTTTGATCATAGGCACTCAGAAATTTAAGTTATTGAATTTTTAATAGCATGGTGTTTGCATAGGTTTACTATGGGAAATGAATTAGTACTATGATTCGTATAAGCATACTATGACATACGTCATCAGGCCCAGTGGCTTTATTCATGGAAATGGATATAATAATATCGCTAATTCTTTTCCAGTAATAGAAATTTTGTTTATGGTATCCAAGCATCTTTCTGAAAAGATAGTTGAAATTCAGGTAAAATAATCATTTATTAAGTTTTTGGTGTGTGCAGGTTTGAAAAATAGAATTTTGTACACAACCATACCAAAAGTAGGTCATTTTGACATACATTTTACACTTAGTTGACCCTGCAAACATTTTACATTTGGGTCGGTTTCTCAAACACAATGGCTTATATATCAAGCAAAAAATAACTATGTTCTATATCAACCACTTGGTATGTCTCATCATCAGTTCATATTTATGTTATATATGAACCACTTGGTATGTCTCATCATCACTTTGCATTTATGTCCTATATCAACCACTTGGTATATCTCATCATCACTCAATATTGATGTCCTTGATGACTAACTTTAATCTGGGTTTACAAAATACCAAGTGTAAAAGAACTACTTTAATAATAACTACAGTACAAAAAGATTAAATTTATTCTGGATCAACATTTATTTTCCAACCTAAGGTTAATATAGGTTGTGTTGACATTTGAGAAAGTGTATTTTGTAGAAAGGTAAGTATCAAAAGGTGGGTAAGTTAAATGTAACCTCGGTGTACCTTTTTTATGGCATTATAGCATTGTAGGTTATTTGATATGTAGGTTACCAGTACAGTCGATCCTTACAAATTTAACTATATGTTTTAATTTTTTAGCTTCACCTGTTTACAGCACTAAATAACCACTTATGTACTGTGGTGAAGTCAAACTCTACTGCATAGACACATGCATACATATATCTTTATTTCAGATATTATTATTTTTGTTTTGGTGTACTTTCTAACATTATCATTAAACAGTTATTTTCTATATTTTTCAGGCAATGAAAATTTTATCCAAAAAGAGACTGATAAGGAAGGCAGGATTTTTAGGTAAGTTTAATAGATGGAGTGGCATGCTATTTTGTACCCAACCTAAATTGGAGTGGCATGCCATTTCATAGCCACCCTAAAATGGATGGCATACCATTTCATACCCAACCTAAAATGGATGGCATACCATTTCATACCCAACCTAAAATGGATGGCATACCATTTCATACCCAACCTAAAATGGATGGCATGCCATTTCATACCCAACCTAAAATGGATGGCATACCATTTCATACCCAACCGAAAATGGATGGCATACCATTTCATACCCAACCTAAAATGGATGGCATACCATTTCATACCCAACCTAAAATGGATGGCATACCATTTCATACCCAACCTAAAATGGATGGCATGCCATTTCATACCCAACCTAAAATGGAGTGGCATACCATTTCATACCCAACCTAAAATGGAGTGGCATGCCATTTCATACCCAACCTAAAATGGAGTGGCATGCCATTTCATACCCACCCTAAATTTACCTGATTTACCATATACTAAAGCAGCAGCATTGTTTAGTACCAGAGAAATATTATTAGCACACTCAATACAATACACTTTATAAGTATTACTATCAGACTCATTATAATACTGTTTATAAGTATTACTATCACACTCATTATGATGCTGTTTATAAGTATTACTATCACACTCATTATGATGCTGTTTATAAGTATTACTATCAGACTCATTATAATACTGTTTATAAGTATTACTATCAGACTCATTATAATACTGTTTATAAGTATTACTATCAGACTCATTATAATACTGTTTATAAGTATTACTATCACACTCATTATAATACTGTTTATAAGTATTACTATCACACTCATTATGATGCTGTTTATAAGTATTACTATCACACTCATTATGATGCTGTTTATAAGTATTACTATCACACTCAATACAATACACTTTATAAGTATTACTATCAGACTCATTATAATACTGTTTATAAGTATTACTATCAGACTCATTATAATACTGTTTATAAGTATTACTATCACACTCATTATAATACTGTTTATAAGTATTACTATCACACTCATTATGATACTGTTTATAAGTATTACTATCAGACTCATTATAATACTGTTTATAAGTATTACTATCACACTCATTATAATACTGTTTATAAGTATTACTATCACACTCATTATGATACTGTTTATAAGTATTACTAACTCATTATGATACTGTTCATGAGAGCCATAAATGTGGGGCACCTTTTAGGTGAGGTTGCCTTACATTGAGGTATTTTATGTACAGTGTACCCTCACTTATTGTGGGTGTTCTGTTCCAGTCCCACCCAAGATAAGTGAATTTCTGCGAAGTAGGGACTCTATACTCATTTTAGTAGTTATACATTATTTTAAGTCTTTATTAACCCTCCCCACACTCTGATACATAACCCTTAACTGTGTTTTGTCTAATCTCACGTCTACAAGTAGCATCTCAAGCAGGTGCAAATAATACATTTCATTTTTGGCATGTTTTCATCCACTGAATGAATATGCTATTTACTGTAAATGATATTTTTTTATTATTTATAATATTTTTTAATGTTAGAATTAATTTTTTGAATACATTTTTAAACATTTCAAAACCCGCAAAACAGTGAGTCCGTGTTAAATGAACTGCGAAGTATCGAGGGAAAACTGTATACACAATGCTGCTGTTAAAAAAGGAAATTGGATCTATGACCAGACCTATCTTAGAAAAGAAACTACATTATACTGCAGTGTCTTAGAGTGAGGGAGTACTGTATTAAGTAACACAAAGTCTGTGATGTATCATCATAAACTTAATCAGAAAATGTTGTTCGGCACAGATTAAATTAAAAAAGCTTTGAATAGTTTACTATACCCAATGCTGCAAGTAGTTGATATAATGTAATAATCTGTGCCTTTTCAAAAATTCATATAAGATGAACAATCATATAAAATTCTGTATTGATTTTATATTTCACAGGTAGGCCTCCTCCATCTCGTGATGGTAGAAGGCCGCCTCCAAACAACCCAATTGAAAGGGTCTACAAAGAGATTGCCATCTTGAAAAAGCTAGATCATCCAAATGTTGTTAGACTGGTTGAAGTAGTTGATGACCCAGAAGAAGATAATCTCTACTTGGGTAAGTTCTTGAGAACCAGTCAGATTTCCTTAACTGTGTAACTTTTAAAATGGACCATATGAAGAATTTGTAATGAATGCATTAATTATAATTATATACATGTACTAGGAGAATGAACAGAAATTTAAAAGTGTGCAGAAATTTACAAATCTTCCATTCTAATCAAAATATGTTTATATGTTTATCTTCTTGTGACTTGATGTTTTGTTTATATTTAAGTACTAATTACATTTTAATTTTCATTTTTCAGCATTTGAATTAGTAGAAAAAGGGTAAGTACTTAAATATCTTCTAATTAATATTAGTTGTTGTTTTACATTAAAAGCTATTTAGCTGTTGCTTCTAAGTAAAATCAAATCTATTTAGCTTTTGGTTCTCATTATCATAAAACCCATTGAAATTAAATTAAATTAAAATCCATTTAGATGTTGGTTTTCATTAAATTAAAATCCATTTAGATGTTGGTTTTCATTAACATAAAACCAATTTAGATGTTTGTTTTCATTAAATTAAAATCCATTTAGATGTTGGTTTTCATTAAATTATAATCCATTTAGATGTTGGTTTTCATTAAATTAAAATCCATTTAGATGTTGGTTTTCATTAAATTAAAATCCATATAGATGTTGGTTTTCATTAAGAGAAATGTTCATGAAAAGACTTGCTTTATGGAGATTTCCTTTAAAATAATGCTTTTATTGCACATTATTACCAAAATAATCTATTTGAGATAATCACTATTGATTTACATGGTATATTTACTCTTTAAATCTTATAAGTTTATTAAACATGAAAAGCTGTATTAAACATGAAATCTGTCATTTTTATTTTAGTTTGATTTATGAATTTGACCACTTATCAGAAAACTGAAATGTTGTTTGTCTTTATTTAAACTCTAACAAGTTAATGTAACATTAATCTGTGCATGTTCATCATAATGTTGATATCACTTCTCCAATGGTTATGCCATCAGCAATGTTGAAGTGTTTTGTTGGTCTTCTTCATCATTTGCTCAATGAAAAGTTGGTACAGTGTTACTGTATTAATGTTAATGATGTTTATGGGTACACTTGCTACAATCCGTAATAAAATATAAAATGTCCTTACATGGTTTTAATACTAAATAAGCTCCATATGAATGTACAGCAAATTTCAAAAGAATTTTTATTTTTCAGACCTAGATAAGTACAGAAAGTTTTGTTTGATTTGTTTTTACTGTTGTTAAAATATGCAATTTTAAAAGAATAAAATATCGTTTTATTTCTCTGATAACAAGAACATTCTTGATGATAATCCCATGCCTGATAATAAGCTTTATTTTATAATAATCGAATACCTGATAATAAGCTTTATTTTATGATAATCCCATACCTGATAATGAACCTACAATTGGTGATAATCCCATGCCTGATAATAAGCTTTATTTTATGATAATCCCATACCTGATAATAAGCTTTATTTTATGATAATCCCATACCTGATAATGAACCTATAATTGGTGATAATCCCATGCCTGATAATAAGCTTTATTTTATGATAATCGAATACCTGATAATGAACCTACAATTGGTGATAATCCCATGCCTGATAATAAGCTTTATTTTATGATAATCCCATACCTGATAATGAACCTACAATTGGTGATAATCCCATGCCTGATAATAAGCTTTATTTTATGATAATCCCATACCTGATAATGAACCTATAATTGGTGATAATCCCATGCCTGATAATAAGCTTTATTTTATGATAATCGAATACCTGATAATGAACCTACAATTGGTGATAATCCCATGCCTGATAATAAGCTTTATTTTATGATAATCCCATACCTGATAATGAACCTACAATTGGTGATAATCCCATGCCTGATAATAAGCTTTATTTTATGATAATCCCATGCCTGATAATGAACCTACAATTGGTGATAATCCCATGCCTGATAATAAGCTTTATTTTATGATAATCCCATACCTGATAATGAACCTATAATTGGTGATAATCCCATGCCTGATAATAAGCTTTATTTTATGATAATCCCATACCTGATAATGAACCTACAATTGGTGATAATCCCATGCCTGATAATAAGCTTTATTTTATGATAATCCCATACCTGATAATGAACCTATAATTGGTGATAATCCCATGCCTGATAATAAGCTTTATTTTATGATAATCCCATACCTGATAATGAACCTATAATTGATGATAATCCCATGCTTGATAATAAACATGTGATAAGATAATCCCATCCCTGATAATAAGTCCATGCTTGATGAGTGCTAGTTATTTATGTGTGATAAACTGATGATACTTTATTTGACAAGGGTGGCTTAGTATAATATACTACCCCCCTCCTCAAAAGTCCTTATGATGAACAAATAATAAAAGAAACTCTATGGTCTTAAAGTAGGTAAGAGAAAGAAGCAAATCCAATAAGTTTAATTAAATCAACAAATAATTTATTTCCCTAGAATACAAAGTCAAAATTTAAAAGACACAGTATTATGAATTAAATTTCCAAAAATACTAATTGTTCTATCACAAGTCCAAAAGTATAGAATGTCTGAATAAATTCCAATAATCTTGAATGACCTGATGTACCAAAAGTGAATTCTATATCATCAGTAATTTTAGACTTAATAAAATCAAGTACCTTGTTATTTGTAACATTAGTAGTATCTGAGATATTGGAATTCATATTTGTTACATTAATGAAGTGCTCATTATATAAGTTAGCGATAGCATGTGTATCATTAGTGATTATCACATCAATTATTAGTTGATTTGGGGTCTTACTGTTTCTATGGAGTACAATCATTGAATTTTCCACATTTCATTTGGATTTATTGCCTTTTCAAAAGAAATTTTATCTAAAATTAAGTTATGCCAATAGTTGATATTATGAAAATAGTCTGTATTCTCTCTGACTTCATTGATTTTTGTTGTAATCCATACAGGTTTCCAAGGGTTAGTCTCTTTTGTTTTTAAAGGATTGTGTTGATCAAAAACATAAAAGTGTTCCAGGTTTCAATTGCTTCAATGGGGTCTTGTAAATTTTCAACACAAAAGAGGAGGAAGTTTGCTAAATCAGATACAATGTAAGGTACATTGATCTATAGAGATAACCTTATCACATATTTCCTTACTGATTATTTGTGTATAATACAAAACTAGATGATGCTCACTTACTGGGAATAAAGGGACCCGTACTAAAATCATATTCTCTGACTTATTTCCATAAACTTTATCATTTAGTATACTTAATGTTTCACCAGCTTTTGTAGGTGAGGTGACAAGTTTAGACAAGATTCAATCATGCTTAGCCATCTTGTACTGCTACAATCTAAATAGTCTATGATGAAATCCTCCATCAGAATTGCTTCTAGACCACTATGTTTTTAAACTTCTTTATCCCAGAGACAGGTAAATGAGTAGGAATAACATACTGGTATCAACACCGACTCTGATGAGGCAATACTGATTTGTATCTACATTGTCTCAAGCTGACAGTTCATATGGATTTTTCTTTGTTCAAAGACTGTTTATATACATAATTACCCTTCCCCCAACCTTTTTTAAGAAGAGTTTCCATCTTTTTCTTCAATTTAATTTCCCTATATACCAGACTTATTATTCTGTACATGTGTAATACCAAGCTTATTAGTCTGTACATGTGTAATACCAATTATATTCTGTACATGTGTAATACCAAGCTTATTATTCTGTACATGTCTAATACCAAGCTTATTATTCTGTACATGTGTAGTACCAACCTTGTTATTCTGTACATGTGTAATACCATGCTTGCTATTTTGTACATGTGTAATTCCAAGCTTATTATTATGTACATGTGTAATACCAAGCTTATTATTCTGTACATGTGTATTACCAAGGTAGGTTTCACATATTAAGTCTAACACAAGGAGTATTCTACTTTGAATCAATTTTACCTCACCATGTTTTGGCCAGATGTGTCTAATATTGAAACTTGATATGCAAAGTCTTTACTTTGCTCAACCTTGAAGAAGCAGTGGTTATATATTTTAACGATTCATATTTAACATTTTATAGAATTAATTTCATTTGTATTTTAAAAAATCAGTGCTAGTGCAAGAATTAACAATGACTTAACTATTTGCATTATAGCAACATCTGTAACTAAACTGTTGAATGGGAGACCTCAGTGGAGGTTTAAGTGAAATAACATCTATGTATGTCTTAAGTACAAGTACAAAAACTAACTCTCATTACAAGTACTAAAACTAACTCTTATTACAAGTACAAAAACTAACTCTCATTACAAGTACTAAAACTAACTCTCATTACAAGTACAAAAACTAACTCTCATTACAAGTACTAAAACTAACTCTCATTACAAGTACAAAAACTAACTCTCATTACAAGTACAAAAACTAACTCTCATTACAAGTACTAAAACTAACTCTCATTACAAGTACTAAAACTAACTCTCATTACAAGTACTAAAACTAACTCTCATTACAAGTACAAAAACTAACTCTCATTACAAGTACTAAAAATAAATCTGACTTCACTTATTTACATTTTAAGGAGGTAAACTAAATTGTGCAGATGTAAGGCCTAGGAGGTGGTCGGTAGTGTAATATTTATGTGTATCTTCACATTAAATTTGGTTAGATCATACTAGTAACTTGTCTAATGTTTTTGTGTGATTGTACTAGTAACTCATCTAATGTTTTGGTTAGATTGTACTTGTAACTGGTCTGATGTTTTGGTTAGATTGTAGTATTAACTTGTCTAATCTTTTGGCAGGATATGTACAGTTGGATATCTGTACACAAGCTTAGTATTGAATTCTTTTTTCTCACAGGATCATAGTGTGGTTTTTGACAGTTAAAGCATGAGTTTATTATCAAGTGTGGGGTGAAACAGGCTATGTAATATTTAAAAACAAAGATGGCTAACATGTAAGGAACAATTTTATATAAAAAAAAAGTTATGCCAATAGTTGATATTATGAAAATAGTCTGTATTCTCTCTCACTTTATTGATTTTGTTGTAATCCATGCAGGTTTCCAAGGGTTAGTCTCTTTTGTTTTTAAAGAATTGTGTTGATCAAAAACATAATAGTGTTCCAGGTTTCAATTGCTTCAATGGGGTCTTGTACATTTTCAAAACAAAAGAGGAGGAAGTTTGCTAAATCAGATACAATGTAAGGTACATTGAGTTTAGAAGCATCTAC
The DNA here is from genome assembly GCA_016746295.1 of Potamilus streckersoni. NCBI lineage: Eukaryota > Metazoa > Mollusca > Bivalvia > Unionida > Unionidae > Potamilus > Potamilus streckersoni. The sequence goes on along the minus strand of JAEAOA010001585.1, from coordinate 479,325 downwards.
AGAGATAACTTTATCACATATGTCCTTACTGATTATTTGTGTATAATACAAAACTGGATGATGGTCACTTACTGGGAATAAAGGGACCCATACTTCCATGATATTCTCTTATTTCCAAATACTTTATCATTTAGTAGTATACTTGATGTTTCACCAATTTTTGCAGGTGAGATAATAATTTGAGACAAGATTCAATCATGCTTAAAGCATGAGTTTAATATCAAGTGTGGTGTGAAACAGGCCATGTAACATTTAAAAACAAAGATGGCCAACATGTGAGGAGCAATTTTCACAAGTCATTGGTGTAATCAGTGATTATCACATTCCATCCAAATTATCTAGGATTAATTTGTAATCAGTGATTATCACATTCCAACCAAATTATATAAGATTAATTTGTAATCAGTAATTATCACATTCCAACCAAATTGTGTAGGATTAATTTGTAATCAGTGATTATCACATTCCAACCAAATTATATAGGATTAATTTGTAATCAGTGATTATCACATTCCAACCAAATTATTAAGGATTAATTTGTAATCAGTGATTATCACATTCAAACCAAATTATATAGGATTAATTTGTAATCAGTGATTATCATGTTCCAACCAAATTATATAGGATTAATTTGTAATCAGTATTTATCACATTCCAACCCAATTATATAGGATTAATTTGTAATCAGTGATTATCACATTCCAACCAAATTATATAGGATTAATTTGTAATCAGTTATTATCACATTCCAACCAAATTATATAGGATTAATTTGTAATCAGTGATTATCACATTCAAACCAAATTATATAGGATTAATTTGTAATCAGTGATTATAACATTCCAACCGAATTATATAGGATTAATTTGTAATTACTGGTTATCACATTCCAACCAAATGATATAGGATTAATTTGTAATCAGTTATTATCGCATTCCAACCAAATTATATAGGATTATTTTGTAATCAGTGATTATCACATTCTAGCCAAATTATATAGGATTAATTTGTAATCAGTGATTATCACATTCCAACCAAATTATATAAGATTAATTTGTAATCAGTGATTATCACATTCCAACCAAATTATATAGGATTAATTTGTAATCAGTGATTATCACAGTCCAACCAAATTATATAAGATTAATTTGTAATCAGAAATTATCACATTCCAACCATTAATTGGTAATCAGTAATTATCACATTCCATCCAAATTGTGTAGGAATTATTTGTAATCAATGATTATCACATTATAATCCAACCATTATAAACAGTGAGCATCACATTCCAGCCAATCCATATAGGATTAGTTTGTCATTGATTCTCTTTATCACATTCCAAGCCAGCCATCTAGGATTAATTTATAATCAGTAATTTTCACATTCCAACCAAATTATATAGGATTAATTTGTAAACAGTGATTATCACATTCCAACCAAATTATATAGGATTAATTTGTAATCAGTGATTATCACATTCCAACCAAATTATATAGGATTAATTTGTAATCAGTGATTATCACATTCCAACCAAATTATTATGGATTAATTTGTAATCAGTGATTATCACATTCAAACCAAATTATATAGGATTAATTTGTAATCAGTGATTATCATGTTCCAACCAAATTATATAGGATTAATTTGTAATCAGTATTTATCACATTCCAACCAAATTATATAGGATTAATTTGTAATCAGTGATTATCACATTCCAACCAAATTATATAGGATTAATTTGTAATCAGTGATTATCACATTCCAACCGAATTATATAGGATTAATTTGTAATTAGTGATTATCACATTCCAACCAAATGATATAGGATTAATTTGTAATCAGTTATTATCGCATTACAACCAAATTATATAGGATTATTTTGTAATCAGTGATTATCACATTGTAGCCAAATTATATAGGATTAATTTGTAATCAGTGATTATGACATTCCAACCGAATTATATAGGATTAATTTGTAATTAGTGATTATCACATTCCAACCAAATGATATAGGATTAATTTGTAATCAGTTATTATCGCATTCCAACCAAATTATATAGGATTATTTTGTAATCTGTGATTATCACATTCCAACCAAATTATATAAGATTAATTTGTAATCAGTGATTATCACATTCAAACCAAATTATATAGGATTAATTTGTAATCAGTGATTATCACATTGCAACCAAATTATATAGGATTAATTTGTAATCAGTGATTATCACATTCCAACCAAATTATATAGGATTAATTTGTAATCAGTGATTATCACATTGCAACCGAATTATATAGGATTAATTTGTAATTACTGGTTATCACATTCCAACCAAATGATATAGGATTAATTTGTAATCAGTTATTATCGCATTCCAACCATATTATATAGGATTAATTTGTAATCAGTGATTATCACATTCCAACCAAATTATATAGGATTAATTTGTAATCAGTGATTATCACCTTCCAACCAAATTATATAAGATTAATTTGTAATCAGTGATTATCACATTCCAACCAAATTATATAGGATTAATTTGTAATCAGTGATTATTGCATTCCAACCAATTATATAGGAATATTTTGTAATTAGTGATTATCACATTCCAACCAAATGATATAGGATTAATTTGTAATCAGTTATTATCGCATTCCAACCAAATTATATAGGATTATTTTGTAATCTGTGATTATCACATTCCAACCAAATTATATAAGATTAATTTGTAATCAGTGATTATCACATTCAAACCAAATTATATAGGATTAATTTGTAATCAGTGATTATCACATTCCAACCAAATTATATAGGATTAATTTGTAATCAGTGATTATCACATTCCAACCAAATTATATAGGATTAATTTGTAATCAGTGATTATCACAGTCCAACCAAATTATATAAGATTAATTTGTAATCAGAAATTATCACATTCCAACCATTAATTGGTAATCAGTAATTATCACATTCCATCCAAATTGTGTAGGATTAATTTGTAATCAATGATTATCACATTATAATCCAACCATTATAAACAGTGAGCATCACATTCCAGCCAATCCATATAGGATTAGTTTGTCATTGATTCTCTTTATCACATTCCAAGCCAGCCATCTAGGATTAATTTATAATCAGTAATTTTCACATTCCAACCAAATTATATAGGAATAATTTGTAAACAGTGATTATCACATTCCAACCAAATTATATAGGATTAATTTGTAATCAGTGATTATCACCTTCCAACCAAATTATATAAGATTAATTTGTAATCAGTGATTATCACATTCCAACCAAATTATATAGGATTAATTTGTAATCAGTGATTATCACATTCCAACCAAATTATTAAGGATTAATTTGTAATCAGTGATTATCACATTCAAACCAGATTATATAGGATTAATTTGTAATCAGTGATTATCATGTTCCAACCAAATTATATAGGATTAATTTGTAATCAGTATGTATCACATTCCAACCAAATGATATAGGATTAATTTGTAATCAGTGATTATCACATTCCAACCAAATTATATAGGATTAATTTGTAATCAGTTATTATCACATTCCAACCAAATTATATAGGATTAATTTGTAATCAGTGATTATCACATTCAAACCAAATTATATAGGATTAATTTGCAATCAGTGATTATCACATTCCAACCGAATTATATAGGATTAATTTGTAATTACTGGTTATCACATTCCAACCAAATGATATAGGATTAATTTGTAATCAGTTATTATCGCATTCCAACCAAATTATATAGGATTATTTTGTAATCAGTGATTATCACATTCTAGCCAAATTATATAGGATTAATTTGTAATCAGTGATTATCACATTCCAACCAAATTATTAAGGATTAATTTGTAATCAGTGATTATCACATTCAAACCAAATTATATAGGATTAATTTGTAATCAATTATTATCACATTCCAGCCAAATTATATAGGATTAATTTGTAATCAGTATTTATCACATTCCAACCAAATTATATAGGATTAATTTGTAATCAGTGATTATCACATTCCAACCAAATTATATAGGATTAATTTGTAATCAGTTATTATCGCATTCCAACCAAATTATATAGGATTATTTTGTAATTAGTGATTATCACATTCCAACCAAATGATATAGGATTAATTTGTAATCAGTTATTATCGCATTCCAACCAAATTATATAGGATTATTTTGTAATCTGTGATTATCACATTCCAACCAAATTATATAAGATTAATTTGTAATCAGTGATTATCACATTCAAACCAAATTATATAGGATTAATTTGTAATCAGTGATTATCACATTCCAACCAAATTATATAGGATTAATTTGTAATCAGTGATTATCACAGTCCAACCAAATTATATAAGATTAATTTGTAATCAGAAATTATCACATTCCAACCATTAATTGGTAATCAGTAATTATCACATTCCATCCAAATTGTGTAGGAATTATTTGTAATCAATGATTATCACATTATAATCCAACCATTATAAACAGTGAGCATCACATTCCAGCCAATCCATATAGGATTAGTTTGTCATTGATTCTCTTTATCACATTCCAAGCCAGCCATCTAGGATTAATTTATAATCAGTACTTTTCACATTCCAACCAAATTATATAGGATTAATTTCTAATCAATTATTATCACATTCCAACCGAATTATATAGGATTAATTTGTAATCAGTGATTATCACATTCCAACCAAATTATTAAGGATTAATTTGTAATCAGTGATTATCACATTCAAACCAAATTATATAGGATTAATTTGTAATCAGTGATTATCATGTTCCAACCAAATTATATAGGATTAATTTGTAATCAGTATTTATCACATTCCAACCAAATTATATAGGATTAATTTGTAATCAGTGATTATCACATTCCAACCAAATTATATAGGATTAATTTGTAATCAGTGATTATCACATTCCAACCAAATTATATAGGATTAATTTGTAATCAGTGATTATCACATTCCAACCAAATTATATAGGATTAATTTGTAATCAGTGATTATCACATTCCAACCAAATTATATAGGATTAATTTGTAATCAGTGATTATCACATTCAAACCAAATTATATAGGATTAATTTGTAATCAGTGATTATCACATTGCAACCGAATTATATAGGATTAATTTGTAATTACTGGTTATCACATTCCAACCAAATGATATAGGATTAATTTGTAATCAGTTATTATCGCATTCCAACCATATTATATAGGATTAATTTGTAATCAGTGATTATCACATTCCAACCAAATTATATAGGATTAATTTGTAATCAGTGATTATCACATTCCAACCAAATTATATAGGATTAATTTGTAATCAGTGATTATCACATTCCAACCAAATTATATAGGATTAATTTGTAAACAGTGATTATCACATTCCAACCAAATTATATAGGATTAATTTGTAATCAGTGATTATCACATTCCAACCAAATTATATAGGATTAATTTGTAATCAGTGATTATCACATTCCAACCAAATTATTAAGGATTAATTTGTAATCAGTGATTATCACATTCAAACCAAATTATATAGGATTAATTTGTAATCAGTGATTATCATGTTCCAACCAAATTATATAGGATTAATTTGTAATCAGTATTTATCACATTCCAACCAAATTATATAGGATTAATTTGTAATCAGTGATTATCACATTCCAACCAAATTATATAGGATTATTTTGTAATCAGTGATTATCACATTCTAGCCAAATTATATAGGATTAATTTGTAATCAGTGATTATCACATTCCAACCAAATTATATAGGATTAATTTGTAATCAGTGATTATCACATTCCAACCAAATTATATAGGATTAATTTGTAATCAGTGATTATCACATTGCGACCAAATTATATAGGATTAATTTGTAATTACTGGTTATCACATTCCAACCAAATGATATAGGATTAATTTGTAATCAGTTATTATCGCATTCCAACCATATTATATAGGATTAATTTGTAATCAGTGATTATCACATTCCAACCAAATTATATAGGATTAATTTGTAATCAATTATTATCACATTCCAGCCAAATTATATAGGATTAATTTGTAATCATTGATTATCACCTTCCAACCAAATTATATAAGATTAATTTGTAATCAGTGATTATCACATTCCAACCAAATTATATAGGAATTATTTGTAATCAGTGATTATTGCATTCCAACCAATTATATAGGATTATTTTGTAATCAGTGATTATCACATTCTAGCCAAATTATGTAGGATTAATTTGTAATCAGTGATTATCGCATTCCAACCAAATTATATAGGATTAATTTGTAATCAGTGATTATCACATTCCAACCGAATTATATAGGATTAATTTGTAATTAGTGATTATCACATTCCAACCAAATGATATAGGATTAATTTGTAATCAGTTATTATCGCATTACAACCAAATTATATAGGATTATTTTGTAATCAGTGATTATCACATTCCAACCAAATTATATAGGATTAATTTGTAATCAATTATTATCACATTCCAGCCAAATTATATAGGATTAATTTGTAATCAGTGATTATCACCTTCCAACCAAATTATATAAGATTAATTTGTAATCAGTGATTATCACATTCCAACCAAATGATATAGGATTAATTTGTAATCAGTTATTATCGCATTCCAACCAAATTATATAGGATTATTTTGTAATCTGTGATTATCACATTCCAACCAAATTATATAAGATTAATTTGTAATCAGTGATTATCACATTCAAACCAAATTATATAGGATTAATTTGTAATCAGTGATTATCACATTCCAACCAAATTATATAGGATTAATTTGTAATCAGTGATTATCACAGTCCAACCAAATTATATAAGATTAATTTGTAATCAGAAATTATCACATTCCAACCATTAATTGGTAATCAGTAATTATCACATTCCATCCAAATTGTGTAGGATTAATTTGTAATCAATGATTATCACATTATAATCCAACCATTATAAACAGTGAGCATCACATTCCAGCCAATCCATATAGGATTAGTTTGTCATTGATTCTCTTTATCACATTCCAAGCCAGCCATCTAGGATTAATTTATAATCAGTACTTTTCACATTCCAACCAAATTATATAGGATTAATTTGTAAACAGTGATTATCACATTCCAACCAAATTATATAGGATTAATTTGTAATCAGTGATTATCACATTCCAACCAAATTATATAGGATTAATTTGTAATCAGCTTTTATCGCATTCCAATCAAATTATATAGGATTATTTTGTAATCGGTTATTCTAGCCAAATTATATAGGATTGATTTGTAATCAGTGATTATCACATTCCAACCAAATTATATAGGATTAATTTGTAATCAGTTATTATCACATTTCAACCTTCAGCTATCTATGATTAATTTGTCATGGATTCTCTTTTCCACATTCCATTTCAGGTATCTGAGATTAATTTGTCATGGATTCTCTTTTTCACATTCCATTCCATGGTATCTGGGATTAATTTGTCATGGATTCTCTTTTTCACATTCCATTCCATTGTATCTGGGATTAATTTGTCATGGATTCTGTTTTCACATTCCATTCCTTTGTATCTGGGATTAATTTGTCATGGATTCTCATTTTCACATTTCTTTACAGGTATCTGGGATTAATTTGTCATGGATTCTGTTTTTCACATTCCATTCCATGGTATCTGGGATTAATTTGTCATGGATTCTTTTTAAAATAGGTTTAACATGCTTAGAATGCAGTACAACAACAGCTAATGTTGAAAATGTGTTGTCATAAAATTTTTATCTGTTCTATGCAAGGAGGAATCCCAGACATTATTATGTTGCTTGTACATTGAGAATGCAGAGTATAAAGAAGACCTTGATTTCATTCTGGCTACGACTTTCACTAGTATCGTTTCCATTTTAACTAGCAGAGCTCTTACTGGGCAGTAATACCATGCTTAATAATAAGCCCATACTTGGTGATCAGCCCATGTGTGATAATAACCCATGTTTGATATGAAGCCCATGCTTGGTGATAAGCCCATGTGTGATAAGAAGCCCATTTTTGATAAGAAGCCCATATTTGATGATAATCCCATGTGTGATAATAAGCCCATGCTTGATAAGAAACCCATGCTTGGTGATAATCCCATGTGATAATAAGCCCATGCTTGATAAGAAGCCCATGCTTGGTGATAATCCCATGTGTGATAATAAGCCCATGCTTCATAAGAAGCCCATGCTTGGTGATAATCCCATGTGATAATAAGCCCATGCTTCATAAGAAGCCCATACTTGGTGATAAGCCTGTGTGTGATAATACGCCCATGCTTCATAAAAAAACATGCTTGGTGATAAGCCCAAGTGTGATAATACATACATGGTTGATAATAATAATAATAATAATAATAATAATAATAATAATAAGAAGAAGAAGAAGAAGAAGAAGAAGAAGAAGAAGAATTAATAATTATCATAACAAAAACTTTATATAGTGCCTAATCTTTAGAAGCTCTAAGTGCTTTACAACATTTGACAACACTTAAAATGAATAAAAAAAACATATAATGATATGATTACAAAATTAAAAACAAACACCACAAAATTAGAAACAGAAAAACATGTAAATTATTAAGGTAAGGATACATTATAATGATACATTATTAGGACTTTACAAGCCCATACTTGGTGATAAGCCCAAGCTTCATAAGAAATCCATAATTGGTGATAAGCCTATGCTTGTTGATCAACCCATACTTGTTGATAAGCCCATGCTTTATGATAAAAACATACTTGATAATAAATCTATGCTTGGTGATAAGCCTATGCTTGGTGATAAAAACATACTTGGTGATAAGCCTATGCTTGTTGATAAACCCATACCTAGTGATAAGCGCATGCCTTATGATAAAAACATACTTGATAATAAATCTATGCTTGATGATAAACCCATGCTTGGTGATAAGCCCATGCTTGGTGATAAAACATACTTGATGATAAGCCTATACTTGGTGATAAACCCATACTTGTACCTGGTGATAAGCCTATGCTTGATGATAACAACATAATTGGTGATAAGCCTATACTTGATGATAAACCCATACTTGGTGATAAGCCTATCTTTGATGATAAATCCATACTTGGTGATAAGCCTAAGCTTGATGATAGAAACATACTTGATGATAATCCCATGCTTGATGATAAACCCATACTTGGTGATAAGCCTATACTTGATGATAAAAACATACCTGGTGATAGACCCATGCTTGATGATAAAAACATACTTGGTGATAAGCCCATGCTTGATGATAAAAACATACTTGGTGATAAGCCTATGTTTGATGACAAAAACATACTTGGTGATAAACCCATGCTTGATGATAAACCCATACTTGGTGATAAGCCCATGCTTGATGATAAACACATACTTGATGATACGCCTGTGCTTGATGATAAACCCATGCTTGGTGATAAGCCTATACTTAATGATAAAAACATACATGTACTTGGTGATAAGCCCATGCTTGATGATAAGCCTATGCTTGATGATAAACCCATACTTGGTGATAAGCCTATACTTGATGACAAAAACATACTTGTAATTGGTGATAAGCCCATGCTTGATGATAAGCCTATGCTTGATGATAAACCCGTACTTGATGATAAGCCCATGCCTTATTATAAAAACATGCTTGATGATAAACCCATGCTTGATGATAAAAACATACTTGGTGATAAACCTATGTTTGATGATAGAAACATATTTGGTGATAAGCCTATGTTTGATGATATAAACATACTTGGTGATAAGCCTATGCTTGATGATAAATCCATCCTTTGTGATAAGCCTATACTTGATAATAAACCCTTTCATTGTGATAAGCCTATACTTGATAATAAACCCATACCTGATTATAAGCCCATGCTTGATGATAAACCCATACTTGGTGATACGCCTATGCTTGGTGATAAACCCATACCTGGTGATAAGCCCATGCTTGATGATAAACCCATGCTTGATGATAAATCCAGACTTTGTGATAAGCCTATACTTGATAATAAACCCATACCTGTGATAAGCCTATGCTTGTTGATAAAACTATACTTGGTGATAAGCCCATGCCTTATGATAAAAACATACTTGATAATAAACCTATGCTTGATGATAAACCCATGCTTGGTGATAAGCCCATGCTTGGTGATAAAAACATACCTGGTGATAAACCTATGCTTGATGATAAAAACATAATTGATGGTAAGCCTATACTTGGTGATAAACCCATACTTGTACTTGGTGATAAGCCTGTGCTTGATGATAAAAACATAATTGGTGAAAAGCCTATACTTGATGATAAACCCATACTTGGTGATAAGCCTATCTTTGATGATAAATCCATACTTGGTGATAAGCCTAAGCTTGATGATAGAAACATACTTGGTGATAAGCCTATGCTTGTTGATAAACCCATACTTGATGATAAACTTATACTTGGTGATAAACCCATGCTTGGTGATAAGCCCATGCTGGATGATAAACCCATACTTGGTGATAAGCCTAAGCTTGATGATAGAAGAAACATACTTGGTGATAAGCCTATGCTTGTTGATAAACCCATACTTGATGATAAATCCATACTTTGTGATAAGCCTATACTTGATGATAAAAACATACCTGGTGATAGACCTATGTTTGATGATAAAAACATACTTGATGATAAGCCCATGCTTGATGATAAACCCGTACTTGGTGATAAGCCTATACTTGATGATAAAAACATACCTTTTGATAGATGCATGCTTGATGATAAAAACATACTTGGTGATAAGCCCATGCTTGATGACAAAAACATACTTGGTGATAAGCCTATGTTTGATGATAAAAACATACTTGGTGATAAACCCATGCTTGATGATAAACTCATACTTGGTGATAAGCCCATGCTTGATGATAAACACATACTTGGTGATAAGCCTAAGCTTGATGATAGAAGAAACATACTTGGTGATAAGCCTATGCTTGTTGATAAACCCATACTTGATGATAAACCCATGCTTGATGATACGCCTGTGCTTGATGATAAACCCATGCTTCGTGATAAACCTATACTTGATGACAAAAACATACATGTACTTGGTGATAAACCCATGCTTGATGATAAGCCTATGTTTGATGATAAACCCATACTTGGTGATAAGCCCATGCCTTATGATAAAAACATACTTGATGATAAACCCATGCTTGATGATAAAAACATACTTGGTGATAAGCCTATGTTTGATGATAAAAACATACTTGGTGATAAGCCTATGTTTGATGATAAAAACATACTTGGTGATAAGCCTATGCTTGATGATAAATCCATACTTTGTGAAAAGCATATACTTGATAATAAACCCTTACATGGTGATAAGCCTATATTTGATAATAAACCCATACCTGGTGATAAGCCCATGCTTAATGATAAAACCATACTTGGTGATAAGCCTATGCTTGGTGATAAACCCATACCTGGTGATAAGCCTGTGATTGATGATAAACCCATGCTTGATGATAAATCCAGACTTTGTGATAAGCCTATACTTGATAATAAACCCATACCTGGTGATAAGCCTATGCTTGTTGATAAACCTATACTTGGTGATAAGCCCATGCCTTATGATAAAAACATACTTGATAATAAACCTATGCTTGATGATAAGCCCATGCTTGGTGATAAAAACATACCTGATGATAAACCTATGCTTGATGATAAAAACATAATTGATGGTAAGCCTATACTTGGTGATAAACCCATACTTGTACTTGGTGATAAGCCTGTGCTTGATGATAAAAACATAATTGGTGATAAGCCTATACTTGATGATAAGCCCATTCTTGGTGATAAGCCTATCTTTGATGATAAATCCATACTTGGTGATAAGCCTAAGCTTGATGATAGAAACATACTTGGTGATAAGCCTATGCTTGTTGATAAACCCATACTTGATGATAAACCTATACTTGGTGATAAACCCATGCTTGGTGATAAGCCCATGCTGGATGATAAACCCATACTTGGTGATAAGCCTAAGCTTGATGATAGAAGAAACATACTTGGTGATAAGCCTATGCTTGTTGATAAACCCATACTTGATGATAAACCCATGCTTGATGATAAGCCTGTGCTTGATGATAAATCCATACTTTGTGATAAGCCTATACTTGATGATAAAAACATACCTGGTGATAGACCCATGATTGATGATAAAAACATACTTGATGATAAGCCCATGCTTGATGATAAACCCATACTTGGTGATAAGCCTATACTTGATGATAAAAACATACGTGGTGATAGACGCATGCTTGATGATAAAAACATACTTGGTGAAAAGCCCATGCTTGATGATAAAAACATACTTGGTGATAAGCCTATGTTCGATGATAAAAACATACTTGGTGATAAACCCATGCTTGATGATAAACTCATACTTGGTGATAAGCCCATGCTTGATGATAAACACATACTTGATGATAAGCCTGTGCTTGATGATAAACCCATGCTTCGTGATAAACCTATACTTGATGACAAAAACATACATTTACTTGGTGATAAGCCCATGCTTGATGATAAGCCTATGCTTGATGATAAACCTATACTTGGTGATAAGCCCATGCCTTATGATAAAAACATACTTATTGATAAACCCATGCTTGATGATAAAAACATACTTGGTGATAAGCCTATGCTTGATGATAAATCCATACTTTGTGAAAAGCATATACTTGATAATAAACCCTTACATGGTGATAAGCCTATATTTGATAATAAACCCATACCTGGTGATAAGCCCATGCTTAATGATAAACCCATACTTGGTGATAAGACTATGCTTGGTGATAAACCCATACCTGGTGATAAGCCCATGCTTGATGATAAACCCATGCTTGATGATAAATCCAGACTTTGTGATAAGCCTATACTTGATAATAAACCCATACCTGGTGATAAGCCTATGCTTGTTGATAAACCTATACTTGGTGATAAGCCCATGCCTTATGATAAAAACATACTTGATAATAAACCTATGCTTGATGATAAACCCATGCTTGGTGATAAGCCCATGCTTGGTGATAAAAACATACCTGGTGATAAACCTATGCTTGATGATAAAAACATAATTGATGGTAAGCCTATACTTGGTGATAAACCCATTCTTGTACTTGGTGATAAGCCTGTGCTTGATGATAAAAACATAATTGGTGATAAGCCTATACTTGATGATAAACCCATACTTGGTGATAAGCCTAAGCTTGATGATAGAAACATACTTGGTGATAAGCCTATGCTTGTTGATAAACCCATACTTGATGATAAACCTATACTTGGTGATAAACCCATGCTTGGTGATAAGCCCATGCTGGATGATAAACCCATACTTGGTGATAAGCCTAAGCTTGATGATAGAAGAAACTTGGTGATAAGCCTATGCTTGTTGATAAACCCATACTTGATGATAAACCCATGCTTGATGATAAGCCTGTGCTTGATGATAAATCCATACTTCGTGATAAGCCTATACTTGATGATAAAAACATACCTGGTGATAGACCCATGATTGATGATAAAAACATACTTGATGATAAGCCCATGCTTGATGATAAACCCGTACTTGGTGATAAGCCTATACTTGATGATAAAACATACCTTTTGATAGATGCATGCTTGATGATAAAAACATACTTGGTGATAAGCCCATGCTTGATGATAAAAACATACTTGGTGATAAGCCAATGTTTGATTATAAAAACATACTTGGTGATAAACCCATGCTTGATGATAAACTCATACTTGGTGATAAGCCCATGCCTGATGATAAACACATACTTGATGATAAGCCTAAGCTTGATGATAGAAGAAACATACTTGGTGATAAGCCCATGCTTGATGATAAACACATACTTGATGATAAGCCTGTGCTTGATGATAAACCCATGCTTCGTGATAAACCTATACTTGATGACAAAAACATACATTTACTTGGTGATAAGCCCATGCTTGATGATAAGCCTATGCTTGATGATAAACCCATACTTGGTGATAAGCCCATGCCTTATGATAAAACATACTTGATGATAAACCCATGCTTGATGATAAAAACATACTTGGTGATAAGCCTATGCTTGATGATAAATCCATACTTTGTGAAAAGCATATACTTGATAATAAACCCTTACATGGTGATAAGCCTATATTTGATAATAAACCCATACCTGGTGATAAGCCCATGCTTAATGATAAACCCATACTTGGTGATAAGCCTATGCTTGGTGATAAACCCATACCTGGTGATAAGCCCATGCTTGATGATAAACCCATGCTTGATGATAAATCCAGACATTGTGATAAGCCTATACTTGATAATAAACCCATACCTGGTGATAAGCCTATGCTTGTTGATAAACCTATACTTGGTGATAAGCCCATGCCTTATGATAAAAACATACTTGATAATAAACCTATGCTTGATGATAAACCCATGCTTGGTGATAAGCCCATGCTTGGTGATAAAAACATACCTGGTGATAAACCTATGCTTGATGATAAAAACATAATTGATGGTAAGCCTATACTTGGTGATAAACCCATACTTGTACTTGGTGATAAGCCTGTGCTTGATGATAAAAACATAATTGGTGATAAGCCTATACTTGATGATAAACCCATACTTGGTGATAAGCCTATCTTTGATGATAAATCCATACTTGGTGATAAGCCTAAGCTTGATGATAGAAACATACTTGGTGATAAGCCTATGCTTGTTGATAAACCCATACTTGATGATAAACCTATACTTGGTGATAAACCCATGCTTGGTGATAAGCCCATGCTGGATGATAAACCCATACTTGGTGATAAGCCTAAGCTTGATGATAGAAGAAACATACTTGGTGATAAGCCTATGCTTGTTGATAAATCCATACTTGATGATAAACCCATGCTTGATGATAAGCCTGTGCTTGATGATAAATCCATACTTTGTGATAAGCCTATACTTGATGATAAAAACATACCTGGTGATAGACCCATGATTGATGATAAAAACATACTTGATGATAAGCCCATGCTTGATGATAAACCCGTACTTGGTGATAAGCCTATACTTGATGATAAAAACATACCTTTTGATAGATGCATGCTTGATGATAAAAACATACTTGGTGATAAGCCCATGCTTGATGATAAAAACATACTTGGTGATAAGCCTATGTTTGATGATAAAAACATACTTGGTGATAAACCCATGCTTGATGATAAACTCATACTTGGTGATAAGCCCATGCTTGATGATAAACACATACTTGAAGCAGCGATGAACCTAACTTTGTTGGGAAAAAGAAAACCTAAAGCCAAAAGGTAACCTAAACCCATGCTTGATGATAAAAACATACTTGGTGATAAGCCTATGTTTGATGATAAAAACATACTTGGTGATAAGCCTATGCTTGATGATAAATCCATACTTTGTGATAAGCATATACTTGATAATAAACCCTTACATGGTGATAAGCCTATATTTGATAATAAACCCATCCCTGGTGATAAGCCCATGCTTAATGATAAACCCATTTTTGGTGATAAGCCTATGCTTGGTGATAAACCCATACCTGGTGATAAGCCTATACTTGGTGATAAACCCATACCTGGTGATAAGCCCATGCTTGATGATAAACCCATGCTTGATGATAAATCCATACTTTGTGATAAGCCTTTACTTGATAATAAACCCATACCTGGTGATAAGCCTATGCTATGCTTGTTGATAAACCCATACTTGGTGTATAACCCATACCTGCTGATAAGCCTATGCTTGGTGATAAACCCATGCTTGGTGATAAGCCTATACTTGATGATAAATCCATACTTTGTGATTAGCTATACTTGATAATAAACCCATACCTGGTGATAAGCCTATACTTGATAATAAACCCATACCTGGTGATAAGCCTATACTTGATGATAAATCCATACTTGGTGATAAGCCCATGCTTGATGATAAACCCATGCTTGGTGATAAGCCTATACTTGATGATAAGTCCATACTTTGTGATAAGCCCATGCTTAATGATAAACCCATACTTGATGATAAACCCATACTTGATGATAAACCCATACTTGGTGATACTCCTATGCTTGGTGATAAATCCATACTTGGTGATAAGCCCATTCTTGATGATAAACCCATGTTTGGTGATAGGCCTATACTTGATGATATATCCATGCTTTGTGATAAGCCCCTGCTTGATGATAAACCCATACTTGATGATAAACCTATACTTGGTGATAAGCCTATACTTGGTGATAAGCCCATGCTTGATTACACAATGGAGATTTGCTTGAGATGAGTAAAAAACCAACTGGGTGAAATGCTAAGTATTATCACAAGCAGTGAAGTGACAAGGTTTTCATCCATGAGAGGAAATATATCCACTATTCACTTATGGCAAGCAAATTTTCTTTTATTTATTCTTTTATTATTTTATGTTATCAAATGTATTTGCTAGAAATATTATACGACTGATGTAGCAGATTTTATACAGGATTCTGCATGATATCAGCAGTTCTGTTTTATGAATAATCAAACCGGAAATATAAACAACAACAGAATTCTCCATCCCAACACAATGTAAAGTAGAACTTTACAGAAGAATTTGCACAATGTTGATTTGAACTTAGTTTGACTGCATTTGGAAGTAGCCATACTTACTGCTCAACTATGCAAGCATCTAAGAATAACTTCAGGTTTCTTGTTTATAGTGTCTATAGATTAGAAATTATATTATTTCACTCGTGTTAATTATCATGCTTATTTACCTCAGAAAGTCCAGTAATTCACAGCCCCACATACAATTGCATAGCATACTTGATTATAAACCCATCAAAATTTGGTAAATTATTAATCAAGAAATATGACTTACCTTGTCTTAAGCCTAGACCTGAACTTTGGTACTTTATACCCTCCTTGCCTGTGTCCATTATCTTTAATCAAATGTAGTGTCCATTCTTTTTAATCAAATGTAGTGTCCATTCTCTTTAATCAAATGTAGTGTCCATTCTATTTAATCAAATGTAGTGTCCATACAATTTTTCATTTGTTTATTATGGTTGGTATTATTGATAATAACAAACTTTGTGGTCTTTTTAAAATTAGTAACAAAGTATAAATCGTCTTTACTTACTGATAAATTTTATATGGAGGTAACTCAGATTTAGATAGTTGATTATACCTGTTATCAGTTATCTCCCTTAAATATTGTTCCAACAATGGTAATCTTTTGAAACAATAGTAGATAATGCTTTTGTTTGAAAAATGCCTCACTGATTTCTCAAATAATGTTTAAGATGTCAATATAAACTCTCAGATGGTATATAAAAAAAAGAAAACTTTGACAAAATTTCAAGATTTTTTGGAACATTATATAAAAACAAAGACTATATATTATAATAATTTTGGATAAATCTTACCTTGCCAAGGATGCGGAAAAGAGGTTAAGGTAAATCATATTATTATAAATAATGTAAATTGATGAGTATGTTATTATTTGATAGTCTGAAAACTGTGCAGTTCTTTGCATCTAAAAATGTTCACCATGGTCTAAAATAAACCAAAAGCCTAAACATTTTATATCAAAAATTGCCACTAACCCAGCTTTATAGTTATATTTATATAAGAACCAGGGCTATAAATGGTAATATCTCTGTAGTTATGTTGTTGTTATAATCAGGACCATAATTGGCAATATCTCTGCAGATGTGTTATTCCATCTAATGATATGTAAATAAGTATTACCCTTGAAAGAATCAGTACTCTTATTACTTTGATTCCTGTCATTTTCAAGACCTATGTGCTTATCATAAGAGATATACTTTAATTCCTGTCATCTTCATGCCCTCAGTGCTTATACTTTGATTCCTGTTATTTGCATGTCCTCAGTGCTTATCATAAGATATAATTTGATTCCTGTAATTTGAAAGTCCTCTGTGCTCATCAAGAAAAACATATTTTGATTCCTGTCATTTGCAAGATCTCTGTGCTTATCATGAGAGATATACTTTTATTCCTGTCATTTGAAGGATCTCTGTACTTATCTCAAGAGGTATTGTTTAGTTTGATTCTTGTCAGTTGTATATCCTCTGTGATTATCATGAGAGAAATACTGGGCATGTATTGTTTTTATTCCACACTTAAGCTTATTATTACATAAGTTAATATATAAACATGGAATGTGTATGATTCACATATTTTTTTTTTTGACAGTGACATCAATCCCATGGACAACCCATTTTCAGAAGATCTGGCTTGGTCTTATTTCAGGGATGTGGTGATGGGTATAGAATATTGTAAGTTGATATGATTTAATACAATGTTTAGAAAATAGTAAATATCTAGGTACTTAACTTAAATATATGTACTTAAAGAAATTAATATTGGATAAATGATGGATTTTTGTTGAAAGTTGAATGAACAGAATTGCAGCTGAAAAAAACTGAAAGTTTCTTATTGTAAAACTCAGTTTTGGGGTTGATAACTTTATTTAAAAAGTATTTATTTACTGAAAGTGAAAAGCACACTCAGTTGAACAAGGGATATGTAATATTCAGCTTAAGCTTATTTAAAGATCATTCATAATTAACAAATTTATTTATAATGTGCATGATATTACAAATGAAGGCATAAGATTGCAAACCTGGAAACATGCTAAAAAGATACTTAAAGAAAATTATACACACATCATTGTGATATTGTCAAATTGTAAAATTGTACACACATCATTGTGTTAATGTCAGATTGTAAAATTGTACACACATCATTGTGTTAATGTCAGATTGTAAAATTGTACACACATCATTGTGATAATGTCAGATTGTAAAATTGTACACACATCATTGTGATAATGTCAGATTGTAAAATTGTACACACATCATTGTGATAATGTCAGATTGTAAAATTGTACACACATCATTGTGATAATGTCAGATTGTAAAATTGTACAAACATCAAACATTATCAAACATTTACAGTAAAGATATGTTGCTTTATACTTGCAAATTAACAGATAAATCTAAGAGAGAAAAAATATTAGAATTTTGGTATTCATGGAGGAGGAGCAACATTTCTCAAATGGAATGGGTTTGATTCACACACACACACACACATACACACACATGCACACACACACACATATACACATATATATGTGTTAAACCCCTCCTCAACTTATTTGTGTCGGGTTTACTGGTTTTGGCTTCATATCCAGGGGTGACCGCCAATGATGTAATTTGCCCGGTATCCAATAAAGTCAATACAAAGTATTGACTTATGGATGGAAAGCTAATCATAGAACAGAATAAAACAAGCCCCCATTACAAATAAAGATAAAATTTAATAAAATCTTACAGCATGAATGAATAATTTCTAGAAAACAATTATATAATCCTCTACTTGACCTCGAGACACAATTAACATTTTATGAAAAAAAAGCTATTACTTAATGGAAAATTTGATTCTGGAAGGTTCCAAATGTTTACAGGAAAAATCTTAGTTATTATTATAAGGTATGTTTCTAAAATTATACTTTAGAATGTAGTAAACAGGTCGACCCAGCATTTCATCAGGGAATTTCCAATGTTCTGGACTAAGAATGAGATAAAAAACCAAACTAAAATCGATTATTCAGGTCAAGTATAAAATGAACTTAATTTTCAACAAAGTCAAGTCCAAAATACAATGATCCATAGAA
Organism: Potamilus streckersoni; assembly: GCA_016746295.1. Lineage (NCBI taxonomy): Eukaryota > Metazoa > Mollusca > Bivalvia > Unionida > Unionidae > Potamilus > Potamilus streckersoni. The sequence continues at coordinate 459,499 of JAEAOA010001585.1, read as the reverse complement.
TATATGGAATAAAAAACTTACAAACAATGCAAAGTAAACATACATAACAGGATGTAAGAAAATTCTTCCAGTAAGAAAATGGTTTGTCATGAACTTTCAAAAGGTGATTTTTTTTTCCTGTATACCATCATCCCAATATTTTCACTTTCTTTGTTGTTTTTTTTCAGGTTTATAAATCTCTATAAAATGCCAATATATTTTCTTATCTCTAGAACTTTCTCCATAATTTTTCCCAAGTTCAATATTATCATATGCTCATTTTTGTATCTATTAACTTTACATTGTCAGAGTCATGCAATATTTTCCAATATTGTACATCTGCATATTGCACACATGTGCACAACACATGTGCCCAATAGTGCATAAGAACTACTTTGTAAACAAATCAAATCAAGTACACTCATGTAGTAGTTGCTTTACATTTTGGTTGATTAAATTTGTTTCTGAATGAACTAAAGCAGATGTTTCATGGACTGCCATATGCCTGCTGCATTCTAATATTCCATATTCCACGTGAATTATTTTGATACAACGTTTCAGATTTAAGCTGATGATATATGTCAGAGAGGTCATAAAATTGATGGGTCCTTACAAATAACATGCAAGTGATAAAGCATAAATGTTTCATCTTTAGCTGGTAATAAGAATGGCAAAATATATATTTTTCATCCTGAATATCCTCAAAATATACTGCAAATCTGAATTACATGAGTAATGTCATATGTACTCAAGCTTGATTACACATTTTGAAATTGTACTATAATTTTGACTACATTCCAAATGCAATTACATCCTCCTTACTGCACTCAAAATGAACTGAACATTATATTCCATAGTGTCCTTTTGATAATTACAACTGGAAGATGTCATATTTTCTCCCACATTATGATTTCAAACATTGAATGACAGAACAGAAACACACTTGCAGATGTCAACACACTGCTGCCTTGCTGCTGAAATAAGATGTCCTTTATGTAGAATTGACACAGATAAATCTAGTACATAATCATGAAATTTAGCAGAATCAAAAAAATACAAAACTCTTTTCCAGAAAAAAAATGTAAAAGTTGTTGCAATGCACATTCATTCACAATATGACTCAAAATTTCAATTTCAAGTAGGCCAAAATGCCATTTTCTTTCAAAAGTGATGTCTAGCATGCGACTAAGTTCAAATTTGGGTGGAGATATGTGCGCATTAATATTGTTGTTGTGTACTGATGAATCTGTGCTGGTGTATTTAGTTTAGAATACAGCGTAAATTCAGTTACTTCATTTCTTGTTGTGTATTTTTGTTTATATCATTAAGCCTTAGGTAGAATAAGAAAATGAGCATATAATAAAAAAAATTACTGCATTTGTGTGGGAAAATATGAACTCATTTTGTTGGATGGATGTACTGCAATTCCAAGGTTGTGCAGTATATCTAACCAAAATTCTAGTTCATATTTTTTCATACAAATGCAGTAACCTATAAATATTCATTTAATTTTGTGGGAAAAGCATTATTAAATTTTTCTTATGCAGCATTTTGTTCTAGAAGAAAGGAATAGCAAAAAAAGCTGAATGATTCATTATAACTGATGTACACAGTGCAATGTAGAAATGAAGTGGCAGTAATGGATTATGTTTTGTTTTGATGTGAAATGATATTAATACTGTTGTTTGCAAAGATGAAATTAAATGCAGTAATCAATTGGTAATATTAATATCCTAATACATCTTCATCATTTCCTCATAAAATGTCTTTAAATTTCAATGCATTTGAGATAAATTGCCCATTAAAACCCCTATGATAGAAGAAGTCTTTCATAAAAAAGTTGTATCATATCATTAAAATCCCAGTTATACAAAGTTATATCTTGTCATTAAAATCCCTATTAGACAAAGTTGTATCTTGTCATTAAAAATTCCTATTATACAAAGTTGTATCTTGTCATTAAAATTCCTATTATACAAAGTTGTATCATGTTATTCATGTCCCAATTATACAAAGTTGTATCTTATCATTAAAGTCACTATTATACAAAGTTGTAATTGTCATTCAAATCCATATTATACAAAGTTGTATCTTATCATTAAAGTCACTATTACACAAAGTTTTATCATGTTATTCATGTCCCTATTATACAAAGTTGTATCTTATCATTAAAGTCACTATTATACAAAGTTGTAATTGTCATTCAAATCCATATTATACAAAGTTGTATCTTATCATTAAAGTCACTATTACACAAAGTTTTATCATGTTATTCATGTCCCTATTATACAAAGTTGTATCTTATCATTAAAGTCACTATTACACAAAGTTGTATCATGTTATTCATGTCCCTATTATACAAAGTTGTATCTTATCATTAAAGTCACTATTACACAAAGTTTTATCATATTATTCATGTCCCTATTATACAAAGTTGTATCTTATCATTAAAGTCACTATTACACAAAGTTGTATCATGTTATTCATGTCCCTATTATACAAAGTTAAACATTGTCATTAAAATTCCTATTATACAAAATTGTATGATGTCATTAAAATCTCTAGTTTAAAAAGTTGTATCTTGTCATTAGAATCCCTATTATAAAAAAGTTGTATCATGTTATTCATGTCCCTGTTATACAAAGTTATATCATGTCATTGAAGTCCCTATAATGCAGTGTTATACAAAGTTATATCATGTCACTGAAGTCCCTATAATGCAGTGTTATACAAAGTTATATCATGTCATTGAAGTCTCTATATTGCAGAGAATATTTTCATAAAAAGTTGTATCTTTATTTGCAGTACATTATCAGAAAATAATTCACAGGGATATGAAACCATCCAACCTTCTCTTGGGAGATGATGGCCACATCAAGGTATGTCATGTCACTGTTCCTTTTCATCCCAATTTTTGTATGTTCCAATATGGATATAGTTGTAATGTTATCCCACTGTCCATCCATACAGTGCATCAGTCCTTTGTTAAACTTTTTGCTGAATCTTTCCTCTATCCATCCACATCTAATGATTCAAAACTCTTGTTAAACTTTTTGATTATATCAAGAAGTTCTATCTGTCCATATACAGTATATGAAACCATGGTTAAAATTTGTATTTCTTGGACAATTCATTTACAGTATTTGAATCCATATTTGTGTTTCTCTGTCCATCCACAGATTGCTGATTTTGGAGTAAGTAATGAGTTTACAGGCACTGATGTGTACCTGACCAACACAGCTGGGACACCTCATTTTATGGCACCAGAGAGCCTCAGTGGTAAGTATTGACTGTTTTACCATCATTAATTTTTATCTCTGAGTCAGTGGTGCGATGACAAATTCCTACAGATTATAGGACACTCAGGGACAAGATGATTGTATTAGGGCACAACTGGTTGCAACAAGGGATTACCTCTGGGACATAGTTGCCTAATAGGATTACCTCTCTTGGACACAGCTGGTTGCATTATGGGATTACAACTGGGAAACAATTGGATATAATATGGAAGTATTTCTGGGAAACACCTGGTTGTATTATGGAACTTACTTTTTGGAAATATTATGTTGGATTATGGGATAACCTCAGGATCATTTCTAGTTGTATTGTGTGATTACATTTACTTATACTGATCTCCGCCATAAATTAAAGGCATAAAATATCATTTATTCTGCTTCAGTATTGCATTTGCATCAGTTTTCAGGCATTGTATTGGGGCATTTGCATCAGTTTTCAGGCATTGTATTGGGACATTTGCATCAGTTTTCAGGCATTGTATTGGGACATTTGCATCAGTTTTCAGGCATTGTGTTGGGGAATTGCATACAATTTCAGGCATTGTGGTGTGGCATTTGCATCAGTTTTTAGGCATGGGGGGGCTTTTGCATCAGTTTTCAAGCATGTTGTGAGGTATTTGCATCAGTTTTAGGTGTGTGGTGGGGCATTTGTATCATTTTACAAGCATGTGGTGGGTCATTTGCATCAGTTTTTAGAAATTGTAGTGGGATGTTTGTATGTTTTCAGGCATGTGGTGGGATGTTTCCATCAGTTTTCAAGCATGTGGTGAGGCAATTGCATCAGTTTTCAAGCATGTGGTGGGGTTCTTGCATTAGTTTTCATATGTGTGGTGGGGCATTTGCATCAGTTTTTAGGTGTGTGTTGGGGTTTTTGAATCAGTTTTTAGGGGTCTGGTGGGGCATTTGCATTAGTTTTCAGGTGTGTGGTAGGGCATTTGCATCAGTTTTTAGGGGCGTGGTAGGGAAAATGCATCAATTTTTAGGGGCGTGGTGGGGCATTTGCATCAGTTTTTAGGGGTGTGGTAGGGCATTTGCATCAGTTTTTAGGGGCATGGTAGGGCAATTGCATCAATTTGTAGGGGCGTGGTGGGGCATTTGCATCAGTTTTTAGGGGCGTGGTAGGGCATTTGCATCAGTTTTTAGGGGCGTGGTAGGGCATTTGCATCAGTTTTTAGGGGTGTGGTAGGGCATTTGCATCACTTTTTAGGGGTGTGGTAGGGCATTTGCATCAGTTTTATGGGGCATTCGCATCAGTTTTTAGGGGCATGGTAGGGCATTTGCATCAGTTTTTAGGGGCGTGGTAGGGCATTTGCATCAGTTTTTAGGGGCGTGGTAGGGCATTTGCATCAGTTTTTAGGGGCGTGGTAGGGCATTTGCATCAGTTTTTAGGGGCATCGTGGGGTGTTTGCATATTTTAGGCATGTTGTGGTGCATGATAAAGAGAAAAAAAGAAAAACCAAGATGAGAATATGAGATAATTGATCTCCTTTCATTGGGTAAGGTAGACTCCTTTCATAGGGTAAAGTAGACCCCTTTTATAGGATAAGGTAGTCCCCTTTAGTAATGTAAAGTAGTCCCCTTTCATAGAGTAAAGTAGTCCCTTTCTTAGGGTAAAGTAGTCTTTTTTCAAAATGTAGACCTCTTCTATAGGGTAAAGTAGACCTCTTTCATAGTGTAAAGTAGTCTCCTTTCATAGGGTAAAATAGTCTACTTCATAAGGTAAAGTAAACCCCTTTCATTGAGTAAAGTAAGCCCTTTTCATAGCGTAAAAAAATCTCTTTTTATAGGGGGAAGTAGTCACCTTCATCATGTAAAGTAGTCCCCTTTCATATGGTAAAATAGTACCATTTCATAAGATTAAGTTGACCCTTTTCATAGTGTAAAGTAGTCCCCTTTCATAGTGTAGTCTCCTTTCATAGTGTAAAGTAGTCCACTTTTGTATTGTAAAGTAGTCTCCTTTCATAGGTAAATGTCCTCTTTCATAGAGTAAAATAGACCCCTTTCATAGTGTAAAGTAGTACCCTTTCATATAATAATATAATATCCTTTCATAATATAAAGTAGTCCCTTTTCATAGTGTAAAGTAGTCCCCTTTCAAAGGGTAAAGTAATCTCCTTTCATAGAGTAAAGTAGTCCTTTTTCGTAGTGTATAGAGGACCCCTTTCATAGTGTAAAATGGTCTCCTTTCACAGGGTAAAGTAGTTCCCTTTCATAGGGTAAAGTAGACCCCTTTCATAGGGTAAATTAATCTCCTTTCATAGTCTAATGTAGTCTCCTTTCATAGTGTAAAGCAATCCTCTTTCATAGTGTAAAGTAGTTTCCTTTCATAGTGTAAAGTAGTCTCATTTCATATTGTAAAGCAGTCTCCATTTCATAGGGTAAAGTAGACCCCTTTTATACCATAAAGTAGTTCCCTTTCATAGGGTAAAGTAGTCTCCTTTCATAGCGTAAAGTAGCCTACTTTCATAGCATAAAGTAGCCTACTTTAATAGGGTACAGAATTTTGAACTGCAAAATGTATTCATTAAAACTTCTCTTTGTTATGAATGAAAAAAAAAAACAGCAAATGTAAATTGGAATGTGGAAAAAATTGTTAGGAGATAAGAATTTCTTATTTTATGGCAGCATGGTCCCATGATGTACCATTTCTAGGAACAGCAGTTTATTTTTGGAGTTGTTAATAATTTTGACTTAAAATTTGGATCTGATGTATTTATTTTGAATTTCTGAATGAGATATAACAAACATTAAAATAGAAACAAATATGCAAAGATCTTGGTTCTGCATTTAAATGCACAGCTTCTACATAATTCTTTCCAATAATTGTGGTAATCTCTTTTCCTTTTCTCAATTTGTTGATGACCATATTAACCATAGTTGTAACATTTGTCATTTCATTTTCTTTAATTTCCACATTATTACTTTTTTCATACAATATTGACCATAGTTGTAACATTTGTCATTTATTTTCTTTAATTTCTACAGGATTACTTTCATATCATATTGACCATTGGTGTAACATTTGTTATTTCATTTGCTTTAATTTCCACAGGATTACTTTATTTTATATCATATTGACCATTGGTGTAACATTTATTATTTCATTTTCTTAAATTGGATTACTTTTTTTCATATTATATTGACCATTGGTGTAGCATTTGTCATTTCATTTTCTTTGATTTCCACAGAATTACTTTATTTTATATCATATTGACCATAAGTGCAACTTTAGTCATTTCAATTTTTTTAAATTTCCACAAGATTACTTCATTTCATAATGTATTGTGAATTTCATGGACTTATATCTTAACATTAGCAACTTGTTTTCTTTACTGATATGTCACTTCTGCATACATGTCAGGTGCAGACAATACCTGTACCAACTTTTGTGAGAGTTATACTTTAAAATGCAGTCATTTTTAAATGATGAAATAGAAATTTAAAAAAACCATAACAGTGGGGTTTCAGATATGGCTGTTTTAAAACAAGTTGAAATAGAAACCTTCACATTTGACCTTTACAGTCTTGTCTTTTTTATTGTCTTGATAAATGGGTGAAAGCAGGAGACTGGTTTATTAGTAAGGAATGGTCTGTCGTTACTGTTAATCCAAAGCAAGATTTTTGTATACTGTATGACATTAACTACATTAGATAATTTTGGTTGAAATTTCATATTCGTGAAAGAGAAAGAGGTACAATAGTGATGATGTTAGATAACTCAGATCACTTTTTCAACAGTCAGGTATGTTGAAATTACCAATCCAGTTCAGTGTGTGTGTGCATGTGTATGTGTGTGTGTGTGTGTGTGTCCATATAGAGAGTCTACTTTCTTTTCTATCTGATATATAAAAAATACTTTTTGAGGACTAAATAATACATATTCATGATAAATTTATTAAGTACATGTCATCAATTTCTCTGCTTTTGCCCTTCTCAATATTTTTTTTAATTACTTTTATATCTGATGTACATGTTAGTTTTAGACTTGGCATTATTATATAGAATAAAATAAAAATAGAACTGATTACAAATTCTCTTAAATCAAAAATAATTATATTTTTTAAAATCTTTTTCAGAAATTAAAGAAAATTTTAGAGGAAAGGTGAGACTATTTTTTTTAAATTTTCATACAGAGCTGGATTTGAGGTTACTTATCATTGTGTTTGTACTTAATTTCTTTACTTTTTGCCAACAAGATTTATTTTTGCATCTTTTGTTTAATAATAGCCTGTGTAAAAGTGGAATACATTATTTTGATTTGAGATAATTTAACAAGGTTTTATTGTATCAGTATCAATTAAAGTATTTGTGGCATTTACCTGATGTTGAAAAATAATGGGATATTTTGTCACATCTTCATTATGAAAACTTTATTATTCTTGAACCCACCAAAATAAAACACTTTTTCTTTGACTCTAATTTACCAACATTTTCTAAGTACAAAATACCTGATGTACTTTAATTTTCATAAGTCTAAAATACCTCATATAGTCTGATTTTCTAATATTTCCTTCAGTCCAAAATATCTGATACATTCTAATTTCCATTAGTCCAAAATACCTGATGTAGTCTAATTTGCCAATATTTTCTCGAGTTCAAAATACCTGACATAGTCTAGTTTACTGATATTTCCTTCATTTTAAAATAGCTGATCTAGTCTAATTTACTGACATTTTCTTCAGTTCAAAATAGCTGATATAATTGGATCACTCCAGTGGCCTAATGGTTAGAGCGCCTGCATCAGATGTGGGAGGTCATGGGTTCAAACCCGGCCGAGTCATACCAAAGACTTAAAAAAATGGTATTAACAGCTACCTTGCCCTTGCTTGGTGCTCAGCATTAGGACTAGTTGACCTGGTGTCAGAATAATGTGTCTAGGTGGGACATCATGCCACATGTCTGTGGCATAATGCCCCAGTGCTAGACATCACTATAAACTGTCACACTGCAGACATCATAGTGATATGACTAAAAAATTGTTAAAGCTACATTAAAAATCTAAATCACACACACAGACACACACACCTGATAATTCTTCTAATTATCGTCTAATTCTTCTAATTTTCTTCAGTCCAAAATACATGATATAGGTTAATTTGCCCACATTTTCTTCAGCTCAGCATACCTGTTATACTCTAATTTCCTTCAGTCCAAAATACTTGATGTACTCTACTTTGCATAGGGATTACAACACTGATTTTTATTGCATTCAAGTTTTAATGTTTTCTTGTTTCAGGCTTTGGATATATGGGCCATGGGGATAACCTTATATTTTTTTCTAATGGGACACGTAAGTGGCCTTTAAGTTATTTCATGGGAAAGAAAAGTATAATTTTGTTGCTATAGTGAAATAAATTTATTAAGACTTTCTATTGTAAGATGGGATATCAGTTTCTGTGATGCCTGTTTTATTCACATAGGTATTTTCAGGTGAAAATAATTTTTCTTCAGCAAAAAATAAAGTTCTGTCTTATCATACTTATAAGCTGATAAGAAATTTGGATATGCCTTTATAGATTTTTAAAATTTGAAAAAGCAGCATGTTGACAGATTCAAATTTATGAAAATCCAATGTGTTGACAGATTCAAATTTATGAAAGTCCAACATGTTGACAGATTCTCAAATTTATGAAAATCCAACTTGTTGACAGATCCAAATTTATGAAAATCCAACATGTTGATGCATTCATATTTATTAAAATGCAACAATGTTTAAAGATTCAAATTATTGAAAATGCAAAGTGTAGACAGATTTAAATCTATGAAAATGCAATATGTTGACAAATTCAAATGATTGAAAATCCAACATGTTGACAGATTCAGATCTATGAAAATGCAACATGTAGAGATTCATATTATTGAAAAGGCAACACATTGACAGATTCAGATTTTAAAAAATGTAACATGTAGACAAATTCAAATCTTTGAAAAAATGTGTCATTCAGACAAATTCAAATAATTGAAATGCATGTAGACAGTAAGGAAGAATATGCCTTATTTGTATAAACATGGTATAATGCGTATCGGAATGTTACTTCACTTAGGAAGATATTTAGGAAAATTTAGCTTAATATTTTAACCCTTCTTAAAGACATGAAACTGACAATAATAAAATGTCACTGGCAAAAATACTCAAAGGTTAGTTTTGAGATAAAGGAAAATGTGGAAGAACATGTGTTAAATTGATTTTTATTTAGTGTATCTATAGTACATAAATACAATTAATTCAGCAGTTTAAGAGAAACTAGCTCTAATTTCACACATCTGATAAAAAAGGTTTGTCATTTTATCATAGTCATGTACAACTATCAACATTCTTGTCATTGTTGTAATAAATGCTGTTTGTGTATTGCTGTGTTAATGCTGTCTATGTATTGCTGTGTTAATGCTGTCTATGTATTGCTGTCCTTGTATTACTGTGTTAATGTTGTCTATGTATTGCTGTGTTAATGTTATGTATTGCTGTGTTAATGCTGTCCATGTATTGCTGTGTTAATGTTATGTATTGCTGTGTTAATGCTGTCTATGTATTGCTGTGTTAATGCTGTCTATGTTTTGCTGTGTTAATGTTGTCCATGTATTGCTGTGTTAATGTTATGTATTGCTGTGTTAATGCTGTCTATGTATTGCTGTGTTAATGCTGTCCATGTATTGCTGTGTTAATGCTGTCTATGTATTGCTGTGTTAATGCTGTCTATGTATTGCTGTGTTAATGCTGTCTATGTATTGCTGTGTTAATGTTGTCCATGTATTGCTGTGTTAATGTTATGTATTGCTGTGTTAATGCTGTCTGTTTATTGAACTGATCCAAATTGTCCTGTAAATATGTGTCAGAGAAATCATGTGTAAACAAGTAAATATGTGTGAGATATAGAGATCATTATATGTACATATGTGTGAGAGCTCAAGATCATGTGTATGCATATAAATATGTGTGAAATATAGAGGTCATCTGTATACAAGTGAATGTGTGTGAAAGACAGATCATCTGTATGCAAGTACATATGTGTGATAGAGATCATCTGTATACAAGTGACTATGTGTAAGAGATAGAAATCGTGTGTATACCAGTAAATATGTGTGAGAGATAAAGATCATGTGTATATTCATAGATGTGAGATCAAGGTCTGTATACAAGTGAATGTGTGTGAGACATAGAGATCATCTATTGTGAATATTTGTGAGATAGAGATCATATGTATACAAGTGAATATGTATGAGAGATAGAGATTGTATGTATACAAAAACTGCAATTGCCACTAATAAATTCTATTTTCAGTTATTTATAATTATCACATGTCATGAGGATTAAATGTTGAGACTAATTAACTCTGTAGGATCACATGCTGTGAAGGATGAATGATGAGACAATTTAACTATGTCAAATAGCACACTATGAAGAATGAATATTGAAACAATTTAATTAGTGAGATAACATGTTGTGAATGATAAGACAATTTAATTATGTCAAATAATATGCTGTGAAGGATGAATGATGAGACAAATTAACCATGTCAGATAACACACTGCAAAGAATGAATGACAATGAATGGGGAGACAATTTAATTATGTCATGCTGTGAAGGATGAATGATGATAAAATTAACTGTATCAAATGACACTTTCTGTCCCTGATTAGGCAGTTGAAATGAATTTCATAGATGAAATTACTCTAATAAACTAAATAAAATTCACAGAAACCTAGCATTAAATAGTATTTTAATGTTTTTTATTTATAAATGAACTCATCAGTTTCAAATTTCTTTTGTCTGTCTCATGATCTATACTTTTTTATTCTGTCTCATGATCTATACTTTTTTATTCTGTCTCATGATTTGTTGCTGAGATCTACAGGGTCTTTATAGAGGCAAATGGATCTTTATCTCCAGATTTTTATGAATGTTGTGTGAATTTGAACCAATTTACCATATTTAAAAGTATATAAACCCTTATGCATAAAAATGTTTTAAATAATACCTTACATAACAAATAATACTGTGTATGCAGAGGTTATTAGAAATAAAAATATAGAAGCAATCTGAGGCATCTAGACCATGAAAATGTATATATCCCAACCTTTTTCACCAGTGAGATTCAGAGAAAGGGTCAGAGGTCAAGATCACCTTGGCTCAGAAGACAACAATTGTTTCAATATGATATTTAAAGTTCTTTTCACCAACTTCTTGGATGGCTTGCACCTGAGACTGGAAGATGTCCACCTTTTTGGCATCAGAATGTTATAGGTCAAGGTTAGAGTGACTCCAAGAAGACTAATGCTTTCATCAAGATATCTCTAGTCTTGTATCACATCTTTATCCAAATGTTGTGGATGGCATTAGAGACAAGGAAGACACTGAATGATTTGAGCCTAAAAGGTCATGGTCAGATAGCTGACAAGAAGGTGACATTTTTTTTAAAATAACTGATTTTTTTATGGCACAGAAAATGAGAAATATTTGTGAGTGACTTGAATTTCAGACATGAAGGCATCTATCACTTTAGGGGTCATTAGCTCTAGAGTAAAGGTCACTAAAGTGTTTGCTGCTGTTGTTATTGTAGGGTTTAATACCATTTTTCAGCACAAGATAGGCTAATCATGGTGTCCAGTATAAATGGTGGAGGAAGAATATGGGAAAACCCAGGAAAGAACAACCGACCCATGAGAAGAAAGTCACTGACACTGAATGAATAAAAATGGTTTCTGGAATATAACTTAAATTCTCTTTTGTTTACTTTAGACAAATTTTGATATGGCATGCATTTAAAACAAGAATGATACCTATCAGTATCAGATTCTAAATGTCAGGTGTTTCCAGCCGATTAAAGAGGGGTTTACATACAATAAATATAATAATGTAAATAATATTTGTCACAAAGCAGGCCCATAATGTACTCTTTCTAGTAATCTTATTCTCATATTTTAGTGTCCATTTGAAGACCATAATATTCTGGCACTCCATAACAAGATCCTGAAGGATCAGGTCGTGTTCCTAGAAAAGTAAGTTTGGATACTGACTATATGTATTTGTCTATAATACACATCCCATCATCAATAGTGTATGACCAGATCTTTCCTAATGCACAACCCACCATGAACAGTGTATGTCCAGATCTTTCATAATGCACATCCCACCATAATCAGTGTATATCCAGATCTTTCATAATGCACATACCACCATAAACAGTGAATGCCTAGATCTTTCATAATGCACATCCCACCATAAATAATGTTGACCCAGATCTTTCATAATGCCCATCCCACCATAAACAGTGTATGACCAGATCTTTCATAATGCACATCCCACCATAATCAGTGTATATCCAGATCTTTCATAATGCACATCCCACCATAAACAATGTATGCCCAGATCTTTCATAATGCACATCCCACCATAAACCATGTATGACCATATCTTTCATAATGCACATACCACCATAAACAGTGAATGCCTAGATCTTTCATAATGCACATCCCACCATAAATAATGTTGACCCAGATCTTCCATAATGCCCATCCCACCATAAACAGTGTCTGCCCAGGTATTTTATAATGCTTATCTCACTATGAATAGTGTATGCCCAGATTTTTCATAATGCACATCCCACCATAAACAGTGAATGCCTAGATCTTTCATAATGCACATCCCACCATAAATAATGTTTGACCCAGATCTTCCATAATGCCCATCCCACCATAAACAGTGTATGCCCAGGTCTTTTATAATGCCCATCTTACTGTGAACAGTGTATGCCAGGATCTTTCATAATGCACATCCCACCATAAATAATGTTGACCCAGATCTTCCATAATGCCCATCCCACTATAAACTGTGTATGCCCAGATCTTTCATAATGTACATCCCACCATGAATAGTGTATGCCCAGATCTTCCATAATGACCATCCCACCATAAACAGTGTATGCCCAGGTCTACAGTGTATGCCCTGATCTTTCATAATGCACATCCCACCATAAAGTGTGTATGCATAGATCTTACATAATGCACATCCCACCATAAATAATGTTGACCCAGATCTTCCATAATGCCCATCCCACCATAAACAGTGTATGCCCAGATCTTTTATAATGCACATCTTACTGTGAACATTGTATGCCAGGATCTTTCATAATGCATATCCCACCATAAATAATGTTGACCCAGATCTTTCATAATGCCCATCCCACCATGAATAGTGTATACCCAGATCTTTTATAATGCACATCCCACCATGAATAGTGTATGCCCAGATCTTTCATAATGCACATCCCATCATGAATAGTGTATGCCCAGAACTCACACAGACAGATGAGATGACAGTGATATGTAACTGTCATTGCTTTATGTCATTATTAGTCTATGATCAGATCAGGATGCCAGATTAATTCCTTTGTGGGATTATTATCAGTCAATGATAAGATGATGAGACCATATTAATACCTTTTGGGAATTATTACTAGTCAATGATAAGATGATGGAACCAGATTAATACCTTTTGGGAATTATCAGTCCATGATAAGATAAGGGGGCCAGATTAATACATTTGTGGGATTATTATCAGTCATTGATAAGATGATGGTACCAGATTAATACCTTTGTGGGATTATTATCAATGATAAGATGATGGGACCAGATTAATACCTTTTGTGAATTGTTAGTAATCAATGATAAGATGATGGAACAGATTAATACCTTTTGGGAATTATCAGTCCATGATAAGATAAGGGGGCCAGATTAATACATTTGTGGGATTATTATGTCAGTGATAAGATGATGGTACCAGATTAATACCTTTTGGGGATTATTATCAGTCAATGATAAGATGATGGGGCCAGATTAATACCTTTTGTAGATTATTATCAGTCAATGATAAGATGATGGGACCCTAAGGTATACCTTTGTGGAATTTTTATCAGTCAATGATAAGATGATGGGACAAGATTAATACCTTTTGTGGATTATTATCAGTCATTGATAAGATGATGAGACCATATTAATACCTTTGTGGGATTATTATCAGTCAATGATAAGATGATGGGACAAGATTAATACTTTTTGGGGATTATTATTAGTCAATGATAAGATGATGGGACCAGATTAATACCTTTGTGGAATTATTATCAGTCAATGATAAGATGATGGAACTAGATTAATACTTTTTGGGGATTATTATTAGTCAATGATAAGATGATGGGACAAGATTAATACCTTTTTGGGATTATTATTAGTCAATGATAAGATGATGGGACCATATTAATACCTTTGTGGGATTACTATCAGTCAATGAGAAGATGATGGGACCAGATTAATACATTTGTGGAATTTTTATTGGTCAATGATATCCTTAGTAATTATTTGCCAGATTATTGTAAAATGTACTTGGGGTCAGCTTATCATCTAATAAATACAAGGCTGAGTTTTGATCTAACAGCATCATGTGTTATGCAGATCTGAGATTAATGCCATTTGTTTTGGGGGTACCTGTTATCCCATTAGCACCAGCCAAACTTATTATATGTTAACCATACCTACATATTAAAACTTTGACTAGCAAAGATGTAATTATCTACAAGTAAGGTTATTCTTTGCTTTTTAAATGCTAAAATCCATACAGGTGTATTTCTCATCACTTGGCTTATTTATATGCAATAAAGCCTGTTTTAGAGAATGCCTTCATATAAAGCACACCTGCTCATAAAGACAATATTTATTGACCTTTGGCCTATTTCACCTGTTTATAAAAGACATGCCATGCATACATTTATTGACCTTTTGGCTATTTTACCTGTGTATAAAGTACATCTAATAACTTTATTGACCTTTTTCACAAAGAACATCTCATACTAAAATTTACTGACATTTTTGCCTATTTAACCTGTTTTTAAAGGATTCCCACATAAAAGACATGTGGCTCTTTGAGTGTCCTTTATTGACATATGTCACTGCATATTTTATTTTAGAAATTGAATTTAAAAATTCCCAACATTGGTTTTTGAAACACCCATAAAATATGTCATGAAACAAAATCTTGTCACCTTAATTGTTGAAATTTCTCAGATTATCAGCTGCAAATTTAAGTTTAATGTCTAATTTTACTGAAAAGGATACAAGTAAAGAGAAAATGTTTGTTACTTTAAAAAGTTTCTTTAAACTTTTAACTGTAAATTTAATGTCTAAATTCAGCTTTCTTACAAATCAAAGTAAAAAAATCATTATAAGTCAGCTAAAACTCAGATAAAGTGAAAAAGAAAAAAAAATGTTACCAAACAAGGTCCTTATGTAAGTTTCTTGCATAAATTTAAGTTTTTTTTTATTTCAGACCTGTGATATCAGAAAATGTGAAGGACCTCATATTGAAAATGCTGGATAAGAACCCAGAAAATAGAATCACACTTCCTGAAATTAAAGTGAGTTTCATCCATTTATCTGCCATTGTTACATGGTCTTATGCCATGCCAATAATGCTTTATGTTGTATACAATCTATACAAAGTTTTGTACAACCTTGAAAAATCCTTTAATTTGAGCCTTCCTTGAAACTCTTTTGAAATTTTAAAAAGATTATTTTCTTATTGAAAAGTCCTTTTTGAAACATCATTAAATTAGTTGAAAAAGTTCTTGATTTTTTTTCCTTTTGAATTTATCAGAATACACACACATACATACATACATACATACATGCATGCATGCATGCATGCATGCATGCATGCATGCATGCATGCATGCATACATACATACATGCATGCATACATACATACATACATACATACATACATACATACATACATACATACATACATACATACATACATACATACATACATACATACATACATACATACATACATACATACATACATACATACATACATACATACATACATACATACATACATACATACATACATACATACATACATACATACATACATACATACATACATACATACATACATACATACATACATACATACATACATACATACATACATACATACATACATACATACATACATACATACATACATACATACATACATACATACATACATACATACATACATACATACATACATACATACATACATACATACATACATACATACATACATACATAGAACTTGGTCGTGTTATAGACCAAAATGCCTTATAAGCATCCAGGTCAGTTAGCTGAAGAAAATGGTGCATGTACCTGAAAAAATGGAGTGGAGACATGATATGTAATAAATTCAGTCTCAAAAATAAGTTCTTCATTGGCACAGTTATCATCTGAAATTGATGCATATAAAATGAAAAATACACCTATAGTGAAAACAGAGAAGGCATATATTGTATTTCAATTTATTCAGAGAACCACACACATGTACATGCATGCTGTTTATATATACAAGTCTAATGCTTAGCAACAAATAAAGTATCTGCACTCACCCGCAAATCATATCACATACATTGAATCCACACTACAAGTAATTCCATCAAAAACATGCACACAAAGAGATTTAAAATATTCAATAATTTTGTCACACATCATTTAGGTCTGAATTCAGTGGAAAAAAATAGCACCATCATGTAATGAATAGTAAAGCACATTTACTTTTCAGTACATCCCAAATCAGTAACAATTCCTGTTTTCATCGGTAAAGTTCTTAAGCATAAACTTTTTTCCTGTAGAAAGGAAACTTTCACAGCACAGTGAAAGGGATCCAGTCCCATTATAAAATGAAACAATCCATCAGATTCTGTTGCTTTTATTTAAGTTTGGTACTAACTTCCACTGAAGAAAGGTTTTTTTTGTTTTTCTTAAAAATTTTAGGTTGCTTTCTTTGATGAAGGGTGCATATATAATTGAAGTCACCACTAAAGGACAGCTTTGGAGAACCAAACAAATGCCATTTTCTTATTGTGGCTGCAATATCACAATATTGTATTGCATAATTGAGACTGATTTTTTTTCTTATTTGCTGAAAATGTTTTTATGACAATCAATGCTTCAAAGGTAATGTTTTTTTCCCCGTTTGCTGAAAATGTTTGCATCACAGTCGGTACCACAAAGATTTTTTTTAAATAAATTATTTTAATTTAAATTATTTTAATATATGTACAGTTGATCTAAGTCATTATTCATAACAGTAGTATTGACCATAAAACACTCTCTCTCCCTCCCTCCCTCCTCCCTCCCTCCCCCCTCTCTCTCTCTCTCTCTCTCTCTCTCTCTCTCTCCCTCTCTCTCTCTCTCTCTCTCTCTCATTTTCACAAGCAAATATCATTTACGCTTGTATTTTTTATAGATTTTTGCCTGTATCTTGCTACAGTGGACCAGAGAGAGAGAGAGAGGGGGCCGTTTCATATTTAATTAATAATTATTTTGGAACATTAAAATAGGTTTAAGAAACGTCAGCAACAAAACATTAAATACATCACAGTATGCATACTCCGTAACCGAGATATTTACCATATGATATTAACAGAGTTTGCAATTTTGTATCATTGATTATATAAACACTGTTGATAAATCCTAAGAAAATGCACACATGCCATTAAAATGAACCATATTCTTGTAGGTTACTTGGTATAAGTTTAATTTCAAGGTTTCTATCCACCACAAATTCTTT
The DNA here is from genome assembly GCA_016746295.1 of Potamilus streckersoni. Lineage (NCBI taxonomy): Eukaryota > Metazoa > Mollusca > Bivalvia > Unionida > Unionidae > Potamilus > Potamilus streckersoni. The sequence goes on along the minus strand of JAEAOA010001585.1, from coordinate 441,616 downwards.
TTCTCTCTCACTCTTTATATCAATGCTTTAAATTACACATTACTTTTAATGTATATATATATATATACTCAGTGCTATATACCATCCATGCCACATGCTATGCAGAAGATTTTATCTAAATGCTGTATTTTATATATATGATTTGTCCCTTTTGCTATTATGTATTATGTCATATGTAATCTATATCCATTTTAGTGTGCTATATGTAAGCCTTTTGTATTATGCTATATGTAAGCTGTATTCCTTTTGTTTTTATGCTGTATGTAATCTCTGTCCAGATTGGTATTTTGATATACCATATTTCATGTATTTCTTTGTACCCTTTAAGTTTTTGTACTCAATCCAGTTAACAAAATAATATTTATTTAAATGTATTATAATTTTTCATACATATTTTGTATATTTGAAAAATTCATTAAATTATTAGATATAAAATTTCCACTATGAAGATTTACGTTTTGCAAAAAAGATCAAAAATACTGTATTCCCATTTTGTTTTTATAAAGATTAATGATTAATGTTGGTGAGAAAATATAATGATTGATGCATAAGCATGGGTAACAGGAACATAGGTCAAGGGAGGTCATGTCATACCTCCAATGTCATATTGCTCTCTCTCTCTCTCTCTCTCTCTCTCTCTCTCTCTCTCTCTCTCTCTCTCTCTCTCTCTCTCTCTCTCTCTCTCTCTCTCTCTCTCTATATATATATATATATATATATATATATATATATATATATATATATATATATATATATATATATATATATATATATTTATGCAAATGAAGCTAAAAATATGTCACAAGATTCTGTTCAAAATGCTTAGTAAATACTAGCTTTTAGTTTCAGACTGCCTACTACAATAACTCTCCTGGCCATAACTGACTGCTTTCCTCCATTCTTGTAAAAGATCCTGCCTGTGCCCATGAGCATAAGCTCATATTGTTATTACAATATCTACTGGTATTTATTTAAAAAAATGAACAAATTAATTAGTTCTCCTTCTTTTAGTCTATCACCATAACAAAACTCCATGTACATTTTAAAATGAATTCAAAAGCCCTTTGATATTGTCTTATCAAACAAAAATTACGTCTCAGTACATGCTAAAGTGAAGACCCCAGACCATTGGTCAACTAATCTTATTATTTCATTAGTGATACAATTATAAAGTATAGAAACCTTGTAATTTTTTATCGTAAATTTGAAAGTTACCGACTAAGTTAAATCGATTTGCATATATACTTGTACTATCTATTAAGTGCTTGTTCTGTTTTGACTTGAATATAATCAACATTTTATTGTAAATCTATTTTATGATACACCCCACTATTATCTTTATTGGAGAGTTCAAATAACAAGTAATGGATATGATCACTTGTCATTATAACATCTGCTATACAGACAAGGAATTCAATAGCACATTGACCAAACTTTAATTTCACTAAAGAGAGCTTTATTTCCCTATAGGCAGCCTTGCTAATTTGACCTCTCCAATCAATTCTTGCCCTCAGTCTGGTTTTTACTGGAATAAACAAAGCCCTAAGAATGTTTAATTACCCCGTAAATTACTGCATAGCCTGGTAATTGTGAGAATGTACCTCATAATTAAAACAAGAATGAACTGTTGATTTGGCAGTGTTTATTCGTAATGGAATATAGTTACATCATTATACATGAGGATTATCAAACTCATCAGGTAACTGAAAATTATTTTTTCTCTTTGTAAATGCTAAAATCACAACTACACTGAATAAATATGGTTTTGTGCACTGAAAAAGTTTTGTTTGATTAATCTCTCTGGCATGCATGCACACACACCTGCATGCACAATCATGTGCATGAACTTAAACGTTGATTTTAAGTTCATTATTTTTTTATTGCAATTTGATAAAGATATTATTGTGGTGGTAAATATACAACTTGCACTTAATTTCTTGACAATGTGGGGCTGTTGCTTTGAGTACAATTTGCCAATAAATAATACCCATAACTTATCCATCTTCAAACCGTCTTGATCATTTTGCCTGTATTACACAACATAACTGCTACATGTGTTCAAAATGAAAATGAGCTTGCACTCTCTCTATCTCTTTGTACGTTCCTTTTATTTTTTATACTTGGTCAGTACCACCAAATGATAATCATTTAGTTTATATATAATTTTCCTTAATAAAATTAATAAAATTTTTTTCATGTATGAAAAATTACATAAAATATGATATGTAAGCTATATCCATTTTGTTATTGTGCCATATGCAAGCTCTTTCACCATTGGTATTATGATATATGTAAGCTATATATCTTTTGTTATTATGCTTTATGTAATACATGTCCAGATTGGTATGATGCTTTATGTATGCTATATCCATTTTGTTATTGTGTTATATGCAAGTTATGTCCCATTTGTTATTATGCTGAATGCAAGCTATGCCCACATTGATATTAGGTTATATGTAAGCTATATCACTACTGCTATTATGCCCCATTATTTTGCAATTCAATGCCATGGTATTTTTGCTTGTGTATAATACAGTACTTAAGCAAAAAGTGGTCCATTTTATGAGACAGTTGTAGGCATGGATTCCATTTCTTCATTTATTAGAGATCTTATATTCAGAATATCCTTTTTAAGCATGTAATGAATTACACTTACAAACCAACTAAAGTTGTGTGGAAGGTTGATATTAAATAGAGGTTACATCTTTTTCCAGGGAGGTACTTGTGAGTGGAACTGAAACTAGTCTGGACTTGAGTTGATTTAAAAAAACCATTTAATAGGAAATACAGTACTCCACGGTATACCATTATTTATGAGAATCATAAAAGTGTTACATGGCATATACTGGAGTATATCTTACACAGTATTATTTGTAATGAAATCCATGACCATACCTAAGTTACAAGAGAGACTGTGTTATACTGGGATACCTATGGCATAATTTTGAGTGAATTTAATTGATTTAGTTTTCATTAACACTAGATCTCTTGAAAAGTATTTAATTTAATGATCATTAACATCAGATCTATTGAAATAATCATGTAATTGTACAAATGGCTCAGAATTTTCATTTAATCATATTAATGGAGACTGCTGTAGGCATCAAGTAAGAATTGTGGAAGGCATTGTGGTAGGAATTGTGGGAGATGAAGCATTGTAATGAGCATTGTGATAGGAATTGTGGGAAGTAAGGCATTGTGGGAGTTAATGCATTATGGTAGGCATTGTGATAGGAATTGTGGGAAGCAAGGCATTGTGGGAGTTGAGGCATTATGGTAAGCATTGTGATAGGAATTGTGGGAAGCAAGGCATTGTGGGAGTTGAGGCATTATGGTAGGTATTGTGATAAGAATTGTGGGAAGCAAGGCATTGTGGTAGGAATTGTATGAGTTGAGGCATAATGGCAGGCATTGTGGAAAGCAATGCATTGTGGGAGCAGACAGATAATTAAAAAAATTACTAGTTATAACATGCTGCCTCCTGACTTTCTGTTTTTCATCTAGTTTTTATCTTCCTGCAAATTTGCAGGAGCACCCATGGGTTACAAAAAATGGAGAGCATCCCCTGCCCACTGAAGAGGAAAACTGTGTATTAGTAACAGTTACTGATGAAGAGATTGATAATGTTGTCAAGCACATACCCAAACTTGACACACTGGTAAGTGCAGCTTATTAACTATTAAAAACATGTATACATTGGTAAGTATGGATATGTGAATTGTGGCTTAGTATTTTATGGCACTGCAACACAATTAGGCAGTGACAAGGCAGTTGAAGTTAAGTGCTTTGACCAAGGTCACAAGATGGCAGCAGACCCAGGATGATCTTATGTTAAGATTTGAACCCATTTGTTTCTGTTTGAAAAACCAGCATGCTAACCTCTGAGCCACCATGCCTCTTGTATGTTTATATACTTAACTAATACAAACCATGCACTCAATATTCATACTAGCTACAACCCAGATGTTACATACCAAGAGTTAACTGTTGCCCATGTACACAACACACATACCCATATTTGATACACTTTTAGGTAAAGATAGTCAACAGTTGCCCATGTACACAACACACATACCCAGACTTGACACACTGTTAGGTACAGACAGTCAACTGTTGCCCATGTACACAACACACATACCCAGACTTGACACACTGTTAGGTACAGACAGTCAACTGTTGCCCATGTACACATACATACTCATGCTTGACATGCTGTTATTTACAGATGGTAACAACTGCTACCCATGTACACAACACAGACACCCAAATTTGACACACTGTTATGTAAAGATAATTGCACAAAGAATTGATGATACACATTCCCATTGTTTGTAGAAAAAGTGACTGAGATTTACAGACATTTTTTTGTCCCTTACTTGATGGAAAGCAAATTTCATTTTTGATGCAAAATGATTACAGTGCACATCTTTGATTCATAAACAACAATAGCTGAAAATGTTGCATAATAAATATCCTTTAAGAGATTAGACAGGAGCTAATAATGAAACTATCTCATGTCATCTTAATGATTTTGATCAAATAGGTAATGTTGAAAGTAGTGTTTATTATGATTTATGACTGCCTACACATGTTCATAGATTTAAAATTGTATGCAACCTCAAATGCATCTTGTCTTTGCTGCAAATTTAATGAATAAATGAGAGTTACTTTGTGGTCATTAAGTCTGTCAAAAGTCAGTCTCACAAAACACAATTCTACAGATGCTGTGTCTGCCAAAGGCAGTCTCGCAAAACAATTTTTGCAGACACTAAGTCTGTCAAAGTCAGTCTCACAAGACAACTCTTCTGGATTTGGCAAAGTCTGTCAAAGTCAGTCTCATAATACAGAACCCTTCTTGACATGGCAAAGTCTGTCAAAGTCAGTCTCATAATACAGAACCCTTCTTGACATGGCAAAGTCTGTTGCACAAGACAACTCTTGCAGTTGCTAAGTTTGTCTGTCTGTCTTTTGTGCACTTAAATCAGGATGTAGATGAAATTCAAGCTAGTGCTTCTGTTGCATGAATGACCAAATTAATCCTAATATTTTATGATCCAAATTGTGACCTGCATAAAAAAAAACACCAAAAATACTGACGAACGTTTAATACTATGTGGAAACATGAGAATTTCAGCTGCAAAATTGCATTGTTAACTGCAGCAAACTTTCTGAAGTAATAAAAGTGTTTCAATCCCATGAATGTGAACATGTTTTTGTTGTTGCAAAAATCCATAAAATTGCAGTTTGTATAGAACATGCTGATCTCTGAATGTTTTATTTCAGATTTTGGTGAAAAGTATTTTGAGGCAAAAGTCTTTCAAGAACCCCTATAGAGACAACAAAGAGAACTTCAAAGATGAATGTCAGAAGAGTAGACGGTCCAATTCAGCTCCGAATGCTTTTCATGACATTGTTAGACAGTGAGTAGTTTTTCTGACTTGTACTTTAACCCATATTACTTTTCATGATATCATTCAATATTACAGTTTAGCTTGTTAAAAGGAATGTGTTTATGCAATTAGTTGAATAATACAATTTTTTCCTATTCTTCACATTTCTTCATCTGAAATTATTCAAATCAATTGAAAATTTTATATAAAATTAATAAAATTTAAGATTATGTCTAACAAGTTATGGAATGTTGATGATTTCATTCAACAAATTAAAAGATATATGAGTGCAATGACTTTGAAATACAATATGGATTGAGAGATTACACTTTTGTCTTGTACAGTAACATAATGTTTTGTGTGAAATGAGAAACTGTTATAAAAAAAATATAAAATATCGAAAACATAAAATGGGTCATATTATCTCATAGCAGTGCCATCGTGTGATAAATTAGATTATGATCTTGAAGGGCTAATGATCAAGTCTTGTGAAGTAAGGGCTGGGAAGGGTATTTGGTCAAAGCTTACTGTACCCCACCTTGTTGTCTTGTTACAAGATAGAGAGACATAGATACTGTGGTTTGTGTTTGTAACATGATCACCTAACTATAACACAAAGTGAGCTATGTATACAGTATGTGTATCATCCATCAAGTGTCTCTCAGCACATAATATGTTTAACTTCCTTGGAAAAACTGCTGAATCAAATCAACTAAATTTGACTCTTGGCATCCAAGCACTTGGGACTTTCAAATTTGGCAGTTAAAATCCGGGTATAAAGGTTTATTAAATTTGGCAGTTATATTCCTGGCACTTATGACTTTCAAATTTGGTGGCAGTTCAGTGTCAAAATAAGGCCACCATTACTAAAAATGAAAATCCTTTAACTGATTTCTTTTCAAAAATGCTTATAAGATTTGACACAAAGCATTCTGGTTTAAAGATTTGTATTATTTATAGAAATCATTTATTATCTGATATTGTTATCTGTCATCCATTTATTAATGATCTGATAAACCAGTGATCTATTATGTTATTCATAATTTTTTATCTGTGATCTGTCATCCATCCATCATTAATCTTTTATTTGTTACTTATACAATTTTGATCTGTTATATATAATCCAGCCTTTAATGATCTGTTATCTATCATCCATTCATTAACAATTGATTTATATTGTCATCCATTGATGATCTTTTATCTGTTATTCATGCATATTTGATTTGTTATCTGTCATCCATCCAATAATTATTTATTCATTTTAATATAGATTCTTATTATATTCTGTGAAGTTTGTAAAATATAATCTCATCTTGGGCAAGATTTCACTTGTATTAGATCTGGCAATAATCCTGTCTCTAATAGTAAGCTGTTTTTCTTTTACCATTAACTGTCCAATTCCTACATTTTTCTCTCAGAAAGTAATCCATCTTAAATATAATACCACCACTGTAGAATAAGCTGTCCAATACCTACAACATTTTTCTCTCAGAAAGTAATCCATCTTAAATATAATACCACCACTGTAGAATAAGCTGTCCAATACCTACAACATTTTTCTCTCAGAAAGTAATCCATCTTAAATATAATACCACCACTGTAAAATAAGCTGTCCAATACCTACAACATTTTTCTCTCAGAAAGTAATCCATCTTAAATATAATACCACCACTGTAAAATAAGCTGTCCAATACCTACAACATTTTTCTCTCAGAAAGTAATCCATCTTAAATATAATACCACCACTGTAAAATAAGCTGTCCAATACCTACAACATTTTTCTCTCAGAAAGTAATCCATCTTAAATATAATAGCACCATTTGAAAATAAGCTGTTCAATTCCTGCATAACTTTACTCTCAAAATAGAAATCCATCTCAAAATTAAAGCCATTTGGTTCCTACAACATATTGCTATCAAAATGTAAGCCTTCTCAAAAATAAGACCCTCAAAATAGGGTGTCCAATTCCAAGATCAATTTTCTCTCAGAATGTAGGTTATCTTGAATATAAGGCCCCACTAGAAAACAATTTACTGAATTTCTGCATCATTTTACTTTCAGAAAAGAAAACCATATTGACAAACAGACATCTAATTTCTACATAATTTTACTTTCAGAAAAGAAAACCATATTAACAATAAGACATCTAATTTCTACAACATTTTGCCTACCTATAGAATAAGCATATAATTCAAACAAACAGTTGCTCCTAAAAAGGCAGCCATCTTCAAAATGAGCTGTTTCCTACAATATGTTTTTGGAAAATATATGCCTGTCTCAAGGCAAACCTGTATAACAAATTAAGCCACCTAATTCCTACAATATTTTGCTTTCAAAAATTCAGCTATTTTGAAAATAAACTGTTCAGTTCCTACATTTTGATTTGAAAAAGTAAACAATCTTGAAGATAAGATGCATACTATAAAACTAAGCTATCCAATTTTCACAACATTTTGCTCTCAGTAAGTAAGCCGTCTTGAAAATTAGCTGTCCAGTTCTTCAACATTTTTGCTTTTAGAAAGTAAGCCATCTTAAAAATTAACTTTCCAATTCCTACAACAGATTGCTCTCAGAAAGTAAGCCATCTCAAAAGTAAACTGTCCAATATATTAAATGCATATAAATTTTGATTAAATTCAATTAATGAAACTTACTTTAGGATACATTTTGTAATTTTAGCAATGCAGAAACAATTTTTTCAATATGTATTAATATTTTAATTTTTTGGGAAATTATGCCTTTTTTGTACTGTGCTATCCTCAAAAATAAAAACTGTTAATGAATACAGTCAGCAGCTGCCTTGTTTGTTGTTCATGAAAATGAGATTAAGGCAGTCAGTATCAAATGTGAAGGAAAAAAAATCATTTTCTATGTTTCAGGCAAATGATGTTACAGGATGGAATTAATTACGTCATTGACAAGGAATTCTCCGATTGAGACATCATGCATGAAGCTGAGTAACCAAAAACAACAAACAGTAGACAGAAGATTATATCCAATAGTTTTTTAATTTTTAAATTAATATTGAAGTTTATATTTAAATATCAGATACCGAACTCTTTTTCTTATGAATTGAAACAATACAGATAAATGTATCTATTTCATACATTTATATATTCATATATTTGTGGTATATTGCACAAAAGAACAGTATGAAGTTTTCAACATTTGTTGCAAGGTTTTATTAAGCATATTTCTCATGAATATTTTTAAACATTTGTTATTTTAACTATTATTGAATATTTATATCTTTGTTGCCTTGTTTACCTCCTATTAAATAACTTAATTAAATGTTTCCAACTTCCACCTAGTTCACAATAATTCAGGATGGGATCAATGTATATCTCAAATCATACAACACTTTAATATAACAACTTACACATGTGAAGGACAGAAAGAAACTTTGAAATAATGTGGTGTGGTTTATTATATCAAATGTAGTGATTGTAATTATGACTACATCATTGAAACAGGTAGAATGATAGAAAAAAGGATTAATGAATACATCAGTAGAGATTCATGTGATACTGGATTGGTGGCAAGCTCCTCAGGCTGAAGAGATTACAGGAAGTGAAGACAAAGTTATAGGAAGTGACCTCATTATTTCCTGTTTGCTGATGAATGTTCCCTAAATGCTAAAACTGAGTTTGACATGCAACACAGTAGGAACATTTTTCTTTAGGTTGTGACAATTTCTGGTCTCACAATAAGTATCCAGAAGAAAGAGGTGATGCACCAACCTGTAAAAAGAATGCCTTACAGAGAGCCTACTTTCACAGTAAATGGTCAGACCCTTGTGGCAAGAGCCTAGCTTCACAGTAAATGGCCAGACCGTTGTGGCAAGAGCCTAGCTTCACAGTAAATGGCCAGACCCTTGTGGCAAGAGCCTAGCTTCACAGTAAATTGCCAGACCCTTGTGGCAATTGATAAGTACACATATATTGGCAGTACACTGCACAGTCCACATCAATAATGAATTAAGTGTCATAATTGGTGAAGCTAGAATGACTTTGTCAGACTACGTGGGAGAGCAGAAGGATTAGGTAGCAAAGAAATCTTGAGATCTGCAAAGCCATTGTGTTTGCTGACACTGCTATTCAAAACCTGGATACTACACAGAGAGCATTCACACACTGCTATACAAAACCTGGATACTACACAGACAGCATTCACACACAGCTATACAAAACCTGGACACTATACCGACAGCATTCACACTGCTATACAAAACCTGGACACTACACAGACAGCATTCACACACAGCTATACAAAACCTGGACACAACACATACAGCATTCACACACAGCTATACAAAACTTGGACACTACACAGACAGCATTCACACACTGCTATACAAAACCTGGACACAATACAGACAGCATTCACACTCTGCTATACAAAACCTGGATAATACACAGACAGCATTCACACACTGTTATACAAAACCTGGACACAATACAGACAGCATTCATACACTGCTATACAAAACCTGGACACTACACAGACAGCATTCACACACAGCTATACAAAACCTGGACACTACACATACAGCATTCACACACAGCTATACAAAACCAGGACACTACACATACAGCATTCACACACGTATACAAAACCTGGACACAATACAGACAGCATTTACACACAGCTATACAAAACCTGGACACAACACATACAGCATTCACACTCTGCTATACAAAACCTGGATAATACACAGACAGCATTGACACACTGTTATACAAAACCTGGACACAATACAGACAGCATTCATACACGGCTATACAAAACCTGGACACAATACAGACAGCATTCACACTCTGCTATACAAAACCTGGATAATACACAGACAGCATTCACACACTGTTATACAAAACCTGGACACAATACAGACAGCATTCATACACTGCTATACAAAACCTGGACACTACACAGACAGCATTCACACACAGCTATACAAAACCTGGACACTACACATACAGCATTCACACACAGCTATACAAAACCAGGACACTACACATACAGCATTCACACACTTATACAAAACCTGGACACAATACAGACAGCATTTACACACAGCTATACAAAACCTGGACACAACACATACAGCATTCACACTCTGCTATACAAAACCTGGATAATACACAGACAGCATTGACACACTGTTATACAAAACCTGGACACAATACAGACAGCATTCATACACTGCTATACAAAACCTGGACACTACACAGACAGCATTCACACACAGCTATACAAAACCTGGACACTACACATACAGCATTCACACACAGCTATACAAAACCAGGACACTACACATACAGCATTCACACACTTATACAAAACCTGGACACAATACAGACAGCATTCACACACAGCTATACAAAACCTGGACACAACACATACAGCATTCACACTCTGCTATACAAAACCTGAATACTACACATACAGCATTCACACACTGCTATACAAAACCTGGACACAATACAGACAGCATTCACACACTGCTATACAGAACTTGGATACTACACATATAGCATTCACACACTGCTATACAAAACCTGGACACTACACAGACAGCAATCACATACTGCTATACAAAACCTGGACACTACACAGACAGCATTGACACACACTGCTATACAAAACCTGGACACTACAAAGCATTCACACACACTGTTATACTAAACCTGGACACAACACAGACAGCATTCACACTCCGCTATATAAAACCTGGACACTACACAGACAGCATTGACACACACTGCTATACAAAACCTGGACACTACAAAGCATTCACACACACTGTTATACTAAACCTGGACACAACACAGACAGCATTCACACTCTGCTATATAAAACCTGGACACTATACAGACAGCACTCAGCTAATGACAGTTGAGATAGTCAGGATACATCATGTCAAAAGATTGACTTCCAGAGAAGATATTCTGTGGCATTTAAGGGTGATAAGAGAAACACTTTAAAGACTCCCTCAAGCCGTCCATGAAACACTTCAACATTGACCCAGAGTCTTTGAAAAATTAAATACAGGATTGCTCCACCTGTCAGAGTTTCATTCATGCTGGAGCTACAAACTTTAATTGTGAAAGAATTGTAGAGGCCATGAGCAAAAAGAATCCCAGAACTACAGTATGTCCCCTGTTGATCAAGCAATCCCAAGTGGCATATCCTATCAGGCAGTTTGGAGTACATATTGGCCCAAGTGGCATATCCTGTCAGGCAGTTTGGAGTACATATTGGCCCAAGTGGCATATCCTGTCAGGCAGTTTGGATTACATATCAGCCCAAGTGGCATATCCTATCAGGCAGTTTAGAGTACATATTGGCCAGATCTGCCATTCACATACTCATGGAACCAAACCAGTTAGTGATGTTATGGTTATCAAACTCCAAAACAATATTATCATTTGGTTTGTATAACTAGTATAAATTATATTACTTCTGATGCTGACCTGGACCATACAGTATAATTTGCAGGACTTCTGATGCAGACCTGGACCCTCCAGTATAAATTGCAGGACTTCTGATGCAGACCTGGACCCTCCAGTATAAATTGCAGGACTTTTGATGCAGACCTGGACTCTCCAGTATAAATTTCAGAATTCCTGATGCTGACCTTGACCCCCCAGTATAAATTGCAGTAATCCTGATGCTGACATGGACCTTCCAGTATACATTTCTGAACTTCTAAGTATGACCTAGACCCTCCAGTATAAATGCCTGAACTTCTGATGCAGTATCCAGTATAAAATACAAACTTTTCATGCAGATTTGGACTCTCCAACATAAAACTTTACTCAATATTTTGAGTAATAGATGTTAACTCCAGATTTGGAACTCTTGCTAAAAATTGACAAAAGCTGCATTTTAGATGAGCGGAATAATTTCAAGTAAGATTTGGAACTGAGTTGTATGAGGAAAGGCTTTGGAACTTCAGTGAGTAAATAAATTCTTGATAAAAGCCTGTGCATTTACTATAAGGTACATTGCTGGTCATCTCACTATAATGTTGTTGATGGTATCTAAGTACACCATCTCATTAGTTGAGTTGCCTAATTGGGCTACCTTATGTATTTGTTTTTAAAACAAGTCAATCTACAAAATACACAGACCCAGATCAGCCATTGCAAATCTGGATCTGTGCAATTTGTTATTAATAATCAGTAGAAGAAACAACACAGACCTGATATGCAGGTATGTTATACTGTAGCAGATCTGGATCTTTGTTTGCAGTTTGACTTGACTTATAAGTGAATAATATTGGTACACTATTCATACTATTACAGTTATATAATGTAAATTGAATCCATGACCTTACCTGCCTTATCAAATGGAATGTGTTATACTGTGACACCTTGTATAGCATGTTTTAATTCTGTGACCCCTTGTATGGAATGTGTTATACCTGTGACACCTTGTTTAGAGTGATTTCCAAGAGATAGGAATGCTATTCCATCTTCATAAAAAAATGTTCAGAATTTGATCAGCATTTTAAATAAAATGCTGATATTGCTGTTTTAATACATTTTAGTATGACAGACGTTTTGTACTACATTTTTGTACCCTGTATAATATTGGTACTGTTTTGAAAATCGATATTTTAATATACCTATTTTCTGTCGTGTGCAAAATGCAATGCTCTCCTATTATCTTAACATTTATGGAAGAGTTTAGTAACACGTGTCACCATTGCAGGATGCACAACATACAAGCTTAACAATAGAATTTTAATTAAATACTTATTGTTAAAATTTTAAATATATACTGAGTTATGAATTTTAAGTATATTTTAATTGAATTTTTAATACATAATAATAGAATTTTAAAAGTATATTTCATAATAGAAATTTTAAGTACTTTCATTATAATAAAATTTTAAATAAATACTTCATAATAGAATTTTTAATGTGTATTTAATGACAATGTTAAATACATACTTAATAATAGAATTTTAAAGATATACTTATTTTAGAATTTTCAAGACATAATAGAATTTCAAATGCATTTTTTAAAATACAATTTTAAATATGTACTTAATAATATTTTTAATGTATATGTATTTAATTGGTAATGGTGGTAAATAGTACCAGTACTTTAATTCAAATTTTCAACAAAGACTTTTAGATTATTATTAATGGTTTTGCAGAATGGATCTTCAAAGCTGTTGACTTGTTTGTAAATAATTTGTACTTGCCACCCAATTGCTGTCATTCCACAGTTGTACCATACATCCATTACAATATTTCACAAATGTAAGGAAAATATAAGAATCCTGATAATCTAATCTATGATTCTCAGTTGTGAACATTTTAATGTGAGGAATTTTTGCATGAGAATTGTTTTAATTGAAGGTATGAATAGGTATTTGTTTTTAGTGAATATTACTAAATATTGCTTGGCAAATTAGAAACAACATACTGCTATTAATAAAATGATAATTAGATCAGACCTCAAGAAACTAACATGTATACTGTTAAATGCATGCAAAAATAGGAATAAAGTGCAAGTAAGCATAAAAAGATCATACACACACCAAAGCATACATTTAAAAGAAAAAGAGCATACACAAACCTAACCATGTGCAAATAAACACATGTAAGAAAGAGCACACAGACACCTAAGCATATATGTGCAAATAAACACATGTAAGAAAGAGCACACAGACACCTAAGCATATATGTGCAAATAAACACATGTAAGAAAGAGCACACAGACACCTAAGCATATATGTGCAAATAAACACATGTAAGAAAGAGCACACAGACACCTAAGCATATATGTGCAAATAAACATGTAAGAAAGAGCACACAGACACCTAAGCATATATGTGCAAATAAACACATGTAAGAAAGAGCACACAGATACCTATGCAAATACATGCAAATAAACACATGTAAGAAAGAGCACACAGACACCTAAGCATATATGTGCAAATAAACATGTAAGAAGACACCTAAGCATATATGTGCAAATAAACACATGTAAGAAAGAGCACACAGATACCTATGCAAATACATGCAAATAAACACATGTAAGAAAGAGCACACAGACACCTAAGCATATATGTGCAAATAAACACATGTAAGAAAGAGCACACAGACACCTAAGCATATATGTGCAAATAAACACATGTAAGAAAGAGAACACATACATCTAAGCATATATGTGCAAATAAACACATGTAAGAAAGAGAACACAGACACCTAAGCATATATGTGCAAATAACCACATCTAAAAAAAAAGAGTATACACATTCTTTTCTAAAAAAAAGTGCATATCTGTGGAAAAGAAGTGCCAACTTTAAAACCTTTTTTGAAACTAATTTTGTTCCTCACAATGTGATTAAAATGATTTGTTGTCTACCTCATTCTGATTCTACTTTGATGTAATTAATCTGTTCATCATTCAGTTATATTTACATAGCATATAGTACACTGTTAAATTTATGTACCATAATGTATGCATTTTAATCACTAAGAAAATTTAAAACTTTGTATAAAAATCACTTTCAATAAAGATAATGTCATTGACGAATTTCAAAACAGATATATTTATTAATCTTTTACACTTGGGTATTAATTACTATACTTTCTAAGAGAAATGTTCTGCTTGGCCATGAATTTCTGGATTTTCCAAGAGAAATCTTAAGCTTAGCTGTGAATTACTAGATTTTCCAAGAGAAGTATTCTACTTGGCCATGATTTACTAGATTTTCCAAGAGAATTGTTATGCTGGGTGTTGAATGTCTGGATTTTCCAAGAGAAATGTTATGCTTGGTCATAATTATTGGATTTTCCAAGAGATATGTTATGCTTGGTCATATTTATTGGATTTTCCAAGAGATATGTTATGCTTGGCCATTAATTTCTGGATTTTCCAAGAGAACTGTCATGTTTGGCTGTGAATTACTAGCTTTTCCATAAGAAATATTCTGCTTGGCCATGAATTTCTGGGTTTTTTTCAAGAGAAATCTTAAGCTTAGCTGTGAATTATTAGATTTTCCAAGAGAAATGTTCTGCTTGTTCATAATTATTGGATTTTCCAAGAGAATTGTTATGCTGGGCGTTGAATGTCTGGATTTTCCAAGAGAAATGTAATGCTTAGTCAAAAATGTATGCTTGGCCATAAATGTCTGGATTCTCAAGAGAAATGTTATGCTTGGCCATAAATCTCTGGATTGTCCTGGAGTAATTAATTTTAAACTTCATTGAAGTGAATGACCAAAACTATTTTTGATAGACATTAGTAACATGATAACCAAGGAATTTGATCAGCCATTTCATATTTAATTGGTCTGGTTATGATAGTCACCAGGTTAAAATACCATAATGGACTAAAATTAATTTATCAGTTTTTTAAATATGTGCTTTTTACCAGTGAATAAGAAAGGAGAATTCTATTACTGATATTTTTTTGTTCAAAAATATACATGGCACAGCAGAACATAAACAGTACACATGAAATTGTAGTAGTTGAGACTATTAGAAATTGGCTTCTTCTGTCTATTATATGTAGTGTTAGCTAATATATTTGAGGATAAAATGAAAAGAAAATTTTCCTGAGTAAATATAATGGATATATTTCATCTTGTTGGTGAAAAACTATAGTATTTTCATTTATGGCTTAGCCAATCATGAAAATACAGAGTTTCTCAAACATTCAATGAAATAAATCGGTCATTTAATCAAAAAAGCCAATATCCATATCCTTTATATCTTTCAAATAATAGTATTATTCCTCACACAAATTATCAGGCGGTAAGCAGGAATTTAAGAGAACCAATTTGCATCCACTAAAGAGAAATTTTAATAAAACCTGATATTCTTACAATTCTGTAGAATATTATATGTTCAGTGGTCCTCATTTTGGCACACCATAAAATGCCATGCTTTGTTATGGTATATTGACCCTCAAAATGGCACTTAACCATAGCATGGCCCAACATGGTACAGTGATCCTCATTGTGGCACAATTTACTCTACCATAGCCCCACATGGTACAGTGGTTCTCATGTTGGCACAGCATAACACATAACCCTCAGGGTACAAACATTTCTAATGTGGCAAACCTTACTACATCATGGAACAATGTAACATACTGTGGCACTTTCTGGTACAGTCATCATCACTATGGCACAGGTAAACATGTCATTACCCTTCATGTGATACATTGGTCCTCACTATGGCACAGGTAAACATGTAATGACTCTTCATGTGATAGTGTTCCTCACTATGGTACAGGTTAACATGTAATGACTCTTCATGTGATAGTGTTCCTCACTATGGTTCAGGTTAACATGCCATGACTCTTCATGTGATAGTGTTCCTCACTATGGTACAGGTTAACATGTAATGACTCTTCATGTGATAGTGTTCCTCACTATGGTTCAGGTTAACATGTAATGACTCTTCATGTGATAGTGTTCCTCACTATGGGATAGGTTAACATGCCATGACTCTTCATGTGATAGTGTTCCTCACTATGGTACATGTTAATATGTAATGACTCTTCATCTGATAGTGTTCCTCACTATGGTACAGGTAAACATGTAATGACTCTTCATGTGATAGTGTTCCTCACTATGGTACAGGTTAACATGTAATGACTCTTCATCTGATAGTGTTCCTCACTATGGTACAGGTAAACATATAATGACTCTTCATGTGATAGTGTTCCTCACTATGGTACAGGTAAACATATAATGACTCTTCATGTGATAGTGTTCCTCACTATTGTACAGGTTAACATGTAATGACTCTTCATCTGATAGTGTTCCTCACTACGGGATAGGTTAACATGCCATGACTCTTCATGTGATAGTGTTCCTCACTATGGCACAGGTTAACATGTAATGACTCTTCATGTGATAGTGTTCCTCACTACGGGATAGGTTAACATGCCATAACTCTTCATGTGATAATGTTCCTCACTAGGGGATAGGTTAACATGCCATGACTCTTCATGTGATAGTGTTCCTCACTATGGTACAGGTTAACATGTAATGACTCTTCATGTGATAGTGTTCCTCACTACGGGATAGGTTAACATGCCATGACTCTTCATGTGATAGTGTTCCTCACTATGGCACAGGTTAACATGTAATGACTCTTCATGTGATAGTGTTCCTCACTACGGGATAGGTTAACATGCCATGACTCTTCATGTGATAGTGTTCCTCCTTCATGTGATAGTGTTCCTCACTATGGCACAGGTTAACATGTAATGACTCTTCATGTGATAGTGTTCCTCACTATGGTTCAGGTTAACATGCCATGACTCTTCATGTGATAGTGTTCCTCACTATGGGATAGGTTAACATGCAATGACCCTTCATGTGATACTGTGTTCCTCACTATGGCACAGGTTGAAATTCTATGGCCTCTCATGATTCATGATTTTCACTTTGGCACAACTTCATGTACCATGCCCCTCATGGCCAGTCTGTTGTGATATTGAAACAATTTTAAAAAGCTTTTAAGAAGTTGTTTTTGAACATTTTAAACTTCACAAATTCACAAAATGATTCTATTTTGAATTTATAAGGTATGGAAAATAGTTATAAATTTATTATTACTACTTGCTTGTGAAGAAAATATATAGATAAATGCCAGAACAAATTGAGAAATATGCGTAATTGTTATGCATTGCTGTGGTGTTTTGCATTATGATCTTTTGTTACTGATAAATCAGTGAATTTTACTGTTTTATTTAGTATTACTTGGGAATGTAGTTTAATGGCAGTTATACCGTATACAAGTTACACATTAAATATATCTTTCAGTTCTCAGGTTTTCAACTGATGGAAAAAGCAATAAAATAAAGCACAGTACATCTTATGGCTGCCAAGAACTGTACTGAGAGAACACTGTAGGAAACCTGTAATTGTTTTATTCTTTATTGGTGCAAAGAACTATATTCTACTGAGAGAACCATGTAAAAACCTATAATGATTGAACATTTTATGGTTGTTGTGAACTGCAATCCACTCCACTGAAATAATACTGTAAGAGACCTCTAATTATTGTACATTTTATGGCTACAATGAATTGCACTCCAAAGACCATAAAACAACTATGATTACTGTACAGTTTATGGCTGCCATGAACTGCAATCCACTCCACTGACAGAAAACTGCAAGAGAATCATATTATGGTACATTTCATGGCTGCTATGAGTTGCAATTCACTCCACTAAGAGAACACTGTAAAACTCTATTGTCCATCTTATTACTGTCATGAACTGCACTTGTGTGAGTGAAAAGTATAAGAGTCTTGTCACTAATGTAAGTCAGTATCATGGAACAAGGATGACAGCCAGTAGGGATATAAATAATCAATATCATGGAATGTGGAGGACATCAAGTAGGGATATACATAATCAATATCATGGAACATGGATGACAGCCAATAGGGATATACATAATCAATATGTATATAATCAATGTATTGGAATGTGGATGACAGCCAGTAGGGATACACATAATCAATATCATGGAATGTGAATGACAGTTAATATGGATATACATAATCAATATCATGGAACATGATCACAACCAATAGGAATATACATAATATCATGGAACATGGATGACAGCCAATAGGGATATACTTAATATGGAACATGGAGGATAGCCAACAGGGATATACATAATCAATATCATGGAAAGTGGATGACAGCCAAAAGGGATATACATAATCAATATGTATATAATCAATGTCATGGAATGTGGATGACAGCCAGTAGGGATATACATAATCAATATCATGGAATGTGGAGGACCTCCAGTAGGGATATACATAATCAATATCATGGAACATGGATGACAGCCAATAGGGATATACATAATCAATATGTATATAATCAATGTCATGGAATGTGGATGACAGCCAGTAGGGATATAGTCAATATCAAGAAACATGGAGGACCGCCAGTAGGGATATACATAGTCAATATCAAGAAACATGGAGGACAACCAGTAGGGATATAGTCAATATCAAGAAATGTGGAGGACAGCCAGTAGAGATATACATAATCAATATCAAGAAATGTGGAGGACAGCCAGTAGCGATATACATAGTCAATATCAAGAAATGTGGAGGACAGCCAGTAGAGATATACATAATCAATATCAAGAAATGTGGAGGACAGCCAGTAGTGATATACAGAGTCAATATCAAGAAATGTGGAGGACAGCCAGTAGCGATATACAGTCAATATCAAGAAATGTGGAGGACAGCCAGTAGAGATATACATAATCAATATCAAGAAATGTGGAGGACAGCCAGTAGCGATATACATAGTCAATATCAAGAAATGTGGAGGACAGCCAGTAGCGATATACAGAGTCAATATCAAGAAATGTGGAGGACAGCCAGTAGGGATATACATAATCAATATCAAGAAATGTGGAGGACAGCCAGTAGGGATATACATAATCAATATCATGGAATATGGATGACAGCCAATAGGATATATAACATGGATGACAGCCAATAGGAAACATGAATAACCACAAATAGGGATATTGCTATGACTCACAAAGTAAAAGTAAAACGGTTTGTAAAACAACTAATTTGATCATCAAAGTTATACAAGAAAATGTGAGAAGAACTTACAGTATTATGAAGTGAATCACAAACAATCATGAAAAATTCTATTAAAAAGTTTGAAAGAATGAAAAGTTCCACATAAATTTCAAAATTGGAAATGTGTAGTACTGGTCTGCCAAAAATTGTGACATTATCAAAATGGCATTGTTTCAGAACTGGAAATGCACTGGTTTGCCAAATATTCATAATATTATAAAAAGTACCTTCTCCAGAACTCCTTTGCAAAATTCCATCAGTTCAGAATAATGTTATAGTCTAATGAACTCATTCCATTTCCACTGAACAATCCCAATAAATGTTTTGCTTCTCAAATAATATCTAAGTACAAACATAAAGCACATCTACAGACTTCATGTTACAACTTATTGCTCAGTTCCTTTTTTACATTCACCTTCAAGAGTCTATCATGACTATATGTTACAATATACCCCATGATCTTTCTAACTCAATTTAATATTTCAAAATACCTATTCTTGTGACTAATCCAACAAATAGAATTAACTTAATTCCTTTAAGATACCACCTGACTAACCTGTCCAATAGGAAAAAGCCTGAATCTCATAAACATGTTTACTAATATATATAATTCTATTATTAGTATCTGTCAAGCATCTATTTATAGAGCCTATGCAAATTTTACTTTTTTATATCTTAAAATAGACCCTATGCACAAAAAAATCCAGCTATTGATAACCACTACAGTTTACAGCAATTAATAAAAATTACAAAAATTAGACAAATTCATGTTCCAGGATTTACAAAAAATATATATACCATTACATAACATTATACATATTCATTACCTTGGAGCTTGAATGACAGCAAATAGGGATAGACATAGAAGTTGGATTTCATCTTTCAATGCTCAAGCTGTATTATGCACTATGGTGTAAATTTTTGGGAATTAAACTTAAATCACTATTTTTGTACATGTATGTTGACATTCTTTTCTTTACATTCAAATTTTATAAAATGTAAACTGTTTTTCTTCCACTGATTTATTTGTATTAAGAGTTAAAAAATCACACTGAACTGATAAACTGACATTGTAATAGTGTTATTGGCATTTGTAACTAGTGTAAATTTTTTGTCAAATTTGTGACAGAATTGTACATTTTCATCTTGGTCTGAACCAAACTTTTGAGAAAGAATTGATTTGAACTGTTAACACTGGCAAGTAAAACACATAATTTTTTGTTGCAGTGGTTTTTTGTTGTAATATCTAGCAATCAGAATATTTTTCTAAACAGCTATTTATAAATTGGAATCTAAAAATGTTTACTCAAAATGTGTATTTTTCTTATAAGTGACAATTTTGTTCTTATTCATTTTCCTCTTATTGATTGTTTAATACCCATTTGTTCCAAGTTATTTGTTACTTGTAAAAAATATGTTCTGCAGAAATTAATTCATGATTACTGACACCTTTATGCCTGGTATATTTTTGGGATGTGTCAGTATCATGGCTTATATTAAAAAGATTCACACTCAGTCTCTCTTGTCCATACCATTTTCAACATATAAATACATATAGATAGTTCCCAAATGATGTCGTAAGAGGCCATATTTGTGGGAAGCATCGAGTGTACATGGCATTTGCAAGTTGGACTAAATTCAATGAAATCTCAAGATAAATTTGCAAAACATACATAGCGCAAAGAAGGCTTCTTGACCTATATTTTGTAATTTTGTCTCAGTGTGCATTATTCAGAATGAAAACTTTGGTGTTCGCACATATGAGAAACTGCCAGGTTGCCCATCATCCAGGTTAAATGGGTAGAATATCATCTGCTAGTGACATTTTCAGGAAGCATCTATACCTTGGCCAGTGTGGCTAAGTGGTCTAAGGTGCTTGCTTTTACTTTTCACTTGCAAAGTGTCATGGGTTCAATCCCCAGCTGGGTATGAAAATACTACTGGTAACTAGGTACAGTACAGTATGTATGAACACACTACTGGTAGGTACTGCAAGGCCAGTATGATATTATGAACACACACTACCAGGAATTGAACTAGGCCAAGTACAATATGTATAAACACAATACTGGTAACTAGGTTGATTGATTGATTGATTGCTATTTTACCGTGCATCAGCACTGTGAGGCTATATAGGGCCAAACATAATTTTATATCCTTTTACATTTAAAACTGGTAAAATAATTTTATCGATCAGCGATTGGAGTCCAAACAGTTAAAGGTAAAGCGATAAAAAAGTGAACGATGGTAAAGAATTCAAAGTTTCCAGATCAACGGGGTGTGCAAAAGTATGATAACGAAAACATATGATTGGCAATTAAAATCTATCGACTGAATAAATATAACACAAAACTGAACAAGGTGATAAAAAACACAAAACTGAACAAGGTGATAAAATAAAAGCTATTACTTATGATAAATGTTTGCTTCCTTAAGGAAGTCTATAATGTTGGTAATGTTAACTGTATCAAAGAGCTCCATCATGTCTTGCACAACGTAGTAATGATTACACGTAGGTTGAAGATCGAAGCATTCCAGCATAAAGTGCTTAACAGTGAATGGTTCATTACAAGCTATGCACTCTGGTGGGTCTTCTCCTTTTAATATGTAGGAGTGTGTTAAATAAGTATGACCGAGTCGAATTCTTGCAATGACTACCTCCTCTCTACAGACGGATCTGTAGGAAGGGGTCCATTCTCCTAAGATTGGCTTGATGGCATGAAGTTTGTTATTCACGGCATCATTCCACGATGCCTGCCATTTCTGACGTAAACAGTCTTTGATACAACGTTTAAAATCAGTATAGTGCTTTAAAATCAGTTGGTTCTAGTAATAGGGCCATTTTAGCAGCACGGTCTGCTTTATCATTACCTTTAATTCCTACATGGCTGGGTAACCAAAAGTATACTATATTGTGGGAGGTACTCAGCTCAGTATGCCTAAGGAGAATATTTGCTAATAATGGATTCTCCAGTTTTGTTATGTAGTGACTGAAGTACTGATAGTGAGTCAGAGAATATTATGCTATTTGAAATACACTTACTTGCAATGTATTGCAAAGCAAGGTCTATTGCTCTAATTTCGGCTGAAAAAATTGACATACCATTTGGCAAGCGAACTTTGGTTGTGTGTTTTTCACTTACAAAGGCTGCAGCAGCCTTTTCCTCATCTTTTGATCCATCAGTATATATTTTTGTATACTTTTCAAATTGTGAGAGGAGTTCATGGTAAGAGTTGTGGAAAATGGAAGGGTTTGTCTCCGATTTTTTTCCATCATGTAACGTAAAAATTACCCTTGGTTGCTGAAGTAGCCATGGGGGTGTTTCGGAGATGTTGGCTTTCAGAATTTTTGAAAATTCAATTTGAGTACTTTCGAGAAATTGTGGTAACTAGGAAAAAGTCCAATACAGTATATATATGAATACACTACTAACAAGTTAACTAGGCCCAGTACAGTATACATTACTCATAAGTAAACTATGCCATTACCATTATACATGTCGTATATATGAGCAAACTACAAGTAAACTAGACCCAGTACAGTATGTATGAACAAAGACTTATAAAAATGGTACTAACAAATGCCTGGCTTGGTGCTCAGCATTACGAGTTTAGTTTTTAAGACAGGCCTGCCTGGTGTCGGGATAAACTGCCACACTGCAGACATCATAGCAAAATGAATGAAAATTATTAAAGCTATGTTAAAAATCCAAGTCACACACACTAACGCACACACTTTTTTTGATGTTTGGAGCTCTCCACTTTGGAGGTTCATGCTTTCCCGTCATTGTCATGTTGTATAAAAATTGTGTAAGATCTATTTTTGAGGCCTATTTAAGCCACAAATTTAAGTGGACACTAAACATGTACTGTTGTTCTAACTTTTTAATTCTCTTGACAGATTAAAGCAGATTCTCAACTCTAAAAACATCACCTGGTTAGCAATAGATTTCTTTGTGAGTTTTGACTAAAAAGAGACATATGAATATTATGATGAATATAGTATGTAGAAACACCACAATAAGAAAATGAGGCCAAGTACAGTATGTCCGAACACACTACAGTATAACTTGGCCAAGTACAGTATGTCTGAACACACTACAGTATAACTTGGCCAAGTACAGTATGTCCGAACACACTACAGTATAACTTGGCCAAGTACAGTATGTCCGAACACACTACAGTATAACTTGGCCAAGTACAGTATGTATGAACATACTACTGTAAGTAAATTGGTCTCCAGTACAGTACCTGTATGTAAGAACACTACTGGTAAGTGAACTAAGACCAGTAAAGTACATACCAGTATAAACACACAACTGGTAAGTTTACCAAGTCCAATACAGTATGTATGAATACACTATTAACAAGTGTACCAAGTCCAATACAGTATGTATTAATACACTACTAACAAGTGAACCAAGCCAGTATGGTATGTATGAACACACTACTGGTAAGTGAACTAGGTCCAGTACAGTATGTATGAATACACTACTCATAAGTAAACTCCCATTACCATTATACATGTAGTATATATGAGCAAACTACAAGTAAACTAGACTCAGTATGTATGAACACACTACTGGTAGGTACACCATTGCCAGTATGGTATTATGAACATACACTACCAGGAATTGAACTAGGCCAAGTACAAATGTATGAACACACTACTGGTAACTAGGCCCAATACAGTATGTATGAACACACTACTGGTAGATACACCAAAGCCAGTATGGTATAATGACCATACACTACCAGGAATTGAACTAGGACAAGTACAATATGTATGAACACACTACTGGTAACTAGGCCCAATACAGTATGTATGAACACACTACTGGTAGGTACACCAATGCCAGTATGGTATTATGAACACACACTACCAGGAATTGAATTAGACCAAGTGCAATATGTGTGAAAACCTTGGAAAATGCTGCACTTGCTACTGATGAATATTCCTTCACTCAAAATTTTTTTGGATTCACTCTTTCCTTTGTTACTTTGAATAAGTTGCGATTTGTAACATAGGTTTCATCTCACTGTCTCTTCCAGTAATATAAAAATATCAAATCATGATATATAAGTACCAGTATTCTTGGTTTCATCTCACTGTCTCTACCAACAATATGAGAATGTCAAGTCATGATGTACACTTACTGGTTCTGGTAATCTACATTTCATCTCAGTATCTCTACATTTCAGCCATTGCATAAAAATATTTTTACTAGCCAAGGAACTTGTAGAACCTTGAAATCAAAATGCAATGAATCCTCAAATCATTGTTTCAAAAACTTTAAAGTTCCACATCATTGCATTTATCTTCAAAGTTATAACCAAGACACAACTAATGAGTACCTTACCCCCAACCCTGTCAACAGGACTGTGATCCTCCCATCATGATACATACCAAATTCATCTTTATTTCTTCTGTTTTTATGTGTGACATGTGCCACACCCTTGAGCCCTTATGTGACATGTGCCATATAAGTCCTTATGTGACATGTGCCATATAAGTCCTTAGGCAAATGTGACATGTGCCACACCCTTGAGAACTTATGTAAATGAGACATGTGCCACATCCTTGAATCCTGATGGAAATGTGATATCTGCCACACTTCAAGTCTTGGTTTAAGTGTGACACATGACACACCCCTGAATCCTGATGTAGACACATGTGCCACATCCTCAAGACCTTATGTAAATGTGACATGTGCCACACCAAGTCCTGATGTAAATTTGATGTGCTACACCCTTGAATCCTTATCTAGCTGTGACATGAGCCACAACCTTGATTTCCTTGTGTACATGTGATGTGCTACAACCATGACTCCTTATGTAAATGTCATGATGTAACTGTGACATGTGCCACATCCTCAAGTCTAGATATAAATATACACTAATATACAGTGCATTTATTAATAGCTCAAGTACAAAATGTAAATAACTGTGATCCATAAATGCAAAGTTTCATATAAGAAATGGTTTGCATACATTTATCATCAGAGAGACAGATTCTGGTACCAACATTCACACCCCACCCCCAAAACATTATTTGTTACAGGATATAATGACTGTCAAAATTCTGTGACATATAGATGGACAAATGGATGAATACACATTTTACATCCCAAGTCAAGTCAAATGAGAGAAACTGAAATGGGTGACAAGTGTATAAAAAAAAAAGAGAAAAAGAATTCATATATGTATATTTATGGCATCAATATAAGGTGTGAATATCATCCATTCATGATTAGAATAAACTTTTATTACAAAATGAACTGACAGCTGATTGAAAAATCACAATGATACAATAATATCTGGAAAAATGATAATAAATACTGACAAAAAAGTTAATGACATTGATTTTGTATTATTTTAATATTGTAATAAAATATTAGTTATATTTCAAAGAACAACTTCTCTTTAAAAAATCCAAAGTGAAAGATTGCATGAACATACCAAATGAAACTTGGCTTGAAAGCTGCTGGTGACTTCACAACAATGGTCATGCTTTGCTAAACAGTTGCCAGGTCCTTCAGCATACTTACTTGGAATTTAAGTTTCACTTGCGTTTCTAAATGAGGCTTAGAAGTAATTGCAAAAGTTGCAATTTTAAGCTGATCTAAACCCAAAATCAACCAGGTGAGTATTTACAATATATTGGGCCATTCCAGGTGTATTTTTCCATTGATAGAAAGATTCATGGCATATTGGGCCATGCCAGGGGTATTTTTCCATTCATGAAAGATTCATGGCATATTGGACCATTCCATGGCCACTTTTCCATTGATGGAAAGATTCATGGCACAATAGGCCATTCCAGGGTATTTTTCCATCAACAGAAAGGTCCAAGATAGCAAGCTGAACAGAAAAATGTATATATAGTATTTCATAAACAAATTACTTAGCCAAGGGTGTAGGACT
Organism: Potamilus streckersoni; assembly: GCA_016746295.1. Lineage (NCBI taxonomy): Eukaryota > Metazoa > Mollusca > Bivalvia > Unionida > Unionidae > Potamilus > Potamilus streckersoni. The sequence goes on along the minus strand of JAEAOA010001585.1, from coordinate 414,696 downwards.
ATAATCTGCTAAACATATGAAAGTATGTTCAAAATGTCAAAAACTACTTTCTGTGTCCAATTTTATCCACAAATAAATGCTAGAATGGCCATACCAATAAAGAATTACTAACAAGGTTCAGTGAAACATTATTTACTGCCTTTGAGTTATGTGTTTGCTCAAAAGATTTAACTTCCTGCTGATGCATTGCTGCCACCACCCACATCAGCAACATTATTTTTCACTTTTTTTCTCCTATAAAATGAAAAGGAATATTTTTGTGAAGGCTCTTCAACACACAGACAGGTAGTTCAATTTACAACTAGAGAAAGTGTCAAGTCTGCTAATTATCAGAATCATGAAAAATTAGCTGCTGATAGGAAATAATGAAACACTTATGTAGTAAGAATTAGGACTAATTAGTTTCTTATTCTTTCAACGTCAGCTTCTAGTTTCTAGGAAATTTATTCAGCATAATTTTCTTAAATCATAATTCAAAAGTTAGTTCCATATAAATAAGAAAAACAAATCTTCAAAAATCAATTATATTAAAATTCTACATGGACCATATACAAAGTTTTAAAATCAATTACAATAATGAGGTAATTAAAAGATTTTTAACAAACAATGCACATTTTCCCCACAACATTTACACCTCTGTATATGTAACATTTGAGTTTTTCAAGTCTAGCAAAATATTATGATTTTCTTATTCCAATTCAGAACTCGTGTAAAGTATACAATTTAAAGATCATTCTTGAAGATTTCTGAAGGAACAGCATATGATATACAGCAATTCTGAAATTCTAATGGCTCTTGTCAGACTTTTTCCACAAACATTAATGTGACAGCCATATAGTTACAAAATTTAATATAACACCATTAAAGGAGATTTAACAAGCTGGGATCAAAAGAAAATATGACATACATACATAAATTATTAAATGCAATGGAATACAATATTTACAGTTCTAGATTTGCAGCCATTTTAATTCTAGTATTAGCCATCCATGATTAAAGATTACTCTTATATAAATTATTCCTATAAAACATTTTTTATCATAAAACTATACCACAAAAATTCCACACCAAAACCAGTATTTTATTCCAATCCAATGTTTTAGAAAATATTAACAGACAACAAGCAGACTAGCTACCTCAAAAAGTACACCTATAAAACTGGCATTTCCATTAAAGCCTGGTTGCTGTGAAGCTTTATTTGATCAAGCCTCACTGCTAGTATCTTATTTAATCTGGGCCTGGTTTTCACGTTTTCCTCTAACCATACAATGTCCTGATACACTGCACAGGGCATGAGTGACTGATATGCTGTCTATTATAAGACCACAAGATGTGTTTACAAACCTATTCTGTCTCGTGTTTTATGGAGTGCTGAAATAAGTATTACAATACAATAACCAAACAGACTTAGGTACACATCTACTAACTGCCCAAACTTAGTTTTCTCTCCATTAATTTTAGTCAGCAACATTTTTACTCACTGCCTGCCAAATAAACAATCTGCAAACTAGACTTGGTGAGAGCTAAATTTTGTTTTGTCAAGGTATTTATCTGGCAGTACAATGGCAAAACAAATCAAATACATGTTGATATAATGATATTTGGCAAATATGACAGATTCTGGATGCTCAAAATGTTTACAAGTCACAGCCTTTGATTTACTGGTCATGTCCAGAAATTACAGGAAGTCATACAACATCTCAAGATGAATTATACACATGTAGATGTAAACAAGATATAAAATGATTGTAACATATTAATGATTAATGTATATTATAAGTTTTACTTTACAGAAATATCAATAATGATTTTATATGGATAAAAATGAAAAACAAATCCTACACAAAGATGAAATATACAATCTACATTATGAAACCAAACTTGTTAAATGTTAAAAATCAACCTTCTCTTTTCATCTCTGTAAATTAGTCTAACCAGTTCTGCAGAGCAATGTATCTCAGCTGTGAATGTTACAAATATGCAATGAGAAACAAACTTAAGGCATATACAAAAATAATGCGAGTTTTCTTCCAAGTTGGATATGGCAAAAATGATAGGCATATTTGCCTAGAGGAAAATATGATTTTTGACAAACCAGACATGATTTTCAAAAAACAATTCTCAGTAATCTTATTTACAAACTCAAAGAATTTCTTGGCACCATGATACATGCCCATAACCAATATAAACAATGAACCAGTCTTGCTTAATGCTCATGGAAACGTAAACAATGAACCAGTCTTGCTTAATACTCATGGAAACCATCACCTTGGGACAGTTTATAAGAAGAGATTAAAAAGTTAAGTCAATAGAAGATAAATAACCATACCTGCAGAATAATAAACTGACCAACAATAGTTAGTGTATGGTTGTGTTATGAATCCTTTGACAAAATCCATTAGGCTAATCAGCTAAGATAGAATAGATGAAGTGAAGCAGCTCTACTTGTTCCAAGTTAGGAAACTCAAAGAGATGTTTAGATGAAAGAAAGTCATTTTTATTCAAGATTAGTGTCTATATCATGACCAAAAGTAATTTTTTTCAATGCTGTATTTTATTCCATTTTTATTTTGATAGCTTTAATAATGTTAAAGTATGATTCATTTTTTTTATGGTAAAAAATGTAAAGATGTAGCTCTGGTTCAGGGAATGATAAGCCACTGGCAATGTCCAGCAAAACTAAATTTTAAAATTCCCAGCTGACAGAGTCTGACTTTGTAAAAGCACAACAGCAATGGATATCATTCTATTTTTTGCACATACTACAAACACTGGTTTTTTTTTTGTTTAGTCATTAATTTATTTCAACTAATATAATGGATTATTATTATTATTAGTTCTTTTCTTTCTACAAATATGAGCAATAATATTTTTCAAGCTATTTGAAGGCCAAAGTATTTTTCCAACAACCCTAAGCCCAGCAACAGAAAACTAAATAGCCTGACCATAAGTCATTCTGGAGTGTACACTATCCATCATGATAGTAACATCACCCAGAATTACGAAAATGTGTGAATGCAAAGCTCAATTCTAAAAATAGGTAACATGATAAACAGTTCGAACTACCATATATGCTCACTTATAAGTCAAACTGCAAACTACAGACCCAGATCTGCTCTCTGCATAATGTACCAGCAGATCTGGGTATGTGCAGTTTGTTGTCAGTAGAACAAATAGCACAGACACTGATCTGCAGGTGCATTATCCTATGTCAGCTCTGTCTCTTTGTTGCTTGCTGTTTGAATAGATTTAAGAAGAAGCAGAAAGATGACTTTCTATGCTAAGACGAACTCTAATGACACTTGCATCACCTTTACCCCAACGATTGAACCACTGATAGCAGATAAAATCTAGTTACAGTATTCCAATGGATTTTAAAGACAAAAAGAGTAGTTTTTTTAACTTTATATTGTTGTAGTTGTAATTATGTGAATGTGTTTACATGTCTGTGTGTGGTGATATTTGATAATGTCAAGTCTTCCAATCATTTTCTGCCTGACAATGTACTACATGCTTTACACAATACATATTTTATTTTATTCAAATTTGAATTTCCAGTAATTTTCTGTATGCTTATAAAAGTCCCGTTATCAATTGTATGACAAACTACCATACATACGACCATTTTTGGGACCTCAAAGCAAAACACCTCCACAAAAAATATCATAATGTATTTGTATGTCATATCAGATCACTTCCTATTCAAAACTCAACATAAAAAGAATGTATTTTTGTATTTATTGCATACCTGCTCTTGTATGCTTCCCAAGTATCTATAGTCTGGTTGAAATCCATAATAAATTGGGACTTATTAAGATCAGATTTGGTGCATCTGAGATTAACATCGTATCAATATTGGTGAAAACATCTAAATAGTTTACCGCCTATGTGTCCAATATGAAAATAGAAATTACAAATCTACATTGAACACCATAACTATGGTTTGTTATAAACAGTATTATTTTACTAAGAACACAGCAGCAGGAGATTCACAACTTGAAAAAGGAAATCTTAATGTACAGGTTTAGGATGTGTAAAACAAAGAAAAAAACTTAATGTACACCCCCTACAGGTTTGGGATGTGTAAAACAAAAAAAAACGTAATGTACACCTCCTACAGGTAAAGGATGTAAAAAAACCCAAAAAACTAATGTACACCTCCTACAGGTTTGGGATGCGTAAAACAAAAAAAAACTTAATCTACACCTCCTACAGGTTTAGGATGTAAAAAAAAAAAAACTAATGTACACCTCCTACAGGTTTGGAAATGTCAAGTAAGCCTGATGTGTCCTATCACATGTCATAAAGTTAACAAATGGACACAAGAGCAATGTTGGCTAAGTGGATAGTGTACTGTAGTCAAAAGGATGTTTTTTTTTTATCCAGCCAATAGATCAGCCTAGGCTGGCCAATGCATTGAACTGTAGATCAAGGCAGGCTATTCCAAATGCCTAGTCACTCTATAGCCTATTTGTGTTGCTGTGCCATAAAAACCAAACAATGATATTGCTATTATTGCCATTGACAATAAGACAAGTAACCCTAGCGTATCATCTTTTGGGATATAGAAATCCTATTATATCATAGTTTTACCTGAATGCAGAATATATAAATTTTAAAGACACCAAATCTTAATGTTAGCAGCAATGCTAGTCAGAAAGTCTATTTACTGGCATGAAATAATGAGTATTTACTAAAATAAGATGTGGATCTTCATCAGCCCCTATTCATGTAATCTGCAGATTCAGAGTGGCTGCACAAAAAATATGTACCAGCATATTAATACTTCAAAGATATCAATCAAAATGTATGTACCTTATATACTGATAACCAAAAAATATATAAAAAATTGATCTTCAAACCAAATGTTCAGTTTCCAATTGACCTTAATGTCAAGTGTAGCAGGTGAATGGACATAATGGACAAATGGCTGGACAAGGGTAACAATCAGTGCTTCTACCAGATTCCTAGTAGGATATAACAAAATTAGAAGCATGGACTCTTGGGTCTATGCTCAAATGAAAAACCTGGACATCATCTGTCTTTCATATGAGCTGACAAAGCAGGCTTGTTTGTGTAATCCATTGAAAGCTTTCTCCAAACAAAATATTGTTAATTTTCCCTATTTTATTACTGCCTGATAAAAATTCTTTCCACAAATAAAGGTACAAATATAATGCACATATCTCATCCATGATCTTCTTCATATTAACTAATTTAACAAGTCTTATTAAAATTAGATGAGAAAAATAATGTTGAAACAAGCTCAGCCAATCAGATCCATGATCAGATCATTATTACTCCTAATTCTTCCTCATTATTACACCTTGTCCATGATCTTGCGCATATTCCAATTTTGATCAAAACAATTAGCCTTTAGTTTCGTAATAAATAAATAATTATTCACAATTTTAAAATTTCAATGAATGACTATACCAGACAAAGAAGCCACCTAAAAGTGACCTCTTTGTCTGTATCACTAATATCGGCTTGATAAACAAGAAAATGTAACTTCAGTTAATGTATTACTTCTGCAACTATCAATGAATCTCACAGAAGTGTATTTGTTGTACATTAACAATCAACAAATAATGACTGGTTATTAATTTGTAAAAACTGAATTTCACTTCAATACCAAAAAAAACATGAATTTGTAAATAAGAAAAAAGGAAGGAAAACAAAAATGTAAAAACCTCTTAACACAATCATGTTTTGAAAAACATAATGCTACTTTGCTTACAAACTTTAACTTGCAAGAAACTAAAAGCCATGTTATTGGTATATGATCAAATAAGCAAACACCAATATCCCTGTAAAGACATGTAAACCTAATGATAAATGTTTCAAATATTTTATTCTCTTATTTCTCAACACATCTAATTTTTTTTATAAAAATCATAAAATATATTGAGAAAATATTAAGCAATTACCTTTGCCAAATATTTTCTACTGAAATGATTCAGCATTGTTTCAAGTGCTGCACAGATACTAGCAAATTATCACGAGGGAGGTAACCCCTCTAAAGAGTTTTTCAGATAAAATTAATGTGGATTTTTTACATAAGCTTCAATGGAATTTCAAGGTCAAAAAGCCAGAAAAGTATCTTTTTACTGAAATTAATTTTATTTTTAACAACATAGGATGACATCATCTTTGAAGAGATGGAAAGCAGATAACCAGCACAGTACCATGTATAACTGACTACCTAATACACAAAGTACAGACCCGATCTACAACTACAAGCATAATGCAGTAGCCTAATCAGGGTTGATGCTTTTTCTAAATGAACGACCAGCATATACTAGTAAATATGGATTTTCAAACTGGAATAAACAATGTTCTACAGAAACGAAAACCGCAGTTCAAAAGAATACTTCTTTTAACTGGAAAGAAGAAACCATGCATATTAATGTTGGAACACTTGGTAAATTAAGTATAAATTAAGTTTTAAAAAACCAAAAAACTATGCCAATGTAAAATGCGGTCATCTGACTGTTTAAAACAATACTACTACATGCATGATCAAAGTGCTTTCAAGTCCACTTCTTACACAGTCTTTTAGTCCAAGTGAATAACATCACTGAAGCGGCTGTAGCCAATAACACCAAAAGAATACAAATAATTATTTGTGGTTTAGTTCAGCTCTTTGAGGATTATTTACCTGACAAGCATTTCTGAGACTTTAAACAATGTTGATACAGTGGTCTTGTCCTAAAATCAGTGAAGTGTGAGCTTTATTAGTTTGCTCTAATTAGTGTATATACTACTGTTTCATTAATTATAGTCATTCAAGCATTGTTCTGGTATTTCGGAGGTTTGTTCCTTTGGATTAAGAATGCATGGAAAATATAAAAATATACTTTCAGGTGGAATCAAATTATTCAACAACAGTTGCATTCAAATGAAGGTTCTATTTTTGAACAGGTATTCAAATTAATTTTCATATAGTATTTTTTATTATTCTTTCTTTTATTTTCAGTGCTGGTAGTGTCTGAATACTTATGCTTTTCTTATTTCTCTCTTTCCTTATTTATCTCCTATCAATTTAAGGCAGTCAGTTGAAATTACCTCATTGTGACATGCATTGGAACAATATAAAATGCTTTTTAATTCTTTTTTCAAATTGTTAAAATAAAACAAACCCATTTACAAACTAACGTTTTACCTTCAAAATTATAGCACTGACATTGATTTATCCAAAAAAGGTAGCTTTGTTGGCTAATTTTTCATTGGGTCTTTAGATCATGGTTCTTGGCAACAACAAAAACCACGAAAAATGGACCCTTTTAAATTTTTTTTGATACTATTGGAATATGAATTTGTAAACTAGACAATAATAAAAAAAAAACTTTCCTAGTGTCCTGATTGCCAGTATGATGACAAACTAGAGGTGATGGAACAATTGTGCAATTTGAAGTGACTTGATATGATTGGGCAGTTAGGATCAACAATACTGCTAAGTATCAATATAACCCAGAAATATTTATTTACTTTGTGATCGGTCAACTAACCAAAGAAAAAATAAAGCTGAATGTTTTACCTGACAATTTTTCAAAGACATGATTTGTAAAAATAAATTTTAATATATTTTTGAATGACTTTCTTGAAATGCAATATGTACTGAAGATTACATTCAGAATTAGAAATATTAAAGGATATGATGCCTGTAGTACACTGCCCTGCCCAAACACCATACTGAGAGTACACAGCACTGTCCAAACACCATACTGATAGTACACATCACTGTCCAAATACCATACTGATAGTACACATCACTTTCCAAATACCATATTGATAGTACACAGCACTATCCAAATACCATACTGATAGTACACAGCACTGTACAAATACCATACTGATAGTACACTGAGGTGTCTAAATAACATACTTATAGTACACAGCAGTGTCCAAATACCATACTGATAGTACACAGCACTGTCCAAATACCATGATAGTATAAATCACAATCCAAATACCATACTGATAGTCCACTGCATTGTCCAAATACCAGTTTGAAAGTACACTGCACTGTCCAAATACCATACTGATAGTACACAGCACTGACCACAGACCATACTGATAGTACACTGAAGTGTCTAAATAACATATTGCTAGTACACAGCACTGACCAAATACCATACTGACAGTACACAGCACTGTCCAAATACCAAAGCACTTAAAATGATGTCATCACATCAATCAAATGTCTGCAAAGTAATTAAAATGATATCACATCCATTTCATGACTGCAACACAATTAAAATGTCATCACATCAATCTCATGTCTGCAGAGCAATTAAAATGTCATCACAATAATCTTGTGTTTGCAAAGCAATTAAAATATCACATCAACCTCATGTCTGCAATGGATTTAAGATATCACATCTCATGTCTGCAAAGTAATTAAAATGATACCACATCAATGTAGTGTCTGCAAAGTAATTAAAATGATACCACATCAATGTAGTGTCTGCAAAGTAATTAAAATGATACCACATCAATGTTGTGTCTGCAAAGTAATTAAAATGATACCACATCAATGTCGTGTCTGCAAAGTAATTAAAATGATACCACATCAATGTCGTGTCTGCAAAGCATTTAAGATATCACATCAATGTCATGTCTGCAAAGCATTTAAGATGATATCACATCAATGTCATGTCTGCAAAGCAGCTCAACAAGAAAATAAACTAATAAAGGGTATACATGTAAGTATTACTCATTTAGTTCCAACTTCACAATATATTTCATTAACTGCATTTAATTCTAACCTTCTGTATGAACACATACATATCCATTTTTTAACATAGTTTTACAATTCTATGATGGAAGCATTTAAAAAATAATAAATTAATGGATTTCTTTCTGAAGCTGCATGATTTTAGAATCCTGTTGAGAGTGGTAACATTCTGACTTGAAATTTGTGCTTTTCCTCCTCTTGTGTATCCATCATCTTTTGCCCTGTAAAATACAGATATACCCATTAAATAATTTTCTAAGTTGTTATATCAACATTTCTTGTTTATATACTGACACATTTTAAATTTCAAAATGCTCCTAAAAATACAGGTATCTTCTGAAAAAAACTCATTTGTTTTTGTAAAACAGATGTGTCCCCACTTCAGACAAAAAGTCCAAGTACTAGAAAGTTCATAAATATAGAAAGAAAAAAAATTTTTAAAAACTGCTGGACGGACATAAACATCACATGTCATCTACCAAATTTCACTGGTCTACCTCAAGTGGTTTATTTTATTCATGCTAGCAAGGTTTTTTAAGTCTATTTTCAAAAGGATTAAAAAATGTGTAAAAAAAATATGAATGCTAAAACAACCTGAAAATCTAATTAGGTCACTCCCATATGCATACCAATATGGCTACAAAATTTTATTTGCTTCCCATAATGTATGTAAATTATGCTAACAAATTGTTTATCCAAATAAATCTGGAGTTTAAAAATGTTCATAAATAATTAATGGCCTGGAACAACAGTAAATCGTAAATAAAAGTCATTTACCAGCAAATATTCACTTGTCCACATTAAGTGGTTTTTGCTGAATGTTACCTTATTAGGATGGACATGACCAGGGTCATAATATTAATAAAATCCTACAAATAGTACAGAATGTGCTGCAGAATTAACACTGAGAGTGCTATTAGAACTGAGCAGAGAACTGGTATAAGATAAAATTAAACAATCTGTACAATATATCATAAATTTGCTAAATCCATAACATGGAAAAAACAACAAATGCCCAAACTTGCCTGAGTTTGCTCACCTATATGCCATCTTAAAGCAGTGGCATAAAAATAGTACATAATATTCAAAACTTGCTATTGGCACATCCAGATTGTTAGATCTTTTATCCATGCCTGAACATTCTGATTTAAGAAATTATATTTAATGTGAATTTAAGTCTTTTAAACAAATTTAATTTAGATGAAAGGTAGCAAACAAATAAAAAAAATAAACAAAGGAACTGAACAATGAAAAATAATACATGTATCCAAATTTAACCAAAACAATTTTTAAACACAAACTCAATGGACATGAACACTCCAATGCAAAGAAAATATAAATTAAACACACATTCTAGTTACAATCATAATGCATAGCAGAAATGTTCTGAAATTCTGCTTATTTACTTACAACAACTAATTCACACAGAAGTTAGAAAAAATATTGTTAATAATAAGGAACATGGCAACTACATTGATCTGAAAATAAAATGGCTGGCTGAACCTAAAATATATTTTGATAACAATTCTACAGTTGCTTACTAAGGGAACAAATGGTTACATTAAGGATTCTTACAATAATTCTAACTAATAGAACTACATAGCTCATTAAAATAACCAAGGGTCCTTACAACAATTATGTTTGACAGAACTAACTGTAAAGTCAATGATGTCCCACCCAGTCACATTCTGGCACCAGGCTGACCAGTCCTAAAACTAACCTTTTAATACTGAGCGCCAAGCAAAGTAGCTGTTATTACTATTTTTATAAGTTTTTGGTATGACTCAGCCAGGGCTCAAATCCAGGACATCCAACATCTGAGGCAGATGCTTTCATTACTAGGCCATTCTACAGAAATGGCATGTAAGGACAATGAATAAAGTTAAAGAGGGTCATTTCAACAACTCTGACAAAAATGATACACAGAGTCAGTGAATAAAGTGACACAGGGTCATTTCATCAACTCTGACAGAAATGACATACAGAGTCAGTGAATAAAGTGACACAGGGTCATTTCAACAACTCTGACAGAAATGACATACAGAGTCAGTGAATAAAGTGACACAGGGTCATTTCATCAATTCTGACAGAAATGACACACAGAGTCAGTGAATAAAGTGAAAGAGGGTCATTTCAACAACTCTGACAGAAATGACACACAGAGTCAGTGAATAAAGTGACACAGGGTCATTTCATCAACTAAGACAGAAATGACACACAGAGTCAGTGAATAAAGTGACACAGGGTCATTTCATCAATTCTGACAGAAATGACACACAGTCAGTGAATAAAGTGAAAGAGGGTCATTTCAACAACTCTGACAGAAATGACACACAGAGTCAGTGAATAAAGTGACACAGGGTCATTTCATCAATTCTGACAGAAATGACACACAGAGTCAGTGAATAAAGTGAAAGTGGGTCATTTCATCAATTCTGACAGAAATGACACACAGAGTCAGTGAATAAAGTGACAAAGGGTCATTTCATCAACTCTGACAGAAATGACATACAGAGTCAGTGAATAAAGTGAAAGAGGGTCATTTCAACAACTCTGACAGAAATGACACACAGTCAGTGAATAAAGTGACACAGGGTCATTTCATCAATTCTGTTTGACAAAACTGACATGTAGAGCCTATAACAGAGGGTAAGTACAACAATTCTATTTGAAAGAACTGACCTGTTGGGTCAATGAACCCAGTTTCTCAGTGTCTTTGTCTGACTGGAAAATATTTGGTCAAATTGCTTCCCATGATATCAGTCTGATTAGAATATTACAAATACTTATGTAGTTTTTCTGTTAGTTTCTCTGACAAAGGTAAATGTTGTTTTGTTGAAAATTTGACTTCTACATAAAATGTATGCATACTGATATCAGTGTTTACAAGGATTTAATATTTTACACTGAACACAGACATCAAGGTTGGACTATTTTACACTGAACATAGAAATCAAGGTTTGTCTATTTTAGGCCAAACACAGTCATAAAAGGTATGACTACTACACACTGAACAGACATCAAAGTATGACTATTTTACACTGAACAAAGGCATCAAGGTTTGACTATTTTACACTGGACATCAAGGTTTGACTATTTTACACTGAACACAGACATCAAGGTTTGACTATTTTACACTGAATATTATACAGCAAAACAGAGACATCTATGGTCAACAATATTTTATAATAAACACAGACATTTAAGTTAAATTTATTTTGATAAAATATTCAAAGCAGGAGAAATTTTATAATACAGTTATAAAAAAAAACAATGACACATGCATGGTAATGACATAAACTTGCATGCCCTTTGATCCTAAAAAATATGAAGGCAGACAGAGATGTCTTCTTACTATGTGTTTCTTACTAATATCACATTGGCAAAAAGGAGGTAAAACCATAATGCATTATATTACAAATGGCAATCACTGGATTAGTATCAAATGCTTCTTCAACCACTTTCAAGTACCATGCACTGATGCATGTCTTACCAACCCTTGTCACATCAAGGGGGCATAATCCCAGGGAAAACAATCCCTGTCCTACACAAAAGAGAAATTTCAAGATCAGAAAATTAAGCTCTAAATCTGTATCACTCTTCTTTTTTGTCTCTAAATATGCTGATGTTCTCAATCTGTGCACATATTCGTACAACAATATAAAGCAGCAATATAAAATACAAATAATTTTATCTATAGGTATATAGCAATAAATAATACTATATTTTAAACCATATAATACCACTATTTTATACAACGGTATTTAGCAATGTAAACTACTTACAGTGTATTCCTACCTAAAATGTAGAATGTAGAATTACTCTCTCTCTCTCTCTCTCTCTCTCTCTCTCTCTCTCTCTGGTATCTAAAAGATCTCTTTTTCCATTTCCTGTACACACCAAAAAAAGATTTTCTTATATAGTTCATATATAATGTATGAGACACATGTTGAAATAGTTTTAATGTTGAAATCTTTTATATTATATACATATTCTGTTATGCCACATATATAGTCATGAGTATATATATCTACTGCATGTTGCATAGTCCTTTATATAGGTAATTCAAGTTCTTTTCTTCACAAAGACACTTTTCTTCTTTTAGTCCATTATTCTGACCTTTGACCCCAAATTAAGCAAGCTGTTCCCAAAGTCTAGTGACTGTACATAATGGAGAACTCAGATTATATTGTGGAGATAATTTTTTCTTTCTGTGATGATGGTCTTAACCTTTTGACCTCCAAAATGAATTGGTTACTTTCTTACTGGAAGTGTAATTCATCCAAAAAGTCTGATCTAATTCTGTAATGTAGAATTAATGTTACTGCATGAAAACCAATTTTTTTTCTTTCAGCCTTTAGTGACCTTGGCCTTAGAACTTTGGCCCCCCAAATCAACAGTCTTCTTCCTTGCCACAATGTTTCATCCAGGTATTTAATCTACAATTAATGCTTTGTTCTAAAACTATTGTCTTTTCTCAGTTACCTTTGACCAGGTACTAAATAGGGTTTATATGCCAAGTGCAAAAAAACCAACATGGAAATATCATAACATGATATGCTGTGCTTCCTGAAATACACATAATAATAAATCTACAATTAAAATATAAATGTTACAAAAATGGACTTTTTCTATCAAAAACATAAAGAATTGATTTAAAAGAAAAGATTGTGTCTACAAGCTTAATTGCATCAAGTTTGCTGTCGAAAGGAATTTAACATATAAAGCTAGATTTAAGATACTATCTAATGGCATACAACTGAAAAACAATTACACTGTGATTGGAATGATCAAATTTATGCAATGCACGCGGAATACAATTAGATATTTTATGCTGTGCTAAATGTTTATAAAAATATATAAAACACAGTTTAACATAAACATAAAAACACAAACAGATTACCATAATATATAAACACACACAGATTACCATAAAATATAAACACACACAGATTACCATAAAACATATAAAAATAAATTACCATAAAACATAAAAAACACAAATATATTACCATAAAACATACAAAACACAGATTACCATAAAACATAAAAACACAGATTACCATAAAACATAAAAACACAGATTACCATAAAACATAAGAACTCAGATTACTATAAAACATAAAAATACAGATTACCATATTATAAACACCCACAGATTACCATAAAACATATAAAAACACACAAACATATTACCATAAAACATACAAAACACAGATTACCAAAAAACAAAAAACCAGATTACCATCAAACATAAAAACACACAAACAGATTACCATAATACATAAATACACAGATTACAATAAAACATAAAAAACAGATTACCATAAAACATAAACACATATTATCATAAAAAATAAAACATACAGATTACCATAAAACATAAAATGCACAAAACAGATTACCATAAAACATAAACACAGATTACCATAAAACATAAACACAGATTACCATAAAACATATAAAATCACATTGATTACCAAATACATAAAAACACACAGATTACCATAAAACATATCAAACAGATTACCATAAAACATACAAACGGATTACCATAAAAGAAAAAAAACCCCATATAGATTACCATAAAATATATAATGACATATGTATACATATAGATTACCATAAAATATATAAAGACACACATACATATATATTACCATAAAAAATAAAAAGACACACATACATATAGATTACCATAAAATATATAGACACACACATCCATATAAATTACCATACAATATATAAAGAGACACGCATTCATATAGATTACCATAAAAGATATAGACACACACATACATACAAATTACCATAAAATATATAAAGACACATGCATTCATATAGATTACCATAAAATATATAGACACACACATACATATAAATTACCATAAAATATATAAAGACACACGCATTCATATAAATTACCATAAAATATATAAATACACACCCATGCATATAGAGTACCATAAAATATATAAAGACACACACACATACACATAGATTACCATAAAATTTAAAAGACACATGCATACATATAGATTACCATATCATTTTTGTGTACTTCTTACAATGCTGATGACATAAAAAATAAATTCCTGGCAGGAGAAGATTGCTTCATATATACAAATGCTATTCATAAAATGGGATTAATTTCACAAGGAAACATGTGACAGATAACAAGTCTTATCCTTTGCAAGATCTGGTTTTATGCTAACAATTACTAAATACATTCATTTAAATTTCTGTAATACAACTACAATTAATTATAGTTTTAAAAGATCTAAAATGCAAAACAGTTTGCCAAATTCCTTTCTTTTTTCTGTCAAAAGTTTAAATCAGCACAAATTATAGGACATGGTAAATTTTTTCCAGTGTCATGATACTGCATGTAGTCACTGTAGCAATCACTTGAATCACAACTATGCACTTTCATTAACAAGTTACCATGATATTCAATCAAATTAAAGCAAGTACACTTGTATGGATTCAAAGTGATTCTGTTCAAGGTCATGTTAATTAAATAATGCTTCATCACAATGCTGCACACAATAAAATTTCAACTACTGGTAGTCATACCTTGCCTCATGGCCAAAAGTGACATAAACTCTATCTTTGTTGCCAGGCTGGAAATTAGAAACACTTCCCTTAGCCCAAGGACAGTAAATGACTAAAGGAACTTTCAGGATTGATGCAGTCGTTCTGGTTTCAAGCAAGTCTAATATTTGTCCCAATTTAATAATGGTCTTAATATATTGTAACTGAATTCCAAAGCATTTCATGAGGTTCCATGGTGCAATACCTGAATTCCAAGACATTTCACATGATACCATGGTGCAATTCCTAAATTCCAAAGCATTTCATGAGGTTGCATGGTGCAATTCCTAAATTCCAAAGCATTTCATGAGGTTGCATGGTGCAATTCCTAAATTCCAAAGCATTTCATGAGGTTGCATGGTGCAATTCCTAAATTCCAAAGCATTTCATGAGGTTGCATGGTGCAATACCTGAATTCCAAAGCATTTAATATTGTTTCATTATGCAATACCTGAATTCCAAGGCATTTAATATGGTCCCATGTAACACTATTTAAATTCCAAAGCATTTCATGAGGTTCCATGGTGCACTGCTTAAATTCCAAAGCATTTCATGAGGTTCCATGGTGCACTCTTAAATTCCAAAGCGTTTCATGAGGTTTCATAGTGCACTACTTAAATTCCAAAGCATTTCATGAGGTCCCATGGTGCACTACTTAAATTCCAAAGCATTTCATGAGGTTTCATGGTGCACTACTTAAATTCCAAAGCATTTCATGAGGTTCCATGGTGCACTACTTAAATTCCAAAGCATTTCATGAGGTTCCATGGTGCACTACTTAAATTCCAAAGCATTTGAGGTTCCATGGTGCACTACTTAAATTCCTAAGCATTTCATGAGGTTTCATGGTGCACTACTTAAATTCCAAAGCATTTCATGATGTTCTATGGTGCACTACTTAAATTCCAAAGCATTTCATGAGGTTTCATGGTGCACTACTTAAATTCCAAAGCATTTCATGAGGTTTCATGGTGCACTACTTAAATTCCAAAGCATTTCATGAGGTTCCATGGTGCACTACTTAAATTCCAAAGCATTTCATGAGGTTCCATGGTGCACTACTTAAATTCCAAAGCATTTGAGGTTCCATGATGCACTACTTAAATTCCTAAGCATTTCATGAGGTTTCATGGTGCACTACTTAAATTCCAAAGCATTTCATGGAGTTCTATGGTGCACTACTTAAATTCCAAAGCATTTCATGAGGTTTCATGGTGCACTACTTAAATTCCAAAGCATTTCATGAGGTTCTATGGTGCAATACCTGAATTCCAAGACATTTCACATGATACCATGGTGCAATTCATAAATTCCAAAGCATTTCATGAGGTTGCATGGTGCAATACCTGAATTCCAAAGCATTTCATGAGGTTGCATGGTGCAATACCTGAATTCCAAGACATTTCACATGATACCATGGTGCAATTCCTAAATTCCAAAGCATTTCATGAGGTTTCATGGTGCAATACCTGAATTCCAAAGCATTTCATGAGGTTTCATGGTGCAATACCTGAATTTCAAAGCATTTCATGAGGTTTCATGGTGCAATACCTGAATTCCAAAGCATTTCATGAGGTTGCATGGTGCAATACCTGAATTCCAAAGCATTTCATGAGGTTCCATGATGCAATTCCTGTATCAACACTTGACTTTAATCAGGATGGACCAAGTTTACATGTTATTTTCTGATACTTTTAAATGACTCTTTCATTATAATTACCAAGGGCTCAATATAAAGGGAAGTAACTGATATGTCTCTGCATTAAAAAGGTACTTTTAGTCCCAAAGAAGAACTATTTATAACTTTAAGAATATATATGGCTAGATGCAATGTGTGGCTGAAATGACAATATACATCTTTTATTACTACCAAGCAACCCAGTGGGATTATTAGATTAGTAGAAAGTTATGCTTGCTATCGAAATAATCATGTCATCAAATTAAATACCAGACAAATAGAGTCGCACAAGGCAAGCAAAGAACATAATTGATTAAATTGTACTGAACTAACAAATATAGCTGCATACATATTGGAAACAAGCCTTTGGAAATGGAAAGATAATATTTTTTTAAAAGACCCATATGCTTAAATGCTAGTAAAGAGAGATGAAAAACTAATGGATGACTATGGAGATTTAATACAAGCATTGCTATAAGTTAAATGAGAATTCTATGCAATCAATTGAAAATGAAATACTATATATAGTTGTTTAAAAGTCAAGAAGTCCAACTGCATAGACCTGGATCTGCCATCACATAATGTGCTGCCAGTTGTTTTGATGCAGTTTGCTAATCAGTAGAACAAAGAATCTCTTCTGCCAGTGCATTATGTGATGGAAAATCAGGCCTTTGTTGTTTACAGCATGATTTGACCAATAAGAAAGCATATATGGTAATGAAAATGAGGGTTTTAGGAATGCAAATGCAGTTTGCAATATCAGAATGCAATACAGCATGACTAGACCTTTATGAAAGTATATATGGTAATACAAATGTAGTTTGCAATAACAGAAGAATCATTAAAGTACAAACAACATTTATGACATCAGAACTTGCGAAACAAAAAATGCAACAGAGAAAAAAGATCACTAGTCTGACAGCCTGAACAACCTTTTTTTGCAAAACAAAAAAAAATAAAAACAGAAAAATAAATTGGATTATATAAAAATTATGGTGAAACATTCCATACTGTTGGTCATTATAATCAGTTCTTGACAAGTAGAGGTTTACCACATGGAACCATTACTGATTGACTGTTACTTATGTTTATTTGTATTTAGTATTTTCATTAGTCACTGAGACTGAATGTACCTTCCAACCAGTGTTTACTGATCTGCAGTACCAAGAATAATTATTGACTAAAGTCTCACATTATAATTAACTCATTTAGAACATACAACATAGTCTCACTATCTAATTAACTAATTTAGACTGTACATCATAGTCTCATTATATAATTAACTCATTAAGAATTTAGTCTAGTCTCACAACTTGAGTAACTTGTTTATTATGTAAAGCTAAGTCTCACTATATGATTAACTTGTTTAGAATGAACAGACTCTCACTATATGATTAACTTGTTTAGAATTTACAGCCTTGTATCACTATAATTAATTAATTTAGAATGAACAGGCTGTTCTCACTTTAATAACTCATTTAGAATGTACAGCCTTTTCTTACTATATGATTAACTTGTTTAGAATGTACAGCCTAGTCTATGATTAACTCATTTAGAATGTACAGCCTTTCCTTACTATATGATTAACTTGTTTAGAATGTACAGCCTAGTCTATGATTAACTCATTTAGAATGTACAGCCTTTTCTTACTATATGATTAACTTGTTTAGAATGTACAGCCTAGTCTATGATTAACTCATTTAGAATGTACAGCCTTTTCTTACTATCTGATTAATTCATTTAGAATGTACAGCCTAGTCTCACTATGATTAATTCATTTAGAATGTACAGCCTGTTCTCAATATATAATTAACTTGTTTAGAATGTACAGCCTAGTCTCACTATGATTAATTCATTTATAATGTTCAGCCTGTTCTCACTATATGATTAATTCACTGACTAATCTACTAATGCTGCAGTTTTGGCTTAAATGTATAATTTGCCATCACACTTCATCTTGCTTGAAAATTTACAGTTGTCCATAGTTACAGAAAACAATGTACTTTCTTGGTTTGTTATCAAAAATTGTTCCAAGAACAATGAGATATAAGTATTTAAATTTGTACAACAGTCATAGTAGTTTTGCAATAGTGAATTTCCTTAACATCAAGAAATGCTGCAAAGAAGGTTAGTATAAAAATAACAACATATCTAGTAATTAATAAAAATGTATTGGTGGATAATACAACCCATGTTGTTTTCAAATGGCATTGCAAATAACTGCTGTTGCATCTATAACTTGAATTTCTGCCCATGTCCTTGCATGTGGATAAAGTGCTCTTTTTGCAAGGTGTCTAACACTTACATAATGTTCTTTTCTCCATCAATATGAACACTATGCATTCCATTCACCCTTGATGATTCATGTTTTTCATAATGTAACTTTTGTGCTTGAATTTGTCATAACCTTGCAGTGCTGATTTTCACTGAATAATTCTAAGCTGCTTATCATATCTGTGATAATTTATCATATTTTCCTCTATAATAATAAATACAAGAGCCTTCAAGAGGACATTTAACATTTTATATAAATGATGAAAATATTGACAATTAATTAATTACATAGTTACCGACAAAATATCAGCTAGAAAGTTGAAGCCAATGCAGCCAGGCAATGAAAGAGAAACAATTGCCAACAAAGCAGGAGTTTTAGCACTTCAACCAGGTCCTTGATCATTTATGGGCAAGTTGAATGAATGCATTACCATAATAAGGAAAACAAATGGTATTAAATTTTCAATCCTATGTAAAAGGAACTCTTGTTGTCCTATAAGTGAAACATAATTCTAGACTCTGCACCAGGTACCATTCATGATGCCATTTGAAACCAACCATAAATGACAGAGAGCTCTCCCTCAAAATGTTGCCCATCACGAAATATGTGGATCTGTATAATCTCTACCAACCATAAAAATTGTGGATCCACATAATTTCTTTCCATCACAAAATTGTCAATCTATATAATCTCTGCCCATCACAAAAAATGTGGCTCTATATAATTTCTGTCCATCACAAAAATCTGCATCTATATAATTACTTTCCATCACAAAAATGTGGATCTATATAATTACTTTTTGTCACAAAATGTGGATCTATATATAATGTCCAACACAAAAATGTGGATCTATGTCACAAAAATGTGCATATATATGTCCATAACAAAAATGTAGATCTATATAATTTCTGTCTGTCACAAAAATGTGGATCTATATAATTACTTTCCATTACAAAAATGTGGATTTATATAATGTCCAACTCAAAAATGTGGATCTGTATGTCACAAAAATATGGATCTATATAATCTGTCATAAAAATGTGTATCTGTATACTCTCTATCCACCAAAAAAGGATGATTTATATAATCTCTGTGAAACTTTGTTTAATTCTGGTTCAACTACAAACAGAAATATGTCCTTATAAAACTGATGCCTCCAACACAAATGGTTAAGATAATGGTCCTAATAACATGAATTCTCCTAAGACAAATAGATTGTGTGTGCATGTGTGATTTGTATTTTTCATGCAGCTTTAACAATTTTAGTTATATCACTAGAATGTATGCAATGTGGTAGTTTGGCAGTTTATTGTGATGCCTAACTTTAAGGCACCATGCCACAGAGATGTGAAATCACATCCTAACAGTCACATTATCCTAACACCAGGCCAACCAGTCCTAATACTAACCTCTTAAAGCTGAGCACCAAGTCAGGCAGCTCTTTGAACATTTTTATAAGTTTGTGGTATAATTCGGTCTGGGTTCAAACCTGTGACCTACCACATCCAAGGTGAATGCTCCAACCACTTAGACTGCCAGAGTGGAGCAACAAATGGTGACAGTAATGGATAACATGGATGCCTCCAACATAAAAAGTGAAAATACTGTTTCTAATAATATAGATGCACCCAACACAACTGGTGTATGTATCAAGAGCAGTACAAATTATCATGAGTGAATATTTAACTTAGACAGGGTCCATAACTACATCCAATGCTGAAGTATTTAGGGTCCATAACTATACAAAGTTTATGTTAAAAAGGGTATATAATTACATCTAATGATGAAGTTAGACAGGATCCATAATTACATCTAATGATGAAGTTAGACAGGGTCCATAATTACATCTAATGATGAAGTTAGACAGGGTTCATAATTACATCCAATGTGTTAAGTTAGACAAGGTCCATAACTACATACAATCTTTACATTAGTCTGGACCATAACTAGATTCAATGTTTAAGTTAGACTGCTGCGTGGGTTTGAGTCTCAGGCTTGGCTAACATGGGTACACGAGAAAGCTTTGCCAGTAGCTTCTCATGGGTTGGTGGTTCTTTCATGGGTTTTCCAGGGTTCTTCCTCCACCAGTTATACTGGGCACCATATATAGCCTATCTTGTGCTGAATAATGGCGTTTAACCCTACAATAACAATAGCATAAGTTAGACTGGGTTTATAACTACATCCAATGTTAAGGTTATTCAGGATATACTACATATACTACATTAAATGTTGAAGTTACAGTCCTTAATTGCATCTAATATTTAAGTTAGACAGGGCCCAGAGCTACATCCAATGATGAAGTTAGACAGGGCCCATAGCTACATCCAATGATGAAGTTAGACAGGGTCCATAGCTACATCCAATGATGAAGTTAGACAGGGCCCATAGCTACATCCAATGATGAAGTTAGACAGGGTCCATAGCTAAATCCAATGATGAAGTTTGACAGGCCCCATAGCTACATCCAATGATGAAGTTAGACAGGGTCCATCTAATGTTTGTTTTAGACAGGATCCAAAACTATGTTAAATGTTTAAGGTAAAGAAAGCCCATCAAATTTTTGTCAAGAAAAAAGTGAATATCAAACAGGACCTAAAATTCTTCAACTGAAAATGAAAATTTGTGACTGATAGACAAGCATGATAGGACATGGAGGACCGAAGCAGCCAGTACTATATGACCCATCAATACATATGACAGCCATGCATGTAACTCAATTCAAAGATATCTGAATGTACTATTTTATAGTAAAAAGCATTCATAATGAGGGAAAGACAATCTGACACAAGATTAAAAATGAACAGAACATAAATTACAGTTGGTGTTTTTAATCTAAGAGAAGCCAGTTTGTAGTTGTCAAACTATGCATTCTAGAAGTGTTCCTAAGTTGGGAATAAACAACCAGTGAGCACTGTCCTAAGTTACTCTTAATTACAACATTGCTTTTTTTGCAATGATACTAAGTCCAAATTTGCCTTTACTTCGCAAAATCAACCAGGGACGAATTTCATCTTTACTGAGCAGTTTCTGTGAAAAATTTATAATATTTCTAAATAAATTACTACTTCCCATTTTGTTTCACACAATTCTAAAACTCCTTCTTTTTATGACCTATAAATGCCTTCTAAATATGCATAGCATGAAACCATAAACTTTCAACAGTTGCCGGTTAAAGAGTCTAACTGAGTGCATGACTCACATGGGTGCTTCCTTCCACTGCATCACTGTCCTGTTATGTGAAAATTACAATTTGAATAATCCAACCCCATTTTAATAACATTAGTAAAACAAGCCTTCTGATTGGTTAGATATAATTTGCATTATATTTATGAACATATATGATATCAATCCAATTGGTTAGAAATTATTCTGAAGTTCATCCAATCATGATGCTTGATTCTAAACTAAGTCATGTGAACATGTATTTAAGAGCAACATGACATCTATGTGAAGTACCACAAGTGAATGAAACTGTTATTTTATAAGAGAATATAAACCTTCATGCGTATATATTAGTTTTACTGCAGTGAAAAAAGAAAATTCCTCTCAGATAGGAAACGAAAATAATTCACATACCAAACAGATGAGCCGAGATGCTCCCAGGATTTTATCACTTAGGGTGGATTTCCCCCAATGTCCTAAAGATAAATGGGGGAGTGGAACAAAACTAAGGAGGAGGAGGAAACTTCCATACTTTATTATTTACAGCACACTTCAATATCCATCATTCTTTTTTTTCTTTATCCACTCTATAGGACCCTATGGAAATCAAAACCTTTCAAAGATGTTGCCTTTAGTTGTATAAGCAATTACCTGTTCTTGGTTTCTCAGCTCAATCAGTTTCATATTTGTGTATGAATATTGTTCTGTAATGAGAACACCCTTTCACAGTTCACTGTGATTTTTCACTATCATAAATTCTGTTAAAGTCCAACTTTCTTGAATTAGCACTCTTCTGACTACTATGCTAGATTTATTGTCCATGATGCTATATTAGGATCTCAATTCCATGAATGCCTTAGTCTGCTTGTTCAAACAGTTATTTGAATCAAATAAATATCGTTAGTTTTTAATTTCATTTTCAGATTTTTATTAATTACATTTATCATCACCTTTATATTAAGGATACAGTTTTGTGTCACTAGATACCACTGGGCTAAATTGTGACTAGAAAAGAAATGAAAAGTGCAATCTTCTTTTAAATTATAATTATTTGTATTTTAATTTGGCTTGTGTGTCTGCCTTTTCTACATTTATTCACACTGAAAAGAGGGGTTGACTGTCAAGCCATCTGTTTTTTGGTCAATCCAGCATGTAAATCAGATTCAAATTTAACACATTTTTATTCAAAATCACTCACTAGCATCTCCTTTAATGCTTTCAAAACTCTTACAATCTGATATACTTTCTGACTTTAAAAATAAACTGCCTTCATTATTATAATTAGCATTTGCTGCACAAAGTTATCATCTATAGATGAACACTGGAAATTGGCCAATTTGGGTCTTCCCAATAGCCCATATTATAAATTTGCATTTGTAAAATTTCTTTTATGCAAGGTTCAAACTTTGACAATGCTTGTTACAGGGCCCATTGGGCCAATCAAATTTAGATTTACAACAACTGCCAAAGAAACCAGATGTCAACAAGCTCTTCAATATTTTTACAATTTCCTGAAATTCATTTGCGGGATTTCTCATGCAACACTGTTTTCCAAGTTTGCAAATTTGTAAAAATTTTGCATCAGGGTGATTGCATGCCATGGGAGCATCTCTGTACAAGTTTTACAGTTTAAATGTCTTTTACATGAGGTGAAAAAAATCCCAATGGAGGTGACAAATAAGTCAACATCTTGTTTTATATACCTGGTATCAGTACATCTGCCTTAATTTATTCTATCTATCATTAACACTTGTCACAAACCTGATGCAGCTCGTAACCCTCTGTATCCCCAGCCAGCTGGTAATGTCGCTTACGAATCTCACCAAGTTTGTATCGCTCCTGTTCTAATTCTTTCTCAAGCTCCAAAACATGAACCTAAAACAGAGGCATCAAAAAGGTCATTAATTTGTATTCTAGTCTGCATACCTTTTCTGAAACTGAATCAATGGAAAGATGAAAATTATTTTAGACGCATTCCTAATATTAAAAGGCAAAAGTGGAGAATGGTATCAGAATCACTCCAAAAAATGAAACATCAAAAGTGAAAATATTTGTGAGGCCTCCATAAAGAAAATGCTCCTAGCACATGCTAAAGTAGCAAATAAGTCCTTTGGAACCCCTCTCACCAAGGAGAATCATCTTATACCTACTCACGTAGACAGACGACATGGAACACTTCTGCTATAACCATGCTCAGGAAGGCTGGATTTGTAAGGGTATGGTCATAATCTTATGTGCATTTTGATTGGGTAACAAATCCGAAGAAACAATCATTCACGTTTTACCTGTTTCAGTGTTAGATATGCATCCTCAATAGTCCAGCTGTAAACTTTAGAATGATTTACCTCCTGATCTAAAGTTCATACCCAACAAAGTTAAAAAAATGAGAAAACATTCTTCAGCTGTATAACTACATAATTTACAAATAGAGCAATGAATCAATCCTGTGTTTCTTACTGAACATTATACTCTAATCTACAGGCTTAATTTAATATATTTACAGCTGTGTTGTTGCACCGACTGTAAGTGCATTTATTTTGTGCAATGTCACTTTCTTCATAAACTGTGATCATAGCAAATTTGCTCTTTCCTACAACTTTGATTTCCACTATGAGTAATAATATTTTTTATAATTTTTAATATAATGTTATGTTGTGATTGGTCCCAAAATTTATAGTAGTGCATATTTCTATTTACTATGCCTGTTGCGTGTCACATTATCAGTTAAAGCCATAATGTCTATTCATTTGCATTTTTGCCTTCTTCTTTTTATCTTTTATATGATATATTGTAAATTTTTTAAGACGTTAAATAATTTATGCCAAATAAAATTTGTCTTATGATACCTGTAACTGCATCTCCTGCATCTTGGTCTGCATAAGTGGCAACTTGGAGAAGTCCATAAGGGCTGAAAAAAAATTAATATAAACTCATAACTATTAATAAAAAATAAACCGCTTTGGTGGCGTAGTGGTTAGAGTGTCTGCCTTAGACACAGAAGGTCGTGGGTTCAATCCCCGGTCGAGTCATATCAAAGACTTACAAAAATGGTACTAACAGCTGCCTCGCTTGATGCTCAGCATTAAGAGGTCAGTGTTAGGACTGGTCAGCCTGGTGTCAGGATAATATGACTGGGTGGGACATCATGCTACTTGTCTGCGGCATCATGCCTCAGTGCTAGACATCACTATAAACTGCCACACTGCAGACATCGTAGCGATATGAATAAAAAAATTGTTTAAGCTACGCTAAAAATCATAATCACAATCACATCACATTAATTAAAAATAAACATATACAATTTGAAACAATACACAAACTCTAAAAAAATTGTATGCTCCATGATTTATTTCAATGTCTCTTTACATATACAGGAATCATTTTGGCAAAAGATATTTGATTTTATTTTCTTATTAATGAGGGCTATATTCCAGTAAAACATATACTCCATGGGGGGGGAAGTCACTTTCAATTTCAACCAACCCACAACGGAAGCAATTTTCAAAAAATTATGATCCACCATCAGATGTTGTAATAAAAAAACTCTGCACCCCCTACAGAAGCATATTTTTATTTATACTTATTTTCTGGCTATGGATAGGTGGGTGGTAGAAGCAATTTTAATATTGGGTTGGGGACAGAAGCGATTTAAATGACAGCTGGCTGGAGGTAATCTACTGAATTCTTGGATCATATAATCTACTGCATATTTTTATTTGTATTCATTAATTATAATAAATTTTTAGCCCTTTTGTTTCTTTGTCAGCCGTGTATGTCTCTGATACTGTGAAATCACAAATTTTCTTGGTGGCTTATTATTTGCAGATGTCATAGATCAGTCCCTTAATTGTTGTTATGGGGTTTATCACCATTTTTCAGCACAAGATAGGCTATACATGGTGGTCAGTATTAATGGTGGAGGAAGAACCTTGCAAAACCCTGGGAAGAACCACCGACCCACAAGAAGCTACTGGCAGGCTTTCTCGCTTACCCACATTAGCAGAGTCTGGACTCGAACTCATGGAGACAGAGGTGAGATGGCAGTGATTAATAATGGTCAAAGAAAAGAAGCATCACACATAGATTCTGTATTTAGGTCAAATTTTGTTTAACATTTGTGCTTATTCAGACTAAATAAAATTTCATACCTTAATCATAAAAGCAACAGCTTTTGAAAGGAAATTATGAAAACTTACAAAGAAACATGAATAATATGTCTCCCACTTTTAACAATAATATCAGAGACAAATTTTAGTATTTCTGTTCAGTCTTCTGCAATAACAAAGAGAGCCAGTCAACACAATAAGTCACAGACTAACACACAAATCTTACATATACTCACTTTGTTCCTCTATAATTTGTGAACCAGTCTTGACAGATGCCACAACCTTCCCTGTAGCACTGGAAACTTCCTTAGAGGCCTCTGACACTTTCTGCATACATTTACTTCCCTTCTGAGCTTTAACCCTTGATGAAACTACAAGTTGTGCTGTGCTAGCTGCAATTTCCTGGGAACACACAATTAACTCCTCTAGTTTTCCCTCTCCTTTCATAACTTTGTCAGCTGACTCCCTGTTCAAAAATGCAGCAACATAATAATGGATAACAAATAATATATAAAGCACCCACCCACCTTCCAACAAGAAGTCTTGCCTTATATAATATTTAAGTGAGCAAATGGAACACATCATTCAGAATGCCTTAAGGAAATTGTACCTATTAAACTTTAGTCGTAAAAATGATATGTCACTTCTCAGGTTTGTTATCTGACTGACCAAGAAGGCACATTTTTTTCAAAAAAGCTCTTAGTTTTCATTATAAATACTATGTGTTACTATAAATACTGTTACTATAAATATTATGATCAATCCCAGCTATTTTGTAGCACATACATTTTGCTTTATTTACATACAATTGTTTCACATATAGCAGCATTGTCTTTACTTTCTATCCATATCTTTGCATATATTTTAACTTTCTGAGATATGAAACCATAAAAATATCATTGACACCATTTTTGTTGCTAAGAAAATTCTCCTTTTGGTAATAAATTTTTTTTGGTAATACCATTGTATGGTTGTGCAGATTATGGTGATGGTATATAAATCTGTGGATATTCCTCAAATGGTCTGATGAAGATAGGGTTCCCACAGTCTTCTAGGAATGGATAAAAGTACTTTTACCCAAGGACACAACACAGTAGCCAATTATGACTGATTTAATTGTGGAACTTGCATCCTTCTACCACTGAGCCAATGTGGTACATGTCCAATGCCTAAACCACAAAGCCAAAATTACTCTCATGTCATCATCAGGCATAAATTGTAGATCTTGAGTTAGTGCTATTATTTGGCTACCAAATTTCACACTTAACAACAAAAATGAGATTTTCATTGATGCTTAAATTCAACGATGCAGGAAGTTATCCTACTGTTGTAACCGAGGAGTTATTGTCTCTCAAGTCCGTAAATGTATGGTTTGTTGTAACTGCAAACTCTATGAAAATTGGTGCCCAATCAATGTCTCTTGTAACCATCATCTTCATGAAAACTGTGTTCAATCATGGTCTTTTGTAACAATAATCTCCACAAAAATTTGTGCTCATTTGTGGCCTGTTGTAACCACAATCTTCATGAAAACTGGTGCCCAATCATGGTCTTTTGTAACCACAAACTTCATTATAACTGGTCCATTTTAACCACAAACTCCATGAAATCTATTTGACAAAACAACAGAACTGTGAAATGATTATAAATACATTCAGAATTCTCAGTCACTGTGTCTGTTTCAGCATGATGCAATTTGTTGGTATATATGTAGCAAACAGAAAAAGTTTGATTTTGGTGCGTTTACTTCAATAACATTACTAAGCATGTGAATAATCAAAATCCACATAAACTGCTATCCTGTGGATAGTTATGTGATTGGTTACTGCCCAGCAAGCTAATACTAGTAATTCCTAAATGATTACATCAAAATGGCTGCTGCCCAGCCAACTTACAGTAGAGAATTCAAATCATTACATGGGTGTGGTTGCAGCCTAGTTAACTTATAATAGTAATTTCATTTTATTACATCAGAACTGTAAGCAAAATGGTGTAGATTTTGCAAAAAAGTCAATGCTGCCCAGGCAGCAAATAGTAAGGATTTCAAATTATCACGCGTGATTGCTGCCAGCCAACTTAAAACTGTACTTTCAAATTATTACATCAGAGTGGTTGCTGCCCAGCCAGCTAATATTAAAATTATTACATGAGTGGTTGTTGCACCTCAGACTAAGAGTAGCAATGTCAAATTATTACATGAGTGGTTGCTGACCAGCCAACTAACAGCAGCAATTTCAAATTATTACATGAGAGTGGTTGCTGCCCAGCCAACTGCCTTGGCTGCAGATAACAATCCCTCTGTCCATCTGTGATTCTTCTTGTAGAATTCTGTCACTGATGATGTGCCCTGAAATTGAAAGCATGAATTGGAACTGAAGAAATTTGCACATCCGCAAAAAGCGAATGCTGCCTACAAAATTATGACTTCTGGGAAAAGGGGTAAATGAACATATATTTTTATATATATATATTTAAAGAATCAATAGAAATGAATAAAATAACAAATTATAATACATGCACAGTTGCACCTAAACAATGAAATTGTATCAGAATTCTACTGTAATAGCAGAGTCTTAAAGCACATCATCTCAGACTGGATGCAGCTTAAAGATAGTGATCCAATGAGATTGCTCCTGAAAGATGATGTAGCACCTGCAAACAGCACGTTACATGTCAGTTTCTCGCATTTACACTGTTCACACACAACAATTTGTATTTTAGTTAAAGCATTCATATTTTAAGGTTCAAAATAAATTCAAGTCTCTATCTCCAAGAATGTTATTTTTGATGTTTACTTTGTCTTTACAGTGAACAGATAATTTCCAGCCTAAATAAAATACTGGACACAACAATAATACAACTGATTCTTCTCAGGTCTTAAAGCACTGTTTCTGAATGCCTACAAGACCTGTGTGACTTTTACTACAATAAATTTCATCTCTCTCAAATGGTTTTTACAAAATCTTGCTATTTGGAATGAATGGAAGGATGGCTGGAATAGACCAAATTAATTTAATTCCCAGTAAGCAATGGAGGCATACATTTTTTTTTATTTCCATGCTTTTCATAAAATAATAAATTTTAGTTTTAGAGAATACACTTAAAAGTTTGTGTGCATGTTGATTATGTGCCTTTCACAAACTTTGATAAGACCATGCCTAAAAAATCATATGCTTAATGCAGTCAATGAAAAAAAAAATAGCCAGGTATTTTTTCATGAGTATTCAATTTTTGCCTTACCCTTCCTTGTGCAATGATTTCTTTCTGAAGATCTCTGGACTTTTCAACAAGGATTCTGACTGCCTGTTAGAAGAAAATAAAAGTAATTACGAAAATATAAAATGATTATGCTAAATGTTCAAGTAACTATTAATTACATAGTGTGGATTGATTTGTTTTTTTTTATGGTTTTTATACAAAACGGCCTTTCTACTGTCACTTACACTCATGGGTTTCCTATATTGTCTATTTTTTTTAAAGGCACATCACCTTTCACTAGATATTTAAATCTTGTTTGATGCAACCATTAAATCCAAAAATAATGGTTTATACTGAATATTTTTATACCAGAAATATTGTATACACAAATAATGGCAACTGTATGCCACAAATATTGGTACATGAGAATATTGGTATTTGTAAACTGCAAATATTGGTACACAGAAAATCCTGGCACACTACAAAGACTGGTACACTACAAATATAGGCACACTGAAAATACTGGTGTATCACAAAGATGATACACCACAAATAATGGTTGACAGCAATTACCAGTGTATCCCATAGACAGGTACACCACAAATTTTGGTACACAGAAAATACTGGTGCATGATGTAGACTGGTATACAGAAAATACTAGTACACCACATAGACTGGTATGCCACTAATATTGGTATACCATGAATCCTGGAACAATAGCAATAAAGGTGAATTCCTTGTATTATGTCAATATACCAATGACCACATCTACTGTGTACATTTCAATCAATCAAAGGCCCTAACTGTTGTGTACATCTCAGTTTTCCTAAGACCACATCTGTTGTGTATATGGCAGTCTACCAAAAAATGACATCATTTGTGTATATGGCAGTCTACCAATGACAACATCTGTTGTGTACATAGCATTCTACTATAGTCCACATCTATTATGTACATGACAGTCTACCAAAAACTACATCTGTTGTGAACATGATAGTCTACCAAAGATATCTACTGTGTACATGGCAGTCTATCAAAAATCACATCTGCTCCTGTATATGGCAATCTACCAAAGACCATATCTCAATCTTATATCACTTATAGCCAATCATTCTCAACTAAATACTACAAATGGCCAATCATTCTCAATTGCATACTACTTATGGACAATCATTCTCAATTGTGTACTACAGTTAACAAAGCATTCTCAATTGTATACTAGTTATGGCCAATCATTCTCAATTGTATACTACTTACAGCCAATAATTTTCAATTTTATACTACTTACGGCCAATCATTTTCAGTTTGTTACTACAGTTAGCAAAGCATTCTCAATTGTATACTCCTTATAGCCAATCATTCTCAGTTTGTTTCTACAGTTAACAAAGCATTCTCAATTGTATACTACTTACGAACAATCATTCAAATTGTATACTACATAAGGCCAATCATTCTCTATTTTATACTACTTATGGCCAATCATTCTCAGTTTGTTACCACAGTTAACAAAGTATTCTCAATTGTATACTACTTACGACCAATCATTCTCAATTGTATACTACTTAAGGCCAATCATTCTTTATATTATACTGCTTATGGTAAATCGTTCTTAGTGATTTACTACAGTTAACAAAGTATTCTCAATTGTATGCTACTTATGGCCAAGTATTCCTCATTTTATACTAGATCTGCGAAAAAGCAAATGCTTATGACCCCCCATATTTACTCTAAAAGTAACAATCTGACAAAGGCAATTCCTATATGTTTATATGCGATGTAAACTCTTACCATGATACAAATTCGTTCCAATCTCAAATGTTCTTGATGAAATGATAAGAATGTGATAGAGTGTCAGTGTTTTAGTCACTGATGTTATTAATATTTCTAATATGAGTACACCATCAAAATGCATGAATGTATACAATCTAAAGAACTGAGCTACATTGCTGAAAGATAATGTAATTGTTTTAGGATGAAACATTGGACAATTAGACTTATTTTTAACTGTTGTGAGTGTAAAAAATCCATCAAAATTTATGGCCATTGTGGGAAGTACATTCCATGATGACTGCACCAACTGTTTTACATAAATGTACAAAAACATGGTGTCTGA
The DNA here is from genome assembly GCA_016746295.1 of Potamilus streckersoni. NCBI lineage: Eukaryota > Metazoa > Mollusca > Bivalvia > Unionida > Unionidae > Potamilus > Potamilus streckersoni. Next base: position 382,827 of record JAEAOA010001585.1, on the reverse strand, counting down.
GAAACTCAGCTTAACTCGAAAAGGCAATATACTCACCAGTATTATAAGTAGGCAACTGTGACCTACTTTTTAACATGAGCAGCTATACTCTTTACTCTTCAAGATGAATATGCCCATGTCTCTCGCAATAAAAATGAAGTCAAATAAGAAGCTGCTCAAACAAGCTTCATTTTTACAAGACACAACATCATTATACAAAAGCATGCAAAGCTTCATGCACATATCTCAAATGGTTCAAGAGATATTAAGCAAAGAAATATAATGAAGGAAGAACAGACTCTAGTACCATCAAAACCAAACTTCATTTGTTGGTTGTTGTTGTTATAGGGTTTAACGCCATTTTTCAGCACAAGATAGGCTAAACATGGCAGCCAGTATTAATGGTGGAGGAAGAACCCTGGAAAACCCCAGGAATAACCACTGACTCACGAGAAGCTACTGGCAGTCTTTCTCACTTAACCATGTTAGCCGAGTCTGGACTCAAACCCACGCAGACAGAGGTGAGATGGCAGTGATCTGTAATGGACAGTGCTTTAGACCACTCAGCCACTCAGTGGACCCCTTCAATTGGTGGTGAATACTGAACTCAGAAATTTGTAAGAATCAAAATTCACCTTGATGCAACTTGCTTAGCATGCAGGCCAGATTGGTCAAATGTCCTTCAATGGTTTGATAATAATGTTATATAAATTAAAATGTTTGCATTAACAGGGTCAAAAGCCATTAATTTAACATCAATCAATAAAATAAACATCATAGACCTTAATCACCTGAAGTATGTTGCAATGGCAAAACAGTTTCAACTCAGTTCACAACTGGCATATTATGCAATGGCAGAATGATTTCTACTCAGTTCTACTCAATTCACAGATGCATATTTTGCAATGGCAGAACTTTTTCTACTGAGTTCAAAGCTGGCATATTTTGCAATGGCAGAGTGGTTTCTACTCAGTTCAAAGCTGGCATATTTTGAAATGGCAGAATGGTTTTTACTTGGTTCACAACTGGCATATTTATCAATGTCAGAACAGTTTCTGTTCTGTTCACAGCTGGTGTATTTTGCAATGGCAGAACAGTTTTTAGTGTGTTCAGTTTGGCATATTTCTTAAAAACAAACAGAACATATTTCTGTTTGCAAAGGCTTGAAACTGTACTGTACCTTCATGAGGTCAGTGCATGCATCTAGTATCCTCTCATTAACCTCCAGCTGGATTCCTGTGTTATCTTCTCTTGTCCGATGTAGCATTTCCTGACATAACACATAAAAATTAGATTAAAACTCTCCAAATTTTTACATAATTGCATTATTTAGATTTCACCATAATTATATCATAATTTTTTTTCTGAGATTACATTACATTAGGTAATAAGAAAGATATACTACAGTTCAGAAAAGAATAATTTTAACACAGAATAAAGTTTCCTTAAACTCAGGTATTTTTTGAATAAACAAATTATTCAATGGGAGTAGTGAGAGAGAAAGAGAGCTAGAAATTTTTACACATAGTCAAACCCATTTATCTCAACCTCAGTTATCTTGAGAATCTGTTTCAGTCTGGTCCCCAACAAATCCTTCTTTGTTATGCAAATTTTTCCTGCTTATCTCAAACCCTGTTAAGTCAATAACCCTGTTATGTTGGACATAAGTTTTGGTTCATAATAACATGTGCACCCACTTATTTCGATGAATTGATTAAAAAGCACTTATGCTTTATACATATGCTTAAAACTGGAGACACTTTCCACAATTTTATTATTTAGTATGTTTAATGTGATGTCAAAAGAGAAACAGAATACCATTAAATAAGAGCACACATATATGTACACACATGGGTAATTTATTATCAACACTTCTTTTTGTATTGCATGCTATGTGCAGCTGAAGTGTGAATTAAGTCTAAAATGTTATGAAATCATGACACTTGTTATTAAAGTAGAACTGTACACAAATATAGCAATTATAATCTTGAAACTATGACCCATTTGTCTGCAACATTCAAGTAAACCTAGGACTAAGTGACAGGAATTAAGGTCAAAGACATCTTTAAAATTATGTTACCAGGTTTTGTGAACCTGATATCTCAGGATTCGGTTATGTTGATAATTTTTTGACACCCCCAATGTAACTGAGATAACTGGGTTTGATGGTAGTTTAGACATGACCTACACAATAAAATTCTGCCATAATCAATTACACTATCCCAATTTGTGAAACATCCAAAAAACCCTAAAGCAAGAATACCTGAAATTGGAGCCACCATACATTAGTAACATGAAAATTATTGAGCAGCTTACATTCAGTTTTAATAAATATTCCATCTGGGACAAAAATTAATTTACTTCTTGTTTGATATACCACATTAGTCATTCAACCCTGGAAGCCAAATTCAGCCACTAAAAGCAATTCCCAACCTCAATTCTAGCAGCTGCCTGCTCAATAGCTCTAGTAGTTGACTGCATTTCATTGTCCACCATGTCTCCCATATCCTCTGCCTTGATGTCATCTGCTTTGGGAACCAATGCTTCTGAAAGTCGCATTAGCTCTTCAACATCATGGACTGCCTTGTCAATCTCTGTCTGTATATTGTCTCCTGAAAGAATAAGTAATAGGACATACCATCGACCCGTAGTTCTGCCAAATAACCCTACAAACCTGTCTAAGTTGGCAAAGAAGTTAATTTTTTAAAACCATCCATGAAACAATTTATTCATATGTATTCATTGCCAGTGTATGCATTGTAGAGTAATAAGAGTCTGATGAATCTGTGAATCTACAACAATGTCATAATATGAATTATTATATGCTAAATTTTTTTCTGTTGCACGTCATAATCGTAGAGTTTTTCCATATTTTTTTGTACTGCATATGTATCTCAAAACAGTATAGTGTATTAAGAACTACTTTGTTAACAAAACAATGTACGCTCATTTAGCAGACACTTTACCTTTTGGTTTATTAGATTTGTTTTCCATTTGAAAGTAGAGATCATAAAGTTAATGATGTGGACGAGTTAACAGAGTCATAAATTAAATTTTCAAGCAAGCAAATTAATTTGCAATGTAAACAACAATTTAAGTGAAACAGTAATTGAAAATAATATTCTGATCATTTAACAGTTACTTAGGAGAAATAATTTTTCACTAAAAAAGTGCTCTTGAGGGTCAATAACAACAAAGAAAAGAATACTGAGGCCAAGGGCTATCACATATCTATCAGAGGTGTACCATTTTACAAGTCAGTTAAAACACTAAATTCTAGAAAAATTGTAGTGAAGGTTCTGGTAGGTAACTAAGAGCCTCAGAGCCAATCAGCCAAGATGGCAAAACAAATTACTGTTTCTGCTGGCTAAATGGACTGTCACACAACAGCTGCATTGCAATTTTCCCAATTTAACAATTTCAATGTGATGTAATGCTAGAGATAGAAGACATACAATGTGTTATACAGGTCATAGCTATTGTCCCTCCAACAGTGTGCATGCAAGTTACAGGCATATACATGTCTTCTTTAGCTGGTGATAAGAATGGTAATAAATATACTTACACTTATGCATCCTGAATTTCCCCAAAATGTACATTTTTAATTCTGCAAATTTGAATGACATGACCCATGTTATGGAAAACCTGATTCACACCGAAATGGTACTGTAATTTTGCCTACATTTCCAACTGAAATCATTTATCCTTATTGCAATGAACTGACCAATAAAATCCAGTCCATCATAAGCAGAAAAGCAAATTGAGTTGGATCAAAATAAATACCAAACCCATACATTCCAGACCAAATGAAGAGCATTTCTTCAATGTGAATTCATTCAAAATAATACTCTAGATTTAAATTTTAAGTAAACCAAAATTTGAATTTGTTTCAAAACTAATACTGAGTATGTGATGAAGCTGGGTGATACAATGTGATCATTAGTATTGTTACTGCATACTGATGGTTTGAATATTTATGTTGAAGTACAGCATAAATTCATTTACTTTTATTTTCTGGTAATGTATTCCTTTATCATAAAAAGGTTACTGCATTTGTATGAAAAAATATGAACTCATTTTTTCAGGCAAATACTGCACTCCCAAGTTCATGCAGTATTATTCAGAAAAAACTTGTTTATATCTTCTAATACAAATGCAGTATGCACTTTTAAAATTATTCATATAAACATCATTCAGTCAAAACTGACAATATAACTTGAAAATAAGAAATTTGGTTCTCACCTTTTTGTAATGCTTTCAAAACTTCAAGACCACTTTCTCCTGTACTTCGACAGATTGCACCTAGCTCTTAATTGAACAGAAAATTAAATGCAACAAATTTTAAAAAGTCTGATATCACTATCAATTTGAGCAGGACATTGTGTTGGCTGAAATTCTGATCATTTTTTCTTTTCAAATAGTTCATAAAATATAAACATAGTCTTGCTTTGCTGAAAGCTTGTCACAAGCATTTCAGATCCCTAAATAAAATGGCAATATCCAGTTTATCTATTATAAAATGTCAATTATGTATTTTTTGTATGTCATACACGCATTATCAAATCATCATCTCACATGGAGCATAAAAGTATACAATGTGGGGCATTCCAATATATTTTATGTGAAACTTGTAGAATCATTTCGACCAGTTCTTCTAAAATTAAAATCAGAAATGTGTTAAGGGTGCACAGATACCACCACCAATATTGTATGTTAGATGTCCTCTTGATTAAAGATGTAATATACCATCTTACTCAAACAGCAAAAAAAAAAGAAAAGTGAAAATCAATTAACCATGGACTTGTATAAAGGCCTACACTAATTCTGAACCATACAGAATCTGTCCATTGTGCATACTAAGGCCAGACTAAATCTGATTAAAACCAAGGAGTTGTACATACAAAGGCCCATACGAAATCCGATTTCAACATAGGTATTGTACATACCAAAACCCCACTAAATCTGAATAAAACCAGACTTGTACATACAAAGGCACACACTAAATCTGATTTAAACCATGGACTTGTACATACAAAGGCCCACATTAAATATGATTTAAACCAAGGACTTGTATATACAAAGGCCACACTAAATCTGATTTCAACATATGTATTATGCATACTAAGGCCCCACTAAATCTAATTTAAACCTAGGATTTCTACATAACAAGACCCATACCAAATCTGATTTTAACTCAGCAGTTGTAAATACAAAGGCCCATATTAAATCTAATTTCAACCTTAGACTTGTACAAACAAAAAATGCCCATACCAAATCTGATTTTAATCCAGGATTTGTACATACAAACAATCATACTAAATCTAATTTCAACCTAGGTCTTGTACATAAAAAAATCTCAGACTAATTCCAATTTCAACCTAAGATATGTACATACAAAGGCCCATACTAATTCCAATTTCAACCTAGGATATGTGCATACAAAGGCCCATACTAATTCCAGTCTCAAGCTAGGACTTGTACAGACAAAGGCCCATACTAATTCCAATCTCAATCTAGGACTTGTGCATACAAAGGCCCATACTAATTTCAATCTCAATCTAGGACTTGTGTATACAAAGGCCCAGACTAAATCTGATTTCCACCTAGGACTTGTACATACGAAGGCCGTAACTAAATTCCAATTTCAACCTAGGACTTGTACATACAAAGGCTCATATTAAATTTGATTTCAATTTATGACTTGTACATACAAGGTCCATACTAATCCCAACTTCAACCTAGGGCTTGTACAAAGGTCCAAACTAATTCTGATTTCAACCTAGGAATTGTACATACAAAAGTCATGACTAATTTGATTTCAACTTATGACTTGTACATACAAAGGCCCATACTAATTCCAATTTCACCATAAGACCTATACATACAAAGGCCCAGACTAATTCTGATTTCATCCTAGGACTTGTACATTAAAAGGCCTAGACTAAATCTGGTTTCAACTTAGGACCTGTATATACAAAACTCCAATTTCAACATCTGTACATACAAAGACCCATACTAATTACAATTTCATCACTTGTACATACAAAAGCGGGGCCTCAAGTGGATATGTGGTCTAAAGCGCTCTCCGTTACAGATCACTGCCATCTCACCTCTGCATGAGTTCAAGTCTAAAATTCGGTGAATGTAGATATGTGAGAAAGCTTGCAAGCAGCTTCTCGTGGGTTGGTGGTTCTTTCCGCGAAATTCCCCGTTTCTTCCTCCACCAATAATACTGGATCCCATGTATAGCCTATCATGTGCTGAAAAATAGTGTTAAGCCCCACAACAACAACAACATACAAAAGCCCATACTAATTCCAATTAAAACATTTGTACATACAAAAGCCCAGTATAATTCCAATTTCAACATGTCCATGAATTTTAGTGGAAATGTATTTCATCATGCAAATTTTTTCAAGGACAAACTTCCAATTCAAATACAAGCAAGAACCAAGAACTTGGATAGTTCTTTATACATAATAGTGAAATCAAACATGACCTAGTTTATTTTCTCAATGTAATGCCTTAAATTTGTTTTAGATTCATAAAGTTTTGCAAAAGTTAAAGAGTGGATAAAGAATTCTGATGCAAATGCAAATGTCTAAGTCATAGACTAGATATAACCCAGGTCAAATCTTTAATAATTTTATTATCACTGATCCCCTTATATACTGATCTTTAGAGATTCCCATTCTGTTAAACCTGTCTTTTATATAGCCAAGCAAAATATGTTAATGCTAAGGTTAATCTATGGAATGTACAGACATACAGTTGTGTAAATGAGAAATAGAATAACAAACATACATGCAAACAGCTACCCAATTAGTTTTTTGAGTTCCCACCAGGGTGGGCTGGACAAAAGTCAAACATGACTTATAATTTTTTTCATACATCATGCTTCATAATAAATTTGGTTGAAATCTATGTTGCACTTTGCTTGTTACAGAGCTGAAGCAGAATTTTTTATACATGGCAAAAATATAGGGTAGAGAGTTTTTAATAAGCTTTTAAGTCTATCCTTAATCTACAGAATTTATTTAAAATGTTTTCTTAAATAAAATACTATATAAATCAAACAAGGACAATATATTTGGATATAAATACATCAAACTCAAACTTACAAAGACTATATACTTGACATAAATATATCAATCTCAAACTTACAAGGACTATATACTTGACATAAATATATCAATCTCAAACTTACAAAGACTATATACTTGACATAAATATATCGATCTCAAACTTACAAGGACTATATACTTGACATAAATATATCAATCTCAAACTTACAAGGACTATATACTTGACATAAATATATCAATCTCAAACTTACAAGGACTATATACTTGACATAAAAATATCAATCTCAAACTTACAAGGACTATATACTTGACATAAATATATCAATCTCAAACTTACAAGGACTATATACTTGTCATAAATATATCAATCTCAAACTTCACCTCCACTTTGCAATATGAAGTCAAATAATAAACTTGATTTTGATCCACGAAGTCCATTCAAAATTTATAAGCAGAACTGAATTATTTATACATTCAAAACACAGACTTACAAAGACCAAAACTCAAGTCAAATTTGATCTAATAGGCAATAATCAAATTTGACGAAGATCTTTCACAGAAGAAAGCCTATTAAAAACCAACTTTGGTTTCAATTCAAAAATTCTTTTAAAAGTTACTGTGCAGATATGAAATTAATGATTAATGGATTTTATAGAAAATCCCGGGAAATAAGCAATTGAATTTAAATATTTTTCTGCTCACTTTGGCTTGGCAATACTTCAAACTATTAAACTTATTTGTTATAATCAATCTTGCCATGAAACACTTCTACTGCAAGATCACCCGTCTTGAAAGACTACTACTGCAAGGCCACTTGTCTTGATAGAACACTACTGCAAGACCACCTGTCTTGATAGACCACTACTGTGAGACCACTTGTCCTGAAAGATGAAATTCTCAATGCACATATGTATTGATTATATAGTGTAGTGACCTGTTGTGAACGACCACCTGTCTTGAAAGACTACTATTGTGAAACCACCTGTTTTGAAAGACTACTGCTGCGAGACCACCTGTCTTGAAAGATCATTACTGTAAGACCACCTGAACTGAAAGACCACTATTACAAGATCATGTCTTGAAAGACCACTACTGAGACCATCTGTATTAATTATATAGTGTAGCGACCTGTTGTGAGAAACCACCTGTCTTGAAAGACTACTACTTCAAGACCACCTGTCTTGAAAGACCAAATTCTCAATGCAAACATGTACTGATTATATAGTATAGTGACCTGTTGTGAGAGACTGCCTATCTTGAAAGACCAGATTCCCAACACATTCATTGAACATAGTATAGTGACACTTAACAGAACATGGTATTCTGACACATACAAGTTCTACCTCATGGTCTTTTAAAAATTAGTAAATATGATTTACTATTGTATACAAAGTATCACAAAACTGCACACATTTATGCTACTGTTATATATTGTGTAATATAATAATTAAAATACAAGATAAAAGAATACTATTTCAGATTTTAACTTGCCAATTTATAACATGTATGAAATAAAAGGCCAACTTACCTTCTCCCGATTCAATCTGAGCAGTGGAATGCGATGTGGCAATGCCGTGGATTATACAGTCCCCCATATGGTGTGCAAAGCTAGTTATGCACTCTACAAAAGTTTCTAAACCTACAAGAGATAACATATAAAAGTCTTTATTTCTAAAATGGCTGTTTTTATATAATCAGGCTGGCTGTTTTGAAAAACTTTAATTTCATAAGCCATCTAAGCATACCTTTAGAAGACTTGTGTGCATGCATGTATATATTATGTTACATATATGTCATTAAATTGCTTTGTGTAAGGTTTAAAATTCTTTTTATTTCATTTTTGTTTCATTGTATTTAATTGCAATGAATATTTTTCTCGGATTCTGGATTCTATTTTCATTAGTGAGATATATTTTTATCACAAAGTTTGTTTATTCAAGATGAAGATGTAATATGTGAGAATTTATCATTGAGTCAGTCTTACCCTGGTAATAGTGTCAATGATTGGTCAGTATCATGGTCATACTTTCTCTGCGTGATCACTGTTTATAAACAACCTTTTTCATGATTGGTTTTTTAAGTGGGTTCAAATTGGCGGATGTGACAAAAATAGTGTAGTAAGAGACCATATGACCAATCTCGTGAGACTTCAAATGAGGCACTGGGGTTCTAAATATGCAATCATAATTTTTTTTTTCAGAGTCATTCAACACTTTGAAGGAACAAGGTGTATTTTTTTAATTTGTTGCCAAGATGGTTTGTTCTTCATCTGATTTTTGGATTTAATAATTTATTCCTCTGGAAACTCAACAAATTGACTTTTCTATAAAGATATTTTGAAAGATATTCATGGAAGTTTATTCTGGAATTATTCTGAAACAAAGACTGTGATTTAAGTGAGGAATTATTGTTATCCATACTTTGGACTACATCTGATGTTATTGCCTTCCATATTTGTATGTTGTTGTGACTCAAACCTGGATTCTTATAGGACTATTTAGTGATAGGACTTGTGTTTTCATTCTTAGGATTACATTTTAGATTATATTCACAGATTGTAAGTCCTATTTACCAATTTTTACATTGTTGTCTATGGCAATAAATTGTTTTGTTAAAATATACAAAGCTTATTGGCAACATAATAAATAGAGGCAACATACAAAATCCTGAATAATGTATGTTCACAATTTGTTATATAAACTGCATTCCCTAACAAAAAGTAACAAGCCTTTCTTGAATGGTACATCATCATAATTCTTTTGCTGTGTTCACATCAAAATACTTCCATCTCACAGGATGGAAATCAACTCATTCAACAAAAGTGTACTCCACTACTGTTTGTATATAATTTGAATAAAACAATTATACAGTTTCCTTAAATGAGCCATAACACTTAATCACTTTTTAAAATTAAAATCTTTCCTGAATGTGAGAAATGCAAACTGTTTTTATCCCCATTTTGTAAAACATATTTGTTCTTTCCTAAGGGCTGTTCCATTTAAACATACATGATAACCAGGAAAGGTAGGGTTTTTTTTAAAAATATATGCCAGGGCAATTTGATTTCAAACAGTTCATATTAGAATAATAAGAAAATTTTAAATTGCATCTTTGGGTGAGTACCTCACTTTCAAAGTGCCTTCCCTGTGTCCCATGTATGTTTTAATGGAAAAGCCCTAAGTATGAACTACATAAACTGTTTTCATGTCCATTTTGTAAATATATATTTATCATTCATAAGGAAATCATTATTTTAAATACATTTGACTATCTGACTTTATAATTAGTGATCAATTATAACAGAAATGTGTCCACTGGAAAGTGATGACACCACCATTGCCTGAGGGAACAAGTGCAAAAAGATTTGTCAGACTGCACAAATCAATGAGTGTATTTACATTAAATATGTGAGAAACTAAGCACTTACCAGTTCGATCCAAGCCATATATTTTAAACGACTTTTGGAGATTGTGAAGACTAGCTAAAACTGGCTCCGCCCTCATTAATAGGAATTCTGGGGGAAAATAAACAATTGCATTACCATCTAATCAATCCATACAACATTTTGAATTGCTGTGACTTTTATAATCTATTATAAAATGTCCATATGCAAATGATAATCAACTTCTTGCATACTGACCTCATCTTTCTCGTGCAACATACCTGTCTTGTTCACATTGTTATTTGATGTTAAGATAAATTATTTTTATTCAACAGAAAGAAATAAGTAAAATATTAGGTCTGCCTACCAGAAACTGCCAATCACCTAAAATAGTTTAGCAAACTTACACATCATCTTTGACCTTGGTACTAGGCTACAGTATGTGACACATGGTCTAGATATACTTGGGCAAAGTTTCATACAAAGGTCTCTAAAGTTTTAAAAGTTATGTGTCACAAACAAAGTGTTAATAGATATGACTGTTCAGTATTCATGGCAAATGAATCTAGCATTCACCCTGTGTCTGAATGTGTATGCTGATTGCATGACACTTTTAGCATCTTTCAGCAACAGCAGGGAATTTTCATGTGTATGTTAATGACATGGAAACTGTTTGGTACATGTAGCCACTTATACTGTATCTAACTTTCACCCCATGTCTGAGCATACTTATGGATGATGGCATGGACTTTGTTTTACATCTGTGGCTACCTTAACTTTATCCATTTTTCACCATGGGCTGTGTATGTGCTAATGGCATTAACTCTGTGTTGTAGGTCACAGTATCTGTCACCTTGTGTTTGTTTTTATGCTGATGGCAAGAACTCTGTTGTAGGTCACATCATGTAACTGTCACCATGTATTTGTGTGTGCATTGATATAATTAACTCTGTAGGTCAAGTAAGTGTCACATTGTCTATACACTGATGGCAAGAACTCTGTAGTACCTGTGGCTATATTAGCTGTCACCTTGTGTATGTGTGTGCTGATGTCAGTGTGAGTAATGAAAGGTTGGATGAGAAGGTATATTTCTAAATCTGCCAGTTCTCCTTGTTGCTGATGGGAGTGGGAATCATGAAACCAAATGAAGCTAATTAATCTTATCATCCTGATTGGAAAGATGAATTTAAAAATCCACAACAACAACAAGACAACCCATAATTCTCCTACATTTGCTGGAGCTTAAGCTAATTTCATTAGACTTACCGGCTGTGCATTTAACAGTGGTAAAAGAAGGATTTTCAAACTGGTCCAATGCATCTTGGATAAAGGCCTTCCCCTCACGGATACTTGTTTCTGAAATAAATCAACAATACCAAATTACGATCTTTAATTAATATGCTGACTTTTGAGTCACATACAATTTTGAAATGTCAGTCTAACTTAAATCTCTCCATATCAAGCTTATAAGATGTAAGTAATCTTAAACCCATAACTTGACAATAGAGGACGCATCTAATCTTAAACCCATAACTTGACAATAGAGGACACATATTAGTAATTTTAAACTCAGAAAATATTACTTTGATCATGCTCAAATTTATATATTTTCTTTATTTAACCTGAACAGAAAGAAATCTTATAATTTGTATATAAAGGTACTACAAATGATTTTTTTGTGCAAATAACAGTTAACAGGGGTACTGAGCAAAATTTGAATAGTCTACTGATGCTCAGTTGATCAATCCTCATTTAAAAACAAAAACAAAAATGGGTTTATTTTAATATTTTTTACAAACTGTGATGCATTCTTGAAGGAAAAAAGTATCTTATGATTGCATCTTTCTTGATAAAAACAAAGATGTTCTTCACAGTTTCTATTTATGAATATGCATTTCAAGTGTGTCTGTAGTCTATCACTGCCACTTCTTCTTGGCTTAATTTTGAAAGAAGCTCATTAAAAGCTGATCAGTGTTAATCTTATTATTAGTGAACTATGAAAACTAAAGCCATTAAGTCTTCTTCATTTTTCATCAATGCATTCTATGTACAAATTGTACTCAAAGGAAAGAAAAGATTCCCATCTGTATTTATAAATCAATTAATTTCAGCAATTACAAATCATCAAAGTTAATCTCATGACTGAAGGTTCAAATTTTGGGGCAATTATATATTAAACAAAATAAATAACAAACAAAACAAGAAAATTGCTAATATGTGCACATCTTTGTTTTGTAATCAATGGTCACATAGTCAGTTGACCAGTGAATACTATTCTGCATTTACAATAAAAATGACACCATTGTTCCTTAACATTTATTTGTACCTTAGTCATGCAAACAAACAGGAATCAAAGTGTTAATTAGTGGGCATTTACAATGGATAATATGATAGAGAAACATAAAGATTTTATTGTTTAAGTGAAGGTTGAAGCACCCAGCCAGGATAAAGTCTGAAGTTAAACAAATGCAATTAGCTTCTTACTAGAATTTGTCAATAAATTTACCTACTATTTTAAGAGAATACAACAGATTATCAATGCCTGCTTTATCAACTGTCATGCATATCTGATGAGACCAGTTTATGGGTTAAATTGACTCTATCAACTGTCATGCATATCTGATGAGACCAGTTTATGGGTTAAATTGACATCAGTTTTGTCATTGCCACACATGCAAATGACCATTACCACCATTCTGAACAATTTTTATTTTCTAGCTTCAAATCATACACATATACAGAGGAAACTGTCCTTCCAGTGTACACACTGATAGATACAAAACCATTTAAGTTAAAGGGAAAAAATATTGGCTATTATAATCACACATTCTACTCCTTACCTTTTGCTCTGCAGTGAAGCAAAGTCATAGATGCAAAACAAAGGTTTCAATTAACACCGGGAAGGGGGGGTTGCCCTCTGTCCTTTAGAGAATTATTCAACATTTTTCAAGAAACTAGCTCTGAACCCACACAACTAAATGGCTTACTCCCAAACTGGATTCAGTCAGTTTCCATATACATACACCTGTCGAATTCTCATCACAAAAGCATTACTATGTCAATACCTGGGACCTTCTGTGCGAGTCTTCAGCTTAAGTAAATGTACTTTTAAAGTCTAAATACAGGTTTCTTTTTAGAAACTCTGAATATCTGAATTATGTGTTTTATTATCAGTCAGAAATCAGACCCTCTCAACCTGCATAGCAACTATGAATATTGTGGGGTAAAAAAAACCCACCTGTTTCATAAATCTATGTCAATATATTAGCAAAAAATGAAATATGAGAATTCAAATGGATCTGGCAATTGTGTTCCTTTATTATAGAAAATATTCACATTTTTGATGGAATTGACATTATGGACAAAAAGAGATTTGACTGGTTAATCCATGTGTATTTATGCTTATGTTGCAGAGTTCATACATAAAAAGTAAATATTAATTATGTAAGAACAGCATTAAGTACTCCTTGTTTAATAAGGAACTAGCAGATAGATATGTCAGTGATGGCCACAGTTGCTGCACCCACTTTGCCCCCACTCACTCCATTTAATTTTATGGGGTATGCAGCATTTTTGACAGCTGCTTTGTTAGGCTATAGCACCATATGGTAATATCATTTGGTTTACTTCAATCATCGTGCTACACTGAGGTTCAACTGTACTTTAGAAAAAATATAAAACAAGGTTTTCTGAAATATACCTTGTTAGAAAACAGCACTGTATCTACTGAAAAAAATCTTAGTTCTATGAATAAAAAAAATCCATGCTTTTCTAAAGAAGAAAGATGAAAGTATAAATAAATTTCTTGGCAACAATTCAAACTCTCATAATTTCTTCCACAGAAACCACACTAGTGGAAATAATATAATACTCTTGTTTAAGCATTCTTAAAATGCTTCATAAGTTACCTCCCTTGAACATCTTTTTTTCCTGTATGTGTGATCTAATCATAACAAGAATGTGCTTGTCATTTTATTTTCTCTCTGTGATGTTCGACTGAATAATGCTCATTATTTATTTATTTATTCCACCTCCAATACAAAAGAGAAATTCATCACAGGGATCAAATGTTAGACAAAATTTAACACTGGAATATCCTATGTGTCAGAGATGGATACACCCGAGGTGCATGTCATAAACTAATCACAGCTGCACTGAAAGTCTGGTCAACTTTCTGGTCTGTATCTCTAATTGTCATGGTATAACATGTAGCAATTCAAACACAGTTTAATTTTTATTAAATTTTCATTTGCAGAATGATGCCATCCATGTTGGACATATCTCCATATAAAAGTTCCACAGACAACATATATGGACTTCTGTTAATTTTACTATCATTTCACTTGCATATAAAGAATTCTTATCCATAAAGAACAAAATATGTGGTTTTGAATTACCTCAAATGACAGCTTTTTTGTAAGGATTACTGACAAAAAAATGAGAGCTTTACTGACAATGGTGACAAATTCATTACAGAGAAAACTGTGATCATTCATCGTAACCTACCAATCAGTTTTTTATGAATATTTCCAATGTCACTGTTCAGCTGTTTCTCTGTGCTCTCATAGTCTGCTGTAACTTGATCCAACTGCTGCTGAAGTTCAGCTATTGTCTGCTTTAATTGTTCCTCCAAGCTTCGCCTCGATTCCTGACTTTCATTCAATTCAGACTACAATGATGAACATTGAGGATTTACAAATACTCTTTCCAAATAAATTCATCATATGACAAAAATAATTTCTGTGGCAAGCAAAAGACTGATTAATGTTAGAAATGAAAGGCTGTCAGGCATCTTCCATGTACCAAAATGATCATACAAGAAAAAGAAGTATTGAAACAAATGTGGAGACATACTTTTTGCCAGCTTTACAGACCAAGAGTTATTGAGACATTTCATTCCACACTGACCATTGGCACGTGTAAGTAGCCAAAAGAGTTACTATATACCACTCCACTATCCGATCTGGTTATACCACATATACATGCTTTTAAGTCAAGCTGCAAGCAATAAATATCCTGATTTCCCATAATGCAACTACAGATTGGGGTATATGCTGTTTGTTCTATTGATCACTCCTAACAAACTGCACAGAAACAGATCTGCAGGCACATTATGTGCCAGATGATCTCATTCTGTGCAGTTTTTAATTTGACTCATAAGCAAGTATATTATGGCAGATGAAGAAACTGACCACTCAAATTCTCACATTTACCAGATTTACCTGGGAAGATAGCAGATAATAATTTTATAGTGACTTCTTAAGCAAAGGACAAATTCTGCAAGAAAGTTTCTCCAATTTAGACAATTCAGACACATACTTTCCTTTCAAGTAATGGCATGTAAACATCATAGAATTCACCATACTGAATATCATATAGTCAAAAAATGAGCTCTCATAGTTAATTTTGCTACAAGAAACAAGTAACACTGTTTTGGATAGCTACATATGTGGAAAGAAGTGGACTGATGGTCACTGACTACCAAAGATTAGGTTTTTACATAAACAATTAATTATACATCCTTGATATGGAATATTTCAATAGAGATGCTTAACATATTAGCTAGAAATAAATGTTAAGGTAAATATATTTAATTAGATATTGATCAAACATCTGTCAATAAATTATGCTTTTAATCTGAAACTACAGCAGCCACTGTATGCCTTACAATTACAAATCCCATACTTTTCACAATCTGCCCAATTTGAAATAAGATGCCCCACTTACCCACATCACCCCAGAACAGTGTTTCCCTTTATCCTAAATTTTGCATCAGAAAGTCCCAAAGTTTTAATTTAAGTCCCAGTTCTGACACCAAGTTTTGCTTTTAACTCAATCTGATGCCTAGTTCTGACATCAAGGGAACCTTTTACCCAATTTAATGCCCAGTTCTAACAAACAAACAAACGGACTTTTTATCTAGATTCCCAGTTCTGACTTTTTTACTCTTAATCTTGCACGTCTAGGGGAAAAACTGCCAAAGACTAACAGACAATTTGGCACTCATTTTGTTCTATGTCCCAAGGACAAAAAAGGAAGCCAAAAGTAATTTCCATTTTTGTACATGGTCATCATATAAACAAGTCAAATGATTTTAGTTATATGCATTTCTAGTCATTGGTTTGGAAACTGAATACAGGAAAGATTATCTGATCAAAGGATGGATAGACAGATTATCTTATCTAAGGCTAGATGGACAGATAATCAGACCAAAGGATGGATGGACAGATTATCTTACCTAAGGCTAGATGGACAGATTATCTTACCTAAGGCTAGATGGACAGATTATCTTACCTAAGTCTAGAGGGACAGATTATCTGAGCAAAGGATGGATGGACAGATTATCTGACCAAAGGATGGATGGACAGATTATCTTACCTAAGGCTAGATGGACAGATTATCTTACCTAAGGCTAGATGGACAGATTATCTACCCAAAGGATGGATGGGCAAAAAGATATATAGAGATGGTTATAACAACCTGGTTTTGTAAAAATAACCATCATAAAACCAAGAGTTCCTCTAAGGATCTGACATGATACTGGCCCAAAAAAAGTGTTCAGTAATCCAAGAGATAATTTCTTCTTTTCAAATACTGAGTGTTAAAACCATTTTCAACATGGCATCAAATGGCCATACTGGATATTATTTCAGCACAATTTTCACTTTCAACAAATGTCTATCCATTCAGGAAAAGAAGTGACAAGATTTTTCAAGATGATCATTGAAGTGGTTATTTCAACCATTTTCATCTAGGACCAACTTCACCATGATATGAATTTGAGTAAAGTTCAGTCCTTCTAGTTGTTTAGGAAAAGTAGTTACTCAATGGTTGACAGATGATGGATGATATAACAATTTCAACAGCATGTGAACCTCATTCAAAACAAAAACAGTAGGTATTTTCACTAACACTCTTGCGTAAATATTTTTAATTGCACAGAAATCATAACTATTATAAAATCCAATCACTCTTTTAATTTTATTTAAACCTTACTTGTCAAAATATATGGAAAGTGTTACAAAATGAATTATGCAATATAAGGATCAAGCCTATTTAGTTTCAAGCCAGAAAATGAATTCATCTGGTATGGCACAAGAATAAGTCTTGGTCATGTGCCACATTAAACTGTTTCTACTGCAAACTCAAAAGAAAATAATATATAGTTATGTAGGTCTTATTTAAAGGAAATGAATTCATTTCATTAAACTGACCTGCAAGTTTGTTAACTGGCTCTTCAGTTGCTGTTCCATTAACTGTTTTTCCTCCCTCATCTGAGAAATTTCACCCTGTAATGTTGCAATCTGATTGGTCAGATCATCATGCTCAGCCTCCTTTTCCTCCAATGTCTGTTTGAGATGAGATTCTAAATTTGTCTTTTGCTCCTCAGTTGACTGAAGCTGTTCTTCTAGGCTGGTCCTTGTCTTTTCCAGAAAATGTACTTGGCTTTCAAGCTCCTAAATTGGAAATATAAATTGCAGTCAGTCTATAAATCAGATACCATCAAGTGTGATAGAATTTTCTTATGATGAATTAATGTTACTTGTTCCCCCCCCCATAAAATTCTTTTTTTTAAAAAATAGTATTTGCAAAGCTTATGATACATAAATAATCACTTCTTCATTAAAAAACAGAAAATTACCAAAAATTATGAATGTTATTATATACCTTGCACAAAAAAATGTCTATTGAAGTTTAAAACTCATGAATTTGCTTTTAAAGAACTTTACATTTTAAATTCATGATTTACTGTTTAAATATTCAAATGAGAGGTCTTTTCTAAAATCGTTCCTTTCATATATCAATATATACTGATGATTGCTGCTGAAACGTCTTAATACATTTTATATAATTAAGGGTTCAAGCCAAAACAAGAAAATACTTGATAGAATACTTTACATTTTGTTGCACTAGACTTAAATATCTATCTAACCATAACAATTGTTATACAGAAAAGAAATTAAAAGTTCAATAATCACCAAACATTTACATCCTTAACAGCAGCCACATTAAGGTGATTTACAAAAGGATCTAAATCACTACTGGATTCCAATGGTGTTTTTTCTTGACAATCATTCTTTTTTCAAAGTGCTGTTTTTTAACTGTATAGTCATTCCTCTAATTGTTCAGCAAGAAACTGAAGCTGCAATCATGTTGTCATGCATCAAATTTCTTTATTTCACAGTACTATGAATGACTACTGCAATCATGTCATTTTACATTGTCTCAGTAACTCCATAGCAATATAACTACTGCAATCATGTCATTTTACTTTGTCTCAGTAACTCCATAGCAATATGACCACTGCAATCATGTCATTTTATATTGTCTCAGTAACTCCATAGCAATATGACCACTGCAATCATGTCATTTTACTTTGTCTCAGTAACTCCATAGCAATATGACCACTGCAATCATGTCATTTTACTTTGTCTCAGTAACTCCATAGCAATATGACTACTGCAATCATGTCATTTTACTTTGTCTCAGTAACTCCATAGCAATATGACTACTGCAATCATGTCATTTTACTTTAAATCTCAATGACTTCACAGCATTATACTGAAGCAACAAGATCTAACAATCATGATTATGGTCATATTATTATTAAAGTTCTTGTGCACTTACAATGATCTTGGCCTTTGATCATCTAATACAAAATCTAAAGGATTATTCTTTTAGATTAATGCAAGCGGTTTACCAATTTTGGCAATGAAAGAAGTGGAGAATATGTTACAATGACGAAACAAATTGAGAATGGATGGATTATTACAACATTACAGGTTCCATCTTCAGGTGGGCATATGCAAGGTTATACTGGTGTGTAATAATTTCACACAATTTTGTCATTTGGGGTTTTGAGCTTTCTCTTATCTAAAGAAATCTGTTGAATAAATTAAACTGGACAGATAGAATGTAGCAATCTTAAATCAGCCTCTTCCATGAACAGTCAAACTGTGACCATTTTGTTTTCTTTCTGCAGTCTGATGATTTCCAAAAATGTATTTGTCTTGCATGCTTCATAAATAGACACACACATGTTTATGTACACACACACACACACACACACAAAGATACACAAACTTTAATGACATAGAAAACGAAGTGATGTACCCAGAATAAATCTTCCAGTATAAATATGTATATGCATTAGGTAAGTTACCTCACTCCTTTTCCAGCCTTCATAAAATGACTCAAACCAGAGGTCTAAATGATAAACAGACTGAAAATAAGTTAGTCTCACTGAAAGGCAGAGAGAAAAACTGACTTTCTCATGAGCAAAAAGCATGAAGCTAACTTGGGACTGTCTGGGAGGAAGTGGAAAATTTGCATGCAGTAAACTGGGAAATGATCAAGTCAGGCAGAAAAATGATTCTGGATTACAGGGCATGTGTTAATATCTGTTGAAAATCATGCTGGGAAATTTCTACTCACAATTCCATGATCATTCAGCACACCTATAATTTGAATTAAATCAAAATTCCACTATGCATCAGCATGCACAATTATGCCAGAGTTTAAACATTGTGACTTAGTTGGGAGTTGTACATAACAGCAGCACCCAAACAGCAAGATAAACCTTATATTCATTCTCTTTATTCCTCCAAATTCAGTCTTGAGAAAATAATCCAATCTAAAAGTCATGCATGCATGCATGCATGCATGCATGCATGCATGCATGCATGCATGCATGCATGCATGCATGCATGTATGTATGTATGTATGTATGTATGTATGTATGTATGTATGATGTTTGTATGTAAGGCTGCATCATTTCTTTGTACAAACTGTTTAGTTTAGTTCAATGCCTGTAAACATTTACCAATCAATAAAAATGTGTAATAAAATATTTACATGGTTGTCTCTGATGCAGAAATTACCCATTCTAATTAAATTACAGTAGTCCCAATCTTGAACAGCCAACCTGACCAGCAACCACCTGTTTCTTACAGCCAGAATCCCTTGGAACCAACAAGTTTGTGTTTAAAAGTACCCATCAAGAATGCCCACCCCTCTAACACAACCAGCAGCCAGCACATTAGTACAAAAATGTAAAGTGTTCCATTCAAAAGTGGCCACTTTGTATTTCAAATGTGTAAAGAACAAATAATTAATTCAAATCGTGATGTAAGGTAAGTAATCATATTATCTCTACCATTAATACATGTCTCCCAATGTCAGGTCTCCATTACTGAAAGAAGTGTTGACTAAAGTACATATAACACCATATTTAATATTAAACCATTATCTATAAAAGCCAACATTTACAGGAAATGGGCTCAACAATGTTATAAGAGTTTTGGGCTTCACACATCTATCGAGTTCTTCTCTTTGATGATTACAACCAAACATAATTGTCAAGATTATAACATGGTCAGCATAAGCAAAACATAGATTTTGTACATTAAAACAGAGAAATTAACCTTGAACAAAATAGGGTCCCAGAAGAAGACCAAAAAATCATGTGACAACACATTTATCACTTTCTTTCTGCAGAAGGCATTTTGTCCATTCAACAAAAGTTTTGTCTGCATAATTAAATCGCATACAGTTAGCAACATCCAAATAATTCATTACCAGACATCAACAAGTCATCATGGAGACAGAGATGGATTATTTTAGAAAAATGTCGGTTATTCTACTTGACAACATCATGTGGGATGGGGAGAGGGGAATTGCCAAACATTTTTATGTAGAAAAGACTCTAATAAAACAATTTTATGTTGAAAAGACTCAAATAAATAGGAGTGGGAAAATGGAGCAGATGGAAAGAGAATTATGTATGTACCAAGCCATTAAATGACGTTTCTGAATGGTTCTTCAATGTTCATGACGGCAATATCTGCTCACATATCAAGCTTACATCAACAATAAGAACTAGTAATGTGTATTCAGTTGAAATAATAATATTATTATGACAAGAAGAACCTTTTATTAAATGTTACTTTTAAGTGAAGATTAAATGCTTTTAAGTATGTAACTTTCTTACTACGTATATTACACATACTTTTTTTAAAAAATGTAGTCCCCCTCTGGTAAGGCGACCTGTCTTATAAGGTAGAAGGGGTGGCCATATAAAAGGTGGGGGACCACTACATATATTTCGTCATCTATGCTTAAGAATATTGTTTAGTGGATATTTTTGTGGCAATTCTTTACTTAATGTATCTATGTTCTTCACACTTAATGTGGCAATGTAAAAAACAAGCAAAATTGAGAAGATCTGGTTATCACATACTTCAAGTTAATTTACTGATAATGATACAAATTTAAGTAAGCAACAGTATTTACATTTAAAATATGTATCTTTTACCATCATCCTGTTTTATAGAGACACTATTTAAAGTTTACAAGTCGCTGCATAGTTTTTTGGTCATTATAAATCCAAGAAACATTCTATGTGCATGTCCAGGCAGTACATTATTCCACTATTGATACTTTCATCACCTACATATATGTAACAGAAGGAAAAAATACTGCCACAATCTTAAGTTTGTTTTATAAAAACTATCAGACATATTCAACACAGACAGGTCTTTTTAACTCAGATATATTCAAAACATACACATCTTACAAACTGTCAGATATATTCAACATGGACATGTCTTACAAACTGTCAGATATATTCAACATGGATAGGTCTTACAAACTGTCAGAAATATTCAACACAGACAGGTCTTACCAACAGAATCCATTCATAATAAGAAGTAAAGGACACACAGCAAATGAGCAAAGTACTGCACTAACATAATAATAACTGTCAGCTGTTCAGTAATCTTAGTGGGTAGACAGAAAAAAGTGGAGTTTCTATTTGTTTCTATTATATGCCACCATTTCACATTTCAGCAACTGTATACAGACCTGTTTACCCATAAATTTTCCTGTCAGTATTTTAAGCAATGCCTTTCAGTATTTTCAGATCACAGTCAGTATTTTCAGCACACAAATAGTAGATACTATCAATATACTATAATTATCATTATGTAGTATTACACGACATAATGACTATACAATATTGTGTAAATAACTCCTAGTTTGCAAAGACGCTGGTATTCAGTTAATTCTGTGTTTCAAGACACAAATATGCAGAAATTGAACACCACTGACTTAAACATCCTGTTCATATTATAGTGATAAAAACCACAAAAAAATACAACATAATCAAATTTATTCTGTTGTTTACCTCCGTTACTTTCTCTAGAAATTCTGTTTTCTCAGCTTCACACATATCCATAACATTGTAATTAAAGCCAATTCTCTATTTTACATGGTTAAGGACTTGATATAAAACATTATGACAGACATTGTTACCACCCATCCACTTAGAAAATAATAAGTTTATCTAGATAGGTAAAGGCAATCTTATTTATTTGATAAAATCTAGTATCATCTTTGTCAATATTTACTAGAATGGAAATAAGGTTCATAAATTATTTTTCATTGCTTCCGTTAACTTGTCAGCTGTACTCAATGACAAATTCATATTTGCGATCAACTCACATAGAATCGCCTCAGCACGTGTTTTTTGTTTATGAAGTATGTTTTGATCACTGACTTCCTTTCCTTTCATCATTGACAAAATGTTTATATTTCCATTCACTAATGATTTCAATTTTGTATGATTTTCCGATTCCACATGCCGTGAACAGTCATTCCTTCCACCATGTGCACAGGAAAAGTCTAAGTTGCAAACAGTGCAATTCACAAAATGTTCTCCTTTTGACGATGGTTTAAGGCATTGCCACAGAGTAGAATAAACTGGTAGAAAATGCTGCTTTCTGTGTCAGACTTTCCATTTTCATCATCAGTTTCGTGCTGAAACTTTCTTGTCGGCGGCATTTTGTTTAAACAACCGGATGTTAAGAATGTCAAAATAAGTGACGTGGCACAAAATGCGGACGCGGATGCGAACCAAAGAGACGATACAACGAAACGAAAAAAAAAAATGGCATAAAAAATTAATTTTAAAAAAGTAATAAATAAATGCAACCTCAAATCGTATTTTCAGTTCAATGACCGTATGACCGTACGGATGGGCTTTATTCCGTACAAATACGGTCAAATATGGTCGGGTAAAGAGGTCTGTGTATACCATGTTTATACTTCTTGGTAAATGATGCAGCCTTAGATATAAATGAAAAAAGTTTGCTGTTAAGATATTTTTCTATAAACAGTGAGTTTCTTTTCAGTCTAAGGTATTTTTTTATAACACTGTCCCATATAAATAAATATCAACTCCACAAGAAATTTTGTAATGGATATCTCTTCATTATTTGCAAGCATAAAACCTCCCAAGATTGTAAGTTTTATGCCTCAAGGCAGACTATGCAATTATGTAGGATAACACAAGGGTTTAGGAAACTGGCAAGAACTTGTACAAAACATACCACTATGAACTGGAAACATGAAAGGCATGCATGTGCCATCATGGTGCCAAGAACTGGAAAGAACTTTTGCTTGTTAACACAGTACCTTTTAGACCTCAATAATCACAAAACAGCATCAATCTTACAATTTCCTGTATGATCCACTCGAATACCTGTTTTCTTTTCTCCAAATCTGTGTTTTTAGTAGTTGTAGTAGCAAGCTGGTTTGTGATTTCATCTGCTGTCTGCTGCAAACTGTTCTGTATCACTCGTCTCTCTTCTTCCATTCTTTGCATGTCCATTTTGGCATCCTGTTATCAGAAAGTAGCATGCAAAAGGGTGTCACAAAATTCTGAGTTTGATGATATATATAGGTTATCTAAAGTAGTTTTAATTTATCTTTTTAAAAATAAAAAGTGTCACCATGCAAACACAACCATGAAGTTTCAGTTGTTTGTTATGTGTTTAATGACAAAACAAAGGATATATAGAATCCAAGAAAGTGCCTTGCTCTGAAGAAAGCCTATAAAGTGCCAAGGCAATTTAAGTCCTTTGAACTGAGAAAGGTTGTATAATGCCAAGGCAAATGGATGTGCCTGGTCCTGAGAAAGGTTGTATAGTGCCAAGTCAACAAAAGAGCTTTGCCCTGAGAAAAGTTATTTAGTCCAAGGCAATGAAATGCTGCTGTTGTTGTTGTTCTGGGACTCAATGCCATTTTTCAGCACATGATAGGCTATACATGGCAGCCAGTACTAATGGTGGAGGAAGAAACCGGGAAATCTGCAGAAAGAACCACTGACCCACGAGAAGCTACTGGCAAGCTTTCTCACATATCCACATTCGATGAATTTTAGACTTGAACTCATGCAGAGGTGAGATGGCAGTGATCTGTAACAGAGCTTTAGACCACTCAGCCACTAGGGGACAAGGCAATGGAAGTGCCTTGCTCTGAGACTGGTTATATAATGACAAGGCAATGGGAATGCCTTGCCCCAAGAAAGGTTATATAGTTCCATGGCAATGGAATGCTTGGCTCTGAGAAAGTCTATAGCATAACAAGGCAATTAAAGTGTTGTTTAACCCTGAGAATTACTATATAGTACCAAGACAATGGATGTGCCTTGCCCACACACACACACACACACACACACACATACATATTATAAAACATGTTATAATCAGAGGTCAATACCTAAAGTCAGGAAATTCCACCAGGGTGAATATATGCTTACATTTCAAGTCAAATCTGATGAACACAAACAATATGACCATTTCTAAAATATCAATAAATTGCATGTACTTTACAAAAACTGTTGTATGCAGCATATAAAACAATATTTTTACCAACTGAAAAAGAAATGTGGATGGTTTAATTTATAAAATTTGCAGAATTTAAAAGGAATGTCTGGAGGATATCCTAGCACATGACAGAAGAAGTGAAAAACTGCTTTTAAACTGGATATACTGGTGGCCACCTCATGGGTAGAAAGCAAAATTAACACATAAGAGTTGCTTCCCTTTGTCTAGATAATGCATAAGGAATCAGTACACAATTAATAAAATCTGGTTCAGTACCCACGAATGTAGTCCCAGTCTATTTTTAGATCACTTTTTCCGGTCTAAATTTGGTGGTGATACTAGAGTTAGATTTTGGCATTCTTGGTAAGGATTTAAAGGCAATTGATTATTCTTTAAAATGTGAGCTTATGGTGTGGTTGTCTGTGTGTATTTCGGCGACAGTGCACATTGAGTAATAAGGTCATGGTGATGATCCGGAAGTGAAATCTGTGTTCCGTTGCCTGGTGTTTTGTTTACAATTCAGCCTCTCAAAAAAATGCAGGTCAACCCTTGACAAGAACTAAACCGTAAAGTCATCTTTGAAGGTATTTTAGATTAACATATGATTTGTATTGATTGTCACACAGTGGAAAGTTCAGTACTGAGAAACAAATGTAGAGACCATATAGTAAAATTAATTGTGTACTATGGCCTGTCAGTAAAAACTTGAAACTGATATAAATTTTTTATTATTAATGACATATACATGAAATTTTAATATGTTATGTATATTGACTTTAAAAATATAAAAATGAAATTAAAAGTAAAAAAATAATTTTAATTTTAAAAATTTAAATGAAATTAAAAAAATTAAAAAATAAAAATTTTCACCAAGTATACACATATATAATATTTTTTGGGAATGATATTAAATGTTATCAGCATATATATACTCCTACACCATATACAAGCTCAAATGATGGATATTTGTCAAATTGGATCAGAGAAAATATCTTTATTAGTCAAAATGAGACCCTCATTTAAAATACATGAAGACAAAATTCTATTTTGCTTTGTACCTTTAGGTCATTGAAACTATTTATTTGGGGTTCAAACAGTTAATTTATGTGTTTATGATGGGGTGACTTCCTGAGTAACACATATCTGCTTCTTTAGCTATCAGTAATTGTTTATAACCATAGTTATAGGGTATATAGTGAGAGGACAGAGATGAAGACTTTATACTAGAACCTGTTCAAGTTCTCTACAAAATCATATTAAGCTGTCAGAGAATGGAATACAGGTCAGAGGGGTAAAATATACTTTACCCCGGTATATTTACCATTGCATGTAAGAAAACAGCAAAATGATGTAAGTTGAACACAGAATGCATTCCATTTTATTGTTCAGTTTCTTTAAGATGTTGATTGATGTAGTGCGACATTGTAGCCCAGATGATATGATGGGAATTCTCATGATCCATTTTGCTTTATGCATTATTAATGACTAATATTTGTTATCTGACACTTTAAAGATTACATAAGTAATATTCAAACAGATTATTTGAATTTAACTTTCTACAACTGATCCTAATATGGTTACATAGCTGACATGAACAAATATGCATATATTTTGTAATGTTTGGAATCAAAAGTTGACATTGTTAGGCTGACATGGTACCTATAGTGAATCTGTAAGGCTCAGTTTTGACTGTGTGCACTTAAAATATCCCAAGATGTTATTTTCATCATGAATATGCCTCTGTATGGTAACACATTTCAATTTAGTACTTTGACAGAGGGCGGTATTGCAGCATCAGCTGATATTTGATTCCATTGAATCATTGAACTTAATAACTTGGTAGCCAAGACTCTTAAAAATAGACTAAAAATGTTCAAACAGATTATTTGAATCATGTTTGCACATGCGATTTTAACAAGTACATTGCATATATCCCACACATGCAAATATCCATCCTTGTTTACAAGTTTTCGGGATGAAAATTTCACATTTAGTTGATGATATAGGATCTATTGGTACCTATAGTTGATCTGTGTGGCCACATTTTGCTATATTCACTCACAATATCTAAAATTGTTTTTCCTTCATGAATAGGATTGCATATAGTAATAAGTTTTAATTTGGTACATTGTCATTTGACTTTCCACTATACTGGTATGTATCAATGTTTGCACCAATGATCAAACCTCACCGTTCCAACATTGCCTTAAACTTTATGATACATACTCTACCTGATTAGTTATTTAACCTGTAAATGGCTAAATATGCTTGTAGAAACTTCATCTATTTTTAGGATGCATTTGTCACTTTAATACATGCCCATTGCTTCACATCTTTGAGTGTCACTCTATCAAGTTTACCTTTTTTAACCATATTTGCAACCTGAATGTTATTTTGAAATCACCATATCTAACACATTTTAACTTCATTTGCCTACATCTTCCTTTTTTTAGAATTAAGTGAAACATGTTATATAGTTTCAGGTCTAGTCTGGTATCTGGAACAAAGTATTAGAGTTGGATCAATTTGGAAGCTCTCCAGTAGTCCAATGGTGATAGCAAGGTCTCATAAGGACATGTGCAGTGTGCTGCTATAAGTGACCAAGATGAGTTCATATCAGTACACTGATATACTGCATCTCAAAGACATGGCTTAGATCTTCATGAGAGAGATTCACATCTTTTTTCAGTAAGGTGAAACTGTATTTTCATATTGCATTGTTGACTTTTGTAGTTATCAGCATAAAAATGGAATGCATATTTGCTATAAAACATGGTAGTGGTCCCATCAAAACTTTAAATTTGAGTGGGATATTAGTTATACAAACAACTGTCCAAGTACCTGAAACAATAAATGTAGAACATAGTACCTGTCATTGTTTCTTTAGTATGTACACCTATATGCATCTGGATAGGCATATTGCAATTTGCTGTCAAAATCACTGTGAGCTATCATGCTTCAGTACCCCTGGGAATAATATTATCAGTTGTACAGACCTAAACTACCATTTGTTTTAAAGACCATTCATTAATCAACATTGCTGCCTTAAATTTGTCAAACTGAATGTCATAACTTGTATGAAAATTTATTTTTTGTAAAATAAAAAGTTTTTAAAATTTATATATTTATTTAAATTTCCATTAAAATTTAATATATCAATAATTTTTAATTTCAAGACTATTTTCAGACGGGCCTTATCAAGTATTACAATTAGGTTTTTACTGCATTGAAAAATTCCTATAATTAAGGAAGATATAGCAAATTTAGTTTTGATTTCTTAAGAACAATTGGACCTCAAATTGCACCCTATAGAACACCAGCACTACACACTTTCTGACAGCTGTCACATGTCTTGCTTGCAAGGAAATTTCAAAAGACTTTATGTATGAAGTTGAAACAGTAGTGGCATGCAAAATAAAATGCAAATATAAAAGTTTGACAAAAACATTGACCCTTTCAGGAATCAGTACACAATTAATAAATTAACACATAAGAGTTGCTTCCCTTTGTCTAGATAATGCATAAGGAATCAGTACACAATTAATAAAATCTGGTTCAGTACCCACGAATGTAGTCCCAGTCTATTTTTAGATCACTTTTTCCGGTCTAAATTTGGTGGTGATACTAGAGTTAGATTTTGGCATTCTTGGTAAGGATTTAAAGGCAATTGATTATTCTTTAAAATGTGAGCTTGTGGTGTGGTTGTCTGTGTGTATTTCGGCGACAGTGCACATTGAGTAATAAGGTCATGGTGATGATCCGGAAGTGAAATCTGTGTTCCGTTGCCTGGTGTTTTGTTTACAATTCAGCCTCTCAAAAAAATGCAGGTCAACCCTTGACAAGAACTAAACCGTAAAGTCATCTTTGAAGGTATTTTAGATTAACATATGATTTGTATTGATTGTCACACAGTGGAAAGTTCAGTACTGAGAAACAAATGTAGAGACCATATAGTAAAATTAATTGTGTACTATGGCCATAAACAAAGTTGTTTTCTGTCTTTTGAGGAGAGCTGAATTCTAAGGTAAATATGAAAGTTATCCTAATGTAATGTGATCAAGTATTGTATTTGCCAGAGTCTCAGTTTGGCAGAATGCATGTAAAGGGTACAATGATGCCATGACATGAATACCCAAAGATGCCAAGGTATAAAAAAATCTTGGAACATAAAATACAATGAACTTATACAAGTGTTTATTTGATATAAAATTTATTAAGCAAGTTGAATATTTGATTACTACAACTTTTTTTAGTTGGTGGTATATTGTACTTTTATTTAAAGAGATTCATAAATTTAACTACAAAATGAAAACACATTTATGGTTCTGTGTGTGTGTGTTTTGGATTTCTAATGTAACTTTAACAATTTTTTCAATCATGTTGCTATGATGTCTGCAGTGTGGCAGTTTATAGTTCTATTTAGCACTGGGGCACAGACATGCAGCACGATGTCCCATCCAGTCACATTATCCTGACACTAGGCCCACCAGTCCTAACACTAACCTCTTAATGCTGAGCACCTAGCTTGGCAACTGTTAGTACCCTTTATAGAAGTGTTTGTTATGACTTGGCTTAGGGTTCCAACCTGTGACCTCCTGCAGCTGAGACAGATGCTTTAACCACTAGGCCACCATAGCGGTTCATTTAGGGTTCTATTTAACACATAACATTAAAGACTTTGTTTTATTCCACCACATTGCTTTGAATCAAAATAAAGTGTTATGCCAATGTGAGGCAATAAAAATTTACAATAAGGCATCACCATCAAATAAAATTAAGCATTAAATAAAAAAAATATGTAATCTGGTTTCAAATGAATGAGATCAAAGCAACTACTACAAAACTTGAGATTTTCCAAATGTATCAGAATAGCTTAAATTTTCCACCAAAATGTTGTCACTTCAATAAGGTACTACACATCTTTCTGCTTGCTTCATGCTGACAAGGCAAAACGAACCTAAAGAACAACAAACAGGAAATGTCATTTTGATGCTCTCATCAATATGATACAACTGAGGGAGCAGACAGCTTTAGACCACTCGGCCACTAGGGGACAAGGCAATGGAAGTTCAAGTAAAAATCTAGGGCCAACTATATTTTGTTGCAAAATAATGAAAATTAAATTTTATGTAGGTCTTTAAAGCCTCATACAAAGTTAGGTTTCAGTTTATCATGCCCTTCAAAAGTTATGTTGAAAAAACAAAACTTTTATACAAACTTCTAAGGCAAAATATGGTCATAACTCCATTTACTGTTAAAAAATTAAGGATTCAAGCTTTACCTATATATTCTTAATATATAGTCTCATATCTGATGTGTGTATCAGTCAATTAATGCCTACAAAGAATTTGAGTGGAAACGAAATTCACAATGATGGACAAAAAGTGACATGACATAATGGGACAGGACAAAATGGGATGGACAAACATAAGCATGACCCAAAATCAGAGCTGTGCACCTTCTTGTAATGTTTTTTCAGTATTTTCAGTATTTCACGTCAGATTTCAGTATTTTTCACAAGTGCACACTAATAGAAATGCACAACATTAGGGATGCATCTTGTATCCAAACTGTTAACCCTTTCCTTTATGTAACAAAGTTACCCAGTGCAGTGTGCTACACATAGGCCTATTAAGCAGTGAAGTATATTATGTTTAACAGCAATTTAACCGTTTTACTTTTTTGGTGCACATACATTATGTATGGAAAGATTTAAGAGTAAAATACAATTGTTATAGCTATATAATTATATTTAACACAAGAATTTTGTATGCGCTTTAAAATCTTGAGAGAACTTGTTCACTATCAAGTCAGTGAAGCTGCATGATTGACCATAGCTGCAATTTCTCATACTCGAAATTGCTTCTCTGATTTTATTTGGTGAGATATGTCATTCCCGGCACCACTCCTAACTGATCAATCAGTTTCACACAGTTTGCAGTAGGCATAACTATTGCCCTTTCTGCTGGCAGAAATGAACGGCCAGGTCTTGCTGTATGATTTGATAAACTGCTGTCCTCGTCACTTCATGTCTTTGAAATTAATTCTTTTTGAGCCACTCTCTTCCTATTAGAAACCACTTCAAATATGTTTCCTGAACCACGCTGAGCCATGATGCTGTTTACACTAAGTTACAGATGCAGCAACACAAAACTCTACACATGTGCTGTTGCAGAGCATTTTGTACACAACCCTTCTATTTAATACAGAGTTTACTAAGGAGGGATGCTACAAATTTGATAATAGTTGAAGTGTTTCGATACTTGGAGCTAGTGTAAGCTGTTAGCATGGTTAGATCATGTGACTCAACAATCTATAAATATAAATCTTCGAAATTCCAAACTAAGCTGTCACCCTCCTCCATTATTAATTTGTTTTGAAGAGTAAATAAAAGCACCAACAGTATAACAGTATTGTAAAAAAAAAATCCATAGCAACCAGTATTTGTTTTTAAATTGTTGATCGCTGTACCTCGGTTACATATTCTTCAACATAAATGACATGAAGCAAAAGGCAACTGACAGAATTAAAATTTGAAACAGAAGGGAGTGTTTTCATAGGTATTGTTTTTGTCTTGAATATCAAAGACTTAAAATCCATCAAAGAGACTGGCTGACCTACCCTCTTTCTGGTGCTGTGTTCTTGCCGATGGCCATTGAACAAAGTCGGGAGGGATATGGGACTACAACTATATGAATGGATTAATTTTGCCTTCATACAGAATTTGATGTCAGGACCGTTAACTTCAAAGACTTCAAACACATTTTACAGTGTGTAGGTACAGGAATTCCATCAGCCCTGTCTTTTTCGGGTACGGAAGCAAATTTTATCAGTAAAAACCAGCATATATTGGTTAAAGGAACCAGTGATGCTTAAAAAAAACCATTTGATTTTCACAAATAATATTTGTCAGTTATATTTTGCTGCTAGTCACAAGTCAGCTGTAATGAAAGAAAATAATTTTTAAGAAAGCATAGTTCCACATGCACAAGTAATTCAATTGGCCTAGATTTTGGATAGCGTGAGAAAACCATTTTCTTGCTGAGGCTGCCAAAGGTATGAGGCTATTGACAGGGAAATAAAAACAACTTTAGACCACTGATATTGTTGTATTAACTTATTGTTGTAAAAATGTGTGACATGTTACTTAATCTCATTTAAAAGATATCCAATCTTTTCTTGTTCCACCTGGCATGAAGAAATATTACCTTTATTGTTCATTTGAAATGCCATTTGTTTTTAGAAACATAGCTCCTCATTTTTGGTACTTCAGATGCATAATCATTGTTCTGCAAGTAGATTTGTCAACTAAACCCTAATATGTCAGGACCGGTTATGTCAACGATGTTTTGACACTCCCAATGTAATTGAGATAACCTGGTTTGATTGTACTGCTTTATTTTCATACTTCTTTCCTTTCTTTATTTTTCATATTTGACAAATAAAAATTGGCCATATTTTACCTTGCACAAAATCAGATTTAGCTCTTGAAGTTGTATTACTGTATTTGATATGTTTTCCCTTACTAAATACAGAAAATTGCAGAGGGTGCACAGGTCTGCTATATGGACACAGTTATAGCTTTAAGAAACACAATCATTAAAAATAAAATAACTTTTCCAGACAGATTTATTAAATTGCACATTTATGGTACAAGAATTTTTTTTATGTATTCAGTCATTTGAACTGGACTGAAGCAGATTTATCTATCATAAAAAATTCGACTCTAAATCTTACAGGAAAATATTTTGACCAATCAGAATGCTGTCTCTGGATTTCCATGTCAAGAATAATCTTTCAGTAAAGTTCAATGACCAGATCTATTGTACCATGTGCAATAGATGTGTTTAAACTGTTCACAGTATAGTGTGTGTGTGTGTGTGATATGCATTTTTAACATAGCTTTAACAATTTTCCAGCCATATCACTATAACATTTGCAGTGTGGCACTCTGGCATCATGTCCAACCCAGTCACATTATTTTGACACCAGGCTGACCATTCCTAATACTGACCTCGCAATGCTGAGTCCCAAATAAGGCAGCTGTTAGTACCATTTTTCAAAGTCTCTGGTATGACTTGCCAGAGTTTGAACCGAATACCTATGCATCCGAGGCTGATACTCTAGCCACTTAGGCCAGAGTAGTACATAGATCCTTCTTTTCTTTCATTTTCATACAAACTTTACAGACCTTGATCTTTAAATGTAACATAAAACAGTATGTTCCAGTCTATATTGTTCACAGTTAGGCTTGCCTTAACAGCAAATACAACAAAACTGTATGTTCCAGTATATGTTGTTCAAAGCTGTTTATGTCTTAAACACAGTAACTATAACAAAACCATATACTCTAGTCTATGTTGTTCAGTTAGGTATGCCTTAAAAACAATAATATAACAAAACTTTATGTTCCAGTCTATGTTGTTCAAAGCTAGATGTGAATTAAAAACAGTAATATAACAAAACTTTATGTTTCAGTCTATGTTGTTCAAAGCCTTAAAGATGGCAAATATAAAAAACTTTACATACTTCACTAGTTAGTAAAAAAGAATTTTTTCCACAAAAGTCATCTTAGGTTAAATATCACTGACATATGATCCATTCAATGTTTCTGGATGCAAGAAAACCAGTCTATAATCTCTCAGAAAACAAGGAAAATTGTGTTTTGAAACCTGTAAACTATACTAAAAATACTTACCTTGATCATTTGTTCTTTCTCTTCTAAAAATTTCTTGTCTGATGATTGTTGCTTTACTACTTCTCCATGCTATTGGTCAAAGAGAAAGGGTGTTCACAAACTTGGTATTTTATACTTATTCTAATAAGTTCTGTGATAGATTACATCTCTTTTTCTTTCAATCTTTCTTTCAATGCATGCATGTACACACACAGTGCAAAACAGGTATAAGAAATATACATGTATTTCACATTTATTTTCATGGGAAGAAATCAATATCCATCACTAACACAATGTGAACTACTGTCATATCTATGACCCATATATTACCAACACAAGGTGTACCAGTGTCATGTTCTATGATACACATATTCATCACCAACACATTGTGAATTATTATGTTCTATGACCCACATACCCTTTTCATTGACCGACATATCCATCAAACATATCCATCAACGTCAAATTGTCAAATATTGTTCTATGATTCACATATCCATTACTAACAAAGGTGAACTATTGCTATGTTCTATGACCCACATATCCATCACTAACAAAGGTAAAACTTTGCTATGATCTATTACCCACATATCCATCAACATCAAACAGTAAATTATCATATTCTATGACATACATATCCATCACTGACACATGTTGAACTGTTGTCATATTCTATGACCCACACATAAATCACCAACACAATGTGATTATCATGTTATATTGTCCACTACTGTCATGGTCTACGACATAAATATCCATCACTAACACATGGTGAACTATTATGTTCTATAACATTCATATCCATCACTAACACATGGTGAACTATTATGTTCTATGACATACATATCCATCACTAACACATGGTGAACTATTATGTTCTATGACATACATATCCATCACTAACACATGGTGACCTATTATTATGTTCTATGACATACATATCCATCACTAACACATGGTGAACTATTATGTTCTATGACATACATATCCATCACTAACACATGGTGAACTATTATGTTCTATGACATACATATCCATCTCTTACACATGGTGACCTATTATTATGTTCTATGACATACATATCCATCACTAACACATGGTGAACTATTATGTTCTATGACATACATATCCATCACTAACACATGGTGACCTATTATTATGTTCTATGACATACATATCCATCACTAACACATGGTGAACTATTATGTTCTATCACATATGTATCCATCCCTAAAAACATGGTGAACTATTATTATGTTCTATGACATATATATCCATCACAAACACATGGTGAACGACTGTCATGGTCTATGACCTTCTAATATATTTTTCAAACTTCCTACTCTGGTGAATTTATTTTAGTTTTTCAAAATAGGAAATGTTGGAAACTGGGGACTGAGAAAGTGTTGCTATTATTTCAACAAACAAATTGTTCTTGTGGTCTTTAAATTTGCACTTTGCAGAAACCATGAAATTTGAAAATAGTGTCCCATTACAACACAGTATGAAATGACATTAAACAAATAATGAATTCATAGTATCAAATGATGCTATACAAAAAAAAAAATGAATTCACAGTATCAAGTGATGTTATACAATATATGTACCAAATGATGTTATACAAATAATGAATTCATTGTATCAAATGATGCTATACAAAAAAAATTAATTCACAGTATAAAGAAATATTAAACAATAAATGTATCAATTGATCCTATACAAATAATGACTTCACAGTTATTAAAAAAGATGTTATTAAAATAATGTTTTCAAAGTATTAAATGATGATATTCAAATAATGACTTCAAAGTATCAAATGATGTTATTCAAATAATGAATTTACAGAATCAAACGATGTTATACAAATTTGATATTCAAACAAGGCATGTAGTTATCATTGCTAATAAATAATTTATTCCTGACTATAAAATTCAGGCAAATAGAAATTTGATATTCAAACAAGGCATTTAGATATTGTAACAATCACTGCTAATAAATAATTTTTTCCTGATTATAAAAGGCAAAGCTTTCAGGTTGTTCAATATAAAACTTACTGTTCTGAGAAGTGTGACATGTTCATCTCTCAATTTATTGTACACCTCCTTCATTTTCTTAAATTTTTCTTCACTCTGTTTTGCTTGTTCTGAATGAAAAAAAGACTAGTGTTAGTCATAAAATCAACCAGCCATGTATACATGGACAAGCATTGTAAATCTATAGATAGCAAATTTTTCAAATAAATAAATGTACAAATTTACTCTTTATCATATAATCATTTATACAGTCTATGATCTGCATAAAATCTATTTGTACCAAATATTTATAATTCAAAAGACCTACACAATTTGCTAACGGACTATAGATCTAGTTCCTCTAACTTGACAATTATTTATAGCACAGTTGAGTCCTAAGATACATACAATTCCCTTCAGCTTCTCTGAGCTTTACATAACCACCAGCATGCATATCCAGAGCTAACAAAATACATTAAACTGCAATTTTAAAAAAAAAATCATAAATTTGTCAAATCATCCCATAACAATCTTCTTACTGTACCAGCACTGACATCTTTTTAAACTTTCAACATGTTTAATAATTTTCTCATACTCTCAACTTCTGAAAGCCTTTTATAAGCATTAGCACTGACAATCTATTAAACTTTCAATCTATTCTAATCATTTTCTGTAAACTCTCAGCTTCTGTAAGCCTCACAGAAGCACCAGCATTAATGATCTTTACCTAAAAACTTTCAACCTGTTGTAATCATTTTCTACTTACTCTCAGCTTCTGTAAGCTTCACAGAAGCACCAGCAAGAATTTTGGCCTCGGCAAGTTGCTTTTGCAACGAATTATTCTCCTGCATATAAAATGAGTAGAAAATAAGATAATCTGAATTGTATGAACAGGCATGATTGGAAAATTGACTCTACATCAAAATATTGGTATTTGCTTCTAAATAGCTATCTCTTAATGCACAATACAGCTGTATCTTAATGCATCATAACAACTGTCTTATTGCAAAAATAGCTGTATCTTAATATATCAATACAACTGTCTTATTGTAATAAAAAAACAGCTGTATCTTAATGCATAAAAAACAACTGTCTCATAACAAAACAGCTGTGTCTTAATGCATCATAACTGTCTCATTGTAAAAAATAGCTGTATCTTAATACATCAATACAACTGTCTTATTGTAAAAAAACAACTGTCTCATAACAATACAGCTGTGTCTTAATGCATCATAACAACTGTCTCATTGTAAAAAATAGCTGTATCTTAATACATCAATACAACTGTCTTATTGTAAAAAAAAACAACTGTCTCATAACAAAACAGCTGTGTCTTAATGCATCATAACTGTCTCATTGTAAAAAATAGCTGTATCTTAATACATCAATACAACTGTCTTATTGTAAAAAAATACATCAATACAACTGTCTTATTGTAAAAAAACAACTGTCTCATAACAATACAGCTGTGTCTTAATGCATCATAACAACTGTCTCATTGTAAAAAATAGCTGTATCTTAATACATCAATACAACTGTCTTATTGTAAAAAAGCAGCTGTATCTTAATGCATCAAAAAACAACTGTCTCATAAAAAACAGCTGTAACTAAATGCATCAAAGCAACTGTTTTATTGTCATAAAAACAGCTGTATCTTAATGCCTCAAAGCAACTGCCTTGTATAACATTTTAATGCACCAATACAACTGTCTTAATGCACCTAACAGCTGCATTAATGCATCAAAACAATTGTCTTATTGTACAAAAAACAGATGTTATCTTAAAGCATCAAAACATTAATGCACCAAACACTGTATCTTAATGCATCCACACATTTATCTTATTGTTATCTTGATGCATTAAAACAACTCTTAATGTACAAAACAGCTGCCTTAAGTACAAAACAGCTGCCTTAAGTAAAAAAAGCTGCATCTTAATGTACCAAAATATCTGCATGTTAATGTACAAAATCTGCTTTATCCAAATGCACCAAAACAACTGTTTTATTGTTTAAAAAAAAACAGCTTTATCTTAATGAATCAAAACAACTGACTTATTGTATAAAAAACAGCTGCATCTCAATAAATCAAAACAATTGTCTTATACACCAAAATAGCTGCATCTTAATGCATGCAAACAACTGTCTTAATGCACCAAAACAGCTGTATTATTGTACAAAACATCTGCTGCCTGACTCATCAAAACAACTGTCTTAATGTATAAAAACAGCTGTATTATTGTACAAAACATCTGCTGCCTGACTCATCAAAACAACTGTCTTAATGTATAAAAACAGCTGCATCTTAATGCACCAAAACACCAGTCTTAATGTATCTAAATAGCTATACCATAATACTCCAAAACAGCTGTATCTTACTCCCTTTTGCAGTTATCACTACCCCCTCAACATACGCTTCCCCACTACACATTTTCCATAACAAATGGAACAATATGAATTCATAGCTGCCAACCCTCCAGGCTCACAATTAGTGAAAATTGGGATAAAATTAGTATTGACATGTATTCATGAAGCAATCTTCAAGTCTGGGAATATTTATTGGAACAAATGTTAAGCATGGGATCCAGCTGATAAATGCCGATTGTAATCAACAAGAAAATTCACAATGCTTCAGCATTGGTATCTTGTAGGTCTTCCATTGATGGCTTAAAATATTCCAGAGCTGAAATCTGCTGATGTTCCTGATGTTCCCAACCTCTACATGTTTTTTGCAAACAATGTACTTTCTAATATCATCTCTGCCACCATGCCCAATACTAAAATCTGTGGCACAATGTGTGCAAAAAGCATTATGTATAACAGTCTTTGATGGCTGAATGCACAGCCAATTTTTTGTATATTCCAAACTAAACTTCACTTTTTCTGCAATACTTTATAAATCAGCTTTAATTCTACTATTATCATGACCTCCAATTACAGACCGTTTCAGCAACTGCCAATATAAACGATTAGCACTTAATGGAAAATCGATTAAAGATTTAAAATAATTGAGAATTAGGGAATTCATGATAATTTTGCATGAGGCATGAATTCTTGAATTGTTGAAAAAGTCATGAAATTCATGTCAAAAAATCTTGAGGGTTGGCAGCTGTGAGAATTACATACACTAATCATCTCTGTAAACCTCACCCAATCACATCACAAACTCAAATGGTGTAGAGGAATTTCATAACATTACTAATGCCCACACAGGCATTCCAGATGAGTATGTCAACATAATCAATACCATTCATGAGAATGTGTTTGGATTAAACTAAAGTATCACAAAAATAAAAACAAGGAAGCACCCATCATTTATACAAAGGATGACCACTTGCTTGTGCACTCATTAGCAGATAAAATGCATCATATCTGGCATAATGCCTGCATATGCCTCAATAAGTGCATACCCATCTTTGAAGCAAAAGCACGCACTCTGTTGTAAAAACTAAATGTCTTCCACTACAGTAGTCTAGTACATATCAAAATTTTATACCAGTCTTACATTAATTTGTACCAAAAATAATTTTAGTCATGCAATACAAAAGGGATCTGGGAAACCCTGCATGCAATACAAAGGGGATCTGGGAAACACTATGCTATGCAAAGGTGATCAAGAAAACACTGCATACAATACAAAGGAGACTGGGGAAACTCTTCACGCAATGCAAAGGGGATCAGGGAGACACTGCATGCAATACAAAGGGGATCAGGGAAACCCTGCATGCAACACAAAAGGGATCATGGAAATCCTTCATGCAAAACAAATGAGACAAGGGAAACAATACATGCAATGCAAAGGGAACCTGGGAAACAATGCATGCAATACAAAGGAGATCAGGGAAACCAAGCATGCAATACAAAAGGGATCTGGGTAACCCTGCATGAAATACAAAGGGGATCATGGGAACCCTGCGTGCAGTACAAAGGAGATCAGGGAAACCACGCATGCAATACAAAAGGGATCTGGGAAACCCTGTATGAAATTGTTACGAAACGGCTCATTCTGTGTAACATAAAAAGAAAAAGTGCACACAACAAGCTTTATGAATTTTAATAATGATACAACTTATTTACTAGATCATATAAAATAATGTAAATTATTTGAACAAGACTTACGGTTTTAGAGAAATGGTCCAAATTTTGTTCAAAATTAATAAAATAAGTCCTGAAAAAAGTTCTAAACACAGACTAAAGTATGATGTTCTGGTCCAAAATGGTGGATGTCCGCAATTTCCAGAATTTTTCACAAAAACAATGCACGTGTTGTCCCGTTCCAAAATTAGCAAGAAAACGTCCAAATATGCAATGTTGCTTGCTAGGAAAATTATAAAGAAGTGAATAGTTCCTCTAACACGGGTTGTGTTATTTTACGTAGATATAATAACGAATTCTTCTTCTTCTGGCACAACAAATTAAAAGTTGTATGACACGACTCAACTACGACAGTCTGTCCGTGACTGTTGACAGTTTGTATGTGACTGTGTATGAATCACAAAAACTCAAAGCATATATGGGAAGGCTAATGCGTAGCCTGAACTACACTTGCTCAAGGAAGCATGCAATTTCCCAATACTTCTGAACAATGAATTTTTGTCATCATACACAGCATGTGCCAACATGAATCACATCTACGACCCAAGTAAACTGATCAAAAACATGTTAGACGATATAATGAAATAAAAAATAAAAAGATTTATACAAAATTGATTTTTTTTTTTAACGCACTTGGAACTCCAGGGTCGTAACAAAATACAAAGGGGATCAGGAAAATCCTGTATGCAATACAAAAGGGATCAGGGAAATCCTGCAGCCTTGCCTTACTAATGTACATTTTGTTTATTCATAAACTCTACTTACACAAAATGAAAATTCAGGAGAGAATTTTAGTGTTTTTCTTTCAAAATCTGTTCCATTCATTCAACAATAAACCTAAAGTCATACAATTATTGACAATGTTTCACACAAACACATTGTCAAAATTTAGGAATGATATATATTTATTCACAAGACATATCAATGATGCAGCCTGATTCAAATACAACTATGAAAAACATTTATTGATCAAATTTTTCATTTTTATTTCAATGTAAATTAAAGTTGAATATTTAATCATAAATGTTATATTGCTCGTTTCACTGCACTGTAGTATTTTCAGGTCAGACAAATTTACAGGCTTTATAGTGGATGAATGCAAATATACCTTCTCTGCTGTCAGGCTACTCACAGACTTTACTAAAGCTATTAGAAATGGTAATAATGGACACATTGTTTCTCTGCTGTCAGACTAGTCGCAGACAAACTAAAGTTATTAGAAATGGTAGTAATGGGTGCATTGCTTCTCTAATGTCAGACTGGTCAATGACTAAAGCTATTAGTAACTGGTGGATTGCTAAGTGCAATGCCTCTATGCTATCAGATTGGTCACAGACTAAACTAAAGCTGTCATTAATGGTTGTTCTCCACTGGCCTGGGACACTGGCAGGTAAACACTATTCGGGAGGTTTGCACAAGTCAGGTTTGTATGTTCAATACACAACTGGCATAATAACAACTCCTCTCTCCAATTTGTTTACACTAGGAATGCCACTAACCTATAGAGGGTTTCATATTCCTAAATTTGTGGATTCCACTCACCTACAGAGGTGTCATGTTCTTAAATTTACTTGTTGAGTTCTTATTTCACATATTTTTTAAATAGATGAAAAACACACTGATTTTAACAATATTTCAAACCCGCAAATGAAATATTCCATTTGGAAATGCATCAAAGCAAGGCAGCTTAGGCTACTTTTTCTGCTCTTTCATTGCCCTTTATGTCAATGTGATAGGCAGCCAACAGTACAGAACACTTTTCACAGACTGCGTGAGAATGACATGTTTATCTAATATCTAGGATTTTAACAGGTTGTGAAATTTAAGATTCTTCAAGGTTTTCAAGCAGAAAAGGAATAAGACAACATCATTTGTTTATTGAGGCTTTAATACACTTCAAAACTCTGATTATGGTGGTAATTTCTGTGCTAAATATTGAGGCTGGATTTGACTGAAATCCATCATATACTTGTAAAATTACTATGTAGAAACAAAAGTTGAGTTTCAAGACATGCAGGCAGAGGGAATAATACTTGTAAAGGATCATTTGGAAAGTTGAAAAAGCAACTTTTCTAACTAGATGGTATAGGTTGATTGGGTTCTAACTAGATAGTATAGAATGATTGGGTTCTAACTAGATGGTATAGGTTGATTGGGTTCTAACTAGATGGTATAGGTTGATTGGATTCTAACTAGATGGTATAGGTTGATTGGGTTCTAACTAGATGGTATAGGTTGATTGGGTTCTAACTAGATGGTATAGGTTGATTGGGTTCTAACTAGATGGTATAGGTTGATGGGTTCTAACTAGATGGTATAGGTTGATTGGGTTCTAACTAGATGGTATAGGTTGATTGGGTTCTAACTAGATGGTATAGGTTGATTGGGTTCTAACTAGAAGGTATAGGGTGATTGGGTTCTAACTAGATGGTATAGATTGATTGGGTCTATTCAGTTGTTGAAGCTGAGTTGTGAGATGGAGGGGCAGTTAAGCATTCCATTGAACCAGGTCAAGATTAGCAAAAGCAGTCAGGGCATTCACTATGGACAGGCAGCTGCTCTGTAAATGATTCAGGCAATCAGCTTTGATGCCGAGTGGAAAACTCTGTCCACCTTATAGAAAGAAATGTTAGTCACTCTGATAGCTGGACAATTCTTATCAAGGGCCAGAACTGAGCATGTTGTGTATCAGCAAAGGCTGCTAGTAGTTAGCTTTCTGCACAGAATGCCTTAGAATTGCCTGGATTACTAATTTTGCTGGAGAGGTCAGTTATTTCTTTGATTCTGACAGACTGTGGTAGAGGACAGAATGAAGGACAATCTTCCTCTTTTTGCATGTCCAGAGAGGCCTTGGCCTTATAGGCCTGCATGATGATGGGGTGGAGGACATTTAGAGCCCCGCAGCACCCAATAAGTCTCCTCTACAATGGCCTTGAAAGTAAATTACATCCTCTCCATAGCTCAGTCAAATTAGGATAGATCATCAGGGAGATTCACATACACACACACAGTAGTGATAGGAACTGATCTTCCATTAAGATTCCTGTAAAGGTTTCGTACCATCTGTGTCATAGAAGTGGAGAAATGGACAGAGTTCTCACTGATATCTCAGAACAGCTTTGGTACTATTTATGTCATATTAGCAGTAAAGCAAATGGGCCTATTAGTTTTCAGACATTACTAATCTACAGTCAGAAGGTAATGTACAGCTCAGATAGCTGGATGGCATTTTTGGTGGCAGGATAGTATTCATAGTGTCTCACTTTCTTAATTGATTGATCATTAGGATCTGTAATGAACCCCATGCACACTGATTTACAGGCCCAAAGACATTGCTTAGGAAGGCAGGGGGACCTGCTGCAAAGAGATGCACACACCCATACTATCGTCATTCATACTTGAGGGATGAAAGGGACCTAGTAACTTTTCCCCCAAATTGAAAAACTGCATTATCAACCCATGCATAAGGTGATGCACCAGAAGCTCCCATGATAAATCTAGGTGATGGTGAAGACAGTTTCAAAGCTTGGCACCTCTGCTTTTCCAATGATATTAATGTAGCTCATGGAATTTTCTTTTTGAAACAAGTGGGGAGGAGGGGGTAACAATGTCACCTACTAAGCACACCCATGATTCATTTCCAGGATGAATACTCAAGACACAAGATCGTTTGATGCTGGACATGATCTGAAGATATGTGGTCCACTATTCTGTGCAAAATGAAGAAGAAAAAAAACACAA
Organism: Potamilus streckersoni; assembly: GCA_016746295.1. Lineage (NCBI taxonomy): Eukaryota > Metazoa > Mollusca > Bivalvia > Unionida > Unionidae > Potamilus > Potamilus streckersoni. The sequence continues at coordinate 339,192 of JAEAOA010001585.1, read as the reverse complement.
TGGAAGATCCTGTCCAGATTGTTTAAATTTAGAAGTATACTAGACAGAAGACCATGTCAGGATGGTTGAAATTTTGAAGTATTTTGGACAAAAGTCCATGTCCAGATGGTTGAATTGGACAGATTTTAAGATCTTTATACAATCTTGACTGATCAACAGTGAAAGCTTCAAACTGGTAACTCCTGTTGATATCATAGGGAGATAATGGTTTATTGGCCTCTGACTATATTATATAGATGATAAAGACTTAATTTGGTAGGTAGCAAACTTTTTTCCCCTGGATGTTAATGTAATTGGGAAATGTATTTGAAGTAGGAATGAACCTGTTCAATATATCATCAATGTTGAAATTTTGCAGAAATTTATCAATTCTTGGTAAGCTTAAGCTGTGAAAACAAAATGCAGGCACACAAACTGAATTCATTTTTGGTTAAAACAAAAAACATTGCAATAAAGTTATCTTTCAAACTGTTGACAAATGGACAGCCTGAAGGACAAATGGACATGATCACTAAAGAACCTTGGCTAGGGGGGCAACTGTTGATTACAAGTCTGATTGCTCTTGCATATTCTATACTGTATACATCATAGTGGTATGTTAGTGGATTTTTCTTTGGGAGACAATTTTGTCTCCAGGTGACTGATGCAAGTATCTCTTTTATTGTATTGAAAGTCTATGTGAAGCAGACCAAAACTTTTATATACAGCACATAATGTAAGTAATATTCATTAGATCAATACTTCATAAGTTGTTAATAAATAAGCAATAGAATTTGAATAATTTTTACTTTTGTTTTACAGGATGGATGGTGATAGTAAATAAATTAATGGCTTGGGGAAGCGTCAGTTACATGCCTAGTTTTTAGCATGAAGATTAGTAACCCCATAAAAACACAGTGAACTCACAGATGGAGATACATCTGCAATGTGACCTAAAAGATTCAATTTTTAAACATATTTAAACCCACCTTTAAGGCCTTGTCTGCAGACACACGGAGTTCTGACAAAATCTTTTCTAATTTTGAGATTTCTTCTTTAAGAGCTGAAATTGTTTTTTGGTCCTAGAAACAAACAAAAAAGATTTTGTAAACATCTATTGCAAATAAGTGAATATCTGACATAATTTTTCAAAAATAAAATTATAGAATGAGAAATTTGAGCCAAAATCTTGATTATAACAATGTTGGTACAAAATGTGGCTATGTCTCAGCATGCCACTAAAGCCGACTTGACAATAAAATGTTATATATGCTGAGAGGTCTAAGTACCAAAATACATCTGCATCTATTTTGCTTGACATATGTACCAAGTCTGGTTGATTTGTCTGCAACAATTCTAGAGTTAACTTTTATGGACAGACAAACAGACAGACAGGAAGAAAGAAGGAAACAGCATCCCACCCACCCTATGAATGAATGAATACAGGTACTCCACACTATACATATATATCCCACCCACCACAAAATCTCATTTTTACATTATTACTTGTACCAATGCCCAGCCAGACATAAGAGATGTACACAGCTCTGCTGATCATCTCCACCAATACTACCTGCTACAGAACAGTGTCACCCGTCTTTATGTTTTACTTGATCCTATCTCCATAACTGAACTCTATCATTATGTACAGTACACTATGTGCTAAGTTTATCTACGATCTCCAAAATATTTCCACACCATTCAAGTGCTTTAAAAATGTTATAAACTGTATTGTTGGGGTTTATTATAGTATATTTTCAATTACAAATAAAACTCAGGTTTGTATTTGCTAAATCCTGTTGGGTTTTTTTTGCCTTTGTGCATATATCCCTATTCTAGTAATTTAATTAACATGGGAGTAACTGCTTCACTGTATGCATTTTCACTATACAACATACTTCTGATGCATGCTCTCTGACATTAGTGGGATGCACCTGCAATGTATGAGTTGATGAACCAAATGAAATACAGGAATGAAAAAACACCCAATTTTACTGCAGAGAAAGAGAACCATAACCTGACCTGTGATAACAAACAAGAAACAGAATAAATTCTGCTGTCATCCAAAGGGTTAATTTTAGAATGAATCTTTTTGATAAAAATATTCTGGTTATGGCCTAACAGTTCTTGTCAAAATATTCACAAAGTCCCTCTATTGGTCTGTGTGACTACACCTGTAACATTTATTTAAACTGTTACTTTAAGCAAAATATTCACAGAACTTTTCTTAATGTAAATACAGCATGACAGTGTATCTTTGAAACTGCATATAAGTAAAATATTTATACTGTTATCATTCTAAGTTAACAAAATTACAAAATTTGAAGAGGCAAAAATGTTTTGATTTACAGAAAAAAGTGGAAGTTGCACATTAAACCAATGTTTATTTCATCCATATTTAATTCTATCTTTTACATAATATTTTAATGATTTGGAATTAATGTTCCTATATATTTTAGCTGAGATGATTTCTACTAATATAATATTAAAATTTCTAATTTTTTCTTGAAGTGCATGATTTAACTTCACTTTTACCTCTGCTTTCACCCTTTCTAATTCTGCTCTCAATGCTCGTACTTCTTTTGTTAGCCTCTCTATCAACAGGTCTCTGAAAACAAAAAATGTATCAGATCACACAAGTTTTGTCATTCAATAGTTTAATGTTAAATTTAATTCATGAATATGACTTACAGAACTTGAATGCTAATGATAATGCAAAACCAGAAAACAAGCTTCATAAAGTGATCAATTCTAATTGTTTAAGCTCATAGCATCGTAAAACTAACTTTTCCTTATGTTATTTAATTATTACAATTTATTTACATTAAAAAAGTATTTGATATTTACATAACCATCTGAAGCAAAAATACAGAAAATATTGGAAAGAGAATTACTTACTTTTAGGAGTTAAAAGGACTTTTCTGAGGTAACTCCAGAGTACAAAAATACTAACTGCTTTATGACAAAAATACTGATTTTCAGGAACAAATTTTGATTTTTAAAAACTTTTAATGTAACTATTTACATCTACAACCATTAGTTAAGTAACTTAATTATTATTTGATGTCAAAAAATGCATTTGTTGCACTCATGCACCTTCTGAATGGGCACCCTGTTCCATTTGGGTTTTCCTTCAGAAGGTGCAAGAGTCCAGCAAACTACAGACACATGTTGTAAATAGGAGCTTTTACCACACCTTGTATTTTAAAATCATTATCAATTACAATGTACCATCTTTCATTGATGATCTGAATTCTGTGCAATATTTTTACTGAAAAATTTTCCTTCTAGCACATAATAATTTGTGATTTTACTGTGTGGAAAATGTGTGCAAAATAAACTCCATGCAACACTATTAAGCGAGGAAGGTTCATTTCTAAAAGAAATTAAGTAACCCAAACTTTGATCAAATTACATCAAAGTTGTCTGGCATTTATAAACGTCACAAGTTCAGGCAGAACTGTTGAAGATGAAGCAGCAAGCTGATGTTTATTAGCTTTTACATGTTGTATCTCATGGGTGTCTCCATGTCCCATTGCAAAATCACAATTACAGAATTTGCAAAACTTAAATGTTTTCTCCTTTACTAGATGGTTTCACAAATCTAGACAGGATGACACAGTAGTCTTTCCAGTTGTGTTTTCTTTTATTTCCTGGAATAAATCCTACATATTATGCTTTCATTTTTGATATGATTAGAAGCTGAATACTACGGAAATGAGATACAGCAATAGCAGCAACGTTTGCACAATCCAATATGGTTGTTAAATACTGGCATGGTAGCCTCAGTTTCCAATGAACCAATCATATTTTAAAACTCAATATCCATATATCTGTGTGATACATTTACTCTCAGAATGGAACTGGGTGCCCTTTATAAACATAAATTTATTTATTGTTTATTAACAAACAGATTTTTAGCAAGAAAAGCATACACCCATAATCTGGTCCAAAATATGGGACAAATATAGAAAAAATGGGACATGTAACAGCTATGTATCATGAATGAACTGGGAATATTTTACATGAAGGTTGGAATCATGAATGCATTTTTCCCTTGAATGACCTGGGGATATCTTACCAGAGTCAGAGTCATTGGCCTCAATGAGGCTTTAAAAAAATTCCTGCTCATAAACCCTAACAGTGGGAACGGATTTTTGCTATTCTTATGTTGTGTAATCCCACATTACAATCTTAATACTTAAGTCCACCATTACAATCTTAATACTTAAGTCCACCATTACAATCTTAATACTTAAGTCCACCATTACAATCTTAATACATAAGTCCACCATTATATTCTTAATACTTAAGTCCACAATTGCATTCTTAATACTTAAGTCCAACATTACAATCTTAATACTTAAGTCCACCATTACAATCATAATACTTATGTCCACCATTATATTCTTAATATATTTAAGGTTGTTAAAAATAAAATACAGCATGTTGCAAATGTAACAGATATAATCTGTATTGCTGGCGTGATGCTGTAAATTTTATGTTGTGTGAAACACAATGGATTAACCTAAAACATGTGGCTTTCTTTCAAGGACGAACGGTGTAGAAAATGGGAATTATGCCTATTACCTTTCGTCCACCTCTGGAACAGTAGGTCCCCCATTGAAACTAAAATGTGAAGGTCTTAAAGTCTCTTGTGGCTGCAAATGAAGGAGATGATACATGGTAATAAAAAAGTTGTTCTTTTGAATTTTTCATTTTATTAGTTTTACTTTAGCAATGCATTAAACCTGGTCTGCAGGCAAGAAGAGATCTTAAACTTATTTTTCATAATACAGAAAAGGCCAATTGTCATAAAATTACATCAGCAAGGAAAATTAAACTTAAGCTCAAATATATCTTCAATAATATCATTCAGGGTTAAGTTTGAATAATAAAAAAGGTCTGTAATATCCAATTATTTTGTAGTTCCAGGTACCTGTTTTATTTCTGCAATAGTAGATGATTTTTAATTTTGAAGTTTTAAGTCTGAGTTTAATTTTGATGACTGCAGGGCAAAAGTTGAACACTTTGAACTTCAGACAACATGATAAAAAAACGGAGTCAAAAAGCATGAATTTAAAGTGAGTATGGTTAAATGGCTGAATATCAACAGAGTATGTTAGCATTCAAACATAAGGAAGGCAAACAAGTCCAAATGTAGGTTATGTGTAAAAAAAATGATTTTGCATTCATTGCAAACAACTTAACTAAATTGTATCTCAAATTTTGCATCTAATGAACACTGAACACTAATTTAAAATCATATCACAAATTTTGTCTCTAATGAACAATAACTTAAAAACATATAAAAAAATTTCTATCTAATTAACACTAATTTAAAATCATAAATATTTCATATGAGGACATTGAGTTACAGTCCTCTTCATACAATAAGTCACTAATTTTGCTGACTACTATTTCCTGCTCAGTGGACAGAGAAATCACAAGTATTTCCCAGGGCTAGATAAATTTATTTTACCTTAGGGGTAAGTTAAGATCCCCTTGCTCATTTGTCCCATCATTCACTTTGATGATACTGATGCCCATATTCAAATGCACACATCATACACAGACTTTCACTATGCTGCAGTTTTACCAAAACAAAAAGCATTTAGCACGAAAAAAAAACCATCTTCCCCAAGTGTGTATGAAATTGGAAAAATTTACCATATATATTAACATACAAGTTGCACCAAACTGCAAACATATATACTCACATACTAGTCACAGCAAACTACAAACATGCTCCATACAGGTCACACAAAACTACAAACTTATGTACTTACACACAAGTTACACCAAATTACAAACATCATAGACCTACAACTACCTTCACATAATGTGTCAACTGATTTTTACTTTGTAACTGTATAGAACCAGATCTGTTAATACATTCTGTTTCTGATCAGTGTCTGTGGTTTTAGTTCTATTGAACAATCCTAACAAACTGCATAAATTATCTACTCATACATTTTTTGATGGTAGATCAGAATCTATGTTGTTAGTTATATTAATCAATTATAGCAAACTGCAAAGAACTAGATATATTGGTGCATTCGGCAAAACTTACAGCTGGTACTGCTGTGTCAACCAGATCCACTACTTCCACTGGTTCTGGTTCCGGATCTGGCTCTGGTTCTGGTACTACAGCAACTGGCTTAACATGTTTACTGAAGTCTGAGGCTATCAGAAAGTTTGGAGGTTCCTGTGAAGGGCAAATATAGAGGATAATTTTTAATAACCTCACCCGATAGTCTTGAAAATTTATAATCCATTCCTTGAAGTAAATCCAAGTAATTGAACCTATGAAGAAAAAGGAACTAAAGTCTGGAAAAACTTTCAACTTAATTTAGTTTTCCTCTTACCAAATATTAGAATGTTATTCAAAACAATGGGCCACAAAATTCAAAACACCTGGACCCCAATGAATAATAGTGGCTAGACAATATTAAATGTACATTTTGACTGAAAAAAGTGAAATTCACAAATGAGAATTTATACAAGTTTATACACAATAATACACTTCTTGGCACATGATGGAATTTCGGGATTTAAAATAGTTTTAAGCTTGTCAAATGGGTGAGAAAGTTTCTTCATTCTATCCTGTTAGTTACTGGCCATTTTTTATCCCTTTAATTGGCAGAAGTATGTTGAAGAGATGTAAATAAATTTAGAATGCAGAGAGAAGTGATGTGATTATGATTTTTAACGTAGCTTTAATAATTTTTTAGTTATATTGCTATGATGTCTGCAGTGTGGCAGTTTATAGTGATGTTTGGACATCATGCTGTAGAAATGTAGCATGATGTCCCAGAGTCACATTATCCTGACATCAGGCCGAACAGTCCTAACACTAAACTTTGAAAGCTGTGCGCCAAGCAAGGCAGCTGTTAGTACCAGTTTTGTAAGTCTTTGGTATAACTTGACCAGGGATCAAACCCGCGACCTCCTGCATCCGAGGTGGACGCTCTAACCACTAGGTCACCGGAGCAGTGCAGAGAGAAGAATAAAAATGGTTCTAAAAATGGTTGCATGTACTTCTGTTTACTTACCTCTGGCAATGCTGGGACTTGGACTAGATTTTTAAAATACTGTAAATTGCTGCTGCTATAGTAAAACTGTTTCAACCTAAAATATCAAAGGAAATATTATGGAAACAAAACATGTTAGAAGACAATACCAAGTGAATCTAAGAAATGTAGTAAACCTATCCTGAGCAATCTCTGCTAAGAGCAATCACCTGTCATTTATAAACAAAATCATAATGCTAGAATTGATTTTATTATGTAAGTGAGTGACCACCTGCTGAATGTGACCAGCAACCATGATGTCTTAATTCTGATACTACAATGAAAGACTGCATTGCAAAAACAGATAAATATGACTGACATTTATTTAATACTTTTTTAACTATTACAGTTTATACAGGTCATAAAAGGCTATTTACCCATTTCTGAAATTTTACAGGTCATGCATGTAGTGTCATATACTGTAAATTGTGAACCAGATTAAAGCATATGCTGGCTATTCCAGCACTATGAACAACCATTTCACGATAAAAGAGACAAACAGCATTGAACTTTATGTAATCCTTTGTAACAATGACTGCATGAAAAGTAATCACTGATTAAAAACAAAAACAAAAAAAATAAGATTAAATTAAAAAGAAAAGAAAAAAGGAGTGGCTATCAGTGTGTAAATTTGGGAGGTCAAGCATATAATGATTTTTCTTAGCAAATTAGGCAAATATATATCATGAATTGTCCATGTAGTGCTGAAGTCAAGATAAGTGGTCATGTAGTTGTTTGTCTTTGGAATGAAGTCTTTCACCATTAAACCACAAGTTTGAATCATTACCCAAGTTCAACTGATACTTGTAAAGACTTGTGATGACTATTGCTTGTTTATATTACTTTAATTACTTCCCATACTCCAAGCCATTATCTGTTGAAGTTGTAGCAACCATTTTTTTGCTTATAGTTAAAATCCCTTTATGTTATCTTGAATTTCAGTGTTAAATTTTGTCCCTGAATAAATAATTCTGTTTCTGGACGAATCAATTATGTTTTATACTTCATTTTTTGGGGACATATACAATATATGTATATATAAATTATCTTCCATATTTTTCTCCAAAGTCTGCTCAAAACCATTGTTAGTTGTTATTACAACATTAACTTAGCACCATAATAGTAATGGCAGAATTTCAAACTAAAAAAGAGATAAATCTTAAAACTGGAGAAAAAATTATTGTAGTTGAAAGACATGCACAAGAGGAGACCACTAGCAAAATAGCTGTTTAAATATAGGTAAAACAAATTTAAGGTGTTATAAAGGACAAAGAGTAAAGTAGAAATGATTTCATGTGATAATACATGTACATGTGATCCTAAAACATAAATGTGATTCATGTTGAATAACAGAGACATATCTTTACTGTAATAAAATTTTGTTTTGAGATGAATGAATACAATATCTGAGGAAGAATTAGTAACAAAGACTAGAATATATTTACAGTGTGCATGCTTATTTTGTTTTAAATAGTGCAGAAATTTGACCTTGGGAACTTCTTTTTGTACAAACCTGTTATGAGCAGAAGGGACAGTCTCTCGAGACAGGCTTTTCTTTAATAAAATATAAACTCATTAGGATCCAAATAAACAATTCATAAAAAAATTATTTTCTACAGGGATAACAAGAACTGTTGCATACAAGCAATACAGTAGGATGCTGATCCTTTTGAAAAGAAGAACCACTTTCATGAGCAGGGCATCACTCTTGCCTTGTTTCTCATGGTGTTTGTGTTTTTCATATGCAACATCATGATTGTGATCATGGTTGCCATTGTTACGATTGATGCAGACACTGACAAGTCAAATCTCATCTCTTCATTCTTTTCACGCCATGACTGCACACTTTCACACTTTTTTTTGCACAAAAAGGAAACATTATTACTATAATAATGAGGAAAAGACAACTCTGGATACAAACATTACAGACTCTTACCTTTTATAAGCTGAGAGAAACCTGTCCCTATGCCCAGTTAGTGTGTCCTGGGGAAGACCTGGAAAGGGTGACAGATATTACATGTAACTGTTCACTTTAATTCTATTCTGTCTTACAATGTGTTTGGGAAGAATAACTTTAATCAGTTCTACTCAATCATTCCATATGTCCGGTAGGAGACCTGGAAGTAATCATTTACTTAGTTCTACTCTGTCAGTCAATGTTTGGAGGAGACCTAGAAGTAAGTATTTACTTCAGTCATGCTCTGATGGTCCATGTGTCTGGGAGAGACATAGAAGTAATTGCTTACTTCAGTCCTGTCAGACAGCATCTCTGGAAGGAAGCCTGGAAGGGATACAAACAATGCATATAATAGTTTCTTCAAGTCTCTCCATCAGTCAGTGTGCCTGGAAGTAATCATTTACTTCAAGCCTGTCATTCAGTGTGTCTGGAAAGAGACATGGAAGTAATCATATACTTCAAGCCTCTCTGTCATTCAGTGTGTGTGGAAGTTTACTTGGAAGTAATCATTTACTTCAAGCCTCTCTGTCATTCATTGTGTGTGGAAGGAAACTTGGAAGTAATCCTTTACTTCAAGCCTCTCTGTCATTCAGTGTGTCTGGAAAGAGACATGGAAGTAATCATTTAGTTTAAGCCTCTATGTCATTCAGTGTGTCTGGAAAGAGATTCGGAAGTAATCATTTACTTCAACTCTCTCTGTCATTCAGTGTGTCTGGAAGGAGACTTGGAAGTAATCATTTACTTTATGCCTCTCTGTTATTCAGTGTATCTGGAAGGAGACTTGGAAGTAATAGTTTACTTCAAGCCTCTCTGTCATTCAGTGTGTCTAAAAGGAGACTTAGAAGTAATCATTTAATTCAAGCCTCTCTGTCATTCAGTGTTTGGAAGGAGACTTAAAAGGAATCATTTACTTCAAGCCTCTTGTCATTCAGTGTCTGGAAGGAGACTTAGAAGTAATCATTTACTTCAAGTCTCTCTGTTATTCAGTGTGTCTGGAAGGAAACTTGGAAGGGATACAAATAATGTTTAAATTTTACTTCAGTTATTCTTAAATGGAGATGGATAGTAGAGCTGGGTATAGCATACCATATTGTATCCTGTTATCCAACACAATAATTGTTATATATATCACAATTTCATTACATACATAAACTGAAAATATGTAAGTTAGTCAATGGTTGCAGAAAAATCTTTACTAGTATCGCTGGATAAATCCATTGTGCATATGCTAAATTCCCAGAAAAACTGAAAACAAAGCCTTTTCCTTTTCATTCTATTTAGTTCACACTGATCAGCTATACTAAAGTAATTTAAGTATACAGTCACAATCATATTCTGCCAAAATAAATGCAACAGTTCATAAGAAAGGTATTTCTACTTAAGGCCTGAGCTGCTAAAATGTCCTCAATATATGTACTTTTAAGTACATGTACTTAACACATCTTGGTTTACTAAAGCTAAAAATGAACTATCACAAAGGCTCTAGAAATTATACAAAACATGTCACTTAAGCACCAAAATATACCTTTGAACTGGATAAAATTTTACAGGGCTTCATTCCTGAAAGATTAAATTTTTGGGGTTTTTTTTAATCTTATCCTTTTCTTGGGTATCTTGAGAGCAAACTCAACTTTCTTGATGGTTTTATTTTATATATTTCAGTCAAAGTGGCCGACACCTGCTTGTATTTAAATGGGGGTGGGGAAAAGGTACATTTATTTTAGCAGAATATGGTATCTACTTTTAAAAGGTAGATTGAGAACCAATCTACAGTATAGGGTAAATATAAAAATGAAAACAGGATGCAGGTGGAAGAAACATTTACCTAAATCAATCAAAACATACATTGGATATCATCATTAAATTACCTTGAATAAGGATTAATTTTTGCATAGATCAAGATAATTTGAATTTAATCAGATGGATACAGTAGGTACAAGACATGTATACATGTTGCAAGTGACAATACTGTTTATTTCATTAGAAAGATGACGGGAAAATAATTACTGTTGGACAGTTTATTTCATTTTACTTTTGTTTCATTTGAAACTGTATCAACATTCAGGGTCTTTACTGTGATACTGTACAAGTAAATATTGTGATCATGCACATGCTTTGTACCTTGGCAGCCAGCCCTGGATCCAAAACAGGTTTAGCATATGAAAGGATATGTGGTTGTCTACTAAATAACTATGGTGTCCTCATAGTTCTTGGTTTAACTAGACATCTAAGATTTACTCGCATAAATGATGGAACCATGAGAAATAACTAAGTTTTTATGAGTAGAAATAAAAGTAAACACAGCTGCAGCTTTCAGTATAATAGACCATTTCATCTGGAAGTGAGGCACGACATTACATATTAATTTATCCTTACACCAACAGAATAAAAACAACTGAAATTTATCATTAATTTTTGTCCTATCTCAGCAATTTCCAATATCTTTTTACAGAATGTAAAACAAAGAAATTTCTTTATAATATTCAATAAAGAGGCTGAACTGATATGCACAAAATTAAATTATGAGCTAAAAGAACAATTATGAAATTTTTTTAATTATTGTAAAATATCTTGCAGCATCAAGAAAATGTAAATTAAAAGATGTAAATGATTAAAATTTCTGAATATATTTGATGCGCCAATAAAGATAATTTAAAATATAAAAAAGAGATGCCTCAAAAACAAGGCAGAAGAATTGATGCCCTGGGGAAACACAAGGATTAAATGTCTAAGGACTATGCCCTGGGGACCATGAATAAGATTTGATACCATGGGGAACTTGCCCTGGAGACCTTGATGAGGAACTGATGCCATGGGGATCTTGCTTCAAGACTTTGATTATATGACATCCTTGTGACTTTGATGCGAACAATCTGTCCTGGGGGGGGGGACCTTGACCAATACTTAGAAATATTCTATAGTTGCAGTCTGCAATGTCATTAGAGCCTGAGATTAAATAATGAAATTAAATGGAGATTGCTAGGACCATGCAATGCACTTTGTAGCAAGTGATAATAAGCAATTTCATTATAACTGGCATTCAGTGCATGTAAGTAAACTCATGAAGAGAGGTCCCTAAATGTTGTTCATAGGTTCAATTATAATTCTATGCAGGTGTCCTTTATCAATGATTTTAATGTAGTCAGGTAATTATTGAACATATGCAACTAACGAGAAAATTTCATTTGGCCTGGAAATCACAAAACAGAGTTTGAAGCTTTAGATTTTGTTGCAGCCAAAATCAAATGACATTATATTTGAAAGGTCAGCCAAGAGCTTCACAATTTCCAGGCTAGGCACCATAGTCAAAATGTATGTGTACAGGGTAAACTCTTTTACAGAATTTTAAGTTTAGTATCCATCAGTAATGTTAAAATTAGCATACATGCTGAGATTCAAATGATAAAGTGATCCAGTGCTCAGACAAATTTCATGATTATGTGGGAAGCTCATTAATAATAGATACTTAGCAGGTCAAGGAATTTTTTTAAACTTAGCGGTCCAAGTTTATTTTCTACAAGTTGCATAAAATTTAGCTCAACTATCATTGAAAAGTAAAAATCTGAATGACAAATGGAAAGGGTCTATTATTTCTGGAAACAAGCTAATATCTATGGAGAAGTACAAAAAAAAACAACCTTGTCTTATTGGGTGAATTAGACAATTCATCAAATTTACCATAACCAGGGATAGATTGAGCATTTCCTGTAGAGAGACATGTTTGAGAAAGCAAAGTTTTCTACTGAATTATGTTACCCAAAATTACTTACCCAATTACATTAACATCAAAAATATAAGCCTGCTACCTCCTAAATACAGCCCTACTAAAAGACAAAACTTATATTTTTCTGTCAAAATCATATAGAAAAAGGGTAATAAGTTTTGCCATTTACCGCCCCTTGTACCACCATCTGTGGGTATGTGTGTGATCTGAATTTTTAATATAGCTTTTAACAATTTTTCAGTCATATCACTACGATGTCTGCAGTGTGACAGTTTATAGTGATGTCTAGCACTGGGCATCATGATGCAGACATGTATCAATATGTTGCATCCAGTCTCACATTATCCTAACCAGTCCTACCACTAACTTCTTAATGCCAAGCACCAAGCAAGGCAGCTGTTAGTAAAAATTTGTATAAGCCTATGTTATGACTCTGTCTAGGTTTGAACCCATGACATCAGACATCCAAGGCAGACACTCTAACCACTTAGGCCACTGAAGCATTGTTCCCATTAGGTGTTGCCAGTTTTTAAACTGCGAAAATGTTCAATGAGGATGCTTGCATAGCACAATGGTTGGGAGGGTCTTTAAGTAAAAATGATATTGGGTTAAGTATTTTGGGAGAAACATAATTTTCTAATAACTTCTCTTTTTTTTTCTTTGAGTACATACTCCCATTGCATTACGTTAGAAAAATAGGTAATACATGGAGGGAATGCTGAACATCCTGCCTATACATTAGATATAAGGCAAGAAGAATTGGATTTGTTGTGTGATCAGTTCTACTTAAAGCAGCACAGACTATGGTCACATGATTTGTGATTTCAGGTTAAGAAGATGATTCATGAAATCTAACATTCAAAATTTACTGACAAACCCAGGAAAGCTAAGATAATGGTTTGCTTTAAATGGGTTTGGTTGTTGTATGGGCTAACCTGATTCTGGCTTTATCTTTGTAAATCCCTGATATAAAAACTTCAGACGGTTGACCCTATATGCCGGATAACAGCTTCTGTGATCTCTCAGATTGAATGCAAGACTTGCAGAGATCCCTCTGATTTCAAGAACAGAAATCCTTATGAAGTAACTCTGGATTTTGTAAACTTTTGAGTATAACAAGCATATAACTCACTTAAGGTAGCCCTCTACACATCATATTATCTACTGCAAGAGTGAAGGCGTAAGATAAAATTTGCATTTCAATATGTACAATGAAAAGAATGTTGACATACCTCAATGTTACTTTCATATATTGTGCCTCAAATTTATTTGGTTATTCTACTTGTGAAAATTGTACATGATGTAAGCACACAGTTAATAAAAATGACTGCTCCCATGTACTCAAAAAGTCAGCCTGAATTAGTCTAAATTACTCAATCATTAGCAGTTATAAAAACAGTTAAAATTAATTTTGCCTGAAGTAACCTGCAAACTCTGTAGTCCAAATTACTCCCATCAATCATGCATTAAAATAAAGGAAATTTAAAAGTTCTTTTAATAATATGTAACATATACAAATTTTTTTCTATATAGTTGGTCCTGAAATTATTATGACAGCTTTCTTTGGTCCTTATTTACTGCTGGCTGTACAGAAAACTGTCAAAACAATTGGCTCCAAACTGTACATACTGGCATCACTTCTGGCTGGGCTTCTCCAGGGTAATTCCTGTCTCAAGCCTATCATGACTGCAACATTGTCACAGGAATGATTGTACCTCACTCCTGATATGGAATATTTGGTTGATTATACTGAAAAAAATGGGCACCACTGAGGCAGAAAAGTTATTTGCAATGGGTGCATATAAAAGGCAGCCTAGTGGGATCAAATCTACTGCCACATTAAATAACCCATGGAGTTGCAAGAACTCTCTCACTGAAATCCATATCTTGTTAGAAACAGATTCAACTGTTAAACTCCATACCCAGGTATACAAAACACAGAAATGGGTAAAGTTTAGATCTTTTCCCCAATTCATGAGAAAACCTAAATGATTAAAAATGGATAGGAGATTGTTTCTGTCCATGTGGAGAACTGAACTTACCATAGGTTTTTTGAGATCATCTGAATCACTGCCATTGCTGTGAGATCAAGCATAATTGCATTCCTTCAAATAGTCATATAGATCTTGCAGTTTCCATTTTGGTGAAAGAATGAATTAGTTGAAGCAACTCGGGTCTATGATCAGCTTGCTGTAGGCCTATTAAGCAAGTAACAGTCATGAATATAACCAGGGAGATTGTGATTTTCATAGAATCTTCACTGCCTGCTTGAGTGACTATCTCCTGATGAAGAATACTGGCCTCCTTATCTGACAGCAAATGTTAGAAGGGGATACAAAGAAATAGGAGAGGGTTGGAATAATGAAAAATAAAGCCCCTCTGACACAACTTGGATCACCCGTTCGTTTGTGGAGATATGTCAATCCAAAGTTGTTTCAGGGGTATTGTGCCCACCATTAGACTGTCTGCAGGCACCGAGGATGTTAAGTCAGAGGGAGACAGAAAACCTGGGGGTGGAGAAACTTGGTTTCTTGCCTCCTAACCTGGTTTACCCAATTTTTGTTTTTGATGGAAAAAAGGTTGAGAGGGTTGGAATAATGAAAATTAAAGCCCCTCTGACATAACTTGGAATACCCATTCGTTTGTGGAGATATGTCAATCCAAAGTTGTTTCAGGGGTATTGTGCCCACCATTAGTCTGCAGGCACCGAGGATGTTAAGTCAGTGGGAGACTGAAAACCTGGGGGTGGAGAAACTTGGTTTCTTGCCTCCTAACCTGGTTCACCCAATTTTTGTTTTTGATGGAAAAAAGGTTGAGATCTGAATGGCACTTGGAACATAAAGGATCTTATTTGCTTGGATCACCATTTGTCTCCCCAGTGTGGCAAGGGGAGCTGTTTTTTTTAGACAAGGCCCAGACAAGATAATATCATACTGTATGCTGGATCCACTGGATATGAAAAATGCATAATGCACCAAGACTTACATGCATGAAGGTCATGCTAGGACAAATGGGAGAAATTATGCCCTCTGGGTTAACAAGAAATAGAAGACACAATATGTGAAATAAAAGATGGAAAAAGAGGCAAAATTTGGCCTGAAAGAAGAATCTATGTCACTATCTCATGTAACAGTTGACGCATGAGTTGTTGAAAGGATAGCACCTCAATGATGGCAATAAAAATGCTTTTAACTCCCCAAATCTGCTTAAGTCAATACTTAATACATCAGCACCGGTCTTATAAACAATCCCTGATTTATTCTGCCTTTTAATAATTTTTCAAATGCTGCAGACAAGGTGTCCACTTACTACAATTTATACATGGGAACAAGTGCTTTTGATACATGCAGGGCATGACTCATGCATTTCTTCCTTAAATTTGAATTTCATGCATTTGTTGCATTTAGTGGATCTGTTTCACTGAAATTATATACAACAGAAGCAATCAATAACTTTACTACATGTCCGTGTGTCAATAATTCACTAAATAATACTTGTTAACTGAATGAGAAAAGCAGTGGTATCATGTGTGAAAACTAGAATGATAACATGCATCAATGATAGTATATTGCAGCATATGTTCCAAAATGATCTTACAAACTGTTTGGGAATAGATATTAATCCAAATATGTCCAAAATCCAGTATGGATGGTGTGAATTTTAAAACAAATCGACTTGGATTGACAGAAGGTATCTTGTACTATGTAGTAGTTTCGAAGAAAATCTTAAAACCAGGCGACAACTAGTGGTGAGATGAGGTTAATGGACAAGAGTTATTGCCCTTTGTATGACAAACATAAAAGATGCATTTTCATCTTTCTCTAGGGCTGGATTCAGCAGGTAACTGGCTTATTTTCCTAATATTGATGTGATCAGGGAATGTATTCAAAGGAGAAAAGACAGTGTTTGCCTTAAGCTAGAAGACCAAACCCAGCAGAGAAAAAGCTGACACGTTAAGAAAAGATCATGTCACAAAGTGGTTAGGTTCACTACTAGTGATGCAGTTAATATGTTCCCGTTTCCAAAGAATTATTTCCCTGGGTGAAATGAATTTGGGAGTGAAATACTGTTATATGGAAAATGTTTTTGTATTTATTTTCTATACTGCAAACAAGAAAAGAAACAATGTTGACTCAGATTAGATATAATGTAATGCTGCAACAGATCAGGGTCACATAATTAGCTTCAAAGTGTACTTGTTATGAACAGTGTTGACTTGGATCAGTTTTCACATAATACTCTGACTTATCAGGATCACTCTTTGTAAATGTACATAGAATGAATCATGCATGCTTGGATCTCCCATTTTATTTGATAGTAGGCCCGAGTTTCTTGTGTTATTGCAATAAGTTTGTTATACTTAAATAAATACAAATACATTACCAGTATAGTATGCTTATTATGAAAGCTTTATCATCTTGAGTGTGATGTACTGATACAAGCATGATATATCTTTCATACTATAAATGCTATCATGAATATGCTTTATTATATACCTTTGCATGAATAGAAATTTGTTATGATTAACTACTTGCTGTAGCATTAGATTATTAATACATGAGATGAGCGGCATAACATGTACCAGTAACCTGTTATATTTCTGGATAAATAATATACATTCTCATGAATGTATTTATATTGGATTTACTAAGTATCCATTTTGAAGAAGTCAGTAGTCAAGCTTTTGATAGTGCAATTCATCAATTTTGCACAAAAGAAGCACTGAAACTGCTGACAAGAAACTGACACAATGTCTGTGATTTCCATATGAGGGGTTGCTTATAATGCTTTTAAATATTGCCTAAAAGACTTGTACATATTGTGCTGTGAAAATATTCATAAGAATCAATGCTTAATTATTTAAATTAAATATTAAAACTTGTTTTGATTCTTTAACTAATGCCCTCTTCTTGAGAGCTGGGTGGCACGCAAGTCATAAAAATTACATCATGAACAGGTGCTTAAACTGTCATAACACAAACAAAAAAATGTTAGGTGTCCCTATTTGGATAATCGGAAATAATTAGCTGCAGCTTTGGATTGTTTATAGGTATATAATAAAACATCTTTGGCAGAATGACAGATCTCCTTCTGGTGATCTGTGATAAGCCCAGGTTATAAGGATATCTTACCTGTATATGCTGATGGCAACATTAAAGGTTTTTAACAATAACATTAGCATTTAAAATAAATTCAAGGATTTTGTGAGAGTTGCTGAAATAAAAATTGCTGAACAAGCATGCATACAATAATCTAGTGACCAAAATACGAAGACTGTCATAACAATCATTCAAAATATGTGGTGAAAAGGTGATATTAATTAAATTAATTGTGTCTTAAAGTTACTACAAAGTACCAGTGTAATCTGAAATTAGATCAAATATTTTCTATTATACAAAATAATTATTTCATCCATTAAAATTTCATAATGTGCTGGAAAGATAACTGACTAATAATTATATACCTGTAGGCTGAAGTTTTCAAAATTCCATGTAAATCAGTTTTCAAAAAAGCATTTATGCAGGAAATTCTGCATTCCAGTGATATAAACATTTTGTATTTTTAACAATAAATTTCTATCCAAATCAAGCAGATATCAGCAAATTAAAATTAGAATGAAGATTAATCCAAATACTATTGGCATTGCAAGATTAGAATGATGATCATTTTCTTACAGAGCCTTTAATCTAACTCCGTATCTGGGATACCACCCCATGAGCATGCTTATTAGGAATAAAAACATCTTTTGAAATCTCTGATGCCAATTTTCGGTCTATTAATGCCTAATCTATTGGTTTCTTGTAATATTTACATTCTGAATTTTACACTGAGAAACTATACTCTATGCCAGTCTATCATATCTGTATTGAAGTACTTTTTCACCCTACCAGTATTCACATAAAAAACTCACATTTACTATTTTTCCTCACAAATTTGTCACTTTCCAGACTTCTGTCAATATGAATTGAAGCACTGATTTTGTTCAAAATATATGAGAAATCTGCAAAATCTGGACTAGTTGGCAACTTCTATAATTTCCTCAATTTAAAAAAATAAACTTTTTATAATTGTAATGTTGAAATTCTATTCTGTATACCTTACAAACAGCCACTGGCTTTATAAAATAACAATGATGATCAATTTGCTGAAGATAAGGCTTTCTAATGAAGCACTATACTTTCATTTTCTCAATTACCTATTTTATGAAACAGGAAGTCAGACATAAAAAATACAAATGTCTTTAAAGTCCACATATTCTTCAACAATATGTTTGAAACCACATTTAAGACAAATCTACACTAAGATGTGATGGTTGTTGTTGTGGGTTAAATGACATTTTTCAGCACATGGTAGGCGATACATAGCAGCCAGTATATGCAAAATAGGCCAAAGTGCTCTAGTTTTTGTACTGAAGATTTAATTACTCTCCTGAAGTTGCATCTATATACCAATTGTATTGAATGTAGATAAAATACAATCCAACATGCTAAGAGTAAAATGGACAAATAGATGAAAATACCAAAGTCACTCAACCATAAAAATTAGAACAGGGACATAGACTTTGGACTACTGAGTTAGAGATCCATCAACAAGAAAACTGTCATGAGTTTTGGTGAAATGAGGTCTAATATACTGAGTTAGAGATCCACCAACAGGAAAACTGTCATGAGTTTTGGTGAAATGAGGTCTAATATACTGAGTTAGAGATCCACCAACAAGAAAACTGTCATAAGTTCTGGTGAAATGAGGTCTAATATACTGAGTTAGAGATCCACCAACAAGAAAACTGTCATCAGTTTTGGTGAAATGGGGTCTAAGATGCTAGGGGCATAATAAATAAATGGCTGAAAATACAAAAGTCACTTTGACTTGAAAATCGAGTAAAATTGTTTTCTATGGTTAAGTTAATCTTGTTGTGATGCATCCAAATAACAATTTTCATGAGATTATCTTATATAGTGTTCATGATATTATGGGAAAAATTAATATTACAATGAACAAATGGCAAAACAATGTACTTCACTCCATGCAAGCACTGAGAAAATCACACTCAAAGAATAACATATAGATGTGAATTCTGACCAACAAAATACAATTCTCTTAAGTTTTAAAACTATATTTTGTGGAGTATGTATCCTAATCTGACTCAAGTTTATTGTACTTACTAGAATGTAACTTGAACAAAGACTTGACAATATAGTCATACAGCTGACAGGAGTCCTGGATACATAGGATAAGTGGTGCAAGTCTACACTGACCAGAATTAGTCATGGAATTCGCTCTGGACTTGTCTAGGGAACCAAAGACTGAAATAAAGAAATTGGTGATGACATAAAAAATAAATAGAAGATATGCTGCCATTTTTCAGCATATGATAGGCTACATATGGCAGCCAGAATATTTGATGAAGGAAGAACTTGCAAAATTACCAGTAAGAACTGCTGAAAGCAACTGTCAAGCTTTCTCACATACCCACAATGGATGAGCCTGAGACTTGAACCCACAAGAGGTGCGATGTGTAAATGATTTGCAAAAGTGACTGCTTTGGACCACACAGCCAATAGCGAACCCAAATAAAGTATTAATATCCAAGTTCAGCTCTAATATCTACACTCCATATGAGACTGCATGGAAATGTGTGCATGGGTAGTGGTGTGTGTGAGGGTACCTAAAGTATTTGGTTGGACATCACATCAAAAAAGTAATACAACATCTATACAAACCCTAAAGAAACAATAGTGCATGAAGCTGGTAGTAGTGGAGTAGATGTAGAACAGCAGCAATAACATAAATCAATAAATAATGAGGAAGAGGAGGAGGATGGTGGTGGTGGTGGTGGTTACTTTGACACATTCAGTACAAGTCTATGTGAAATTCGGGTGTGGGATTGTTGTAGCAAAAATATCTAATAATCCTTACTGAAATCTATAAGAATATATCTTGAATAAAAATTAGCTAAATACATTGCAAGTATTGTGTGAATTTTTTTAGTTTGACATATAGAAAATGTGGAGTGCTGAACTGAGACAAACCAGTTACACCAATCCTTCTATACATAAACTCAGCTGCATCTGCAAATGCAGGCCACAACAGCACTGCTAACTTGTAAGGAAAGTCAATTGATGCAGTCAAATACTTTTCTTCAATAATACCCAATCAAAATATTAGCAGGAAATATTAGAATATCCCCTACCATGAAAACCTTGTCCACCAAAGGAATGAAGATATTAGCCATGCTTTTGATATGTTTTAATAGCAGAAGTGCTAACATGTCTGCTTACTGAGATCAAAGTCAGATAAGAGTGGTCTCCACCTGGTCCAAGGGTCTGGCATCATTATCAGTTATTATAGGAGTGGAAGTGAACACTATAACAGAAATGTAACTACATAACTGCAGAGAAGGCTTGGGTTTGGGTGTCTATATTAAAATTGGGGTAAGTATCATAAAAGAAACAAATCTGCTTTAACAAAAAGATTGTCATTCAAATATATTAACTGATCATAATATGTTAGGAGTGTGAGATGCAGACCTGCCATCATTGAAAAAGTCAAAATCAGGAATTTGCCCCCAAATCACCATTAAAAATAAGGAGGCAAGGTAAAAAAATCAGGAGAGACAAGAGTGAGGTGTATATATCATAATAAAGATGTTTACTTCTGTTATTTCAGTCCATTGTAAGTTGCAAATTTGCATTTCTACAAATGTTCATTATTTGTCCTTGTATGCCAAATTTGCTAATAAGAATAGCTTCCAGGGTTGATACTGACTGGCTGGCTCTTTGGCTGGTTCTGTTTTTTTCTGACCATTGAGAATGCTCTCTCAGCTGTTGCTGTGTGGTATTGAAAGTATTGGTAGCATTGGTTGGAATGGTTGGAATCAACAGTTGGCCAGATCCATTTTTTCCCCTGAAAGCAATCCATTAAAGGATGACTCGTTTATTCATGCGAGCATTGCAAATGTGTTTAAACAATCTGTAGTAGAATAAAAGGACCTGACCTTTTTCTCCAACCGAATGGAAGGAATCAACACTGAAGACCTGCATAGAGTTTCAACTTTACCAAATCTACAATTCTGATGCAGAATTGAATATTTAAAGAGTTGATCATTAGTGGCAGAATACATGATAGGCCCCACAGACGATGGACAAATGAAAGCAAACTGTAGCCATCCACTCCTAAATTTTTTTAATCCATTTCTTTTTCTCAGCTGGTAAAAAATCATAAGTTACTTCCTTTTCTTCTCTTTTTCATTTCTTGCTGAGAAAATTATCCATTATAATGGTTAGATTTGCTGATAGGGTCAGATAACAAGAACCACACTGTGAGACAATCTCTTTGTATTAGCGGATGAAAACTGGAAATCAAGCCGGATATGGTAAAGTACTAAGAAATGTACCAGACAGAAAAACCAGAAACAGAGAAATGGAAAATGTTTTTTTTATTTAAAAATACAATTTTTTCTTGGGCAGTTTAAAAAAATTTTTTCTTAAAAATCAGGGAATCAGGATATAGATCCATAAATCAAGATTTTCCCAATCTTTTCAGTAGGGTTGGCAGGTCTGAAGTTGTGGCCTAGGGTTAGCCCCATGATGCCTGCTTTCTGACCACTTCAATTTGACTCCTAAACCAGAGGAGGATAATGAAAGGGAGAGGGCAGTGTTGCCACTTTTTAAATCTTAAAAGATTGCAGCAGTGCATCTCTTTTTCATCAAGTCAAGTTTAAATGAGGCCATTTGGGTATCTACCAAACTTGTGCCAGGCAGCTCTACTTACTACACTGGCAACAGACATACCAATTCCTAAGCAACTTCCTATGCTAAACTTCTCAGCTAGATAAAAGATAAACTGCCCAGAAATAACATGGCATTAAACACTTGTCTAGTCCCTATACAACTTTGTGGAGCAAAGGATAGGATAGGTACATGCAAATAATAAACAATACCAGTAGGATGAGAAACATACAGGAAAATGACTTAACAAATAGAAGGCCCTAGAACTACAGGGGTCACAAAAAAATTTTGATGGAAACTTGGCAAGTTTTGATGATTGTACTGTAATTCTGAAAGATGGATGTTTATTATCATTGGTCCACTGTTAAAAAAAAAATTGACATTTTTTTCTCCAACATATTAGGTACACTAAAGCTATTGTAGTGAAAAGGTTGCAGAAAATGCAGTATGAATAGAATGTACTGCAGTTATCAAAGCCTAATATTTTCTCCAGGTGTCATTTACCAGCAAGGTTTTATATCACTGTGGCAGTGGCATTATCTTTCCAAAGGGAGGTAACGCACTGTGAAGAAGATGGCTACAATGATAGTAACTTACCCACTTCCTGCAGATGAAGAATCTCATCCATGTAGTCTAGCATATCCACACTGATCTCAAAACTGAAACAAGAAACAACATTTACTGTATTTATTTCATGAATTAGCCTGCAAATAGCATAGCTCAGTAATCACTTAAACATGGCAGAAAATCTGTCTACAGTTTTCTTTTATCTGTAACTTCAAGGAAGTAGCATACATCCTGACCATGTCAAAACATCCGACTTTGACATGGGTTACTTGAGGGAGCATTAGGTTAGAAAAATAGATGCCATCAACAACAAAATTTTATTTGAACACGCCAAAGTGAGAAGTTACCATTGCCTTGCCATAAAATGGCAACTTTCCACTTCCCCATTTTTCAAAATGTTGTTGTTGTTGTGGGGCTTAATACCATTTTTCAGCACACAATAAGCTATACATGGCAGCCAGTATTAAAGGTGGAGGAAGAAACTGAGAAATCCACGGAGAGAACTACTGACCCACAAGAAGCTACTGGCAAGCTTTCTCACATATCCACATTCACTGAATCTTAGGCTCGAACCCACACAGACACTGGTGAGATGGCAGTGATCCGTAATGGAGAGCGCTTTAAACCACTTGGCCACTCTGGATTCCTTTTCCAAAATGAGATGTTCCGTACAATTCTGTTCAAAATGAACTTATATTCATAGATTAGAAACATGCTTTAAAGTCAAGTTTAAAATCATTTTTGTAGTTTCTTGTGCTCTCAAGATACTGTACTTAGTACCAATTTACCACCAAATGTATACATGTGACACTTTATAAAGCAAGTGAAATCCCAAGCTTTTTAAACCCCAAAACCAAATTCAGTATCATTAAAGAAATCTTGTTACTGAAAATTATGAATATGTTAAGGAGTAGATTTTTCTAATATTTCACCTGAAAATGCCTTTGGATAAGACAATATGACTTCTGCTACAATTAGTCTGCTTTGTTCGGGAATAGTATGACCATAATTTACAGTGCATGCACATCATGAATCCAGTATGATCCTGCTTTATATCATTTGCATATAATGAATCCTGTATAACTCTACTTTATACTATATGCATATGAATCCAGTATGACACTGTTTTATACCATATGTATATAATGACTCTAGTATATCCCTAATTTAGAGTTAATGCATATAATGAATGCAGTATGACCCTGCTTTATGTTCTATGTATATAATGAATCCAGTATGACCCTGTTTGATACTATATGCATATATTGAATCCAGTATGACTTTAATTTATACTGTATGCGTATAATGAACCCATTATGACCTTAATTTATACTGTATGCGTATAATGAACCCATTATGACCCTACTTTATACTGTATGCATATAATAATTCCAATATGACCTTGCTTTACACTGAATGCATAAAATAAATCCAGTATGATCCTAATTGATATTGTATCCAGTATGACCTTAATTTATACTATATGCGTATAATGAACCCATTATGACCCTGCTTTATACTGTATGCATATAATAATTCCAATATGACCTTGCTTTACACTGAATGCATAAAATAAATCCAGTATGACCTTAATTTATTCTGTATGCATATAATGAACCCATCATGACCCTGCTTTACACTGAATGCAAATAATAAATCCAGTATGACCTTGCCTTTGAGCATGCCTATGAATCACGTATGACCATGCTTTATACTCCATGCATATAATGAATCCAGTGTGACTGTTTTATACTGTATGCATATAATGAATCCAGTAGGATCCTAATTTACACCATATGCATATAATGAATCCAGTATGACCATGCTTTGCAGTCTATGCATATAATGAATCCAGTATGACCATGATTTTACTATATGCATATAATGAATTCAGTATGACCCTGCTGTAGAGTATGCATATAAATCCAGTATGACCCTGTTTTATACTGTATGAATGAACCCAGTAAGACCATTTACATACAGTTGTCCCCCTCATGAATGGGCCCCTGACCAGTGGCCACCCATTCTTTACAGCCAGAATCCCTTGGCACAGACAAGTTTGTGTTCAAAAGAATGCCTCAAGAAAGGCCACTCCACAAATGCCACCAGAGGCTACCATATTAGAGTACAAATGTAAAATTTACAACTCACAAAAAGCCACATTTTATTATTAATTTGTCCAGAACCAATATTTAATTACAATGAGGTAAGTAACAAGATATCTTTTCCAATATCTGTTTCTAAATATCAGGTTTTCATTTCAGAAAAAAGTGTTGGCTAAAGTACATGTACTACTAGGTTATTATTGTATCATGAAGGCCAACATTTACAGGAAATATGGTCAGCAGTGTTGTGATTAAGTTTTTGGCTTCATCAGCTTTTTTTCTTAGGATTACAACAGGGCATTTTTAATTGCCATGATCATAACATGTCAGACAGAAATAGGGCCAGCAGTGTTTTGATAGAGTTTTGGGCTTCACACAGTTTTTTAATTGATGATTAAGACTAACATAATTGTCAAGATCATAACATAATCATATATGCTAAAAATTGATTTTGTGGATTAATTCATGCACACACAGGCACACACATACACACAAAGAGAAACAATTAACATTCAACAAAACTGGGTACCCAGAAAAAGACCAAAAAATCACATAACAGTTTATGTATCACTTCCTATATAATAAAGATTTTCATTTACAAATGTTTCATCTGCAAAATTAAATTGCAGCATTGTATAATTAGCCACATAGGAATAAATCATTACAAAATTTAACATATCATTACGTAAATGAAGAAATAATACTTTATAAGAAACATTAAAGTTATTCAACTTGAGGTAATTGAAGATAGCTCACATGCTGAAAAATTTATGTTGAGAAGACTCAAATAAACAAGACTGTAAAATAAGGAGAACATTCGGTAGTAGTGGGAATATGGAGCAAATGGAAAGGGAATTTTTTATATATGAAACATCATATGTACCAAGACTCAAATAATGTTTTGTAATGCTCATGCCAACAAATATCCAACTCAAATTTCATGCCTCAGAATATGAACTATTAATTTATGTCCCCCTTAAAAAAGATCTGTATTTAAGACAAGGACATTTTAATAATCAATGCTATTTTTAAATGAAGATATTAACTGCTTTAAGTTATATGTAGCTTTCCAACTATTTACACATATACACACACAACACAATTATATTCCCCCTCTGAAAATGTCAACTAGCTCATAAGAGCCCTTTCCCGGTGCAGAAGGGAACAATGTGTAATGAATCCAGCATGACCCTGTTTCACACTGTAAAATATAATGAATCCAGTATGACCCTGCTTTACAGTGGATGCATGTAATGAATCCAGTATGACCCTGCTTTACACTATGCATATAACGAATCCAGTATGACCCTGCTTTACAGTGGATGCATATAATGAAACCAGTATGACCCTGCTTTACACTGTACACATATAATGAATCCAGCATGACCCTGTTTCACACTGTACGCATATAATGAAACCAGTATGACCCTGCTTTACACTGAATGTATGTAATGAATCCAGTATGACCCTGCTTTACACTGTATGCATATAATGAATCCAGTATGACCCTGCTTTACACTGTATGCATATAATGAATACAGTATGACCCTGCTTACCATATGCATAGAATGAATCCAGTATGACCCTGCTTTACACTGTATGCATATAATGATTCCAGTATGACCCTGCTTTAGAGTGGATGCATGTAAATAATACAGTATGACCCTGCTTTACACTGTATGTATATAATGAATCCAGTATGACCCTGCTTTACAGTGGATGCATGAAATGAATCCAGTATGACCCTGCTTTACAGTGGATGCATGTAATGAATCCATTATGACCCTGCTTACTGTATCCATATAATGAATCCAGTATGACCCTGCTTTACACTGTATGCATATAATGAATCCATTATGACTCTGCTTACTGTATGCATATAATGAATCCAGTATGACCCTGCTTTACACTGTATGCATATAATGAATCCAGTATGACCCTGCTTTACAGTGGATGCATGTAATGAATCCATTATGACCCTGCTTTACACTGTATGCATATAATGAATCCAGTATGACCCTGCTTTACAGTGGATGCATATAATGAAATCCAGTATGACCCTGCTTTACACTGTATGCATATAATGAATCCAGTATGACCCTGCTTTACACTGTATGCATATAATGAATACAGTATGACCCTGCTTACCATATGCATAGAATGAATCCAGTATGACCCTGCTTTACACTGTATGCATATAATGATTCCAGTATGACCCTGCTTTACAGTGGATGCATGTAAATAATACAGTATGACCCTGCTTTACATTGTATGTATATAATGAATCCAGTATGACCCTGCTTTACAGTGGATGCATGAAATGAATCCAGTATGACCCTGCTTTACAGTGGATGCATGTAATGAATCCATTATGACCCTGCTTACTGTATCCATATAATGAATCCAGTATGACCCTGCTTTACACTGTATGCATATAATGAATCCATTATGACCCTGCTTACTGTATGCATATAATGAATCCAGTATGACCCTGCTTTACACTGTATGCATATAATGAATCCAGTATGACCCTGCTTTACAGTGGATGCATGTAATGAATCCATTATGACCCTGCTTTACACTGTATGCATATAATGAATCCAGTATGACCCTGCTTTACAGTGGATGCATATAATGAATCCAGTATGAACCTGCTTTACAGTGGATGCATGTAATGAATCCAGTATGACCCTGCTTTACAGTGGATGCATGTAATGAATCCATTATGACCCTGCTTTACACTGTATGCATATAATGAATCCAGTATGACCCTGCTTTACAGTGGATGCATATAATGAATCCAGTATGACCCTGCTTTACAGTGGATGCATGTAATGAAATCCAGTATGACCCTGCTTTACACTGTATGCATATAATGAATCCAGTATGACCCTGCTTTACAGTGGATGCATGTAATGTATCCAGTATGACCCTGCTTTACAGTGGATGCATGTAATGAAATCCATTATGACCCTGCTTTACACTCTATGTATATAATGAATCCAGTATGACCATGCTTTACAGTGGATGTATGTAATGAATCCAGTATGACCCTGCTTTACAGTGGATGCATGTAATGAATCCAATATGACCCTGCTTTACACTGTATGCATATGCTTAATTCGGTATGAGCCTGCTTTATACTGTATGCATATATTGAATCCTGTATGACCTTAATTTACACTGTATGCATAGACTGAATCTAGTATGTCCCTGCTTTACACTGTATTGTAGGTGCTGAATTTAGTATGATATAAATATACACTATGCACTATGCATCCGGTAGGACTAATATACACTGTATGTATATATTGAATCCTATATTACCATAATTTACAATGAAAGCATATACTGAATCCAAAATGGCTCTGCTTTATATTGTATGTATATAATGAATCCTGTATGACTCAGCTTTACAATAAATGCAAATACTGAATCCAGTATGACCCTACTTACACAGAGTAAAGAAAGTCAACCACAAAGTTGATAACTACAGATGGAGGCAACCATTTTTCTTCTTGAAATCAGTAATCTTGATCTCTGACTTTTTTACCATAAAATTGTTAGTGTTCTTCCTAATTCCAAATGCAAACCATCTACAAATCTGTCAGCTAAAGATATATTTTTCACATTTGAAAATATTGTAATGAAACAAAGACAAAAATAATTGCATCAGTTAGCCTCAACATTTCACATTAAATACAAATAATACCCATTCTTATTTCCTATAAATCAAAAAAGTTCTCTCAGTATTTAAACAGTAAAATTCAACTAACTGGCCATGCCATCAATTTAATTCTATAACAAATAATTTCTTGACTTAAATGTCTAAAAACTATGAATTTAAATATTGAAACAGACATGAGTGAAAACCAATAAGTTTTGAAAAATTCAACAAATAATTTATTTTCTCAAGAATACAAACTGAACATTTAAAAACACTTACACTATTTTGATTTAAATCACAGTCCAAGGAGTTCTATTACAAGTCCAAAAGTCTAGAGAATACCAAACTAATTCCAGTCATGTTCCAAATTAATTCCAATCTCAAACATAATGATATACCAATAGCTTGGAAGTGCTAATGTGTTAAGTCTTAATGCATCACAATGATAGAATCTAAAATGTCTTCAAATGAATTCACAATAATACCAAATAGTGATTTGGTATCATTTAACACTTTTTCATTCCAGTAATTCTAATTTAAATAACTATAATATAAAAACTTAATACACAACTGAAAGACCAGGATGATGATAAAAAGTTAATTTCTTGAACATCCTAAGTTGCCAACACAATCAGGTCTATTAATGAAAGTTCTGTAAAGAACATGCAAACAAGCAGGTACACCTGGAATTCCAGAGGAGAAAACCCATGTCCTGAACTAAAATCCTGGCAAACATGTTTACTTGCAAATAATAATAACCTAAATTTATAATCTACTATCATGGACCAAATGTAACTATGTAATATGTTACTTACAACATAAACGACATTAGCCAGGTAGGCCCAAACTTGTACACTCAATTATGGACAAAGGTCATACATAACATACAATCATGAACAAAAGCCATCACACTACACTATACAAATTAAATATACATAACAAATGTGGTTTTCATAGACAATTTTAAATGTGTTAAAACTTGGGAGATAAACTTACAGTATTTTATCTGGAACTTTCATACAGCCAAAATATTAATTAATCGATACTACTACATTTACTGGTACTTATTTGTGCCCCACAAAGAGCAATAAGTCAATTGCTACAACAAAGGACAATTTTAAAGTCACATGTTTAAATAAGCAATAAAAGTCATTTACGAGTTAAACATATTTCTGTCTATGTAAGCAAATACAAGAAATTAGACATGTAATAATTTAATGTATATCATACTTACTAATTATTCACATCAGATCCACAAACATGAGCATACTTTTCATCATCCATTAGCAAGTTGCCAGGGATCTCTGGATACTGGTGAAAATTAATTGGAAATTACTCATTAATGCATTCAGTGTTCCTGCCTTTAAAATTCCATATAATTCAAAGTACATTTAATCAACAGATGAATTAATGCACTACATCTCCATGAGGTAAATCAGTTTTCCAACTTTTTATTGAACCATCAAAATCAGAATTTTGTTTAAATTGAAATTTTACTTATTTAACAGTATTTTTGGTCAAAAGGCAAAACATACCATCCAATGAATGCAAAATTAGCATTAAGAATATATAAGCACTCTTTTTGTCCTGCCTTGGTTTAATTTAGTTAGAACATTTTTAAAAAAAACAACTAAATATAACATAAACAAGAGACCCATGAGGGCTTATTATTATTCACCTGACATACAATAGTCTAAAAGGCAAATTAGTAACAAGGTAGGTCCTCGGGTCTCATGTCACCCATGTGTGCAAAATTTCCAGTTTTTTGTTATAAACTAATGTCATCTGACATACTGTTTAAATGTTTCTACTTTGAGTAACTTCAGCTAGACAAGATGTTGTATATATGTAAAAGATGTTTATGCTAGGACTGTATTTATCACATTTGGTCTAATACAATAAGACAGTTTTGGAAAGAAGTCATTCAATGATAGTTTTTATTTTTAGTAACAACTAGTCATACTTCATGGCACATTATCACCAATGTAGGTTTCCACCCAACTGCTATGGAAATATTGTAATAGAAACTACCCAAAGTTTTGCAAGAGCATTACCCAACAAACATTATACACAGACAATTCAAGAAGACGCTAAAAACAGACTATCCATGTTTGCTATGGAAACCATACAACTGTAAAGGATACTGTGCTGGACACAATTCTGATACAGCATGTATTAACAAACACTCATACCTGCCATGTCTTATCAAAATTAGCTATGTAGCTAGAAAATGATGCTATGGGAGACGTACCAAATGCAAGGAGAGACACTCCCATACATAATTCTGATAACAGCAAATCCTAAGAAAATCAGAATTAATGCAACCATTCTGAAGAAGCTAATAGGGTTTTCAAGTATTTTCTACGAAAGTAAAATTTTGTTGCTACAGTTACTGCCTCAAATACAATTTTGACAGAAAATGTCCTAACAAACATTCAAAGTTTGATCAAAACGGCTCAGCAGTTCAATGAAGTCAAAAATAAGGTCACATTATGATTTACATTTAAGTCACTCCAAAGACAATTTAGACAGAGAATGTCCCACAAAACATTCCGATCAAGCTTTGTCAAAACCAGCTCAGCTGTTCCTGGGGTCAAAAGTAAGTTTCCTGCATGGCTGGTATGAAAGTAAAATAATTTCCTGGAAAATAACCTCAGAAACTAACTTTTGATAAGCATGTCCTAACAAGAGGTCCAAGCAGAACATATTGCTCACCTGGCTTATGTAACTTAACAGTTCACTATATACTATTGTAACCTTGGTAAACTATCTCTCACACTTTATATCATGTCAGTTTTACTTATTACAGTTGGGTAAATATTCTTTGCAAATGCAAAGCCTCTTGGCCACAACTAAAGTCATCCAAGACCTTTCAAAGTGAAATTTACAAGCAAAACTGCATTATAATTGACATGTCTTTGAGGTCATGGTTACTTTACTAGGTAATTAAAAAAAGTGTTTAATAAAAATGTATATTTTGTGGTAAAATATAATTTGGGTTATAAATAAAAATATATACATTCCGAAAAATTTGAGGGTAATGACACTAAATATATTACATATTTCCATTTTATACTTTTTCTTTGATCAAAAATGATAAATTATAAAAATTTTATTAAAAAAGTGTATTATTTTACAAAAAATGGTAGAAACAGCATTTGATTTGAGAACTATTTATAACTGCAATCAATTTTACTGATGTGTTCTGATTCAGCTTTTAATGATGATTTAACCCAATATTCCAAATTTAATCAAAATGGTACCAGACACTGGCTTGCAGAATGTGATGTGATGTGATTATGATTTTTAACATAGCTTTAACAATTTTAACAATTTTTCAGTCATATCGTTATTATGTCTGCAGTTTGGCAGTTTACAGTGATGTCCATCACTGAGGCATCATATGGCAAACATGTATCATGATGTCCCACCATGTCACATTATCCCAACACCAGGCTGACCAGTCCTAACATTAACCTCTTTATGCTGAGCGCCAAGCGAGCTTGCAGAATGAGAAGTTCAGCAAATCAGATACAAAAGCACAACACAAAAATCTCAACTATTATCAAAACTGTCTTAGATCTTGATGATATATGTATATATTTAAAGTTTTATCAAAATCGGATCAGAAATATGGACTATAGGGTGAAAAAAATCTCAATCTGATGCAAAAGGACTTAATTAATATGCCTGGACGTTACTCATTACTGGACTTGTCCAAAACATCATGCATATATGCATACATTCAAAGTTTAATGAAAATCAGATAAGTATAGCTTCAGAGGGTAGCAAGCTCAGGCAATCAGATGCAAGATCGCTTCATTAATATGCACACATCTCACATTCAAATTCATCCAAATAATTAATGAGAGTAACAAAGCAATGTTTACTGACACCCATGGCATATTACCTAATCGGGTTTTATGACTAATAGAGCTAAAAATACTATTCAAATGAAACTGGCTCCAAAGAATAAGTTGAAAATCAGTTTCAAATTATCATCACTGTTGTTTGCCTTGTATCCATGCAGCCATGTTCACCTATTTACAGTTTAATAGCTTGTAAGCTAAATTGTTTTGTTGATTTTTATAAAAAAAAAAAAAAAGTGCTAAAGTACTGTTCTCCATACCTTTAACCACAAATAAATTTACATTTCAGCATTTAATCCCATACAATATTTATTTTCCTGAATTTTGTCAATATAATTTGAATTGCTTATATGTTACTAAAACTATTAAAAATGTCATCAACTCTGGAATAACTGTCATGTCAGCAACAGATATTGCTATTCTTTCCTCAGGCATACTTGATATATGCATATAAGAAGTCTAGCATACCACCCAGGTTGCACACCACACAGCCAATTAATTTATATTATGACTTCAGCCTTTAATATTAAGCCACCTGAAGGCTAAAGAAACTGTAACCTTGAAGGATATACCTTCTTTTGAAAATCCATTTTCTGAACAACCAGTGTACAATATGCAGCTATCAGTCTGCCATAGCCCTCTTTTAAATGACCCTGTTAAAAATATATAATAATAAGACTGAATTAAAAAGGTTACATAAAACAATGATAACTAGATAATATGCTCAAAGTTAGCTAGCATACTCTGGTGATTAATGATTTCTCTTTAAAATATAAATACTTGTGATTTCCTACCAAAATAAATGAATGATTTGAAGGTGGAGCATAAACTAAGCCTAAAATTACAAATTTTGTAGATATATATATATATATATATATATATATATATATATATATATATATATATATATATATATATACATACATATACATACATACATACATACATACATACATACATACATACATACATACATACATACATACATACACACTCTCACACATACATACATACACATATACATACACACACATAAGCACAAGCCAATATTTTATGTCATACTATCAAATAGATAAACCCTTCCATACATGGAAATACTGTGCCACCATTTGTCAAGTTTATAGTACAAGTTGTCAGGTATCCTCTTCATGAAGGTCTAATGTCTAATAAAACAGACTGTTTTACAAATCCTAATGAAGTCATATATGATATGAAAGAAGATTCCCATGTCAAGTAAAACAGACTGTCTTAAAAATCTTGATGAAATAATGATAGTAGATTCCCATATCAAAATTTAAACAGACTGTCTTACAAATTTTAATGGAATGATATGATAGTAGATTCCCATGTACAGTAAATCAGACTGTCTTATAAAATACTGATTGAATGATGTGATAGTTGATTTCCATGTCAAATAAAATAGACTTTCTTTAAAATCCTGATTGAGTCAAACAGACAGCCGAAACCCATGTAAAGTAAAATAAAGCTCTAAATAAGCATTATAATTGTGTATCTTTTCTGCAAATGTATTAACCATAATGGTATAATTTTACTAATCTGTTCAAATTACACAAAACAATTTAATATTTTGTGTTTAATGTAGAGTTTTCATCATAAACTGCCCCTGCAACAAGTCTATTATTTTATGATGATGTATATGATCAATGAAAACTATGAATTGGTACCACTTCCAGATGTTTATGTTAAGTACTGGTCACTGTTAGAACACTCACACAAAGTCATATAGCATATAGAACACTAAAATAAATTTGATTAATAAGGCATCTGATGCAGTCAAAAAGGCATCTTTATCACTTTGATCACCAGGACATCTGATGCAGTCAGAATGTCATCATCAACAATTTGGTCATACAGGCACCTGATGAAGTCAGAATGTCATCATCAACAATATGGAAATACAGGCACTGATGAAGTCAGAATGTCATCATCAACAATTTGGTCATACAGGCATTGATGAAGTCAGAATGTCATCATCAACAATATGGAAATACAGGCACTGATGAAGTCAGAATGTCATCATCAACAATTTGGTCATACAGGCACCTGATGAAGTCAGAATGTCATCATCAACAATTTGGAAATACAGGCATCTGATGAAGTCAGAATGTCATCATCAACAATTTGGTCATACAGGCACCTGATGAAGTCAGAATGTCATCATCAACAATATGGAAATACAGGCACTGATGAAGTCAGAATGTCATCATCAACAATATGGTCATACAGGCACTGATGACGTCAGAATGTCATCATCAACAATTTGGAAATACAGGCATCTGATGAAGTCAGAATGTCATCATCAACAATTTGGAAATACAGGCATCTGATGAAGTCAGAATGTCATCATCAACAATATGGTCATACAGGCACTGATGAAGTCAGAATGTCATCATCAACAATTTGATCCTACAGGCATCTGATGCAGTAAAAATGTTGTGACGTTTTACCCCAACCCCTTGTGTTGTATATGTACGTATAACTGTTTGTTCTGACTTAATGTATACATGTGTAAAATTGTACTCTGGCTGAACAGCTTTGATGTTGGAGAAGTTCCTATGTTAGCTAGTCCCCTTACGTAACATGGTCTTTGTTCAGCTTAGCCACAGAAGACTGTAACATTTGATGGACCCACAGACAGACATTCGGATGATTGACAGTTTGAACCACTTACCACAGTCCAGAGCCATCCAATCGAAATGGTGGGTGGGTGGGCCTTTATTTGACCCTGACAGTTCCTAGAATAAATGATTTTGTTCAGAGGTAGAACTCCGTTGCCAACCGTAAATTGGCCAGATTCAGGGAATCTTTGGAAAACAGCTTCAATCAGGTCAGTGATATTGTTTGAATTTTGCTTGATAAGCTGCTGATTAATTGAAGAGAATGTGTCGTATGTATATTTATATTGCTTGTATTGTAGCATGAATAGTTAATTATGATATTAATAAAATATTAATAAAATATTAATATTTTGCATCTTTCATGATTTTAGTTAGTACTTTGTGTGCGATTGATTATGATGTAAATTCGTTGCATCTTATTTCATGATGTTATTATGTTACACCTTATTTTGTGAGGTGATATGTTCTCTTCATTACTGATGGTTTGATCTGTTTGATTTAGTGTGAGGTAGGATTTTATGACCCTAGGCTAATACCTTGTGAATTTCAATTAGGAAGCTTCGAGCATTGCTGACAGATAAAATATATATATATATATATATATATATATATATATATATATATATATATATATATATATATATATATATATATATATATATATATATATATATATATATAATATATTGTCCAGAAGTAGCATTCTGAAAGTGGACCAGGGGAACTTCCTCATAATTCTTTAAAGTCTATAGGAAGAACCCCACCCCTAGACCGAACCCCACAAATGTCATCATCAACAATTTGGTCATACAGGCATCTGATGAAGTCAGAATATCATCATCAACAATTTGATCCTACAGGCATCTGATGCAGTCAGAAAGGCATCATCAACATCCAGAAATAATGCTCTGATTGGAAGAGTAAGTTTCTTTTTGTTGTGTTCAAAATATTATCAAACATTTCAAACAATGCAACAAGTTCAAACTCTGGAAGTAAAACCCAGCTTATTAAATTCTTATATAGGGCTCTGGATATGAAACAAGTATGCCAGAAAAGGCAACCATTCTAATAAACATTGTGCATGAAAAAATGATTCTATAGGTATTATTTTGTCTTCATCAAGGAAAGATTTTCTTTTTTGAATGTGATCCATGTATAACTTTCAATTGAGTCCTTATATAAACTCAAAATATTTATAACTGTTATAAAATTACAAGTGAAAATAACTAAGACTTCTACAGTGAGTAATCTTCATTTATTTTCAATAAAACTTCACATGTTGTAAATTTGTCTTTGCTGAAATAATGACAATCAAAAATACCATTTTATTACCAAAGCATTTTAAAGAAAAAAAAATAAAGCTTTACTTGCTATTCCAAATCTACAAAGGGATAAATGAAACCCTAGAAGTGACAAAAGACTGCCTGGATGGTATAATCATATTTCTTTGCAATCCCATCAGAAAACCAATTAATTTTTCTAAGTAAATGTAAAATTTTTGTGTAAAATCATTAATACATACCCATAGTTTTCCAATCTCTATGATGTTGCTCCTATACCTTAATGAATCTTTCAAGACCTGAAAGAAAAGAAAATGGTCTAAATGATACTAATAAATGTACCAAGCTTTTTTCATATTCTCATACCTAAGCAAGCTAAATGTTCATTTCTTTTTATGAAATACCAATGAAAAATTAAATGGAAGTTAGATTTATAAATAGCTTTCAAATATTTCAATCATCAGGTACCCATATCACAAATACTTACCCAATCATAACACACATGTTCCAACCAAGTCTTCCTTCCATTACATCCACAATGAGAGAATGCCTTATGCTCCAGAAGTAATGGAAATATTCACAGGCTTTGGTGCCAAATCCTATACTAAGAAGAGATCACTACCTGACAGCCACCTAGTTTCCTTTAGCTAAAAGTGTTATCTGTGAGGGCTGGATTTGGAAGGTGGTAGCAGCTTTCCAAAGGTATTATGATTGACTAACATATTTAAAGAAAACATTGTTCTCCATACCTGATAATCTGAATGTGCAAATTTTAAATAAGTCCACTTTTAAAATAATCACATTATCAATTATAAGGAGCTATGATAACCCAGTTGGTCAAGCATCAAACTTACAAATCCATGAATCAAGCTCTAACCTACCATGGGCAGCCTTATTTAGCTGTCCGTGTATGTCCTTGTGAATGGCACTCTCATTTCCTCACCATAGAATATCCAATAATGTGTTAAAAGCACAAACATCTTCCATTATAATATATAGCAATGGCAAAAATCACAGATCTAGTTCAGCTGATACACAATAAATCAGCAGAGCTGAGACAAAAACTGGGAATTTGTTGGTAATGACTTTAACCTTCATTTGTCAATGAATTCAGCAGATCTGTCTATGGTTTACATAGTTGTATGTGGATTCTATAGAAGTAGGCAAAGTAATTAGAGGTTATTGTATCTGTATTGATACAGTCAAACCCACTTATCTCGACCTCAGTTACCTCGTCAACCCTATTAAGTTGACGTTTTTGAAGTGGAACCGCCAAATTCTCTCTTAGTCTTAGCATTTTCTCATCTGTTATGTTGATTCTTTTATGTCGCTGAACCCTAATATCTTGAGCAGAAAAAAAGAGGCAAAAATTGCCAATTAACATTGGTTATATCAATCCCCACGACTAATTGCCGGCGATTTTTTCCCCTTATTGGTGACAAAAATGTCCCATCTGGCAACAGACTTTTAGGTTATTTAATTTGTACAAACAACCGTGGCTTTCAACTGGATAAATAAAAGGGAGAATGGAAGGAAGCTACAAACTTAACTAAGTAATGCATTGGAATCAATCAGTACACAAATGATTCTTTGTTTGTATGGACAACTCCATCTTAGCAGTGCATTGTGGCATCATAATCTGCTTATGCTAACCTATGGCTGAGTACTTAATTAATTATGCTACTGTACTATACCTACAACTGACCTACTTCTAAAGAGGCAAATAGAACAGATAAAATTAATGGAATGGCTAATCCTTCTGTTTGTTGGTTGTTACAGACACTTAAATGCAGCAAGAAGAAATAGCAAACAACAAATAAATAACTTTTGCATAATTAAAAATAATTATTTATTTCTCAAAATACAAGAGTGAAAAAATCCTTATATTTGGTGTTAACATATGCTACAGTAATATATACAGTCCAATATTGCCAGGTGTTGACTTGTGTAAGTTTCATTCGTGGAAAGATACTATTTTGCAAGAATACGGTCTTTCGATTTTTTAATTTACATTTACTTTTTGTGATTGGCTACGTTTATGCTAGCTTATGACTTACCAATAAAATGATCATACTTGGTTAACTTGGTCGTTCACTCCAATAACAGGTCATTCACTCTTGTTGATCTTGTCTGAAGGATAACATGCTATAGCTATTCTGTTTATTTTTTCCCTTCTAAAAATGTTTAGAGGTGTTAATGACTCGCAAATTTAATTTTGACACTGGTTAGCTCTTTGTAAAATCGAACTACACCCTGCACGTTTCTTGTGATTTTGTGAGCAATCTTTGTGTTTGCAATGTTGGAGAATATAATAAAGGTTTGTATCGAGAATCGATGGTGGTTTGTATTATATACTGGTAAATCTCTGCTGTTAGTTGGTACACATATGCCTTTTGTTGTTAACAAACATGTATATTTTATAGCATGCCGATCGCTTTATCAAACAAATCACGACAACGCTGTTATGTACAAAAAAACATCCAAAAATATGTGCATGTACATTCTCATTTATTAACGCACATCATGTACATAATGATATTTCAAGCACATGTTAATATATTGATGCCATATTGGTTTTTGTTTATCTCTATCAACGGTTATGTCTGTCAATTCTTTTTGGCAAACCCCTAGGTTCACGACATAACTGGGTTTGACTGTATCTTGCATGAATGAGTTGTTTTGGCATGTGTCTGACAAGCTTGCATGTCAGCTACATCAAAACACTGAGCACACCAAATTATAAGATAATAAGAATAAAAGGATATATTCATTATATATCCTAATAATCACTCAACATTACTAAAGGGAAAAAATTGCAAATATTGAAATAAATATGTTCTTTTCTTTCATTTCTTAACTTCAAGCATAATAAATGAATATGTCAGGTTTGCTACCTAATGTAAAATTATGATACTATAATGTTATTATATGCATCCTTATCAATGAATTTATTTATGTGGGAGACACTTTTGGTATTATTAATAAGAGTCACACAAATCAAAACAAAGATGCTCTATTGGATTAAAAGAATCTCCAGAAGATAAGATGATTTTTTTCTTTAAACTATCAAATGTTGAAACAATTTCCAATATACTTCTGAGACAGTAAACTATTCAAACATGACCTGGTGGTTTGGAAGTAAAGAATCATAACTTTAGCATAGCATGTCACACTTCAATCTTACAAAAATCACATCCTAATTTCATGTAGGGCATTGCTGATCTGATTTAGTTTGTATCATGTTATGGCAAGCATGTCAAAATCTTGAAAATACATTTACACATTTTATCATTATGATCAAATTTACATTAGAATACAGAACAGGCCCAATTTAAACTTAGAGAGCTTACAGGCATTAGGCTATCAGATTTTTTAATAACCAATTTAGACCAACATCATAAGATGTTCACAAGCACCAAGCTGATATGACCATCCATTCTGAAGATGGAGAAATAAGATTTTCAAGGAGGTTGCCATAGTGTGCATACTGGAGTCCATGCAGTACCTTTTCATTTAAGACCAAACAGACCATGGGATGAATGCATGTTTAATGTTTTGTGGCAATCCTCCAAGTAGTTAAGTAGGAATAGCAATAACAAACTTATGCCAATGAACTCACAATGGACCACAGCCCATCCCATAAGCTCTTCTGGTCTAATACCAATAATAATAATAACAACAACAATAATAATAATAATAATAATAATAATAATAATAATAATAATAATAATAATAATAATGAAGACTTTGTATTGTGCCTAATCTTTAGAAACTCTAAGCACTTTATAAAGTTAGATGTGATGTGATTATGATTTTTTTAACCTAGCTTTAACAATTTTTCAGTCATATCGCTACGATGTCTGCAGTGTGGCAGTTTATAGTGATGTCTAGCACTGGGGCATCACCCAGTCTCATTATCTTGACATTAGGCCGACCAGTCCTAACTCTTAATGCTGAGCGTCAAGCGAGGCAGCTGTTAGTACCATTTTTGTAAGTCTTTGGTATGACTCGACCAGGGATCGAACCCATGACCTCCCTCATCTGAGTTGGACGCACTAACCACTAGAGCAGTTAGAAAAACATATATAATGATATGTTTACAAAAAATAAACACCATGAAATCTAAAAATATGCTGAAAATATTTAAGGTAAGGATACATTATTAGGTCTTTAAATCTGTTCTTGCAGTCGAAATAGGTTTTAGTAGTGCTCTTGAATGAGAGCACTTTGTCTTTGTGTCTAAGTTCAGTCACATTGCTGGGTCCTGGTATGCGTAAGAATATTGTCTATATGATTTCATTTTTATAGTGGGAAAGATGAGAATACAATTGTCCAAAGAGGAATGTAAGCATCTTGCTGGTGTGTACACATGGGTGAGATCGGATAGTTTATTTAGGCCTGGAGCCTGTCAGTGAAATGTAGCACAGAGAACAAATTTTTTGTTTGATTCTTGATCAAATGGATAGCCAATATAGGGCACAGAGCAGGGGGAGGTGTGCTCTGATTGTGGTACTCTAAGGATGATCTGAGCACCTGTTTTATTTTTAACTTTTTGAAGTGTATGGAGTAAATACTGAGATGAACCAAATAGAATTAAGTTACAATAGTCCAGTCCTGAAAGTATTAAGGAATACACAAGTTCTTTAGTGGCATAAACTGAAAGATAAA
Organism: Potamilus streckersoni; assembly: GCA_016746295.1. Classification (NCBI taxonomy): domain Eukaryota; kingdom Metazoa; phylum Mollusca; class Bivalvia; order Unionida; family Unionidae; genus Potamilus; species Potamilus streckersoni. The sequence continues at coordinate 297,933 of JAEAOA010001585.1, read as the reverse complement.
TGGAGCTGACGTGTCTCAGCTCAAGATAGGCAGCCTTGCATATGTTCATGACATGTTGTTGCAATGAGAGAGTACTGTCAAAAGTAACACTTAGATTTCATACTGACTGTGTAAATGTAATGTTGGTGTTGCTGAGGTAAAGGACGTGAATAAGAAAGTCTTTGTGTTATAATCAGAATGGCTTCAGTTTTATCCTCATTCATCTGCAGCTTGCTACATGTCATCCATGATTTCACATCAGAAATGCACCTCTCTACACCATGGATAGAAGAGCTAATATAAAAGTAGAATCCTTTCAGATACCAAGATTTTCAAATAAGCTAATGTGCTTGTCATACTGGATGTCACATTGGCACCATTCCCATTAGAACAAAATAGATATCATTAGAAGTCTTTTGGAGAAAACACCACCATTCATCCAGGGGAAGTAATGACACCAAAGGAATCCTTCTGATGAAAACCCCATATCAAAATGACTTTTCATTTAAGAGAAGATTGTCAAGATGCCATACTAGACATCAAATCATTCAATTTTGGCAGCACTATTTTCCTTTAGGACTAAGGGATGAATAAAAACAAGCACCCCATTAACAATAACAAATTCAAAGTATATAATAATTCACCATATGAGAGAAATGGAGGATGACAGCCACTCAAATTTTGTTGTGCAACTAAAAACAGTCAAATGGATTTTGCCCAATCTCTTTAAAACAACATATATCTATATATATATATATATATATATATATATATATATATATATATATATATATATATATATATCTCAACTTTCTACGAAACACATTTATGTCTAACAAAATCTTAATGTTATGAAAGTTCTCTGAACTTCTGAATCTATACATATAATGACATATGCCCCATCACACTCTAACAAGAGTGACCTAAACATAAACATTAACAGCATGGAGGCATGGACAGATGAACACAGAAAACACTATACAGATTCACTACATAAATAGTAAGCAATGAAAATGTGACATCATCTATAACTGACATTTCTGTGCCCCTCTCTCAGAAGTTTGTGCAGCACTTGACAGAATTTCCAGGCCACAATAGGATTAGCTTGAAGTGGAAGTCTTATAGTGATGGTCCAAAACAAGTTTCCTCCATGATCTGTGAAAGTTCCCAAGATTGTATCTGTGACTTGTTAAGAATTCAACTGCTTTAACATTGCCAAATACAGCTACAGTCATCTCTCACAATAAGGCACCTCAGTATAATAATCCCTTTTGTAAGGTGGGCATGATCTCATTTCATTGTTTAACAACATTATGCATAAAATACCTCAGTACAAGGTAACCTCACATATAAAGAGATCAACATTAATGGCTCCCTATAAGTGTTATAGCAAGAGAGTATATTATTCACCATTTTACATCTTATCATACTGCAATCTTTTTCAAATTATCAGGGTAAAACTGCATTGTTTTTAATTTGTTCATACCTTCTATCTTTCTGTTCATTCAATATAAAAAATGGGCAGATGTTTTCTATAAAAAAAATTTAAAAGAATTGTTCATTGAATGACACTATATACATAACTGCTATATACTGGGATTCATAAAACATTTCAAAATAATGGTGTTTTGAAAACTAATTAAAGATATACAGTTATACACATGTATGAGTCTGAACATAAGGTACAAGGTGTGCAAAAATAAAAGACCAAGCTTGATCACATAAGAACTGAAAAACATCTGCAGCAAAAGCAAACACTGCTCGAAAGGTATCACCCAAGTCCAGCATATCAACATCCTAATCCATGTGAAACCATGGTGATGCAGTGGTTAACATGCCTAACTCATTACTGAGAAGTAACAGGTCTCAAATTCTGCCCAGACCACACCAGGCAGGCTGGCCATCATAGTGTCTCAGGATGAAGGTGTTATAAAAAGACAAAACCTTTCATGTATAGATAAATGTTAAGAGGCTATGCTCTTGAAATAAGTAATAGAAAAGAGTGAAGACAACAAGCTTTGTAAAATATAAAAAAATTTCCCTAGAATAGAATGTAAAAAATTAAGCAAAATGAACTTAACAGTTTCACGAATTAAATCCAAATACATGTATAATCCAAGAATTAAAACTAAAAGTCCTAGTAATAAAAAGTCTGGAATGAAACTAAGTTCGAGTCCGGATGAAATCCGAAATTGATGGTGATGATGTCTGCTGTGGTCGACAAAATGCTGTCTCTTGTTAAATCACAAAAAAATATTATTTCAGTTTTGAATTCAGTTTAACTTCAAAAAAATATCTTTATGCAAGAATTCTGTCAGACAACTTACGTATTATCTGTGAAAAGAATCACTTGAATTCAATAATTTGAAAAAAATAAAAATTCAACCCAAACTGGCCACAACATAATAATGTGTCAATTGTCTGGAGCCCAACTAACAAACCTCTGTCAAAAACAACAGTTTATATGACTATATAAGATGTAAAATAGATTCTCATTTGATGGTCAAAATTCTTTGAGAAAAAATGGAAGTTTGATACAAATAATATATGCAATCCAAGAATGACCTTAATTTAACTTAATGATTCTTACTCAGAGAATGATAAAAAAATAAGTTTTTACCAAAACTGACTCTAATTTTGGAACAAGGTAAAAAACTATATACAATGTAAGTTGTTTATGTCAATGAAATAAAAATATTTTAAAAATATCAGTCTGGTCAAACAGAACTGAACTCAATGTTACATTGCAAATAGCATGTAATGGAATTAAAAAATATAAAACAAACAAATAATTCAATATACATAACATGTGTCATTAAACACCTATCAATGTTATCAACCCATAACCCTGTTTCAAATATATGACATTAAGCACATATCGATAGATCAACCCATAAACCTGTTTCAATATGTGGCATTAAACACCTATCAATGTATCAACTCATAACCCTGTTTCAAATAATGACATTAAACACATATCTATCAATAAACCCATAACCCTGTTTCAAATATGTGGCATTAAACAACTATCAATGAATCAACCCATAACCATGTTTCAAATATATGACATTAAAACCTATCAATGAATCGACTGGTAACACTGTTACAAATATATGATATTAAACAAATATCAATAAATCGACCTATAACCCTGTTTCAAATATGTGACAATAAACACAGTTCAATGTGTCAACTCAATGTGTTACAATGCTTCAAATAGGTGGCATAAAACACCTATAGATGGATAAACCCATAACCCTGTTTCAAAAGAATAAATGAAAACTGTAAAGTTTCAATATGGCTTTCTTCTTTTTGCACACACACCCATAAATACAAAAAAATCTTTTTAATGGCTGAATTACTTTCTTTCATAGTCCCTTTATTTTCATTGATAAGATTTGCTAAAAGACAAAGGAATAAATTAGGATATTCTAAGACAGTAATGTCTTAGCAAAGGCTGTTACATTGTAATGTTCTAGTAATGACTGTTGTGTGGTAATGTCTTAGTAAAGGCTGTTGTACAGTAATATTTTAGAAAGAGCTGGTGTACATTATTGTCCTAGTAAGGGCTGTTGTGTTGTAATGTCTTAATAAGGGCTATTGTACAGTAATGTTTTAGTAAGGGCTGGTGTACATTAATGTCCTAGCAAGGGCTGTTATACATTAACTTCTTAGCATGGGCTGTTGTACAGTAATGTCCTAGTAAGAGCTATTGTCTTAGTAAGGGCTGTTGTAATGTTCAAATACAGGCTGGACTATTGTACAGTAATGTCCTAGAAAGGGTTACTGTACAATAATATCCTAGTAAGGGCTATTCTGGTCCTTCTTCCTGTGGTAATATCCTCATTTAAACAGATGTATTCAAATGCCAACAAAAATGTTAGTCATCAAAGACTATAGACTGATACACAAATCAACAGACATACTGCATGAAAAAAATGCTAACCAGGCAACCAAATGGTGTAATAAATCTTTATGGCCAAGGTCAACAGCTTACAAACCCAGGTATGGTATAAGATAATGGACCTATATGCCTGCAGGTATGTTCCTAAAAGTGTGCAAGACTGAGTACATTATTTTACTACATGTAGTACACTTCCTTCCCATATGCTACCCCCCATACAAGATTCCAATGGAAATGAGTGCTTAAATGAAGATTTAGTTTACATACAAGTTATTTTTAAAAAATGCAATTTATGATATTTTACATGCTAATATTAAAATAGTATATAAAACTGTCTGTAATGAAAATGCACATTGAAGAATTACATTTTCATTTCAAGTTTGGTAATCAAATTTGTTGAGTCATGTGCATGGGAAATGGTACATAAGATACCCATGCCTTTTGTATCCCAATATGTAATGAAAGAAACTTGTGTACACAGTTGTCATTTTGTTAAAACCAACACCCTATTGTCAACCTCAGAAATTTTGCACTGAATGAGATATAGTAAATGGGTGATAATAAAAGTACTTATCACATTACAAATCTGTTTATGAATGATGCCCAAAAGAAGGATATGATGCAGTGTTGAAAGGTACCATTCATGCTTGTTTTACAAATGATGAAATATGCAACACAAAATGTTTTATCCAGTAAGCAAATAACTTAGTAAATGTTCCTTTTTTTTCATCCTAGCTGCAAAGTAAAAAGGACTACATGTTGGTATGAATAATATAGTAGTAACTGATGTACACAAATGTCTCTTGCATACACATATATTTGAGTGACTATGATGAATCACAGGAAGTAGACTGGTTCCTGTTCTGTTTACAACTCAGGCATGACTAATACATTTTCCATCATCATGGAGCATTCACAGTCCACCTGCCTGTCTCATGTCCATAAGCATTCTGCCCACAGGGGATGGTAACAGCACTAATGATCAGTAGCTGTCATCACCAGCACATTTCCTGCATCATCAATTTGCCAAATGACACACCGTATTTTTAATTATGACACCAATTTTTTGGTTTCTTTATTCTCACAACTACAAACTATCTCTGCTAATGTCTTCAAATAAACTGTAATCAATGTTTTAACATCTGTATGCATGACAAAGATGAGGACAGTATGTTTTATATTATGACCAAAACAGGCATAATATATTGTAGGTCATGTAAAGTCTTATTAATTGGTTTGGTGTCTTGTGTTTCACAGCACAGCAACATAAGTTAATTTTTTTTAGTGTTTATGCACTTTGAGTGAAGTGCCTTGGACAAGGACACACAACAGTAACCAACTTAGGCTGGTCAAATAGTGAAATCTAAACCCAAACTCTTATGTCCAGCATGCTAACCAATGACCAACCTAACCTACCTCTAAAATTATTGTTTATCATTTCACTATGAATGTCACATAAACTGTAAGGCCAACAATGGGTAAAAACTTTTTACCTTTCATAAAGACCATGCTCTTAGGATCTCTACAGTGTCAAGTATCCTTACAATTTTTTTTATCCTGTCAATAGTCTACTGTGATCATGTGTTGCATTAGCATTCAAGGGCAAATAAACAACATGATATCTATATTGTGCCAATTTAAGGTAAGTTATCACAACATAAAAACAAAGAAATGCACAAAAAGCATTACATGAATGAAACTGTGTGGTAGGCTTACTGACAGACAAGACTTTCTAAGACAAAAATTTGACATTTTTTAAGAGCTGTAGATGGGCTGTGGATCAATGTTGTGATTACCACTAGAGCAATCAGGTAAGTACAAAGGTAATGGCTTGGTGATCTAGCAACACAGCAACACAAATGGTTTATTTAGTTCTTGGGTAACTGAAGTAAAGTGCCTTGACCAAGGATACAATGTGGTACAGTGAAACCTGTCTTGAAAGACCACTGCTATGTGAGACCACCTGTCTTGAGAGACCATATTCTCAGTGCACAAACTTAATAATTATATAGCACTGTGACCTGTTATGAGAGACCACCTGTTTTAAGAGACCATACTTTTCTGGCAGAAAGGGTGGTCTTTCAAGACAGGTTCTATTGTATTTGACCTGGGCAGATCCAATAGTTAAAATTTAAACCCAGAATCTTTTAGTCAAAAGTGTAACAGTAATCTGCCAGTGCTATATGTGTTTATGTACACATGTTAAAATAAAGGTAATGAATTGCTGAGGTAAAAGAAAATGGCACACACATTTCATTAATACAATAAAAATTACATCTAATAAAAAATAAATTTCTTCCCTCTTATACAGGGAAACCTACTTATACAGAACACACAGAGAACCCAATCACTCTTTACAAAATGACCTTATATGACAATAATGATAGATTTTTCTTGGATGTTTTCCTTGTCATTTATATCTTTTATATGGAGGTATCTGTTAAGGCAAGTTTCACTGTATACATCATTATAGTAAATAAAACTTCGTCATGACTGCCACTTCTGTATCGTACTAGGTATATCACAAAGAGATATATTTTATCAGACCACACTTTCTGTTAAAAATTTAAGTGGTCTCTCAAGACAGGTGACACTGCATTACAGGTAATAACACATTTTATGACACAGTTGATCCCTTTCCATGAAAATATGGTATTTTCTTAAAGATAGTTTTTCTAAACAGCGGTCTTTTCAAATCAGGTTATACTTTAAATAGACTGGCAGGATATTGATATTATTGAAAACTGAAACACCCACTTCATCTGATAACCAAAAAAGACAAACAGGAAAATATACATGACAATAAAGACCTGGTTAAAGTACTAATATCACACAAAGGATACTTCTTAAATGTTTTTCTTTCACTGGTGTTTCTTGATTGTTGATTGCTTTGTTGATAGCTACAGCCTGCAAAAGAACAAGGAAATTATATGCTACACATGCTGTTTTGACTGTAATATTTCATACATGGCAGGTGGTCAGAAAATTCAAAATAATTGTGATTGAAATTAATGTATATGTTACCTATTACCCTGTTTCAGGATCCTATGGGTCTGAACCATGGATGACCTTTTCTGTGGTTGATTTTCCAAATGGCAGCATTCCATCCTGCAGTGTAGTGAAGCTATGATTACAGATATATAAAAAGACAAAGCGCATCACAACGTCCCAACACACACATACATCACAACCACCAACACACATATCACAACCCCCCCAACACACACATATCACAACCCCACACACACACATATCACAACCCCCCCAACACACACATATCACCCCCCCAACACACACATATCACAACCCCCAATCAATACAAACATACCACAACCCCCAACACACACATATCACAACCCCCCAACACACACATATCACAACCCCCAACACACATATCACAAACCCTCCAACACACATATCACAAACCCCCCAACACACACATATCACAACCCCCCACACACACATATCACAAACCCCCAACACACATATCACAAACCCCCAACACACACACAATAGCATAGGACTGATAATAGTAATAGCATTCTGTACAAAAACCAAGACGGAAAAATATTTTGATTTTTATGGATTCATGGCATACAAAAACCAATATAGTATTATTGTGTTATCAAATTGATATTTTGTCATAATAAATTAAAATATTGGAGTAACAGGTATTTCCCTCTGAAATCATAAACAAGTGCTATGATGTTTAAATTTTTTTAAAATTTTAAACCTCTATTCTTGCACAATGTTTTGACCACTGATATTTCTACACTATACTGGCATAGAAAATGACATCAATTGGAAACTCTGATGATATTATTCCATACAAGATCTATGAACATTAACAATAAGAAGGGAAGCCATGATTTATTATAAGATGACAGGCACAATCATCCTTGCACCTGCATGAACTGTGCTCACTAAAAGAACAACTCTATGCCAAGTACCTGTCTAAATCATTAGATGGTCCAACCAGGTAACTACTTGTCTTTCAAATAGTATATAATCTCTTCAAAGTGCATAAAACTCTATAAGGCATGTCTGTTTAACATAGACAAGTGGTGTTTTACAAGTCCCCAACAGATTTTGTCTGCATGTGAGAAACAGTTTTGTTGAAGCAATGTTCTAGAATCTTGTAAAAGAAATGTTAATGACTGCAAATATCTAAGACATGTTTCCGGTCTGCTGGCCATCCATGTTTTTTGGTGCTGACCATAACATTTTTCCCCAGGCAAAACTTTTTTGTTGTTGTTGTTGTTGTTGTTGGGCTTAACAACATTTTTCAGCACACGATAGGCTATTCATGGTGGCCAGTATTAATGGTGGAGGAAGAAACCAGGAAATCACCCGAAAGAACCACCAACCTACAAGAAGCTCAAAACTTTTTTAAAAAAAGAAAAAAATTGTTTTAAAAAAAATAAAATTCCAAATTTGATTTGTGCTCTAACTGAGCTGGTAGTGGAAGATCTTAATACATTATATATATTAACCATTATAATACATGTTTGAAAAAAAAAACAACCCCACCCAAAAAATGGATTTTTGCATTGTGCTGTACTTAAAGTTCTAAAGTACATTATACATACTAATTATTATAATATATATATAACTTTTTAAAAACTCAGCTCTCTCTCTCTAATGATATATATACATGGCTCAAACTAAACACAAATTTTGTTTATAGCCAGAAGGACTAGTATACTAAGAAATTTCCTAGTCCTGCCAGATTTTTACTAGTCCTGTCCAAAACATAATGTCATACTCTTGTATTGAGATTAGGAATAATATTATTCAAAAATTGCATTATCATATGAAACGCAGTACAGAATTATAAATCAAATCCTGCTTCAAATTATCAATCAATTCACAGAGAGAGAGAGAGAGAGAGAGAGAGAGAGAGAGAGAGAGAGAGAGAGAGAGAGAGAGAGAGAGAGAGAGAGAGAGAGAGAGAGAGAGAGAGAGAGAGAGAGAGAGAGAGAGAGAGAGAGAGAGAGAGAGAGAGAGAGAGAGAGAGAGAGAGAGAGAGAGAGAGAGAGAGAGAGAGAGAGAGAGAGAGAGAGAGAGAGAGAGAGAGAGAGAGAGAGAGAGAGAGAGAGAGAGAGAGAGAGATCTACTCTAATTTTAAAACCAATGCAACAGGAAACATATTATGGTCTATGGTATTTTCTGAGTCACTGCCAAATTAAATGTACCTCTATTCCTTGCGACTAATTTAAATAATTTATAAAAGTCTTTACTAGTGCTTTTGATTTTATTTGCAATAAACGATTTGAACAACTCAATTTTACAATTTTTTAAATTTTTATTTCTTTTCATATGTTATAAGTTTGCCTTGTGCCTGTTACTTAATAATTAGCATTTACATAAAAATGTTTGGCCTAAAAGGTGCACCAGTCTAAAATCAATACACATTTTGTAAGGCCAAATAAGTCTAAACTAAAACTACTGCTCTGAAATTTGGAATGAATCATTCTATGCATGTATATGCACTGCTGTGCAGACTGGTTCACAAACTCTTTTAAAAACCCTTGTCAATACATGTACTGATAAGCCTGAAATAGACAAAAACAATAACTACTACATTTAAAACTGCATTTTATACACATTCATGGATTCTCAGACAAATCTTCTAAATCATATGCACATCCTCATCAAGTGCAAAGAAAAATATTTGTATGAAAAGTATGATTTCTTTTTCAAAAATAAACCATGTCTTCTATGCTAAAAGTAAACAATGAATTAAATGCTGTAAACTGCATATAACAACCACAAAAAGGCTCAGGCTTTTGCTATTGGAAAAAAATCAGAAGTAGAACTTCACGGAATAAAGTATGCATTTTGAAACTGGCAGAGCTAACTATCAATAATAAATTAGAAATCTCATAAACCAAGGTAGTTCAGCTGGTAGATTATTAGACTCATAATACACCGGTCACAGGTTCGATGCCTACCCAGCACAGGTCCCTCTACATAATATACCAATGTTAAAATGCTGTTAAAACCAGAAGAAAAAAAAAACAATAAAGGTTATACTGTTTGCAAGTAGAACAGGCAAAAGAATCTTTATGTATACTACATAAAGCAGAATGGAACATACCCTGACTTTCCCCTAATAAATCTTACCATATTATTTTGGAAAATGTATTTCTTAGACCAAAATGAATTTTAATGAAAATGTTTAATGCTGGAAAGAGTTACTTATTTGCCTGTTTAAAAATCATCAGTGCCTTTCAGAAAGAACTTCAATTTTCCTATTCTATTTACATTCTAAGATTGGATTTTATAAAAAGTCAATTTTCTAGATCAATATTTAATAAGCAATGAATAGAAAATTAACCGAGTTTTAAGAAGGTATTTCCAATATCAGAATTCAGGTAGAAGAAAAGCCAAGACAAGTTGAGGAAAGGGCACAAAGGGCTGGAAAGACTTTATTTAGCTATTTTTCAAGCTGGAACACTGGTAATGTTGTACACATGTGGAGCATTAGAATTATATTAATGTAATGGACATAAATAATGTGTACATACTGAGTACATCACTGATACAATGATGACTGCAATATCCAACAAAAATGAATGGAATTTAATTATGACTATATACATTGACACGAAGCAAACTTGCTTGGTTTTAAATAATTAACTGTCTTTAAAAAGCAGTCACTCCACATTCCTGTGACAGTAATCAGGACATTTAAGTTACAAACATACACCCAACAGAAAAGAAATCTCTGGATGCTACAGAGGAATTTGTAATAATATGAACACACAAACACACACATCAGTAAAATTTGAAAGGGATGTACGTCATAGATTGTAAAGTAAGAAAAGAAACAATCGGAAGTTCATATCAACTAATCAAATAGGATCATTATATGATTTGAATAAGTGGGGCTCTGAACTAATTGGCATTTAAACCTGATCTTTTCCTGTCAGTTTCCTTCCATACATTATAAACCTACCTACCTAACAGAGTTACAGATATATTAAGATTAAAGTTGTCAATGAAATGATCAATATAATGATTTGTGGCAACAGCTATATGGTAAGACCCCAAATTATAAATGCATCCTGAAAAACCATATGCTGATACAAGCTGCCATGTTTCCTGAATGGATTTATTATCCATCATAAAACAAAACAAACAACAAGGATAATATACATAGATCTTTTCAGGAACCTGACTCTGTGAGTCCTGGACTCTAGGTCTCCTGGGTGTCTGATTGAAAAATAGGGAGTCTGGATGAGAAAAAAAGGACAGCTATTAGAGGACAAAAATCCTGACATGCATTACAACTGTGGTGAAATTTACTAAATATATTGAGTATACTCCTAATTTTCACATTAACTTATTCACAATGTGAATAAGAAAATTATTTTTCTATTCATGTAAAATTCTTGTTAACTAGGGTGTTATATATGTACTTTGTGTGTTTATGCTTTCGGATTTTCAATTTAACAAATTTAGTCATATCTGTGTCACTACAATATCTGAGTGTTGCAGTTTATAATGATGTCTATCACTGGGACATCATGCCACAGCCATATCACATCATGTCCCACCCAGTCACATTATCTTGACACACAAGGCCAACTGGTCCTAACACTAACCTTTTATTAGCTTCTGGTATGACTCCTCCAGTGTTCCAACAAAGGACCTTCTGCACCCCAAGGTGGATGCTCTTACCACTTAGACCACCAAAGCAGCCTTATGTAACATGTAAATATAAATAAGGCCACTAGGAGATTAGTTCCTTGCAACTAATTATGTAGACCTCTTTAAATAAAGAAATTATTATTATTATTATTATTATTATTATTATTATTATTATTATTATTATTATTATTATTATTATTACAACTTGATGAAGACAATGTAAAAAAAAAAATACTGAGAGTTTCACAAATTGAGACTGCAGGACTTTGTATTAAAGGTACAATGAATTACATCAGGGGGTGTGTGTGTCAAAAACCAGTACACAAAGAGAAGTGAGGTGCTGGAAGCACACAAGAGCATTCTTGAACAAGATCAATGTCCTAGTGTCTAAAACAACTTGCCATGAAATTTTTTTTAATTGAACATTTCTTGTCTTTATAAATTTTTCCATATCCACTTCTCTAATATCTAAACTGGAATTTGAAAACAACATTATTAGCAGTTAATGGACTGAAATATAACATTTGTTTTTATATGAATATGATTGTTTTTATATTAACATGTTTATGTCTTGATATGAATGTTTTGTTAGTTGAATTATATGCTAGTGGTGTACCTAATGAGGTACAATAAATGCTCAGGTGCCAATGGATAGGTATTAAATGTTTTTATATTAACATGTTTTATGTTTTGATATGAATGTTTTGTTAGTTGAATTACATGCTAGTGGTGTACCTAATGAGGTACAATAAATGCTCAGGGTGCCAATGGATAGGTATTAAATAACTCATCCTCTCATTAAGTAAATTAGTGTGATGATGGGAAAATAAACACAAATGGCTAAAGCATGAACTAGGTGAGGCTGTAATGTCCAGTACTTTCTGCATTGATCATTTGGAATAAATATGAAAGCATGTGATTGAAGTCGTTGTTGTGCTTAACGCCATTTTCCAGCACACAATAGGCTATTCATGGCGGTCAGTATTAATGGTGAAGGAAGAAACCGGGAAATCACTGGAAAGAACCACCGACCCACAAGAAGCTACTGGTAAGCTTTCTCACATATCCACATTCGCCGAATCCTAGACTCGAACCCACACAGAGGTGAGATGGCAGTGATCTGTAATGGACAGCGCTTTAGAAAGCATGTGAAATACTTCATTCATGAGTCCTGTTGGCTAAATACAGCTATTATTGTTTTGAGTTTATATAAATGAATACATATGTTGAATTAGAAACTGACCTGGCTTCTGTCTGATTTTTGAAGGACAAGTAAAATGTTGGCAGGATCACCAAAATTTTATATTATTCTCTTGTTGGTTAGCCAGGGGAGAAAATATAATATTCATGTTACCTTTCCAATTTCCACAAATCATTTGAAATGTCATATTTAAAATACACTGCTCAGATCCAACAATTTTTTTAATATTTAAAGTATCCAATTGATGTTGTGATTCTGTGATAAGAGACACCAAAGAATCAATTTTAAGCATTATATTCAACATTAAGACTTTAGTATATGAAAATTGTAAACAGCTGGAGATGAAACACCACCATTTTTGCTTTTTTTCACTTACAAATAATCTTGGTAATTTAAGCTTGTGTCCTTTGTTACAGCCATAGGACTTTTCTTTTCTATGTCTTAATCTGGGTAATTTCAACTTGTGTGCCCTTTGTTACAGCCATTGGACTTTTCTTTCCCATGTCTTAATCTGGGTAATTTCAACTTGTGTGCCCTTTGTTACAGCCATAGGACTTTTCTTTCCCATGTATTAATCTGCTTAATTTTAACTTGTGTGCCCTTTGTTACAGCCATGGAAGGATTTTTCTTTCCTCATGTCTTAATCTGCATAATTTCAACTTGTATGCCCTTTGTTACAGCCATGGAAGGATTTTTCTTTCCTATGTTGCTATTTATCACCAATGGTTGTTGTTGTTGTTCTTAACGCCATTTTTCAGCACACGATAGGCTATTCACGGCAGCCAGTATTAATGGTGAAGGAAGGAACCACCGACCCACGAGAAACTACTGGCAAGCTTTCTCACATATCCACATTCCCCGAATCCTAGACTCAAACACACACATACAGAGGTGAGATAGTAGTGATAATAATCACCAATGATTTGATTAGTTCATCTACCATAATTTTGGACCCAGAGTGACCAAGTGGTCTAAAGCCTGTCTGTTAGGGATCACTGCCATCTCACCTGTCTGTGTTGAGTCTAAGATTCAGCCAATGTGGATAGGTGAGAAAGCTTGCCAGTAGCTTCTCATGGATCACTGGTTCTTTCTGAGGATTTCTTTCTTCCTCCACCATTAATACTGGCCACCATGTTAAGTCTATCGTGTGCTGAAAAATGTTGTTAAGCCCCACAACAACAACTACCATATTTCATATCATGTTTCGTACATGAAAAAACAATTATTAATTTCAGTGTATGAAAAATTATATGTAAAATAATTTATTATCATTTGGTGGAACTGAAATTGTACGAAAAATAAAGGGATCGTACCTGAACAAGTTCTACAGAACGCACACTACTCAACAACCTAATGGTACAAATGTACAAACACATTTTCTGTCTCATTCTTCTATCAACTCAAGAATCTAATTACAATAAAAAAAAAGTACCAAAATATTTTTGTTGTTGTTAGGGAAGGAGAGAGAGGATTATGTCTTGGTAGGCAAGCTCATCTGCAATTTAGAGCATATCTAGCTGTTATGTTGTGCAATGTTGGCAAAATGAGTAAGATGGTTTAAACATGTTCAAATTATTGGTAATTATTTATTGGTAAATTGTATGCAACAATATGAGTCCACCTTGTCAAGAAAATAAGAACATCTCATATTTTTACAGCAACACTAATCTCATTATCAAATTGCAATAAAAAAAATAATCTGAAATCACATTTTCATTAATGCATGTGAATGTGAATGTGCACATGTGTGTGTGTGTGTGTGTGTGTGTGTGTGTGTGTGTGTGTGTGTGTGTGTGTGTGTGAGAGAGAGAGAGAGAGAGAGAGATGAAACAAAATTTTGTCAAAGTATAAGACCATATTTATTCAGGGTGGTTTTTATTTGAAGCTTTTGCAGAAAGAAAAAAAGACTTAGTCAATGACTGTGATAGTATTGGTGTATTAGGATCCAACTATATTCCATTATCAATAAACACCCCTAAATCAACAATTCATTCTTGTTGTTTTAATTATAAGGTACATTGTCACAACAACCCCAGGGCTATGCAGTGTTATTTACACAGTAATTAAACATGCTTAGGGCTTTGGTTATTCCAGTTGAAACCAGACAGAGGGCAAGAATCAACAGAAGAGGCCAAATCAGAGAAGCTACAAGTAGGAAAGTGAGGCTCTCTTCAGGGAAATGAAAATCAGTCAATGTGCTATTGAAGCTGTTGTCCATACAAAAGATGTTACAAGGACATGAATGAGATCATATGCATTACTGGTTATTCCAACTAGTCAATAAAGACAATAGTGGGGTATATCATAAAATAGATTTGCAATAAAATATTAATTATATCCAAGTCAAAACAGAACAAGCACTTTAAACATAGTATATGTATATATACAGATTGATTTAACAGTCCATGACTTTCATACTTACAATAAAAAATGACCAAGTTTTTATATTTGTTTCTATGACTATAATGAAACAATAAAGCTAGTTGACCAACAGTCTGTGGTCTTCACTTTAGCATGTACTGAGATGTAATTTTTGTTGGATAAGTAAACATCCATGAGCTTCTAAACTCATTTTGAAATGCAGATGGTGTTTTGTTACAGTGACAAACTTAATAAGGAGAACTAATTAACAATAATATTTATAGGTATAATCTATGAAGTCCTTTGTCCATTTGTTACTAAACAACAGTAGATATTTTATTGTAATGACAATAAGAGAGCTTATGCACATGGGCATCCACAGGATATTTTTGCAAAGGTCAGTCAGTTGAAGCCAGGAGAGTTAGTATAGAAAGTGGTCTGAAACTAAAGCTAATATTTACTTAGAATTTTGAACAGAATTTTGTGACATATTTTCAGCTTCATCTGCATGATTAAACATGTCATAATTTATATATATATATATATATATATATATATATATATATATATATATATATATATATATATATATATAGTTTAATACAAACAATACTATCATACAGGTTATAGAAATTAAATTTGTACACTCTATGGAGTTGGGTTTCTGAGTAAATGGCACCCATCACCTTGCCTGCACACACCAGCCCATATATCTCACCAAAAAAATGATCTGCATGATGACCTAGTAAATAATTCTCATGTATAATACACAGTCGTTCCAGATTCCTATGAAAGAAATCAAGGTATATACAAGCATATAACAGGACAAGAACTGAAACTGCATATCAAAAAGAACTGGATGGAAAATCTCATGTTCTTAAAAATAATTTATTCTACATGAATTTGAAGTAAATACCAAACAAACTGAGATTATGTGCCAATTTATAATTATACTAATTTCCATCTTTACTGAGGGCAGTGTACTGTTTGAATACATTGTTGTTCATAAAATTCAGTGTACTGTTTAAATACACTACTGTTCATAAAAGCCAGTGTACTGTCTGATTACACTACTGTTCATAAAACCAGTGTACTGTCTGAATACACTACAGTTCATAAAACCAGTGTACTGTCTGAATACACTACTGTTCATAAAACCAGTGTACTGTCTGAATACATTACAGTTTATATAATGTGGCTAAAGCCAATAAGTCAATTCCCTTGCATATGAACATTCCATATTTGTAAAAAGTTTTGTTGATTGATTCATGTCATGGAAATAATCTGATGTATAGGACAAATCACTGATTGTTGGCTATGTCAATGATTTCATCTGCCATTGCTTTCAAAAATGAGGAATTCTGCAGATCAGTATAAGACTGTCCTCAACAGCATTTGATACACTCTCCAGTAACTCTGAACAGGTAGAAGCCAAGTCTTAATGGATGGTGGAATTCTTCAAAATGCCAATGGCATCAATTTCTTCAACCATAAAGTCAGGTATTAAATTAAGAGATGTGTATTTTAAAAAAGGGATGTCTTCTACACTCATCCAATGTACACACTTAAGTAGCACTTTTACCGCTGTTTTTCTAGCTGCATTCAAATCTGCCTGATGTTGTGGACCTTCAGTTTGTGTTCTGGCAACCCAGCATGCCTTGCCAGAGTACTGTTCTAAAAGTTATTGTTTTTGCACATCTTGTCATGGCGGTGTTTTTTTAAGTCTCTGTACATATATGGTAAAATATTAAAAAAATCTTCACTCTCACATTCTTCACTTAACTTCTTTTTGAAAACATAGCCAAATGTGTTGTCAACCATTGCTTCCCAAATTATGTTTGATCTTACTAGTAACAGTTATCTCATCTTTGGATAATGAAGGCTCCACAGATTTCATAACAATACATGTACAATCATCATCGATCACTCATAAATGTAGTCCAAAACAACACAAGGCAAACAATTGAGAGAATGGAAATTGTTGCTTGACTGCATGACGAAGGTGCACATAAAATAATAGTTTCTTGTGAGAATCACTTAAAAATCATGTTTATTTTCTGCCTCTTTCTTGGATGTGGTGATTATATGGTTCTAACAACATCCAGTTGCTACAAATGATTTGAGAGTCATATGTCACATAAGGTCAGCTTCAGGCTCCACACTCAGTTGTAACCCTTGGGAGAGTTGCAATCTAGCCATTAATGTTGTGTTAATCAGCAAAGCATAATATTATGGTGCATCAGCCAACATGTTTTTTGTGCATCATATCAGAAAAGTGTGTGAATCTGATGCATGGATAGATAAACACTGCCTGTAAATTCTCATGAAATCAACTGGTTTTTGGTGTCAATATATATTCTCTGTTTCAAGTTATAATCATGTGTATACTATCATTAAAAGGAATTTTAAATAATTTCTTTGTTGCCAAATGCAAGGCTGTCACAAGATTGCTGATGCATCTTATCTTAATCAAGAAAATTCAAAATATACTTAGCAACTAATGGAACAGTTTCATTCCATGTGCCAAAAAATAAGAAAACAGTGGAACATTGTTAGTTTTAAGTACATTGTATTGTGACTGTGGAAGGAATAATGCAATGGCCAGCCATAGATATTTAAAACAAGAAAATTCAATTGAAATGATGGCAGAAGGTCATAAACTTAAGGATCTTAATCCT
This sequence comes from Potamilus streckersoni, assembly GCA_016746295.1. NCBI lineage: Eukaryota > Metazoa > Mollusca > Bivalvia > Unionida > Unionidae > Potamilus > Potamilus streckersoni. The sequence goes on along the minus strand of JAEAOA010001585.1, from coordinate 280,154 downwards.
AAATATGTTGTGGAGAAATATGTTCAAGATTTTTATGAAAAGGTGAACATAGTATGCTGAATTTCTCAAAGATAAAATGAAAAGAGTGAATGGAATATAGTCATTGTTTCTTCTTTATTGTCATGGACAATTTATTTTACATGGATTCAAGCTAAATACATTAATACAGAAAAGAAAGTATAATCTCTTCCTTGACTTCATCTAGCTGCACACAAAATTAAAGAATGAAATGATAAAGGCATTATGAATTGTTCAGCTGTAACACTACAATCAAAATTATAAGCCCCCAGCTCTTTAATTTGTTATTCATTTCTTATAATACTATTTTACAATAAATAGGATCAAACAATCTTATGAAATATATATACTGGTGACAAAAGGATAGACTAACAATGTTCTAGATTTTAGTACAGGTACAGCTTGATGTAAAAAAAAAACCCAAAACAATCTTAAGGAAAAGTCTTACAGAGTGACACAAATACCTCAGATTACCCCCATGACCTGTTTTGACATTGAACCCTTTCTGTCATACTATATAAGAATCAGAACGGGTCATGGGGGTAATCTGAGGTATTTGTGTCTCTCTGTAAGATTTTTCCTTAAGATTATTGGGGGGGGTAACATCAAACTCGCATCGAGTACCTGTGGATTTTAGCTAAAGAAAAAAGTATAACTTTGGAGACTAAATTTTAGTGGTGGGGCTGCAACTTTTTATCAAAGAAGCAGTCCTATACTACAACTTTCAAAATCCCTATCTATCTAGCAATTTAGTTTTTATTTCCTGTTACTTTTTCATAAACGCGGTGAAAAAACACCTTATTCTTCAATTTGAAGTTCAAAATGTGTGCATTTCAGCGAATTGGTCGTTATAACTTATATTTTCAATATCTGCGGTACAATCGTGTGATAAATGAATGACGCAAACCAAACCTGACTTGATAAGCAAAGACACTTAAGCAAGCCAATTAACGGTGATAAATATGTTGCGAGTAAGGGGGATGGGCAGATGAGTTAAAGGGGGCAAAATACCCACTTGACTTTTTTCGAAGTTTTCTCTCTCCAGTTCAAGAGTAGTTTTTCCTCTCTGTCCTATTACTCGCTGCAGATGTCTCGTCGACATGTCTGATTTACTATCAATGTCAACGCGTTCCCAGCTCAGCCATAATCACATTTGTTTATGAATGATAGCTCTGGATGTTGTCAAACGGCGGAATTTTGTACAACAGCGTCACCTAGCAGAGGGTGCGCAAATTACAGTAATAAAAAAAAAAAAAAAAAACCCACTAATAAAGGGAAGTAACTCCTTCATAGGCCGTGTATATATATATATATATATATATATATATATATATATATATATATATATATATATATATATATATATATATATATATATATATATAATTTATACACTTCTGAACAATAACTTCTTGAACAATTAACAAAAGTTGAAAATTATTTAAATGCAAAATTATAATGCTTGTGTACATTATAAAGTTAAGATAATAAGGTTTATAAAAGAACAAAAAATTCCAATTCTGTATTCGTCCAACCGTTGTGTATCATGGCAAGATCAGGTCAAGTGCTGAGGGGAAGGGGTGTCAAAAATTTCTAAAGGACGCTTACTCTCCTCAAAAAGGCACCAAAGTAAAAGCCTATGTGTCTATTCACTCAAAGTGCGCATAATACACAATACACGTGCAGAAGAATAAAACAACGGTCAAATTTAAACAGACAAGTGGCTGTACTCTTGTGTGTTTTGTGTATATTGGGGGGGTAAGCGGATAACGGGGGGGGGGCGGAAAGCCAGAAACATCCTGATCTTGTTTTATGTATTAATATGGTACGAGCGAGTTGTGGCTTTCAGTTAATGTTTGCTAAATTTAATATCTTTCTCCTAAAGTTAATTTATGGTTGTTTACATAATTATGCTATACTTTGGTTGTAACTATCACTTTTGGTTTCTTGAGTTTTGTTCTAATTTGGATCATTGGCATTTACATAACTTTTTAGTGGGAGTGAAATTTCTCCTGGCTACAATTGGAGTCCAGACTGTTGCCTGATCTTGTATTATAGTCACGTTCGACCATTTGACATGTACAACTGGGTTTAGTGGCCACTGTCTTGTCTTGGAATCAAGTCGGTCATGTGCGACTGGTTAACTTACGTACGACATACTACTTACTTTCTCGTCGGTGGGAAACTTTTCTGTGTAACATGTGGAATCAGTACACAATTAATAAAATCCGGTTCAGTACCCACGAATGTAGTCCCAGTCTATTTTTAGATCACTTTTTCCGGTCTAAATTTGGTGGTGATACTAGAGTTAGATTTTGGCATTCTTGGTAAGGATTTAAAGGCAATTGATTATTCTTTAAAATGTGAGCTTATGGTGTGGTTGTCTGTGTGTATTTCGGCGACAGTGCACATTGAGTAATAAGGTCATGGTGATGATCCGGAAGTGAAATCTGTCTTCCGTTGCCTGGTGTTTTGTTTACAATTCAGCCTCTCAAAAAAATGCAGGTCAACCCTTGACAAGAACTAAACCGTAAAGTCATCTTTGAAGGTATTTTAGATTAACATATGATTTGTATTGATTGTCACACAGTGGAAAGTTCAGTACTGAGAAACAAATGTAGAGACCATATAGTAAAATTAATTGTGTACTATGGCCATGTGCATTACATAGGCCTACTTCTTAATTCACATGCCCGGAAGAGACCAAGGGAAAGGGTCAAGGCCCTCGCAAGGTCAACGCAGGTTTGTTACTGTTGATCCATGGATTATTGTTCCGAAAGGTGTCATGTTACAATAGTTGTTTTTATATACACAGTATCTGCTTATGGGATAGTGGTTAGTATCAAACGAGGAACGAATAAGATTAACACCGAGTATTTGGCCATGCCCCTTAATTATTTTGTTAATGTATGCACCTTTGATGATAGGCTATATTGTTGGTGTTATTTTGTGTTCGGTTACTACTTTGTTGGGTTGGGCCTTGTAGTCTAAGGTTTTTATCAGGTGATACTCTTGCTGATTTGGAGCCAGATTATTGGATGCTACGGTAGTTTCCCTTTTTAGTAAATATAATATTTCTACTTTGTGAAGCGGGGCCTGATGGTTTGGGCTTAAGAACCACCCAATATCCTTCATTCTTACAAGGTCATCTTCTTCCAGATATTCTTCAAATGTTTTTTCTTGACTCATAGTGATACATTTGTCGTGTTATCTCTGATCAATTTGATATCTATAACAATATTCTCTATTGAGCCCTATCATTCTTTCAGCCAAGTCAACAGCGATGCAGGAAACTATGTTTTTATTTACTGGTCATCAGTACATCGTGACCGTATTTATGTCTTCATCTTGTTCTGTGTCAAAACATCCTCTTCCCCCGGCCAGTTAAGACCTTGACCAGGAACCAGTTACTAGCCATCTGTTAATAAACCTATCGCAGTGTTTCGATGCTTTGGAAAGCGGGAGTTTCTTTTTGTAATTCTGATTGGTTAAGCTGTGAAAGTGCGCGTGGTTTTACACGGTAAACTCTTCAGTTTAAATGTGCAAATAGAAAATTTATAAATTAGTCTTCTCTTTCTCATACGAGAGGAAGTTACAAAGTAAGGTTAAGAGCGAATTTAATAGAAATGAGCTCGTAGAAAATCATCCAGCGAAAGAAATTGTCTGGGAAAATTGACAGACACGTTCTGGGATAAAGAGCTTGGCAAAACAAAATATTTGCAACAATGTTATGTAATTAATTGATATTGCTATGATGGTTATGGATTTATTCCAAAGTATTTGCATGAATTTATTTGTGGAGTTCGTAGATTTAATTTTTTGACATGGTATACCTGTGTTGAGTTCGTTTATCAGAGTCCGAACAATGATACTTTTATTATACAAACATTGACGACTTGTTGAACGAACTTATAGATCGTTTATTAGTGGAAATTGTGTATTAAGAATTGTATGCCTTTTAGATGGTTTAGATGAAAGAATCCGTATGAATTCTCCGACCTATATACGAGTTCACGTACGATAACAACTTGAGTGTTGTTATAAATACAGTAGCAAAATATATCATTCATTTGTGTAATTGAGACTAGCCTGAAACTTATGTCTCGGTAGAGGTATTAAAACAGCCATTGAGTTGACCGTTAATTTTGTGAAACGAGATTGTTTACGTTCTGTCAGAGACGGTTAAACTAGATAGCCGTAGAATCTGTTTGAAATTAGGATAGAAGTTATCTGACTTAATGAGACGGGGAAGGTATTGATTTATTCCCATAGAAATAGGTGACCGAAGATTTAGGTTGTTTATTTTTGTGATTTAGAAAGGGCCGGGATTGCTCTAAGTTCTACGCTCTACGTATTAAGTCTTACCGACCCAAAGTGGACAGAAAGTTAAAAAGAAAAAAAAGGACAAGCACCTGCAAATTTGGAAAAGAACGTCAAAGTGAAAGAGACCTGGACTTCCCAGCTCAAGATAGTCGAAAGGAACATTCAGGGTGGAATTCAGACCTAAACAAGACTATCAGGTTACGAAACCTGTACATGGCAATGACTTCGATATGTTCAATGTGATCTATATGATTTAAATTCTATCACGTAACAGATCGGCTGTTGGTCTCATTATTTCTTGTATTCGGAAATTCGTACAAGAAGCTAAGTAAAGAAAGTGTATCTTTCTATCGTATTGTATTTTTATTGTTATGAACTCTACTGTTAGAAATTTTAATTAAGTTTTGTCTTTGTTTGTAACGGGGCTCGTTCTATATACCTGCTCAGTTCCTTATCTATTCCACCCGACATTTTCTCAAATTCTATTGATATTTTCACGTCCTGGGCAAATGACACCGTCGGCTATCACCTTTAGGTAACGATAACCAAAAGGATAACACCCACCCCAACAAAACTAGGAGGGGTGTAAAACCGCCATACAGTCTTTTCTTTTCTAATAGTCTATAAATAATTTCTCTCATACTATTAACTTCTAGTTTATTGTCAAATTTTGCATACAAGATGACTTTCACTGTGTTGGTCAAAGCTTATGCAAACTGAAGTTCTGTACGAAGTTGTCGAGATATTATAGGGTGACAATGTTTTTCGTTGCTGCCATGGTTTAGAGTGAAATCAAGCCACGCAAAGCATATTCTCCTGCATGCCCATCGTAAGACATACTGTTATGATAATTGTCCCGTGGTTTCAAACAGTGTCAAGTGAGATGTCAAGTCATTTTTCTGGGTAAAGTTAGGCTCGAACGATGTGGTACGCAACGTCTGGCCATCTCGAGTGACTACTACAGTAGACACGTTTAAGTGTTGGAATCTGCAAGGATTTTGATCGACGACTCCTCTGAGAGCCTCATTGCTGGTGATGCTAAAGGGATAATATGTAGGTAGTGTAACAGAATTGAAACCGAGTGGCATTTCCCTGCTTAGATTAAATGAATAACAACAACATAAAGCGATGAATGATTGAATTTACAAAATGAATTACTATGTATTTATATATAGATATAAAACAAATACACAGACTCTGACACTACTATCATGTAACTAATACAATTTGTTCTACATGCACTCATGGAAAAAAAATACCACTCGTTGACTTCTAACCTAACAAATGTATCATATGTTATGAAAGATGAAAAGTGAGAAAATGAAATATGAGATCCACTTAATCTCGTGTATGTAAGGATTCACAAAATCTCTTGTAATATAAGAAAAATGAACACTACTCTTAGTGTTATTTCTGGCACTTCGACTAAGTCATGCGTTCGACACAAATAAATGAACACAAATAACCATAGTCACTTAATTGGAATTCACTTGCTAAACTGATTTTTACAGTTTATACGATATATGAATTCGAATCTGCGGTCAACTCTAATTAGACACCGAATTTCCTGTTAGGCTTCCACAGTTCCACTGAGGCTCCTTTTAGCCTAATAATGTCCAATGATATCCGATAATGTTCACTAAGCTCTCTTAATGTCCGCTATCCAATGGGCTACAAAAATTGGATCCAACAGACTCCGATGGCTCTCATAATTCACAATAGGCTTCCATAATCACAATAAACTCCCACAATCACATTATACTCCCGTGGTCTATAATAATATCCAACTGGCTTCAATAATATCGAATATGCTACAATAGTTTCGAACAGGCTACTATAACATCCAACGGCTACTGAGACGATGGTAGAAAGTTCGCCTACCACTGACGAAATTCAAATGACGTGTCTCAGTTTACAATGTATCAAGCTTAAGTCCATAGGAGTGAATAATAGTCATAGTCAAATGTCCACGTAATCCATGCTTTTCCATGCCTCTCCGCCTGCATGTAATTTCAAATCACTTTACCCGGTGGCCAGTGATTCACCCCAGGTAACATTGTACGCCTGTACAAGGAATAAGGTGAAAAATAGATTAAAGGCAAACCCAAGTTATTTTTAGCCTTATTCTGTGACAGGAAGCTGTCTTTGGAAACATGATCTTCGAGAGCAGAGTGGCTGAACAGACAACTTTTTAGAGACCTTATTTTTAAAAATTAAGGGTTCCTACGAAGGCTAAAAAAGTTTTTGCTTTAACAATGAAAACTTCTCCAATTGACCAAATTTTTGCTCGATTTATTCACAATCTGGTCACTACGCGTATGTCGTTCAGCCTCTCTGCTGCTATAAATTAAACAGCCAGTATAAATATTATTATTAATGAGTATTGGAGAACCACACTCAGCTAAATTAGCTCGAGAGCGACTAGAGACAAAAAATTTCTACCTGTTCGTGATTCTGTTAAGCAACAACTACAATCGTGTCAGAAATATCTAGCTGAATTTGAGGAGGTACAAAACAATTATTTAAACCGATTGTCGAACAAACGAAGAAAATTGTTAAAGCAACCGAAGCAACACAACAAGCTCTTGCAAAATTGCCTGCCGATATTGCTCGTATTCAAGCAGCTCAACCACTACCACAAGCACCACAACCACCACCCGTTCAACCTCCTCAACCATCAAGAACCAGAACTAAGATAATAGATTAATTTACACCCGAAGGTATTGCTGCTATCAGAGACCCAAAGCAATTATTTGATATTGCCGCCTTTGGATATCATGAAAGAAAAAAAAATATGTAAAACCAGAACATGTCAAATCTCTAAGCTCTTCCAATTGGATCAAGGATGTAAATCGCATTGCTACTGGTATTCCAGAAATCAGATCTAGCGAAGAATATAGATATTATACCAGATTTGGTGAAGATGAAAATAAATATATAGAAGAGGTTGAACAAAGTTAGCGATCATCACAGTTTGAACCATCATCACCAGAACATAAATTACCATCACCAGAGAGAGACCACTACCACGACTACAACCACTACTACAACAACAAGAGATACAACGACAACGAGAGCAACGACGAGAACCACTACGAGAACAACGACAAAAAGCACCGAAATCATTTGAGCAATCACTTCGTGATTATCCAGTATCACCAAAAACACCATCAAAACCAAGTAAAAAAGCACCACCGAAAACAAGTGAAGAGGAAGAAGAAGTATGGTGCATCTGGAAGTAGCCTAGAGAGAGGTCTTATTACTTGTTTCAATAATATTCTTGCTGATGTTGATCGACTAGAAATTCTCATCGGAGATAAACGAGCTGGTAATAGTTCATCAGAAATAATTAATGAAGCAGATGATATTTGCCTACCGATTATTTATGGACAATGATGTGTATCGATCCCTCATTAATGAAATCGCCGATGACTACCACAGTGATTAGATACAATTAGTGATAAAGTCAATTCATAATAAAATGATCGTGCATGGTGCTCAACGTGGACCTACCATGGTCAGGGCAATAAACTCTCGATTACCGGTATACAGAATAATCTACAGAGATGGACTAGGCGATGTTGTTCACAGTCTGTTTAGAAGAATAGCCCCAAAAGCAATACCGATTGCTAAGCAGCTAGGAATGAAAGCTATTGATTCGTTCGGGAAAAAGGTATAGGCGCTGCTGTTAATATTACTAGCAAAGCATTCTCAGCAATCAAAGATAGATTAACGCGATTTGTACGCAAACCACAACCCATCCGACCTCAACCTGTGAAATTACCTAGCACTGAAGTGATACCCGCAAGTGTAAGTAAAATGATAAACCAAGCCGCTAATCAAAAACTAGCAGAGTTGGTTGATGTCCCAATGTCGGAAAAAGAAAAAAAATATAACCGCTAGTTTGATAGCAGAAAGTGGTCTTCGCGTTAGAAGAAGATGATAATAATAATAAAGATATTAAAGCATACGAGTGACCTGTTCTCAAAGATGAGCCTGTGCTTGATTATCATCATTATTCTTACTACGCACGACAGCCAAATCAGCGTGCACGAATCAAACTACAAGTTCAGGATACAAGTAGATATTTGTTACCCGCTGAAGCATTTATTGAAGTAAAAGGTGAAATTTTAAATAACGATAATCCTACAGCACCAGTAGCATATTCAACTGATGTTAGTGTTGGTTTTGTTAATAAAGGTATTATGGTGTTGTTTGATAGCGCTACGTATATGATTGACGAAAAAAATATTGAATCAATTCAGAAAGACGTCGACGTTGCCACGACAATACTTGGTCTTGCAAGATACAGAGCCGATTACTCAAGATCAGCTGGTCCATCAATGATGTTTGTAAAAGATACTACCAATTCTCCAGAGTACCACCAATATTAAATAGGAAGACCACAGAATTTTGCCAGAAACTCAGCAGCAGACGTAGAGATAATGATTATTAATGTAGATCCAGATTTCAACTTAGGATTTAGATTACGTCGAGCGATGTTAAAGGGTAATAGAAGAGTATTTTCATGTGCAATTCCACTGTCACATATCTTTGGATTCTGAAGAAATGTCAGAAAAGTCATTTATGAAGCCAAACATAAAGTTGTGCTGGTACGAAAAAGCGCTGAAAATGATGCAATATGGAGACCCGTTGGTGATTCCGGTATAATAGTACTAACAAAACTTTCTCTGTGGATGACAATGATGATCCCTCGATATCTAAAGAACAACTATTACTTTCTTTTATAGATCAATGTGGCAAATCAGGGTTGTCATGGTTAACGATGACCACATATACTTTTGAAAGTGCAATTAACGGTTTATTCACATGGCAAATAGCTTCTAAGCAAGGTGTTTCTGCACCGTGACATATATTTATCGCATTTCAAGATACAGCATGAATATACACGCAAACACATAGTATTATGGTATTTGATAAGCTCGGTGTTTCTGGGGTTTCATTAAGGATAAATGGACATCAAGAACCATCCGAGGATATTTTGTAAAATTTCGATCAAACTCGTGTAGCATGTGCGTATCATCGTCTTATGTCGTTTATGGGTTCGTGATCAAAACATTGAAACTGGTTTACAAATATGACAGCTGGATTTTACAACCTTATAACCGATTTATTACTTTTCATTAGAACATTTAGACCTAACTAGACAATCATTAGTTGATATACATTTTCGAGTTCGTGTTAATAGAGATGTTGGAGCTATTTCTAATTACAGAGCAATCGCAGTTATAATCAGCGATAAATCAATGTTACTCGAACGTGTTGGTGAACGAATGAGAGTCGTTGATGCCCCAGTAGAGAACATGTAATTAGATCGCTCATAATATTAATAATGTCATATCATCACGTTAGTGTCAGTCTGACTCCTGGTCAGATTAAAATGCTACAATCATCATCAAAAAATAATTGTGTGATAAAAATAGCATTAAAAAGAGAACAACTCGCGGGTGGTCCAAATAAGCGATCGTTAACCGATCGTCAGTATAATCACTTCAATGAAGCCAAGAGATTAAAGACTTGGGTACGACTTAATCTTTCTTCAGCGGTTATTAAAGACATCGCTAAATCGGGTGGTATATTTCCCCTTCTAGCAGCTATACCAGCATTAATAGCCGCTGCAGACCCAGCTGTTGAAAAAACAGCTGCGTTAGGCGCTGTTGGAACCTGTACTGAAATGGCGCTAAAGAAAGCAACCGGACAGGGAATATCCCAAAAAATGGGAAAAGGTCAAAGACTTCCAGGAACACCGCCCTTGTGGTACGGTAATGGTCTAAGACTTCTAGGAACCCTGCCCTCGTGAATCGGACGCGGTCTAAGACTAGGAATAGTTCGATGATAGTTCCACTATCGAATTTTGATTTACTTGATGCAGCTAAGGAACTAAATATAAAAACTTCAGAGGAGATTGTATGCGCGATCAATTACCAAGACAACCCAACAATGCTAAAACCGGTATTATTAATCTTGATAAAAACTCTGGACCTGACACGCATTGGGTGGCATATGCAATTGATCCAGGTGGAATTGTCTATTTCGATTCGTATGGCTTGGCGCCACCAAAGGAGTTTCTTCATTATGTCAGCAATAAAACTGTTCCGATCTGGTATTCAACGCTATCAACACAAACAATAACGGATCCCCAAATATGTGGTCGAGAGGTACTTAATATACTTGATGCTGTATCAAAATCAACAAAAACCACCTCATAAAGTCGTGCGTGAGTATACCACGATGTCGCATTTGAACAGACACTAGTAAAAGTAATGGTTGATATTATGGAAGATCTCGGACGAAGAAAGATAAGAGTGTAGACTTATTTAAATACGCAACTCTTTATCAACTTAGAAATAAACTCGATGATTTATTAAATATCACGAGTGTGGATCAAAGCAAAGTCGTCACTTTTCATGATAAACAAGGACGATTAAAACCGAGCAACATACAACTACCAGATGTGCTGATACGAATTCCTACCGGGTTACTAATAATATCGTTACTTTTGCTGATCAAGGTATAATATAGGATTCTGGTAAGTCGGTTAACGATTATATCAAGAAGATTGGCGATTCATTCAGTGGGGCTATTATTATGAATAGAAATAAAGTTACAGGTCTTGGAATTCCAACCACAGATAATGATGCTGCAACAAAACAATACGTCGACGATCAAGAATCAAAGTACGTATTAGCCGATGGTGGTACAATGCGTGCATTTCTCAATATGAAAAATAATGGTATTAGCAATCTTAGAGCACCAGAATCTGATTTTGATGTTGCTACGAAAAAAAATACGTCAACGATAAGGAAATTCCAATAACGACTTCGTTAACGACAACCAATGATGGAATTGCTGCATTTAGATCTGAGTTTTCTAATCACATACAAACGTTTCTAAATTTTCGCTGAAACATAAACAAAACTAATAATGACTTCTTTTTAAATCCACCAACTGTTATCATTAATCTCGCTGACATTAACTCAAGACTCAGCGATATTATGAGTGGCATTCCTGACATTGTTCAAAAAACTAATCTCATTAAAATTCCACACGAACTAACAATATCGTTTGCACAGAAGCATCAGGCAAAGAAACATGGACACCAAAAAATAACACTCTTAAACACACCACAAAAGTCACTGGTGCGTATAGATTATCTGTGTTTAGCGGTGAAAAATTAAGTATATTTATTACATTTCAATGGTGTCATTCAACCGATAGTTTTTATGGAATTGTGTCTATTGTGTTAAACAAAGATTCTGAAGAAACCTTTATGCTGGTAGCATATAATAAAAAATAGTCTCAGCGTCTTATTGGTGGTATATAGAATTCGTTGCTGAAGCTCCTCAATTAATTACCTAAAGTCATTATGTATAATGAATCAAATGACAGAGCCACTCATTGACGTTCAACGTCACAGATATAATCAGGCATGTAAGTGTCAGATTGAACTAAAAAATATCATTGACGATTACACGTTGAAAGTAAAAACAATATCGCACACGCATGGTTGTTATTGACATAGTAGTTTACTCGATTTCTGCTGTTGTTGCTGGAACCAGCTTAATATTATCAACATTAACAAAATCAAAAACTACTATGATATCAGTAAGTTCAAACAATCCTGAATTTGGCGTTAACATTCCAACTGCAATTCCTGCAAGTGAAATTGCATTAGCCCAACTGTGCGTTTATAATAGCTGACCAAATATCATGTCGAAAATATTCGGTGGATTACCAGCAAATAATTTACTGGTATTTACGAAAAAGAATAAACCGGATGGAACACCAGATTGGCAAGTTGTTGGAATTTCAACGGGCAGTTATGAAACAGAACAGATTAATGACGAGTTCCAACGCAGAATTAAATCTATCACAGGGAATGATTCTAAAATAGCGATCACTGTTTACGGACCAACAATATCAGCGGTGATTGAAATAAATTCTCCTGATTACCTCGTAGAATTTTATCAGAGTTCAATCTGATCAGTGTTAGGATCGCCTGAAGTCGCAACTGTTTATAATGAAGTTTCAGAACCAACTAAAAATGAGTTTAAAACGAGTTAAGAAAAATTCATTAAAGATCCAGAATATTGAGAGAAAAAAAACATCCATGGGTATTATATATTTTTAATTTGATCAAAACAACGATAGATATTACTTTACCAACATTGGCGGTAAAAAAGATCCCCCAGATAACTAAATCACCATTTGATATTATTATCGAAGATCCCAAGTATCCAGGGCGTGCTAGAGAGATTGTTGATGAAACATTTTAAAGAATTTTTAGATCTTAAACCTGAATAAGATAAAACATTTAATGATTTAAGAAATTTACTTATGATAAGGGGCCCCGAGTGGTCAAGTGGTCTAAAGCGCTGTCCATTACGGATCACTGCCATCTCACCTCTGTCTGCGTGGGTTCGAGTCGAGGATTCGGCAAATGTGGATATGTGAGAAAGCTTGCCAGTAGCTTCTCGTGGGTAGGTGGTTCTTTCCGGTGATTTCCCGGTTTCTTCCTCCACCATTAATACTGGCCGCCATGAATAGCCTATCGTGTGCTGAAAATGGGGTTAAGCCCAACAACAACAACAACAACATTATGATTATAATGTAAAGCAGCAAATAACCGAATCAATAAAGCACTTAAATGGGATGTTACTCGATTGATATATCACCAATAGAAGCATTATAAAACGTGCGACTGATCTTAGTTATGGTTACACAGGTCCAAAATCTAAGCAATTATTTCTTAATCATTATAAAATAAAAGAAAAAGACTTACAACCATTTATTATACTAGATCTAAATAACGCTTAAATGAAAAAATCATTAAGTGATCTTATTGAAGAATATTATCCGGGAGTAATTGAATCGTGGAATAAAAAGCCCCACCACCGTCTGTTTTCAAACATAATAATAACCCTTTTGGTGCCGTGCGCCACATATCACCAGGCATTGTAAACATAAAAACAACAATCACTCTCAAGCTCGTTTGCGACATTGGGGACGGTAGTTTTCAGATAGATCTTTCAATGTCTAGTCAGGCCCACTAAGGTACATATTATACACATTTTCATCACCGGGGTGGTTCATTGTATCAGAACCAATTACTCCCGTATACCTGCGTGTACATAATCCGTTATTATCAAGAATACACTTCAAATTTACAGACCAAAATAATCACATATTGGTTACAAGAAATGAAGAGATAAATAACAAATTCTGTATACGAGATCATAATGCGTTTTATGTCACAATGCGAAACAAAAACAAAACTTGATTCACAATGGTACTTGTCTATGGTACCTGATACATAATGATTGGTCCGTATTCTTTGATACAACACAGTTACAAAAATATATATATTTTTTTTACTAGGCAGAATATATATTAGTTTTCCCAGGGGTTTGGTTTAGCAATTATAACAGCCAATGGTCCCTCATTTTTATCATCACTTTCCTTTTCATCCATCTTCTCACAATGTTTCCTTAACTGTCTTATACAAAAGTTCATAATCTTTTTCTGTTCGTATTCATGAGATATTTCTAACTTGATTTCGACAATAGCGTTTGAGAGAGGCACAAACAATTTTACCTGATTATCAGTGACTGATGCCAGTGACTTTAACATCCCCTGTTGGATCTCCTTCATGTTTTGGTTTCTAGTTGTTGTAACGAGTCAAATTCACATAGAATCTTTTCACAATAAAGATTGTCAGATACATTGATAATGTTATGTTATAACTTTTTAATCGCAGAAACAATGACATTAATATTTTCAATATTCACTATAATATATATATATATATATATATATATATATATATATATATATATATATATATATATATATATATATATATATATATATATATATATATATATATATTTAATATAAAATAAGCAAAAATAGACCAGCGCGAGCTGACAATCGCTCTACCATAACATAGTTGATCAGATAAACTAAATGAGGTTCCGAATTTTTATTTAGATATTTACCTCCAAGGCGAAGTTTCTAACTATAAGACGAAATGTTAGAAACTCAGAGGGTTGTTTGCGGTGTAGGTCTTATTTTGCGGCCATTTGTAGCCCTTGCAAGAGCTAGCTTATTCGTATCCGAAAGTCTAGAAACTCAGAAGACTTAATGGTCTTTGTTACCTGGAACCTCATTAGGTTTATTTTTAGTTTTGCGATTGTATTTTTAGAATGGCCTCTGTGTGGGTACACTTTAGAAGGACACAGGATTAAAATCTCATATCACCCTTCCGTTGGTCTATTTTTGGACGGCACAAGACAGCACAACACATAACATATACACAAGACAACACAAACTTATGTCCTAACTTATCCTAAGGCGGAAGAACCTTGTCTACGTCAACAAATGCACCATATTCCCTACTATAGCGACACCTAGGATCGAAAAATAGCACCCACTATGTTTTGTTTGTTGAATTTCGAGGATTTCTCCAGTTGTCCCCCACTAAATAAATAATATTTTGTGGGCATAAAATCGCCCTCCATAGATATATTTGTCTTTCACAGGATTCGAACGTCAACGCAAGTATCACAGTTTCCACACGTTACTAACGACCTATCGGACGCATTTACATTAACATATGCTTACATAAACACACTAGTCCTAAAACTATATATATATATATATATATATATATATATATATATATATATATATATATATATATATATATATATATATATATATATATAACCAAATTTTCTTAAACAAAAGCCACAGTTTCCTTGTGTAATGCATATATCATGGAAAAATCAATAACAGACCGACAGCCAATCATTAGACGATAAACTATGAATTGCCAGTAATGCACTTTGTAAAACCTGTCTGGGGAGTTTATATAAACGATGAATACAGTACAGAATAAAATACGATGAATACAGTATTGTTGTTATTTACTCTGATTACCACATGGGGAAAGTTGCCTACTATCATTGAATAAGACCACTAGCAAGTTTATCAGGTTTGTAAAAGGTTACTTTGTTGCGCTTGGTTGTTTTTGTTAATCTGAGACTTTGTTAACATGAGGAGGGATTTATACATTTCATAATGATATTATGATTTGTCCATATACGTCATTATATGGTATGTAGTTGTTTTTGTTAATCAGAGACTTTGTTAACATGAGGACGGATCTATACATTTCATAATATTATTATATAAAAGTTATTGATCTGTCATTCTATGGTATATGGTAATCTGAGGGTTTGTTAATTATTGAAACAAGCACAATGCTGAAAAGTTTTATGCTTGCCTTGGTCTGGTTTGATCATCTGATGCCAAGTACTGGAACCTAATATTCTGTCCAAATTTTAAGGAATAGGTAGATCTAATAACACCATCAGCGGAACATTTCACTTAGGGTGGTGCTATGCTAAAATATTTACTAGCGGAATAAATTGACTTAAACATAATTTCTTATCCAGATTCTGCATTCACATATTTAATAGCTTTTGCAAATAGTGCGCCGCCAGTTTTTTCCAGTTCTGTAGTACGTAGATTTTTAAGAGAGTCGTCAACTTTATTGTTGTTGATGTGGTCAACCACATACCCGTCTTTGATCGGTCCTAAAAAATCACTCGACCACAAATCTATGTTATAAATAATTTTTGTTTCCTTTGGTATTAAACGCAAGATAACCAGCATTGGTAACACTACCGACTGTTTTTTTTCAATCTGAAATTCATAATGATTCCATTACGATTCGCTTCATAATTAGTTATGATTGGATCTGACACAAACTCATTTTGATCCATTTATATACTATATATTATTTGTTTAAATCATTGTTTTGAAAATCTAGCTAGATAATCTTCTTCGCGCTTTATAATAGATTCAGTTATATTTTTTATCGTTATATCTTTTCAACTGCCTGTATCTTTTACCACCACATTGCGCGCACAGGTGCGTCTTCCCTCGCACTCCAACACCACACCGTATACACGGTTTGGATCCTAGACTCTCGTTTCTAACGCATTGCATGTGATAACTGCAGAACTCGTTAAGCAATTTTTGTTACACGGAGATATATAAACAATCTTAAGCCAGTGGCAATTGTGACTTCGTTGAATAATATATAAATAATTAATACTTCAATTTAGATACATATTTGCCTTAATTATAATGTGCAAGAATTATTCGCAATTGAGCCTGCCGCCGTTAGATTTGATCTTGACAGACTACACAAATTTAGTTTATCGATGCAAGATCTAGCTTTAACGAATGCGGATGTAACTAAACGCATCCGTGAAGCCAAGAAGGAGTTTCGCCACGATGGTGTGGTTCATGTGTTGCCCACATTCAGGATTGGAAATGCTATCTATGTGATGAGAGACAAACGAGGAAGAGAAATCATTGACTATCTCGATGTTCGGAAATATATTATTTTAGTAAAATTTATTGTAAAGACCGACGAAGATATTTGGATCGTCCGAGACAAGTGCGAATCCGTCCAGAAGTCAGGGAATAATATTATCCTTGGTGAAAATTCCAAACCAGGAATACTGACTGGAGTACACAAGCCGTATTATGAGCGATCTTATCCAGTTACTGCTGTTGTGTACGCGCTCTATCCGTTAAATGATAAACCTGATGTAAAGCATCTCAAGAAAATTAAATTGTCGAGGATACCTGTGTAGCTGATCGTGTTATAGAACACTTCGCAAACGCGATACGGGAAAAGGGTTTGACAGATTTAAGGCGTAAAAAATAAATATGTGGGCTGAAAAAGTTAGACACTGGAGTGTCTATCAGCGACGTTGCTGAGCTAGAAAAGTTCAGATTTCCAATAACAGTGAAGACGTTGACAGGAGAGATTTTGTACAAAACAAAATATAAATCCAGAGGATTTTCCATACATATTATTGATCATAACGCGCATGCATGAACTAATGCTGTAACTGTATACCCACGAGAAAGAATGACTAAATTTTACCACGATGATGTATTAGATTCCATCGGTGATATCAGTAAACGTTACCCTGTTTCTGTGTGGCTGTTTCAAAGTTCGGAATGTGATCATTATGATCAGTTTGTACGGTCTAACGGTGACATTTATCGTACAGAATCTCTTTATGAAGAAATGGAAAAACTTGCGTTGAAATATACTTCTGACGATGTCAAAGTTAGGCAATTACTAAGCAATTTTTTTACCGTACCTTCGGTTGCTGCTCATTTCGCTCAGGAAAAAAAAACAACTCGTGGAAACCGACACGATTAGAATTTATTGAAAATGTCGTAAGAAGTTATATCGAATATGGGCACGGTAGATTGTGGAGTACTAAATATAATTACAACGACGTTATCTCAGTTGATATGGTAGCGTGTTATCCTGGGAGTTTTCTTGGATATGGAGAGTGTTCTAATTATTTTAAGATATTTGGACATTCTACACATGGCATAACCAGGATTGCGATAAACGGACCTTTACCAAATTTTGACCTAACAAGATTTGCTCATGTAGAATCATTCTCGTTTAGAGAAGGTCTCCATACGATTGTTTATTCGTGGTTTGGAAAACATTTTTCAGAAAAATGTTGGGCTCCAATAGTTTTGCTAAGGTATATGTTTGATGCTGGAGTTTTAGTATCGTTGAAAGTAACTGAAGCTATTATATCATATCACGTGCAGAAACAAATCTGGTTGCCAGAACCTGATGTATTTAATGCTAAACACGATGCAAAAGATCTCGGCAGAAAAACAATTGGTACGTTTACACAAGGAGGATCACATGATCATAAACGAACTTGTACAAGATTGATTAATGACGATGCTGAACTCGAGTTCATAATCGCTGATACGATGGAGAAAAACACATTTATAAGCCGATGTAATGCTTATTTATTAGACGAAACAAAACTAGGTACCATCGTGAGCTATACTGATGGCGAGTCACCGCAGTTTAATTATCTAAGATCTTCGATGATAGCTTATGTTTCGATATCTATTATCGATGATAAACAGATTTCCTCCTTACGCTGTTAGAGTTGCGACAGATTCATTTTATGTACAAAAAAAGATTCATTAAATCTCGGTAATTGTGAATGGGGAACATGGAGGATAAAACAAGAAAATATACTTAGTTTTTGTGAATCTGCTGATGTTGAAATTGTGAAAACATACTACAAAAAAAATCAAGCATCAAAATCATTTGCGCCATCCGTGCATGATACTGTATCTAGACATAAGACCGTTTATCTAAATGGGTGTGGAGGTTCAGGTAAAACAACACGCGCGATTACCTTATTCATGAGTTTAGATATGATTGTTTTGACACCAACGAACAAATTCGCCAGAGAAATGAAGCAACTAGGTGTAAAATCGTGTACATACCATAGTTTCTTTAGATGGTGCGGAGATACATGGACCCCATCACGAATGGGTGAAAAATATATACCTAAAATTATCATATGGGACGAGATATGCACGGTGTTGCTGGAGGTATTACAAATATTTCTTGATTGGCTGTTACTAAAGAATACTGTTGTGATTATGTGTGGCGATCATGGTCAACCACAACCCTTTGTTGGACAGTCTCCACATGAGTGGTTGAAAACATTTGTAGATTATTACGAAGAAATATCTGATGACCATAGAGCTATTGACGAGTCATTGAAAGAGTTTAAAAAGTTAATACGACTACAACCAGATAAAATACAGTGTGAAGTAATGCGTGAGGTAATTCCAGAAACATTCATGAATAAATTTTGGACCTTATGGAAATCTGCTGGTTTGATAGTTGCCAGTAGAAAAATAGTTCGTGATGAACTGCAGGAGAAATTATTTGCGTGACATAAGGAAAAATTCCCAACGTTATCTGTACCCTTGTGTTATCGCCCAGCAGATACTAGACAACAAAATGTTGATGTTGAGATTCCTGGTTAAGTGATACAAAATCGTGAGTTAAATGATATTGTCCTAGTCGCTGTTGATGCTGTTGAGAGCGCGTTAAAAATGCATAAATGACCATGGACATTAAGATACGCTATAACGATTCATTCGTCGCAGGGATTAACTATTGTGTAATACTAGCATTTGGATCGTCGATGATCGTATTGAGTGGTCAAATTTAGTTTATCTCGCAGTATCTCGAATTAGAAGAATATCTCAACTGAAACGGGTTATCATGTAATGCGTGTTAATCGAAGAAATCACAAAGTCGATATCAACAAAAAATAGCTAGCTATAAGTAATGTGACAATAAATAATTGCCATTAGATGTGGAATTTATAATGATGTTAAAACAACGACAAAATAATCACTGCGCAATTGCAACGCAATAATGTTGTGGAAGTATTCGAACAATAACCCAAGACAATTTACCGTTGAGAGAATTAATAGTAGTCTTGGTCACACACAATAAAATGGGATGCCGACAAGTTTGGAGTGTGACATACGTCGAGGGTCTGCAAGTTTATAAAATTGTACTTCGTGGTAATTGCGTATCCGCAGGAATTATTTTTAATTGTTCGCGTACAAATCCACGCTGAGGAAAGGTTGAATCTAATCTGTAGATTGCTGATCTTCCAGTGGATCTAACCACCCTGGAAATATTGTGTGTGGTCACACTCCAAATAAGATCAGTTGCTCATTTTCTGCCTCCTTCGATTTCGCCGGGTTCATATAAATATCTAACTGTAACATTGCCTAGTACTGGCTGAGAAGAAGATTCACTTTGTATCGGTATATATTTTTTTGTGATCGCATCAGACGGTTTCATAGAAGTTGCACGAGTAATTTCCATATTCAGTGCAGCTATCACACTTGGTAACATCGCAACTCATTCGCGAGATCTTGTATCTGTGGATATTTCCTTTGCATATTGATACCCGAATAACCGCTCAGCAAGTGTTCGATTAAACCGTTCAACGATTACCTGATCACGATGAATTTCTGTGTGTCCTCGTCTAATTTTAGCGTTGTGTTTGTTCATCAACGATGATACTGCACCAAGAAATTCTTTGCTAAGATCAACCTGTCATAGTTTTGGCCATCGTGGATAAATTAGTTCGAGCGCAGATGCAACTTCAGATGCTGTTTTGTTGATAGCGGCTTCTTTATATCTGCTCGCAACGTCAATGACAGTTAACACGTATCTGTATGTCTATTGACTTCTGCCAATTTTAATGGTATCGTGTGGTAAAAACAAGATATTCGCTTGATATGATGAACTTCATTAGGAACGTTGACATCAAAATGTGCGTATTGAATTTTGTTACGTGGTGGTAGATATATTTGCCATATTGCCTGTCGTGCTAACCATGATGCAGCAACATCACGTGAAACTTTTGCTGAAACGGCAAGTTTGCTAATCGCTGCTTTGCCTCTCCAATATCCTCTCGGGGAATAATAAATAGATTCCATTATAATAGTCAGTTGATTAATTACCAGCCCCCATCATTATTTTACCTTTCATAGCAGACTTTATTATAAAGCTAGCGAGAGATTCTCTGAGAGATGTGTACGCGTGAATCAACTTTACATCTGCCAGATGCCGTTGTTGCAAATCTGAACTTTTATACGTGACGTCATGAATGTGACACGCTTGATCAATCGTATTTACTGGAATCTCTCCAGGTTTTGGTTGATCTTGGTTATCGAGTCTGATATTGAGTCGAGTTCCAAGACCACAATCATTATATTCCGGAAGATGTTTCTCACCGGGGTATTTTGCCCATGGAGTTCCCGGAAATTTCCCTAATAAAGCAGCAATATCACCATCACGCGCTATTTGCGACGCGGAAATAAATTTATATTTGCTTGTACCACATTTTGCACACTTGCCTGTGAGTGTGCGTCTCTTATTCTTTGTTGTTATCATTGTCAATCCAAATGTGTTGGTTGTTGCTCTACATCGAAAACAATATAAACTCATATTATTATTATATGGATATAAATGACTTTTCTGCGACATGAAAACAAGAACCAGTAATGCACCATTCAGCGTTACCAAAATCTATCAGAATGATTATAAAAAATGGGCCTATCTGGGTCTGGTAAGACACAATTATTGCTTAATCTGATAATGCGATGGCTCAAGTGGAATAAGTTGTATATAGTAGCGCCATTTGTAGATGATCAACGATGTTACGAAGTACTTAAAGATTTTAATCAAAATACGAAATTACTAGACAAAAATGATATCATTGATTTTATTACCGATATTAATGAAGCTCCATCCGTAGATGACTTAGATGGATTCATTAATAATCTCGTAGTGTACGTAGATGTGATGCTGGACAAACAATCTAATCCAGCTAGAATATTTTCTCCAGATAGACATAAAAAAATAATTTTGATTTAAGTTTATCAAAGAGATAATAGGCAACAAAACGAAGATTAAGATTTGATTGCATTCAACAAAGTCCAACTATAAGGTGAGTACAAGTTCTCGGAAGCTAGTGTTGTTGTTGTTTGTTTTTTTTTTTTTTAAATACGGTCCGAAGCTTTACTGGGAGAATGTCATCTTTGCTAGCTCTGGACAGGATTATCGGAACCTTGGCTAGAGAAGATGGTAGACAATAAATAAACTTTAGAGGATCTTAAATTCATTGAAATTACTCAAGGAAATATACAGCAGTTCGTGGCTCTCATGCCAATATATATATGTCTTGACTAACTAGTTCTTTGGTTTCAAACACATTAACACATACATAAATACAGTTTATAAACGGTTTTTTTTTATAAATATTTATTATTAGCTGTGCTCTTAGAGCCGACATAGCAGAAAAATGGATATAAGTTACAAATTTGGATAAAGCTTTTCCTTGTGCTAGGAACGTTAACTTACAAACTAGAGTTCGACAGTTGATTAAATAGGTACACCACTACCAACTCGATATTGAATAGACAAAGATCAGCAGAGACACGTTAACATGACTTACAAGTTTTAACACCCTGATCATCTACTATAAGTGGTATCTCCACACCACCGGCCCTATGGAAAGAGATTTGGCAACTACTTCTACGTTTATAGTACTTAAAGTGAAGAAAACAAAATAAAATATGAAACTAGATCATTCCAGTGAGGTAATACATTTTTTGTTTCACTTTCAACATCATCTCTTTATGTATAAACGCCAGGTTAAAATAACTGGCGTGCAGTATTAAAAAATACCACAAATCAACTCCTCAAATCGGTGTTGATACTGATAGATGACTGCCACGGTGAGGAGCTGATTTATCGGTCTGTCGTACATTGGATGAGTCATGAAAATCCTTTAGACCATAATCACGAAAATCTCTGCGTAATCCTAGACCAACAAGTAGGTCTCCGCTTTTATTTTTTGTCAGAAAAAAAAAGCGGCGGCCTACTTTTTTTTTCTAGGCGTAATCTCACAGGGGCTCGTATTGTTGCTTACAATTTATCTATAATACATGTACTATATAAAAACTACCAGGGAGGACACTTTTTTTTCTTTCTCGCGCGACCTATTTAAGAATAAATGCTGATATTTCAAGCTAAATTTCGCGTAACGTAATAAATTTGGTACCGATGTTTAGCTCAGGCATTCGACTTTGTATGCGTATCCACAGTTTGGCCTGCTATTATAACTTTAAGCAATACTAGACCATTTAATCACGAAATAGCTTGATATGGTCATTATCCCGTCCCGCTTAATATCCAAGAACAACACACTGAATGGAATTCTGCCTTCTCATTAGCCAACTGAAAATAAGCTATAAATAAATGCAAGACGTCATCTTCTTTTAACCAATGAGAGGACAGTATTCCATTCAGCGGGATTTCACTTGCAAATTAAGCGAGTCGCCATCATGGGCGTGTCAAACGGGAGCGTGGAAAAATGGGACAAATATTCTCGTTTTCGTAATTGATGACATTTAACACCATATACACAAGATCAAATAGTTAAATCTGGTACAATATTACACTCTTTCAACCTTTAAGCAAAACACATTTAAGCAATAAGCAATATTGCAAAAACAAAAAAATACTTTAACAATACACATTTTAGCACGAAGACAATCATATTCATACTACCACGTAGACAGTTGGATACGAGGAGTTGAAAATAATGACCGATTTGTATGTCTGCATTTGTTTTAGTGTATTTCGAACCGAACCTGTTACGGTACGATCGTTACATCATACAATATTCCCATCTATAGTAGACTGATGTCGTTTTACTATGTTCTTTAAAATACGAATATAATAAAGACCAATAACGATCATGCAATATGAGGTGTACACCATTTACTGTCAAGCAATCCAACATAAATGGTCTATAAATTTTGTGCACAGAATGTCATAAATGTCATAAATAAAATTCTTGAAAGTGAGGCTGGTACTGGTCGTCGTGTTGATAGACTTTGCTACATCGGGTACGACAATTAAATATGGAGTCTGCAATAATTTTTGTCCAGGGATTAAGGGACAAACCATGAACAGGGGGGGGGGGAGAAAAATCAAAGGTATAACTACCCAACGCCAAAAACAAGATACATGTATGAATAGTGTATACATGCATAATGTTTGCATGGCCACACACGAATTGGTAATTTCTATCTGACGTCATCACTAGCATTCAACCAATCAATCACCGCTACCTGACTCTTTCGAGTATGTGATTGGTTCAGTTCTTTTATCGGTTTAGATCTTTGTCTTTGATTGCGAAGAAAGTTATCGTAGCCTGCTATTTTTTGAAGACAAAATATTTATAACATGTTGATATGAATTCCTAAGATTTTCTCAGAATTATCTTGAGAAATTAGGAGAAAATAAAATTAGATTCTTGTGAATGAAGATGAAGGATAAAACTTGAGTACACCAAATATTACACCTGCCATATAACGGCGTAAAACCTGTTGTAGCCCGCATGCAAAAATTCTCAATCAGACATTAAATCCTTCACTTGGTTCGAATCGGCAAAGTTTTGCAACATTCGGTACCACTACTATTGACTCAACTTTATTTAAGTGTCAAAGTCGACCCCTTGGAACGAGTTACAAGAAATCTATTTAAATTTCATTTTTTATGTTTCAATGAAAATAAGTAAACTGGCTACATATTCTTTCTTAAATCGGGAAGAATGAATTAGAAACAAACAACTTGAAGCGTCGTAACCGGTATCGGAGTTTGCAAAAAATCACATACCATTCTAAGCATCTTTATGATCATGACCAAGGCGACAGCAAAAGTTGTTCTCGACGAGAATGGAGATGGAACCAAACGGAAAAAGTCCTCAAAACATTCTGGGTTGTCCCTCACAAACAGTATGTAACAGCGACTTAATGACAATGTGAGTGTGTGTGTGTGTGTGTGTGTGTGTGTGAGAGAGAGAGAGAGAGCACAGGAGTCTGCAGTTTTATCAATAAAGCACGACGAAATTTCTGACAACATGCAAACATGCAATCTCCTTAGATGGCGCTCACCAGTTATTATGTACTTTTGAGAGAGTGATGTATGTAAGGAAAATTGTTTGCATTTTAAACATGCGTAGTGAAGAGAATGTTGGCATACCTATATACTACTTTCATGTAATGTGGCTGAAATTTCTTTGGATGTTGTACTTTTGGAAATTTTAAATGATCTTAGGACACTGCTAACTAAAATGACTGCTCCCTTGTGTTCCAAAAAATCAACCTGAATTTGTCTAATGTACACTATTCTTGGCAGCTATTAAAATATGGAAAAAAAATTTGTCAAACTAGACAATACCAGCTTCTAAAATAGCAATGAATGAATTACCAAATACATAAAATGTAAAAAAAAGTTATCGGCTCTATTTTTTACAATTTACTTCTGAAGTTCGAGAAGTGAAATGAGCAAGTAGAGCTAGCACTTTTTTTTATGCACATCTGGAGTAGGGCTAAGCTGTATACTCTATAACCCATATTACACCCATCAATCATAGGTCAAAATAAAGGGAATTAAAGGTTCTTTGAACAATACCTAAGATCTCCAAAGTCTCTTTTAAATAGCCAGTATAACTAGTGAGGAAACCTGGGGAAACTCTTTCCCTTTAAAATTCTAACCCTATGCTAAATATGAAACTGTAGAGCGCCACCTTAACATTATTATAAAATAAGAAGGAATGCAAATGTGACCACAACCCTCCGCTTGATTCGAATTTTCTCGCTCGTCTTTTATCCCTTCAGAATCGCATGAAGGCTGAAAAACTACACAAATCCATTAAAAAAAACAGTAAAGTACCTTCGCATCACTCGACGATCATCACATGAATCTAATCAGGCGAATTAACATTTATTTTCACCACTATGATCACAAACCCTGGACAGTAAACCATTTGAGGAAGTAGCCAATTTGTACTAGTTTCTGCTCTGCTCTGCAGTAAATATGCATAAGTGTCTAATAATCATTCTGAACATGGCACAGAATATGTTTTCTTTAAATACTAGGGAAATTTAATAATGCAGACTGCGAAATTAATAGTATTATAATACTGTAAGTAACATTTTTCATGATGCATTCATTTTTGTGAGCAAATTCAACTAATTGACTCAAAATACATTATTGTACAATATCCTTAATCATTCCATGGATTCTGTGCCAAATCACATACATTAATGTTTCACATACATTAATGTTTATGTGTATTGCAATGACATGTATATTCACAGACATCTGCAAAATTTATACTTTTATAATGTTCCTATCACATTTATCATGACTTTGATCTTTAGACGCTGGAATCTGTAGGTTTTTTATCCTAAGTCTAATGTATCAGCCAAGTTTGGTCAAAGAAGAAAATGTATTTTTTAGCTACAGTGGTCATGACATTTTGACAGTAAAATCCATTGGATATACTTTAAGTACAAGCCTCCAACATGATAAAAAAAATGTTTCAAAAAGTGTAACCTTGTCTTTTAACCTTTTAATATAATCTTGTGTCATTAAATCTCTACATACATTCAAGATTTCAATGTCAGTTTTCCATTTTCAGTCTCTTGCTGGCAGAGCCAGTGTTTGTGAAGGCTGCCCTGGTCAGATGCTTTGTCAGTCTCAAGGTACTGTCAATCATATTTTAGAAGCATTAAATTTTCTTGACTGCTCTATACCTTGCATATTTACTGCTTGAAATGTTTGCATGATTTGCTTCTTGGCATGCAGTATTTATAATATTGAATAACTTTACTTCTATTCCCATAAATAAATATTTTCACAAATTTTCTTTCAAAATTTTATCAAATAGAGTTCTTTAATTACAGGTGGAGTGGATCCTGATCAGGAATATATTGACATAAGGATGAAGCCCATCAAACACAAGATTTTGGTTCTGTCAGGCAAGGGAGGTAACTCAGTCTGTTTGGCACCTCTGTGTGTGTGTGTGTGTGTGTGTGTGTGTGTGTGTGTGTGTGTGTGTGTGTGTGTGTGTTTTGGTATACTTGTGAGGACCTGATTTTGATTGCACACCAACCTCTCAAGGATGTGACTACATTTTGAACACTTACACACCTCAAAATGATACCTTGGAATATGGTTTAGAAGGATCATAAGGATAAATCAAAGTGTGTTATTGTAAAAATGCTGACAATGTCATAAATGTTTTTCAGAAAGTTGCATTCTCTGTATATATAGTACACACAATTTACATTTTTCCTTTAGTGCTAGACTGGTGTGCAAATGCTTAGCCAATCAGAAGGTGTATAACTTCTGATTGTTATCCAGTCAGAGCATCACTGCTGAGCAGTGTCTTTGTAAGTTTCATATACCGATCTATACAACTAAAAAATAATTACTTGTATTTGTGAGTTTAAGAAACAAAATAGTAATGCAAGGGTCAAGCTAGACTTAAATTGTAGGGAGAAGTGACTTCTCCTTTTGGTCAGAACAGGGATGAGTGGGAGCTAAACAGGGAGAAGTGAGACCAAAGCAAGAAATGTGAAATTATATATATATATATATATATATATATATATATATATATATATATATATATATATATATATCTGCATTATCTTACTTATGTGCTCCATTTTCCAGTATGGTTTTAACAGTTTTAAACAATGCCTTATTTTCAAGTTTAAAAATATGTCATGTGTTTATTATCAACCCATTTTGTGCATATAAAAAAAATTGTTACATTCACACCCATTCTATTCATTTTTGTAGTATATGTATGTTTGAATTGAGATACAGGCAAATTTGCCATATGACTTAAAAGGCACAGTAGAAGCTATAATACATTGTAATTCATTTTAATGAAATCAGTAACAAGATTAGGGTCTTGTAATTGCTAGCTGGTAAAAGTGCTTAATAAACTACCACTTAATTATTTTATTTTATTTTGTACAAGTTTTGTGTAAAATTGCAATCAAAAAGATTTCTAGCATTCTTTGAAACAACCTCTAATTCATGTACATAGGAATATGTGCACCAGCGACTTCAAAACATACTCTTCATCCTGATTTCCTTGTTACCAATAAAACATTGCTGTAACTATTCATAGACAACACACAGCAGCACTAAAATAAATAAATAACTACACTGGACCCTTTCCCCCTTCCAAAAAAAAAACAAACGAAACTTTCAAGAACACGTTTTGCACCAAGTGAGTGCATCTATTTTTAGAAAGGGTTTTTTTCCTAAATACAACAATTCTCTTTCTTGCTTTGTTACAAAAAATTCATTAATAGGACTACATATTTATGGTTGAACTTTTTGTCTAGTTTACCTACTGGTACTAAGTATATAAATCAGTTAAATAGTATTTACTTCACTACTATATATCTCTTTTGTAATTTCTCGAAAATTAATTACGGTCGGTCAGGAAACAACCATGACCTTGCAGCATGTGATTTTGACCTACATTTTTAAATATTTAGGCTATATCTCCTATGAAATAATATTTAAACTTTGTTTTCATTATATTATATATTTTTCTGAATGTATTTGCTTAATTATTTACAAATACAGTTTAATGATGTGGTATATTGTATATGTAGCGATGTCTGCTATTGCAAGTTCATTTGTTGTTTCAAACTGATCTTATCAAGAAAATACGCAAACACGGTCGTTAAAATCCATATTTATAAAAACAAAAAATACATTAGAAAATACTCTTCACCCATCACATTTTTTAAAAGCAAATTACTATTTACATATTGATGCATTTCACCTTGGATTACAAAAGTGCCAGAACTTAACTGGCTACAGCGAGAGGGCCTCTCAAAAATTTTAATTTACAGCCATTTTACATCCAAAAAATCAGGCTGAAGTCATTTTCGCTTTCCTAACAGAAGGCAAAGTTTACAGTTCTCAGGTGACTTTTTCACCCACTTCACCTGGTAGCGTGACCCCTGCCAATGGCAAACTGGTGATGCCATCTGAAAGTGCAGTATTTCAAGTCTGGGGCAACTGATATAGTGCATTATTTTTGGCGCATTTTTAATTATTGTGTACATTGATTTAATTGCTTCAAGACTTGATACACCTAATTCTTGGAAGATGTCAAAAGGCACTGGATAAAACTGGTAAGAAACAGAAAAAAATCTTTTTGAAGTTCTTTTTTTCTCCAAAACAGCTGTTCATTCTTTCATTCTTTATCGTCTGTGACAGTGCTTTTATCCTATTATCCCAATGATCTTATCACATATATTTTTGGAATCACATGCAACACAGTGGTGGTGGAGAGAGAGAGAGGATTAAGAATTAAAAAATCACCATCTCTCCACACATTCTGATGGACTTACAGAGGCAGCTTGCAGAGAATTACTTTACACACCACTCTTTCTCATGGAGTTGTTGCGGATGATGACCGTAGAGTGATGTGTTCTCTATCAAATGGACATAGTTTACTGTGTATAACCCTTGCAAGTATTCTCTTTAAATTGAGAGAGAGAGAGAGCAGCCATTTGATCAACATCATTTTCTGATGATTATAAACATTTTCTAGTTCTATTGAAGACATTGTAATTGATATGATACCGAATAAAATTTTCAATAATATTTAGATAATGCCTCCAAAACTGTTCTATACTACTTTCCTTGTTTCATTTACAAAAGGCTGATTAACACCTTTTGCAGCAAGCTTATGCTTTTACTTTATTTAAAGAAATCTTAACAAACGTATGCACAGACTTGACAAGAACTTGGTCTTCTCTTGAACAGTGTAGGTATGTACATTAAAATTTACAATTACAGCCACTTCTGTTTACCCCCCAACCAACCAACCCCCAGAATACCTGAATTTACACTTAAATACAAACCATGTCTTTAATCCTTGAAAATTAATAACCCATTTAATTTGTTTGATATATATGTACAAAGCTATGAACTTTTGTTCAATTCTAACTGCATTTATACTGCATTTGACTTGTCAGATAATTTATGGGCTTTTTTATTAATGTATCACAAGATAATATTTTTTAAAATAACATAACCTTTTGGAAACTGAAATTGGCTCTCCTCAATAAAGAATTAACTCGAATGAATGTTGTACAGAAATAAAGAGTGACTATTGTAAACACTGTTATAAAACTAGCATCAGAGGATGATGTCAATTTCAGTGTTGTAAGGGCACATTTCTATCCTGAAGCTTTTCGATTTGGCGATTTGGCGCATTGTAGTTTACAGTTCAAATTCTTTTTCCATCATTAACAGCAGAAGTTTGGTAATTGTTTCAATCTAATCTGACCTCAATCGTATTGTTGAAATTAATAATAATGTGGAAAGTTGTCAAATCTTAAATGTTCAGCAAATTTAAGGCATTCTGCATGGTTGTATATTATTTGATCATTCTCAAAACAAAATTTGTATCATGATAGAAAAAAAATAAGTCACATGGAAATAATGATTCAGTAACCAAATCAAGATATAGAACTGAGATGTTTAATTATTCCAATGTGGCTTCCGGTTTGTTACTATTGGAATTTTTGGCTATTGAGACCAAAAAATAAAAATTAAATATGCATTCAAATTTCTTTCAATAGTATTTAGCTGATTTCTGTATTTAGCTTTCTGTGTTGCAGCTAAAATGGATTCACTGGAAGACATAGGATTGATTCCTCATCTATTTCTCTCTCTTAATTGATCGATTGATAGACTAATTGGTATTGAATTTACATTTCAAAAACATGGTTTTGCACATATAAAAGACCTATCGGTAGCAATAATACCAAGTTTGGTCTCTACATGTATCTCAGATTGGTTAATGCTTTCTAAATCTTATTACGGAATCCTCTACTTGGTAAGAAAGTGTAAATAAACATATTTTGTATACCTTTGGCAGAATTAATCTTTTTGTTTTAAATATTTCAATACTGTTATTGTAATTAATATGATTTATGATAAAAGAAAATGTCTTGTCTATTCTGTACCAGGGGTCAAGCTAGACTTAAATTTTAGGGAGAAGTGACTTCTCCTTTTGGTAAGGACAGGTAGAAACAGGGAGAAGTGAGATAGAAAGAATAAACACGATATATATACATACATACATACATACATACATACATACATACATGCATGCATGCATGCATGCATGCATGCATGCATGCATACATACATACATACGCATGTTTCTTTTGCAAAGACTTAAGTTTTGTGGCAAAATAAATATGTTCTAATCACTCTGAAAACTGAAGCAATGCTTTTATTTTAGTTTGTTGCTGACGTCTTTGATCAAGAGTCACCGGCTTGCTTTGATGAAGGTTCATGTGTCGTTGAAGGTGCTGCTAAAGGCTCCCTTTGAACAACCAAACAAATACCCTTTTGTTATTACTGTGGCAACATCAAATAATTGTAGAACATTGAGATATTTTTGTAAAAAAAATTCTTGAGTATATAGTGCTGCTTCAGAGGTATTCAGTATTCATTAATGTTGCAGCAAAAACTATTTTTTCTGTTTTTTTTTAAATTGCCTGGTCAACTGTCATTTCACATTCCCGCCCTTGAAGTTGGTCGATTGTCAGTTGCATGGATATTTTGATTATATTACAGCATACATTACAAAGACCAGATGTCAACAGAATCGGATTATGTTAAAACAGCAGTTAGGGTGGTTTGTTAACATGAAAAAATTGTGTGTTTATATAACAATAGATTCCAGTGCATTTTTGTTTCCAAGTTTGTGGTTTTCTGTCTTGTTGCCTTATAATTTTTCCACTCCAAACCCAATACTATATATACAGTTTTCTTCAGACAAAATTATCACCAGATGGTACATTTTGTCATTAATAAGGAAAACAAAATTGCAATTTGCGACATTGGTGATGCCCAGAGCAATCACTATTCTTAATTTCATTTCCGATTGTAGCCATATGAATATTGCAAATTTAATATCAAGAGATCAGACAAAATGCAGTTTGCAAGTTTAGACAAGTATGTTTTAGTTAAACGTTTTTTTTTGTAAATTGCCATCGTGTGGTCAACTGTAGTCATTTCACATTTCCCTTCTCAGAGATGGTCGAATGTAGCTAGTCAGTTGCATTATATTACAGCATACAGTATCAAGGCCAGGTATCAGCATAAGCTGATTATGACATAACAGTTAACTGTTAGGGTGGTTTGTCAATATAAAAAAAGGATTTATTTATGTAACAATTGATTCCAGTGCATTTTTATATCTAAGTTTGTGGTTTCCTGTCATGGTGCCTTTGAATGTCTCCACTCCAAACTCAAGACTGTTGTATATACTGTTTTTATCAGCCAAAAATGTTGTACCCAAAAATAAGACCAGTTGGTATATTTTGTCGCCAATATGTAAAATATAATTGCAATTTGTTATGTTGTAAAAGTCCAGCGCAATCACTGTTATTGATTTCATTTTTGGTTATTGCCATATAAATATTGCTTGTGAATTTGAAAATAAGAGACTTGGACAAAATGCCATTTGTAAATTTAGACAAGCATTTTGTTGTTAAATGGAAAAATGATGAAGATTTCAATGAAATTCAGAACTGTGTTAAAGTTGCTATAATTGATAGTTCTGATGCAACCGTAGTCAAGTGTAAGAAGGTATATGATTTTTGGCTTAGTGGGGACTGCAACTTTTGCTGGTGGAACTGCAATTTTTGCTGGTGAGACTCCTATTTTTACCAAATTAGAAGTCATGGACTCCTAGTTTTACAATTCTAGCGAGACCTATGTATATATATATATATATATATATATATATATATATATATATATATATATATATATATATATATATATATATATATATTAGAGAGAGAGAAAGAGAGAGAGATGCATAATGTTAATTTAATGATGTGCTCTATTTCTCAGTATGCTTTTAAAATCTATACCTTATTTTCAGGTTGAAAAATATGTGTCATATGTGAGTATCAGCATATTGTGTATGTATATGAAAATTTTATATTCATACCCATTCTGTTCATACTTATTGTACATGTACATGTGTGTTTTAATTGAAGTAAATGCATTGTTTTGGCTGTATGACTTAAAAAGCACATCAGAAGCTATACATTGTAATTAATTTTTACTCATAGCAGTAACAAGATTAAGAGTCTTGTAACTGCAAATTGGTAAAAATACTTAATAAACTACCACTTAATTATTTTATTTTCTATATATTTTGTGTACAACTGCAGTCAAAAAGATTTCTAGCATTCTTTGAAACAACTCCTAATACATGTACATAGGAATAAATGCACAAGTGACTTCAAACCATACTGTTCGTCATGATTTTGTTGTTCCCGATAAAACATTATTGTAACTATTCATAGACAACACACTGACACACTAAAGTCGATACATAACTAAACTGGACTCTTTTTTCCCCCAAACGATAATGCAAGAATTCGTCTCACACAGTGTGAATGCATCTATTTTTAGATGGCGGATATTTCTCTTTACTACTCACTTTCTTGCTTCGTTACAAAAATCCATTACTAGGACTGCATATTTATGATTTGTCTACGTACTGGTAATAATGACATCCATTGGTTAAATATTATTTGCTTCATTACTACATATATTTCTTGATATTTTCAGTTTAATGAAGTGGTATATCATATATGCAGCGATGTCCGCCATTACAAGTTCATTTACGGTTTCAAACTGATTTTATGCATAAAATACGCAAATACTGCCATGAAAATCTCCATTTATGAAAATTAAAGTAATAAATTAGAAAACGCTCTTCACCGATCATATTTTTAAAAGCATATTACTATTTGCATATCAATGTTTCAATTTTGAAACAGAATTTGGTATATTTTCATTGTAGCACAGTAGGTCTAACTTCATGAAATCAAGCTGTAATATCTTGCTCTGGAAATGATTAATGGTCAGTTAGCTATTGAAACTTGCATGTGAATGTGCAAGAATTTCTTTGTTGCTGTAAGCTGATTGGTATCAACACCACATAAATACATTTCACCTTGGATTACAAGAGTGACAGAACTTGGAGATACATCAAGGAGGCATATCAGAATCAAAATCTGCAGTCATTATACATCCAAAAGATCAGAGGGCAAAGTCATTTTCGCTTTCCTAACAGAAGAAGGTGAAGCTTACGCTTCTCAGGTGACTTTTTTGCCCACTTTGCCTGGTAGCTTGACCCCTGTATACATTTAGAAAAGTTTGATCGACATATCTTGCAATATATTTGCAATATATTTACACTTTTACTTTTTTCAAAGAAATCTGAACCAACTTACACACCCTAAGGTTTAGGCAATTAAATTCCAGTTAACAGCCACTTTTTAACAATGAAACCATTCTGATTAATGAATAATGCATGCAGTTTTTATTACATATACTGTATTTAATGTACTGTTATGTCTAGCTATATTTAAATCTTATGTTCATGAATTTTGTAGTTGTCCCATTTAGGGCCTCATTAAGTGGTCGGTAAAGAATTTTAGAGTAATGTGCTGCATTAATGTTTCAGAAATCAGAAATTAATGCTTGACTGATGGACTAAAATAGCATCAAGGTGGTTGTTGTTGTTGTTGTTTGGCTTAACACCATTTTTCAGCACACGAAAGGCTATTCATGGCGGCCAGTATTAATGGTGAAGGAAGAAACAGGGAAATCACCGGAAAGAACCACCGACCCACGAGAAGCTACTGGCAAGCTTTCTCACATATCCACATTCGCCGAATCTTAGATTGGAACCCACGCAGACAGAGGTGAGATGGCAGAGATCCGTAACGGACAGCGCTTTAGATCACTCGGCCACTGCATCAAGGTTGCAAACTAAGCAACATTACATTGGTACCTTGGTCCAACAATGTAAGATATTGCACTGATATGTATAGTGGGATTAGGGGTGGTCAGTGTTTTACTTCCTGAACAGACTGCTCCAGTGTTATAGTGGTTAGAGCGTCTGCCACAGATGCAAGAGGTCATGGGTTTGAACCCCTGGCCGAGTCATACCAAACAAAAATGATACTAGCAGCTGCCTCGATTGGTGCTTAGCATTAGGAGTTTAGAGCTAGAACTGGTTGGTCTGGTGCCAGGATAATGTAACTTGGTGGGACATGATACTACATGATGACCCAGTGCTAAAAATTGCTATAAACTATCGCACTGCAGACATTGTGGTGATATGACAGACAAATTACAGTCAAACCCACTTATCTCGACCTCGGTTACCTTGCTAACCCTATTAAGTCAACATTTCTGAAGTGGAAAAGCCAAATTCTCTCTTTGTCTTAGCATTTTCTCATCGGTTTGATTCTTTTATGTCGCTGAACCCTAATATCTCAAGCACAAAAAAGTGCCAAATTTGCCAATTAACGTCGGTTATCTCGATCCCCGTGACCAATTGCTGGCGATTTTTTCCACTTATTGGTGACAAAAATGTCCCATCTGGCCACAGACTTTTTGGTTATTTAATTTGTACAAATATTCGTGGCTTTCGACTGGATAAATAAAAGGGAGAACGGAAGGAAGCTACAAACTTAACTAAGTAATGCATTGGAATAAATCAGTACACAAATGATCCTTTGTATCAACAACCCCATCTTGGCAGAGTACTGTATGTTTTGATAGTAAATTATGCTACCGTACTATACCTACAAGTGACAGACTTCTGAAGACACGAATAGAACAGATGAAATTAATGATATGGCTAATCCTTCTGTTTGTTGGTTGTTACAGACACTTAAACTCAGCAAGAAGAAATAACAAACAACAAATAAATAACTTTTGCATAATTAAAAATAATTATTTATTTCTCAGAATACTGGAGTGAAAGAATCCCCATATTGGGTGTTAACTACAGTAATATATACGGTCCAATATTGCCAGGTGTTGACTTGTGTAAATTTCATTCATGGGAATAGAGATACTATTTTGCAAGAATACCGTCTTTTGATTTTTTTAATTTACATGTACTTCTTGCGACTGGATACGTTTATGCTAACTTATGACTTATCAATAAAATGATCGTACTTGGTTAACTGCATGTGCTGAGTTCACGTAGCACGTGATCACGGTCCATATGGTTGTTCACTCCATTGACAGTTCACTCACACTTGTTCATCTTGTCTGAAGGATAACATGTTGTAGCTATTCTGTTTACAATACTTTTCAGAGCTGATCGAGTGAAATGACTCATGAATTTCATTTTGACACTGGTTAACTTTTTGTAAAAATGAACTATACCCTGCACATTTTTTTGTGATTTTGTGAGTGATCTTTGCTTTTGCAATGTTGGAGAATATAATAAAGGTTTGTTTCGAGAATCGATGGTGGTTTGTATTGTATACTGGTAAATCTCTGCTATTAGTTGGTGCACATATGCCTTTTGTTGTTAACAAACAGGTATGTATATTTTTATGGCATGTAGATTGCTTCATCAAACAAATCATGGCAACACTGTTGTGTAAAAAAAAAACATCCAAAAATATGTGCATGTACATTCTCATTTATTAATTCATATCATGTATATAATGAAATTTTCAGCGAATGTTATTATATTGAAACCATGGTTTTCGTTTATCTTGATCATCAGTTATCTCGATGCTTTTTGGCAAACCCCTAGGCCGGTGACATAACCGGGTTCGGCTATTAAAGCTACATTAAAATGCATCATACACACACTTCCTGAATGATTGTTGCTGCATAAATGTTCCATAACAATAGCTGAGAAGGGGTAATTTTGAATGGTCTTGAATAGTTGGTAGCACATAAAAATGACACTTGCAGTTCAGTGTCCAATTGCTATGGTCATACTCTAGTCACCATGATGTCTTTTTTCTTGCAAAAGTATATCCAGACAGAATTAAGTTGTCTCATTTTTTAAAATTTGTTGACCACCAAATGTTACAGTAGAATCTGTCTTGAGAGACCACCCCTTCTGTCAAAAGAATAATGGTCTCTCAAGACAGGTGGTCTCTCATAACAGGGTATAACACTATATAATCAATAAATCTGTGCATGGAGATTCTGGTCTCTCAAAATAGGTGGTCTCTCATTGCAGTGGTCTCTCAAGATAGATTTTACTGTATTAAACAGTCCTTTTGATTTAATTTGCAAAAAATTGTGAGTCAGAAGCTTTCATTTGCTCAATCTTATACAGACACAAGAAAAAGTTTGACTTGTAGTATTTCACATATTATATGGAATAGACATACAAAAATGTGGATACCTAAATACTTCATTTGAAGATGTGAATATATTTGATACTTATACTTTTTTGTTAACTAGCAGAAGGGGGTCATGCAAAAGACTTCAGTGTTGTTGATGGACTAGTCAGTACTGTTACAGAGACTGCTATAAAGGATGAGAATGTGGGCATAAAGGACACAGATGACCAATCAAGTATCTTGACTGATGGAGATGACCAAAATTTTTCTCCTGAATCAGATATATTCAGTCTATCTGATGGTATGTCAGAAGATGAATATTCAGCTTTGGAAATACCATTTAGTCAACAGTTTTTATCACTTCAGAAAGAAGAACATCTATCAGGGAGTGAAAGTTGTGCCTCAGATTTAATTCAAATGGAAATGGATTTGCCTTCTCTCCAAAAGTCAAAACAGGATAACCAAATGAGTATTAATAAAATGAATGATAGTGCAGTTATTGCTTGTAATAGCATCCCATCAGCAACATCAGCAAAAGGAGAACAGAAAAGTCTGAAAGTAATGAATTCAAAAAACATTGTGGAAAGAGAATATGGGACAAAAGACACAGCTGTGTCTTTTGTAGAAAAATGTGTCTTTTGTGGAAAACTATATCCCACACTGGCTCATCATTTTAAACAAAAGCATAAAGATGAACTGGATGTTTCAAAAGCATTGAGTTTCCCAAAAACATCAACTGCCAGATTGTCTTATTCAACCAAAGAAGAGGTGGAGAGACTGAGAGAATGGATATTTCTCAATACATAAAGGGAGTCAGGTCTGGGAAAACAATGTCAGAAGAAGTCAGCTCATTAACCTTTTTTGAGCAAAAACTGGCCAGACAGTTAGGTTGGGTGGAGGTACATGGAAAAAGAGGGCAATGTGTACCTATGATTTTGACTCAGAGCCACAGAAAAAGAATAGACTGTCTAAATAGGTGTAGGAATACAGTTAGATTCGGTGAAGAAAACAAGTATATATTTGTAAGAATAGGAAATGCACTGACACCAATAAACTGTTCCGATGTGCTGAGAAAGTATGCAGGAGAAAGCATATCACAACTATTTCACAGATCTTGAATCTGAAAGAAAATGAGCTAGATTCATTAGCATCATTCTAGGTCATGATGTACAAATTCATCAACAATACTATAGATTGCCGGAAGACACAATTCAGGTAGTCAAAGTGAGCAAGATTCTTCAAGACCTAGAATACAGAGGAAAAAGTCTAGATGAGATACAGATTGATAATGATGGTAGGTCAATGTGAATTTTTCTTTAAGTGTGAAACTTTGCAAATCATGTAAAAAAAATTAATAACTCTTCTGTACATGCCTCAAATGGAACATTTCTGTCACCTGATATTGCATGTAATAGGTGTGATGGACTTTAGTAGCTATTGGCTTTTTCATAATGCATCTAATTTCTGTTGCATAGTTAAAATATTTATACAACCATGACTCCTTTGAAGATTTAAACATTGATAAATGGTCCTCCAAATAAAAAAATGATGTAAAGCACAAAGTTTACGTATTGATGACATTCAGCTTGTTAAAATTTCCAATAAGTGGTTTAAATATAGTCACTTTGATTTGACTGACTTCATTTTGCATATTAATCACTCATTTTTTCGTCCCTTTGCAATCCAATATTTGTCATTATCATTAAAAATAACTGGAATAATGATGTTGTCAGTGTTGTCCAAAGTCTATCCTGCAGTGTTGTTTGTCAATTCATTTGTCTTTTTGCTGATATTTAACCCAGATATGCATCATAACTAAATAGTATGCTATGTGCAGCAAACATTTTTGTGTAATGTGTTTTACGTATCTGATATGTAGATTTTGCAACTGAAGGAAATATTATGATAAAACTATTCACAAACATAAATTATAGTTTGACATAGTCAGGTCCCAATATTAAAGGTCAGATGACAGCAAGATATAAGACACATATAAGGTTTGGTTACTTTGTTATAGCATTTTTGATTAATGAAAAAAAATTGGTAAGTATCCAGTTCTTCCATTTTATGTAATATAAAATGAATTTGAACATTTATTCTTGCGGATGTTATCAAAGACCTTTAAGATGGTAGTTCACAGGAGGAAGAAGAAGAAGAAGAAAAGGTGGAATTTTGTAAAGGTAATGTATGGCACTTGATGCACTGCAGTTTAGCACTGGA
Source organism: Potamilus streckersoni (assembly GCA_016746295.1). Taxonomy (NCBI): domain Eukaryota; kingdom Metazoa; phylum Mollusca; class Bivalvia; order Unionida; family Unionidae; genus Potamilus; species Potamilus streckersoni. The sequence goes on along the minus strand of JAEAOA010001585.1, from coordinate 241,061 downwards.
AATAAATTGATGTGCCATATTTAAAAAAAAAACCACTAAGACTCAATTCACATTATGGTTTCTGTAACATGCCTCATTATTACTAACACTTAAGAAGGACAGACAATTAAAAAACGAAAGAGCTCTGAGCCCCCAGTCAGCAGGGCCAATGGTCTTCAATGGTCTTGGTGTATAAAGTATAAAAATAATAGGTGAAAGGTATAACAGTTTAATAAACTATATCACAGTATTCAACAATTACGGGATAATTTTTCAATGCAATTTGCACAACTGCCTATTCTCCTGGCTCTGTACCTTTGCACAACTGCCTATTCTCCTGGCTCTATACCTTTGCACAATTGCCTATTCTCCTGGCTCTGTACCTTTGCACAACTGCCTATTCTCCTGGCTCTGTACCTTTGCACAACTGCCTATTCTCCTGGCTCTGTACCTGTGCATAACTGCCTATTCTCCTGGCTCTGTACCTTTGCACAATTGCCTATTCTCCTGGCTCTGTACCTTTGCACAATTGCCTATTCTCCTGGCTCTATACCTTTGCACAATTGCCTATTCTCCTGGCTCTGTACCTTTGCACAATTGCCTATTCTCCTGGCTCTGTACCTTTGCACAATTGCTTATTTTCCTGGCTCTGTACCTTTGCACAACTGCCTATTCTCCTGGCTCTGTACCTTTGCACAACTGCCTATTCTCCCATGCTCTCCATGTCTTCTCTCTCTCTAATCTTTGGGTGGCACCCTATCCACCCAGAAAACTTCCTGTGGATTAGAAGGGACCTGCAATTTTGTCTCCCTGCTCAATCACACAAGAATTAACACTCTCACAGACCTTTCATCTGCATAATGGCAATTCATTTATTAGGTAAACTCACACACTGATGTCTAAATATTCCATACTTGTTCTATAATAAAGACCAAAACAACAACATTATGACTCCTGATACATACACACATATCCCTAATTCTTGATATAGTAAACTATCAATATCAACAATATTCTTACACATTTCCTACCTTACAAATTATAAAGATCTAAGATTTATATGTTATTATGTGCAATTAACTTAGCAGAAATTAAATCTTCTGTGTATATTTGAATTTAATAGTGAGTTGTGTTTGTATTTGAATATATAGTTGTGGATTATGAAGAGTTAGGCATTTTTGTGTACATATAATTAGGCAGATTTATATTTGTATGTATCATTATAATTTTAAAAAAAGGAAATGCATAGGAATATTATACTTTAAAGATTGTATAATAAAATTGGTGATCCCAAATCATTAAACTTAATTTTATGTCGAAACTTATTGTTCCAGTATATCTAAATCATATTTTGTTAATGGCATGGTATTTCTTTTGTGATTTGATGTGTTCATAGAGAATGATAATAATTAAACTTGTTTACTTTCTTTTACTGGCTGCAATTCATCTACTATATGTCTGTAATGCTGAGGTTAAACATTTTGCGTGATGTTTACTCTGTTTATAGATGATATTCACTTGTAGCTGTTGCTGCTTCAGCATATTAAATAGTATGTTACAATACTAAATTTTAATGTTTCCTATTGCCAGTATTGGTTTCTTTACATTTTTACATGGTAAACAGTTGAATAATTCCTGTTTAAAATGGTATCAATGTTTGGTGAATGTAACTTCTGAAAGTAAAAGGAAATATTGTTTTATAGGTAAAAACTTCAAGTCAAGTACAAAAAGAAGATGACAAGAATACCAGGGTCTAAGGAGGAGAAGGCTGCTGTAGAAATACAACTAGGACAACAATATATCAGAACTGCTTCACTACCAGGAAAAGCGGCATGTGAAGATGCAAAGAGAAAGGAAGCTATTCTGGCAAGGCGTCCATGGAGCCAAATTAAATTCTTTGTAAAAAATTCAAAATCTAAATCTATGTTAAAGCTAAAAAACTAGAACAGGTACCTAACAATTTCAAACAAATGATAGACATTTGCTGGCCTATAAGTTACTTCTGTTGGATCTTAAAGGATGGGCTTTGTCTTATACTCCAAATTGACTTAGCGTTTATCGTTGAGAATATTTTGTTGTATAAAAGATTTTTTTTCCCCAAAAAAGTATGAAATATAATGTTTAAATATAATAATCATTTTGGGAAGAGATTATCTACAAAAAATGGGGATATGGCATTGAGAAGGATTTTAAAATATCTACATGATTATCAGTATTAAATCCATTTGCATAATAGGTAATTGCACTATAGCAGCATGTGCTAGTAATGTGTGTTATTTAAATTTGATTACATATATATTTGCATTTGAATAGACAAGTTAGAAAATGAATAACCATGACAAAGACATATTCCATCACAATTTTTTTCCTGCAACTCTTTATCAGTTAGTTGACAATAGTGATCATACTCCTGTACAATGGCAATGCTACATTCCATTATCAGTTGATACTACTGTGTGAACAATTTCTTCTTATTTTGATATTCATTGCCTCAAGAACAAAATCACTTTGCAGTGTTATTTACATGCTCATAAATATATATCTATATACAGTGGAGCCCCGCTATAACGCGATGATCGGGGTCCATAAAATTGGAACGTGTTAAAAGCGGGGTCGCGTTAATGCGGGGTTTACAATATTTAACTCTTTTTTTTCCGAGAACATATACATGTATACATGTACAATGATCAAAAGTCTGCTTATCATCAGATGAATATGAACTGGTTTGCATTAAGATATATTCAAAATAATCGATGGCTAAGATATTTATAGGTTATTGCTGTGCATTAAAAACATTTACTAATTTTTATTTGTTTGAACAATAATACAGATTGACCGATAATACCAGACTATCGCTATATCATGAAAAGAGTATCAACACCATATGCTAACGTGCTGTCGTGGCATACAGTTCATCCAAAATGGATGTAATTTCATTGAAAAGTGTATAGATTTAAATATTCAATAATTTTGTAATAGTCTAAATTCATCGTGTAAAATATAGGATGAACAAAATATTGAAACCATTTACTTGCCGTCTGATATACGGTCATTGCATGCAGCTTTACCCGGGTCTACATACGGTGTCTGTACAAATTTCATACCGCTAAAATGTTATCATATGCGACAACTGCAAGAATAATTAACAATCAAAGCATGATTTTTGCGTGCAAATAACTTTTATTTCAGATTTTGTGAACATCAAAAGAAACATGTGAAAACTGCTAAATTAATCGTTGCCCAAAGTGCAAATTTAAATTTCATCATTTCTTGAAAAATATATTCAATGACATTTGCTTCTTTGCCACGAACTGTTGGGTTCTAGCAAAGTCAGGAGTGTTTCTTAATTGAATAACTCCAGACACCTTAAACTTGCTTCTAAATGTACTACTGCTTCAGACACTTTTGGTGGGGGAGTTGGTGTGTCATCGTTATCATTATCGTCACTGGTTTCAGGTTTTGATTGTGCAGCTTCATTCTTCCTTCTGACATTGGTAACAATTTCATCATCTGATATGTGTTCGTATATAGGCAGATGTCATCTACTGAATACAAGTTCAGGATATTATGATGTCTGTGCTCGTATTTTTTGGAGTTCTTCTTCTGCTAAACGTACGTCGTCTTCAAGCTGAGTTTGTTGTTTGCCCTTCTTTAGTTGATGTAGGGCATACAGTTTCTCTTTAGCAGAAAACGACTTGCGTTTTTTAACTTGCTTTTCCATAACAGTAAAATATTTTTTTTTATATAAGCAAACAACGTACACAGATAAAGCTCGATAACTAAGTAATGAAGTCTGCAAGGGTTATGAATCACTTTTTATATAAAACAAAATTAAGCTGAATGGATGTACAATTTCAAGCTCTTTAAATTTCCAGATAATAAAGTGGATATTATTTACTTTGAACTGTTTGTTGTTTGATCACACTGCATAGCACAGGATATGTGTTGGTGGCTTTAGTCCTTTGATGTTTATTAAATTGGGCGACTCTGGTATCAACCACAGCTTGGTCTGCTGCTTGGCTGCGATTGCAGCTAAATAAGAAGCCCATGTCGGCTATTGTTAGTGCAACGACGGTATACAGAATTCAGGAAGACAATCACAAAGACGATTTACTGGCTTTACTCCTGGATCCGGAATAAGTAACACTTCCTATAATGTTTACTTTGGCTTAACAATGCAAAAACCTACTGAAACCAGTTTTCTCTTCTAGAGTGGAATACGGAGCTTCACCACAACCTGTTCAAATTGATAAATTTCAGAAGCCAATAATTGTACACTATTTCTCGTCCATTATATATATTGTATCATTTTAGAATTCATACACTATCACTTCTCCAAAAACACTTAAAGAACCTGGAAAAATTGTTAAGTTCTGATCGATTATTATTAAAAGTCATACACAAATTCTTCCACCAAATTATAATAAACGTTTTACACACTATTTTTCGTACATTAAACAAATATTTTCACGGTCCCATAAAAATACACGTAAATGAATTTCAAATTTCAGGAACCATGCCACAATCATATTATTTTAAAGGTCACAACTAATCTCATGCCCAAAATGAAGTTAATTTGTAGTTTTTTTTGTTGTTTTTTTACCTTTCTCCAAATTTTTTTCCATGTGTGAATGAATATACGAAATTTCGGGAGCCATTCTACGACCGCATTATATCCGAATTCGCGTTAATGCGAAGCACGTTATAGCGGGGTTTCACTGTATTTATATATATATATAAAACCTGTCTTGGTAGACCACTGCTATGAGAGACCACCTGTTCTGAGAGACCAGAATCTCTATGCACAGATTTATTGATTATATAGTGTTATGTCCTGTTATTATAGACCACCTGTCTTGAGAGACCATTATTGTTTGGCAGAAAAGTTGGTCTTTCAAGACAGGTTCTACTGTATCCATATACAGTGTCACCTCATTATAGCACACTCCATTAGAACATGAATTTGGATATAACACAATCATGGTGTGGCTTTCAAAATTTTACATACATGTATATTTCTAGTACACAAAAAAATATCTTTCTTAAAATTAAGAAAAAAATGTAAAAAATTATTATCATTTTGGGTAAGAGATTGTGTATGAATAATACAAGATGGTCATGGCATGGCTACTGAAATTGTTTTATGAATTTTTCTTATGCACGAAAAAAATTAGCTTTTTCTTGTTAAAAGTACGAAAAATAACCTGTAAAAAGTTTTTTCAAGGATTGCACAGGGCTTCGGCATTGTCACAGATTGCCATTTGTTCCTTATTGGTGGCAAAATAAACCATCTGGTGATTTTTTTTAATTGGCAACATTGTTGGCTGCTTAAACTTATATATATACCATTGGTTTGAAGTGGAGAAATTTAGTCTCCATGAAAGGAAGCCACAAACTTTATATAAAATTCACTTAAATTTATCAATTGTTACATAAACACATTCTTTGTCCATATTGACAAACCATCTTAACACTGTATTGTTATATCATAATCAGCATATTTTGACATCAAGCATAAATACTGTATGTTGTGAGATATCCATTTTTTGTTATTGACATTTTTGGTGGCGGAGATCATCTGGATGAGGCATTATTTCATAATCTATCTTTTGTTGAATTTTGGCCACTTGCAAGTAATCAATAGATTTACATAGATTGTCATTTGTATGTGGATGTTAAGAAAAATGCCTCTTCTTTTCATTTTGAATTAAACCCTTCAGAACACTCACATTTTCTTAGTAATCCCTGTCATCAGACCTGAATACCTGTCACTATTGTCCATTGCCCCTTTTTTTAAATTTTTGATGCATCCATGGACGGCAGAATCACTCCGTTACCACAAATGAAAAAAAAAAACAAACAACAAACCCCTCAAGATCTTGTTGGTCTATTCAATAGGTATGGAGGAACAGTAACTCCAGTTGACCAAATGACAGCTTATTCCTTTTTTAAAAATGTACCTAGATAAAATAGTTTGCTGAAATTTCAAAGAAAACAGAATACCTTTGAAGCATGGATTGTTATGAAAACATGCTAAGCAAAAGGGGAAAAAAAATCATTCTCAATCATTCAATACAATTATTTGATGTTGCTGCCACAGTAAGAAACAGGCATTTGTTTGGTTCTCCAAAGCCGTCATTTAGTGGCGATTTTAATAACGTAGGCACCCATCATCAAAGAATGCTGACTACAATCATCAATAAAAGCAAAGAACCTTTCTTCAAAGAAATTCAGTACCAAACTTAAATAAAAGCAATAGAATCTGATGGATTGTTCAGTTTCCAACTTGATTGGAATGTTTACTGTTCTGTGAAAGTGTCCTTTTTGCAGGAAAAAGGTTTATGCCTATCAATGCTACTCATGGCAGCTTAAAACCCAAACTAACTTTGACCTACTTGGGGCTTACTGAAAAGTAAATCATTCATTACATAATTTTGCTTTTTTCCACTGAATTCAGACCTATATGACCTGTGACAAAATTTTTGAATATTTTAAATCTCTGTGTGTGCATATTTTTGATGGAGTTACTTGTAGATTCAATGTGATGAGATTCGCAGATGCGTACAGTGTTGATACTCTTTTCATGCTATACATTAGACATGTATATATAAACAGTATTCACATATATGTACCAATGCGTCATTCTCTGAAATAAAGTAAAACATTATGGTAACTATGCCAATGAAGCACATATTTTTGTGACCACATTTGTTACCTAATTTGTGGACTTCAATACATGCTGAGCTTATAGGCTCTAAATGGTGTCTCAAAGATTATTTTGATGCAATTCACTGATTTAAAGGTAATTAGGTACTGTAACTTTCGTGAGATTTCTATTACAGATATGCTTAAAAAAGGCACTTGTCCATAATGATTAGCCATTTATGTTCCTTTAAATGCCTAATCACTCGTCCTGAAATTGAGCACCCCAGTCCAAGTTTATCATCAGTTGTTTGATTGTTTCCATGATAATTACAGAAGGTAGATAACTATTTTTTGGTTTAGAAAATATGTAACAGAATAAAAATAAGTGTTTTATAATCGTTCTAAAAAGTCATCTCGCCATTAATGGTTTTAATGCATGTCGCTGATTTAAAGGTGACTAGATGATAATAGTTAAGCAAATGGATAAATCCATGTTCTCAAATCTTGTAAGAAAGAAAAAAAAAAATCATTCCATAAAGTCTAGCTTTCATTATTGTACATATTAATCTGGCAGCATGTCTAGATGTAGAAATGTGAATTTGACATTACCAAAAGCAAAGCAAATGAACTTTTTCAAAGAAATTTTTTTATGGATTTTAAGTTCAGTGTCTTTTACCTAGATTCCCCACATCTCTATCCTCTGTCTCAATTCTAGCTATTTCAAAACTATAATATGTTTATCTATGTATATAACATGCATATATCAGCCTTCTACACATTCCTTTTCTTCTCACTTATGTATCTCTTACTATTTATACATCGTTTTAGGTAACTTTTATTACCTGCATATGGTTAGGAGGCATAAGCAGAGATACATAAAAGAAACACAATTGTAAAAAATAAATGTTAACACAATTTCCTTATCTTCCCATTTTATTCTGCCTAATTGTTAAACTTTAGCTAACTGCTCCGGTGGCCTGGTGGCTAGAGTGTCCGCCTCAGATGCAGGAGGTGGTGTGTTCGATCCTCAGTCGAGTCATACCAAAGACTTACAAAAATGGTACTAACAGCTGCCTCACTGGACATTGAGCATTAAGAGGTTAGTGTTAGGACTGGTCGGCCTGGTATCAGGATAATGTGACTGGGTGGGACATCATGCTACATCACAAGCTTAGCGACCTACTTTCTACCATATTGCAGAGGTGAAAACAATTACTTAGTAACAGCATGGTAGTGTTACCTATGTTTGATATTCCAAACCCTTTTGGTTTACCTTTATTTTGTTTATTATTTCTGTTTTCTGTTCAGAAGTGCTGTACAAGCAAATTATAAAACCATGAATGTGGTCTGTCGAATATTTTTATAGACATAATATATTTTAGGTTGATAAGGGTGGCAGTGACAAACATGTGTACACGACAAATATGCCAGTTAGTGTCAAGACACTTTGAAGGCTGTGTTTCTTATATTGTTGTATATTATACACTTTCCATTTATAAAATGATGAATATAAATGCAATGATCATGAAATCAGTTGGCCATTCTTGCAGTGCCTTATTGTTACAATGAGATGCTGGATAGTGATGATAATTCACTATGCTTACAGAAACTTAAAAATTGTTGAAATTCATGATTGTCCTTATAAAGTATCAGCCGATATTTGGGTAAATAACCCAACGAAATGGCCTGAAGTGACATGGCCTGATGTTTACAACTATATTACAGATACTCTTGGTGCATCTTTTTTGGACAAAATATTTTGTTCAATTGTATACTTTTTCTTAAATCTTTTTTCTTTAACCAAACTATAACAAAATCTGAAATTTTTAGTCAGTATTACATGTGATCCTAGTTATTTTATTAAAATTCTCATTATTTTAATTTTTCCATTATTATTATTCATTGTCCTGTTAAACCTTGGTTAATAAGCACAAAAAGGTGTGTATTTTTCAACCTATGTACATTTATCTACACTGCATATATATTTCTTTTTCCTTTTTTTGCAAGGAGTGTGCACCAAAGAGTCAATGAAAAATTGCATGAGGCTAGAGGCACACATCTTTTTTCTATCAGACTAAACACATTCAAAGAATCTTTGCTAGTAAAGACAAAGAAATATCAGTAAGATGCTTGCCAGTGCAAATGATATCTTTACACAACCCAGACAGCATTAATAGTAGAAAAGAAGAATTAGTAGAAAAGTGTAAACAAGTCATGACAACTGTGACAGTGAGTGCGAGTGAAAAGGAGTACTTAATGGAGTGCACCATAAATCAGTCCAATTCATTGGTATGGCACGAAAAAAGATTGCAAAAGGAGAAAATGATTTATTATGATTTAGGCCATACAAAATGCATTTATATAATTAACATTACAATTTATAAATATATGAAAAAATATGTCTAAGTCATTTTTCATGATTTCAGTTATGGAAATAGGCTTTATCACACATTATTAACAAAGTAGTTCAGTTTGACCATTGACATATATCATTATGTTTATGAAAATTGAAACTTATTCAGAATACTAAAACACAATTGTGACATTGCCTCAAATAATGAGTCCATTAATAAAAAATTAAAATGACTGCATAAACTGAAAGTCACTAGCTTTTCTCCCTATTGTATCAGAATTAAGAACAATCCCATCATCTAGATTTGTAAGAATGGCACAAGTTCTGACAATTTTAACAACACTTGAAAGCATGTCATTATGTGCTTCTGACTTAATTGAATTCACAAATCCTGACTTCATGAATCAATCTCTCTCTCTCTCTCTCTCTCTCTCTCTCTCTCTCTCTCTCTCTCTCTCTCTCTCTCTCTCTCTCTGTGAATTCTAACCGATGATAGTTACAAGATCATTCCACTTCACAGACAGAAAGCTGTTTTTTTGCCTTTGTAAATGCTGGCAAGATCAACTCTGCAGAACATTCATTTGCCATGTAAGAGTAAAAAAATAAGAGTAGTCCTCACAATGATGGTAAAGTAAGAGTAGTCCTCATGGTGTTGGTAAAGTAAGGGTATTCCTCATAGTGATTGTAAAGTAAGAGTAGTCCTCAAAATGAAGTTAAAGTTAGAGTAGTCCTCACAGTGATGGTAAAGTAAGAGTAGTCTTCACAGTGATGGTAAAGTAAGAGTAGTCTTCATAGTGATTGTAAAGTAAGAGTAGTCTTCACAATGATGGTAAAGTAAGAGTAGTCTTCACAGTGATTATAAAGTAAGAGTAGTCTCAAGTTGATTAATAAAGTAAGAGTAGTCTTCACAGTGATTATAAAGTAAGAGTAGTCTTCACAGTGATTATAAAGTAAGAGTAGTCTTCACAGTGATTATAAAGTAAGAGTAGTCTTCACAATGATGGTAAAGTAAGAGTAGTCTTCACAATGATGGTAAAGTAAGAGTAGTCTTCACAGTGATTATAAAGTAAGAGTAGTCTTCACAGTGATTATAAAGTAAGAGTAGTCTTCACAGTGATGGTAAAGTAAGAGTAGTCCTCAAAATGAAGTTAAAGTAAGGGTATTCCTCACAATGAAGTTAAAGTAAGAGTAGTCCTCTGAGTGATTGTAAAGTAAGAGTAATCTTCACAATGTTGGTAAAGTAAGAGTAATCCTCACAATGATTGTAAAGTAATAGTCCTCATAGTGATTGTAAAGTAAGAGTAGTCCTCAAAATGAAGTTAAAGTTAGAGTAGTCCTCACAGTGATGGTAAAGTAAGAGTAGTCTTCACAGTGATGGTAAAGTAAGAGTAGTCCTCATAGTGATTGTAAAGTAAGAGTAGTCTTCACAATGATTATAAAGTAAGAGTAGTCTTCACAATGATGGTAAAGTAAGAGTAGTCTTCACAGTGATTATAAAGTAAGAGTAGTCTTCACAGTGATTATAAAGTAAGAGTAGTCTTCACAGTGATTATAAAGTAAGAGTAGTCTTCACAATGATGGTAAAGTAAGAGTAGTCTTCACAATGATGGTAAAGTAAGAGTAGTCTTCACAGTGATTGTAAAGTAAGAGTAGTCTTCACAGTGATGGTAAAGTAAGAGTAGTCTTCACAGTGATGGTAAAGTAAGAGTAGACTTCATAATGATGGTAAAGTAAGAGTAGTCCTCATAGTGATTGTAAAGTAAGAGTATTCTTCACAGTGATGGTAAAGTAAGAGTAGTCCTCATAGTGATTGTAAAGTAAGAGTATTCTTCATAGTGATGGTAAAGTAAGAGTAGTCCTCATAGTGATTGTAAAGTAAGAGTAGTCCTCATAATGATGGTAAAGTAAGAGTAGTCCTCATAGTGATTGTAAAGTAAGAGTAGTCTTCATAATGATGGTAAAGTAAGAGTAGTCCTCACAATGAAGTTATAGTAAGAGTAGTCCTCATAATGATGGTAAAGTAAGAGTAGTCCTCACAATGATGGTAAAGTAAGAGTAGTCCTCATAGTGATTGTAAAGTAAGAGTAGTCTTCATAATGATGGTAAAGTAAGAGTAGTCCTCACAATGAAGTTATAGTAAGAGTAGTCCTCATAATGATGGTAAAGTAAGAGTAGTCTTCACAGTGATGGTAAAGTAAGAGTAGTCTTCACAATGAAGTTAAAGTAAGAGTAGTCTTCACAATGATGGTAAAGTAAGAATAGTCCTCACAATGAAGTTATAGTAAGAGTAGTCCTCATAATGATGGTAAAGTAAGAGTAGTCTTCACAGTGATGGTAAAGTAAGAGTAGTCTTCACAATGAAGTTAAAGTAAGAGTAGTCCTCATAATGATGGTAAAGTAAGAGTAGTCCTCATAATGATGGTAAAGTAAGAGTAGTCTTCACAGTGATGGTAAGGTAAGAGTAGTCTTCACAATGAAGTTATAGTAAGAGTAGTCCTCATAATGATGGTAAAGTAAGAGTAGTCTTCACAGTGATGGTAAAGTAAGAGTAGTCTTCACAATGAAGTTAAAGTAAGAGTAGTCTTCACAATGATGGTAAAGTAAGAGTAGTCCTCATAATGATGGTAAAGTAAGAGTAGTCCTCACAATGAAGTAGAGTAGTCCTCACAATTATCATGATGGTAAAGTAAGAGTAGTCCTCACAATGAAGTTAAAGTAAGAGTAGTCCTCACAATGAAGTTAAAGTAAGAGTAGTCCTCATAATGATGGTAAAGTAAGAGTAGTATTCATCATATTTAAAGAAATATACTGCAAAAAGGAAGTGATGCAGGTATAGCTTAGATTGCAGTTAAGCTTACTTTGAATTTTCTAACATACTTTCATTACTTTTTTTGGTCCTCATGTTTGTGCATGTGCATGTGTATGTGTTCTAAACTTAGGGTCTGCATATTTGAACTGTCTTTTAAGCTTACTACTTTGCATGTATTTTAATTTCTGAATGAATATGGTTAACAAGACAATTAGTATGTCTTCCTGAGAGATTTCAGTGGCATCAGATATGAAATCAAATATTAACAAATTTACTCCAAAAATATCGGATTTAATTCATGTAATTTGTCAATAGGAGGAACCTGCAGACTTATAGTCACTTATCATAAAAAGTACAATGTGTTTTATTAATGTTGATTCCAGGTGTGGTAGTCACTTATCATAAGAAATGGTTAAAAAGTACAATGTGTTTTATTAATGTTGATTCCAGGTGTAAAAATCACTTATCATAACAAATGGTTAAAAAGTACAATGTGTTTTATTAATGTTGATTCCAGGTGTAAAAATCACTTATCATAACAAATGGTTAAAAAGTACAATGTGTTTTATTAATGTTGATTCCAGATGTAGTAGTCACTTATCATAACACATGGTTAAAAAGTACAATGTGCTTTATTAATGTTGATTCCAGGTGTAGTAGTCACTTATCATAACAAATGGTTAAAAAGTACAATGTGTTTTATTAATGTTGATTGCAGGTGTAGTAGTCACTTATCATAACAAATGGTTAAAAAGTACAATGTGTTTTATTAATGTTGATTCCAGGTGTAGGGAAATCTACAGTTGCGGCTTTGCTGAGTCAAACTTTTGCAAAAACACACAAAGTGGGAGTAGTAGACCTGGACATATGTGGACCAAGTATGTCCAAACTAATGGGTGTAGAATCTCAGGAAATTATCAACACACAGTATGGTTGGAAACCACTCAGGTATACATCCTATATCACTGTGCAAAAACCATGGTATATGTCATCTTTTGTTGTTGTTGTAGGGTTTAATGCCATTTTTCAGCACAAGATAGGCTATACATGGCAGCCAGTATAATGGTGGAGGAAGAACCTGGGAAAACCCTGGAAAGAATTACTGACCTACGAGAAGTTACTAACAAGATTTCTCACCCACATTGGCCAAACCCATGACTTAAACCCACGCAGACAGAGATGAGATGACAATGATCCTTAATGGTGAGAGCTTTAGACAGCTCTGCCGGTCAGGGCCTCTTGTCCTTTTGTAAAGCAATGCCAGCTTAGTTCATTGTTGTTTAATGAAATTACAATGGTGAGTATATCACTCACCCTGAGTAAATAGGTACTTTCAAATTACATGGAACATAAATTGCATGTTCATTTGTAAAGGTAAGAAATAATAGTCACTTTATTAACAGTGAAACCTGCAGACATCTCATTATGAGTAACCCTCTCTGTAGCAGACAACTTGATATAAATGGAACCTGTTTTAGCAGACAACTCATTATGAATTAAGTTTCCTGTAGCAGACTTCTCCATATGAATGAACCCAACTTCTGGCAGACACCTGTATGTGAATATACCCTGCTGTTGCTGACACATCTATGTGAATGAAGTTTCCTAATTGAGCAGGCACCTCAGCATGTATGAATTCTGTTGTAGCAGACACCTTCAATGTGAATGAAACCTGCTGTTGCTGACACCTGTATTAAAATGAAATCAGATATAGTCAGACACCTACATATGTGTGAAACATGCTGTAGCAGACACCTGAGTGAACTCTGCTGTAACCTGCACATCCATATAAATTAATCTTGCTGTAACAGACACATCTGTGTAAATTAATCCTGCTGTAGCAGGCACATCCATATAAATTAATCCTGCTGTAGCATACACTGCCATTTGAATGAACCCTTTATCTAGCTAATAGCTCTGTATAAATTAAATTAATCATTTGTAAACCCCTCTTAATTGTACTTTGCATATTTATTTAAAGGATAACTGTTTACATAGGACATAGAATCAAGCACTATTTACAGACAAGTTTCATTGTGCCATCAATCATGTCTTTGTAGACATCTCCATTATGTGTGTGTGTGTGTGTGTGTGTGTGTGTGTGTGTGTGTGTGTATAGATAACCTAATGTGATCTTTATTAAAAGTTTGTACTGTACTTTTCCAGTTCCCCTCACAATGGGATCAAAGTGATGTCAGTGGCTTCCATGCTTCAATCAAGGGAAAGTTCTGTCATCTTCAGAGGACCAAGAAAAACAGGTTTATTATCCACATGGATCAAGTTTGTATTACAAACTTTTTTTTACTGCAACATGTTTCTAAAGAAAAGACAGAATGGTCCACTTTTGGTATTATGGTTAAAATTTTATTAAGTGCATGGTCTCTTAAAACTACAGGTATATTTGCATCAGGCAGGACAAAATATTTATGGATTTTTCTTCTCTGCAATTTTTCCAACAAGTGCATTGATCATTTTATTTCCAGATAAAAATTTATATATATATATATATATATATATATATATATATATATATATATATATATATATATATATATATATATATACATATATATATATACATATATATATATATATATATATATATATATATATATATATATGCAGTATTTGCAGTGTGACTTATATCTAAAGCAAGTACCAGTTGTTAATTGTTATGACAATAGATATAGTTGTTATGATTGTGCTGAATGTTGTTGTTGATTGCTAATATGAAAAACATGTTTATTGATTTTTCATTATCAACATCAGACATAATTAGAAGAGAAACTTATGTCCTTTAAATTCTATCATATTGGTCTCATTAAATTAAAAACACATTTTTTTTTTTCAGAATTTAGTAAAGAATGTTAGAAATAACTATGTTATTAGGTTAAAAAAATTGGTTGCAAAATTTGTATTTGGTTAAATATGCATTATGCACATTGCTTCATTTGCATTAATTATATGTATCTCTTCCATTCAATAAACAGTATAGTTTTTGGCAAGTGAAGTTCTCTGTATTTTTTTCAGGATTGATAAAAAGATTCTTGAAAGACACATTTTGGGGAAAGCTTGATTATCTTATTTGTGGTAAGTACTTGCAATGTACATGAAGATTACTTACCAGTTTGGGGAAAAATATAGTACAGCCACTTAAAAGCTGCCACCAAGAAATAGGTGAAAAATGGGAGCTGCATAAGAGAGTCTGTTGATAAAGGGAGGTAACAATATTACAGTAAAACATGCTGTACAAAGATTGTTTAGTTAGAACAATACTTATAGGTTTACTTCATTAAATTTATTATCATGTTTAACCATTATATATATAGTACTCCTGTCCATTAAAGAAAAATCTGTATAGCCATTTTAAATTCAATTATGGGTTGATTTCATTGTTTAAGGAAATAAGGAAAACATTAGAACAGAAGTTTAGAAGCTAGATTTGATATGAGAGGTTGTTCTTGAAGTGAGATGAAGATTGTTGTACATTGGATTGTATACCATTTCTTGAATAACCAAAGAATTTGTGACCATATTCATGATCAGCAGTTAAATAACTCAATAACTCAAACTTCAAATATTTGACAGATCCTATTGCCTTTTGTCCTGGACAAATTTTCAAATCAAAAATTTTACAAGGTGCTTATCCAGGGCAAGTGTTATTTTTTGTTTTAGAAACATGTTGTGCAGGTGCTTATTTTGATACTATAATCACTTTACTGACCAATCATCCCCACTGGACATTTTGAATGCTTGAATCTAACCTCTCATCATTTATTCTGTTATGAGTCTATGCTCTGAAAATAAGTAACAGAAAAGAGTGAAGACAACAAGCTTTGTAAAATTTAACAAATAAATTTATTTTCCTAGAATACAAAGTGAAAATAGAAAGAAAAAAAAACTTATGGTATTGTGAATTAAATCCCAAAATAATTCACAAGACACAAATCCTAATAAAAAGTCCTGAAAAGATCCAAAACTGAAGGCAATGACCTATCTGTTAAAGCAAACAGCATGCTGATGTGTCAACAGTTTGTTGAATCACAGAAATATTACTCCAGGTTTGAATTTAGCATAAATTACAGTGCATGCCTAAATCCAAGAATTTTGTCAGAGCACTTTTGTATCTCCAGAGAAAATAATCTCTTGAATTCAATAATTTGAAGAAAATAAAATTCAGCCCAAAGTTGGTAACAACAAACTTGAAGGTGCTAGATGTTAAAGAATGACTTAATAAATCCTTACAATCACAAGATTATATGCTTCTTTGCTTAACCTCAGGTCACAATTAGCATTTTCCTAATGGAAAATAACCTTCTAGAATAATCTAATGAGCCTTATTTACTTACAACACAATAACCTGTAAAATTCACTTAGGAATCCCGAAAACCCTGACCCAAATCAACATATTTACTACTTGTTTACCTGAATAAAAATCCTGATATTAAGCTCATACAGGTAGAGAATAATTTAGCTATATATTAGTTATTGACATAAATGAAATAATTTTTTTTTTTTTAAAAGTCCATTGGGTCTGGGGAGAAATGAACTCAATTTTGGACAAGGTCAAGTCAATCATACAATGTTACATTACAACAGCATGTCATGAAATGAAACAATTAAACTAACAAGCAAACAATTAAATTAAATATACATAACAGTTCATACATACTATAATACTACAATAAGTAAGACAGCACTCTGAGCAACTGACCATGACCATTGCAGAATTCCAGTTCATAAACATTTAGTGAAAGTTACACATGTAGACTAGTTGAAGTGAATGCTGAATATAACTAATTTTTAAGTATATTTTGTATTTTTATTCTGATTCTAATCCAAATAGATTTGGCCTTGTGACAAACATTTTGTCCTGCTGCATAACACAGGTGAAAATTTTTGTTTCTCCAGTGCATGTAATGGATGTGGTTTTAGTTATCCATCAGCAAAAATCAATGACCTAGCTTTAGTGTTAATTTTGAATCCTGGTTATGGAGGGGAAGACTGTAATATGCATTAAAAGCCTTGAGATTTGTGATGGCTAACCAATGTATTTGCTCTAGTTGTACCTGCTTTAATAAGCACACACTCCTTTTCTTGTCTGAAACTCACAAAAAGACACCCTTATTCAAGCTTGCATCTCTAATGAGAAAGAGATGCAGTGTCAAAAACCAGCATAACACATGATTTTTGTCTGATCTTAACATCATGCATGCCTGGTGCCTTGTCACCACTGAATTTTGTGGGTTACGCAAGTTTTTTGTTCAGCATGAGATTGCTCTGGTGGCCTAGTGGTTAGAGTATCAACATTGGGTGTAGGAGGTCACAGGTTCAATCCATGACCAAATCATATCAAAGACTTATAAAAAAAATAATAAAGCTGCTGTGCTAGGTGCTCAGCATTAAGAGGTTAGTATTAGGAACAGTAGGTATGGTGTCAGGATAATGTAACTGGGTGGGTCATCATACTCCATGTCTGCAGCATGATACCCCAGTACTAGACATCACTATAAACTGTCACAATGCACACATCATAGCAATATGACTGAAAAATTGTTAAAGCTACATTAATACTCCAATCACACACACAGACATACACTCTTCAGCATAATTGGATTGAGAAAGAGAATGCAGTCAAAGATGAATTTTCTGTGTGTAGGTCTGTGAATACATTTGTGTGAGCATGCATGTGTGTGTGACATTGTTTATGTTAGTGTATGTTTATAAGATGATTGAAATTAACAACACAAAATTTAGTCATAAATATAATTTCTTAAGCACACAGCTGACATAGTATGCCAAATACAACAACAAAGTAATGAATCCAGGACTTTTTAAAAGGGGAAGCTCTCCTCCTTCCTATTCAAAAATGGGGGAACAATAAATATTAAAGGCTAATTCGAATTTCTTACTGATTAAGAATACATAGAGTTGGTTTCAACACCCAGCACTTAAAAAGAAGAAATAGATCATGAATTTCTGAAAATTATTTGTCGAGAATACTGTTTCAATCCCTTGGAGGGACTTTTGTTTTGTGATGTGTAGTATTTATGTATATATACCTATAGCACATATAATTTCTGTTTGATCTATGCAGATATATTTGTTTTACATAGGAGAGTCACAGTGACTGAGTGGATAGCATGCTAGAAATGAAATGGTGCAGGTTCAGATCTAATTTAAGACCAGCCTGGTTCAGCTACCATGGTGTGTCCTTGTGAAAAGCACTTTTCTTTAATTGTGTTGACATTTTATAACCTACATGTGTTGATGTGCCATAAACACCAAGTCAAACCAAACACTGTAGCAGATAAATTTTCTATATATCTCTGTAAATATGTTTTTGTTCATCAAATTTATGTTTATGTATGCAAGTATGTGTGTATAGTCAAAACTGTTCATAGCAATCATCCATGGGAAAAAGCCAAACTGGTGTACTGGTTACATTAGTATGCAGGTTAAACATTTGGATTTGGAACAAATACCATGCACCAAATCCCATTATTATTGTCATTCTCAACATATGTTGTTAAGAGCATTATTGAACACAATTATAAAATGCATGTATATATTTTTCTCAGAGTTATCCAAACAAGATTGTTGTATCATATTCACCTTAAATTCATCATACAAATTTGGCATCACCATTAACAAAAATAATTTGTGTTGTATGTCAAGACAAAACACTAATTTCACCACTAATTTCCTGCGAAACAAAGGATTGACTACATTCAGCTAATATTTATAACTAGGCTTATGATATTGTTCACACTTAAAACAATATATGGATTAACCAGTTACACAACTGAAGGAGATCAAAAGACATTTGAGAAGCCAGTGTTGAAGAAGCATAATTGTAACTACTGTAAACCTAACATGATATTTCACCAACTTAGTAAACAGTGAATGACCACTGCTTCTAATGAAAAAGGATTTAGCTTATTTCATTCCAATGAGATTAACTTTTTGGGTCAGAGATAACTTTCATTGACTGGCAAATAAAATAGATGAATATAATGAACTATACCTTCACACATGCATAAAAGATGACTGTAATTTTTGCTGTAACAACATTACTTTTCCTACAGTCCTGTAAATGCATTTACTTCAACTCTGTCTCTAATTAAACACTTTACATTTGATAGACACCTTTGAGTTAGACTGACAAAGTACATTGAGTGCAACATGTTTTACTATTGATTTACATGGTGTGCCCTTTATCAAAGCAATGCCATTCTACTGTAACAATAGTTTAATTTCATACATGGAGTGGCGAATTTCAGTATGCTCCAGATACCACATAAGGTATTGAGAAGTCATAATATTTGGTTAGGAAATGACACAAAAAGCAGGTGACCATTATACACATGATTTAGAAAAATTAGAATGGCCATTAAGATTCAGTATAGAAGTGACTATTCAAACAGGTTTGATAGCATGTATATTCAGGTAGATGTAATGGATTGATCGATACACCTGTCTAATCATCAATCTTTTGTTGTTCCACATTTTTCTGACATTTTGACTTACACCTGTGATGGAGCCCTGGATGGATGAGTGGTCTAAGATGCTTATTTTTATATAATCAGTGACACCCCACCTCAGTCTGCATGGGTTCAAGTCTCTGATTGGCTAGTGTGGGTAAATGAGAAAGCTTGCCTATAGTTTCCCATGGGTCATTGGTTCTTAACAGGGTTTCAGGGTTCTTAGTCCATTAAATATACTGGCCACTATGTATATTCTATCATATTCTGAAAAATGGTATTAAACCCATAAAAATAAACTCACATCTGTGTAAATTTATTTTTCAGACACTCCACCAGGGACCAGTGATGAGCATCTCACAGTCGTTAAAATTTTAAAGAGTACAAATCCAGATGGGGCTGTGATTGTAACAACACCTCAGCAGGTTGCACTAGCAACCATTCGGAAGGAGATCAACTTTTGCCGGAAGATGAGCTTACCAATCATTGGTCTCTTAGAAAACATGAATAGCTTTGTGTGTCCCTGCTGTGAAGTAAGTAGCAGGTTTTCAGAAATTTTAACTTTATTTATTTATTAGGATGCCACTTGAAGAAGTTTGTGGAGTTTGTCCATCAATGTCCATCATCTGTTTAGTTTCTCCAAGATAACTTGACTGGTAATTGTTGGATTTTAACCACAGTTGGCATTATACTGATGAGACCTGATTAATTCTCAGTCTTCAAGATCATCATTTAAAAAAGTTATGGCTCCTGATTGCCTGATTTCAGAGGTTTTTCTTTGCAAAGGATTGTTCCATGAAATCATTTACAGAAGTTATACTAATAATTGAATGTTAATTTGATTTTGGTTTCCACTGCATAGCTTTACCAAAGTCTATTTGATTTCAGCCAAATTTGATTGTGTTTCTTATATTGATGTGACCTTGATTAATTTCCAATATTTCATGAGTTATACACCCATTTGGCCAATCAAATTTTTAATATGTGTTCAAATTGATAATTAGTTTGATTTTTTTTTTCTAGTGTTCTGCTTGATTACCAGGAGTTAAGTCCCCAAGGGTTGCTGGATTTTAACTAAATTTGGTATGTGGCTTTACACTGATAAGATGTATGACCCATGATTATGTGACTTCCTAACCTTGTTTTCCACATGCTGCTTTAATAAGGATTGTTGGCATGCAACTTAATAATGATAAGACCTTCAAGTGTTTGATTTCCATTGTTGCAAGAGTTGTGGCCTCTATTTATCACTCATGTATGAAGTAGAGGATTGCAGTTGTACCATTGATGGTGTCATTGTCTGTGAATATTAAAGCATATACAGAATTTTATGTACAGGTTCAATAATTCTTTTTTTCTACTTTTGAGTAGGTTTCATAGCAGTCTTCCTGGAGACACTGCTAAGGGGACTAAATTTATTTATACATGGACAATATTTGTGCATTCCTGGTCATGAATGTGTATTTATTTCAATGACAACATAGGTTTTTTGTACTCTGTATAGATGCTATTATATCTGGAAACAAGTATCATACCATCATGACAAAAGTTTGTCATCTTATTTTTCATTGCCTTTGGTTAAGTTTTTTGCTTTTAGCTTATTTCCCAAGATGATTCATATATGGGATGCTATGCTGTATGTTGGATCTTCTGGCCACCATGTATAACCTATCATATGCTGAAAAAGGGCATTAATCCATCATTATACTAGCTGACTGTGTGCATATGTATTAATACCACACCTTCACAACAAAAAGGTCACAGTGATAAATATTTCATCTTTTGTTGGTTTTGATTAAGTGTTTGCATTTAACTTGGAACCACATAGTTTTTTCCATGCTATATACATCCTTTCCTACCTATAATCTAATCATGGCATTTGGTGAAGTGAAGCATCTTTATACTTAGTACAACCTTATGTACAAAAAGTTCTCAATGTGATCGGGTTCTTCCTCCACCAAATATACAGTCTGCCATGTATAGCCTATCATGCGCATAACAACAATAACTAGTTGATAAAAGAAAATAGATCACATTATGTAATAACACAAGTATCATTACCTCCATTAACCGAATATATTTATTAATTGCCTTCATTTCATGGGACATGGGTGGCAGAATGGTCTAAACTGCTTGTCTTTATAGATTACCAACATCTCACCTCTTTCTGAATAAGTTTGAGTCTTAAGCTCAGCCAACATGGGCATTGCCATTGCCATTGCCTTCTCACTGGTCACTATTTCATCTCAGGTTTTTCTATGCTTTTTCTCTTTCTGTGAGGCCATCATTTATAGCCTGTCATGTGCTGATAAATGGTATTAAACCCAAAACAACAACCTTCATTTCATGCTTTAAGATGTAACGTTTCCTGTGTGCTACAATTATTAAATCAGAGTAGTATCAGTAAGTGAATTCATAACGGCAAATTCTGTACCTTTGAAAATTACACCACTCCCTTTCTTTAATGACCTTTGTTGTATTTCTTGCTACAAGGCAAGAATGGACATTGATCCCATTTCATGAAGTGGTACTAAAATTATATGTACATGGATCACTTGATTTATTTTCACACTATCGTACAAGCAAAAAAAAAAATTCTGGGAAATTGAGATTCATGGGAGGTTGAGATTCTTCAGTACTATTAGCGTTTTTCACATGGTGGGTTTTTTGACATCATTATTGTGTATGTTTGGGCTTAAATAAAATGTAAGGCATAAATTTACCACATATACTTGCTTATAAGTCAAGTCAAACTGCAAACAACAAAGATCCTGATGTGCCATAGCACCTACAGACCAGATCGTAGTGTATATTGTTTGTTGTTCTGATTACTTGCACTGACTGGCACATTAATGCCATTATTTCATTGTAAGTAGTAGTGAAACTTCTCATCCTTGAGGAAATCTTGAGAACCTTTTTAGGAATTTTAAGTTCACTACAAACTCTGAAACTCACTTGTCCATAATTAACAGTATTTATGAAATGAAGCTTTTTATTTTAACAAGTACTCTTTTCATTTTTCTTTTAATCTTTGATCACTCATGTGATTGAGTAGGCTAATTTAAGTTGGTTTAATTATAATATATACACAATAGTATTTTATAATCCTGTTCAGTCAGTCAGTTTAAAAGAGCTTACCTGACACACAACTGTGACCACTAGCTCTTATGCAGGTAGGATTTGTATGCCTTTTGACTTTTCCTTCACCTTTACTTGATTTGATACAATAGATATAATTAATGTCCAAGAACAATTCTGGTCTGCTTATAATTGAGTGTAAACAAACAACATATACTTTTGCATTTCATAAATCAAAACATGATCTGAACTTAAATAATTCTTATAGAAATGCTTGTGGACATAGCTGTGATGGTAGATTGACATCTTTCACATTTTAATACACTGAAACTGAAAAAAGTATAAAACTTACAGAAATTTCACACAAGAAAACTTATTTAATTGGTATTTTTGTTTTATTAAAGTGTTGCCATTGGTTAGATTTAGTGACATGTTCATTGAAGATTATTATTTATTTTGAACTGAAAATTTAAAAAGATATATGACTTATTATTATTTGAGAATTCCAAGATGTTGATTCAAATATTTGGCTACTATCCATTGCTTTGGATGATATTGTTGTTGTTGTTGTTGTTGTTGTTGTGCTTAACGCCATTTTTCAGCACACGATAGGCTATTCATGGCGGCCAGTATTAATGGTGGAGGAAGAAACCGGGAAATCACCGGAAAGAACCACCGACCCACGAGAAGCTACTGGCAAGCTTTCTCACATATCCACATTCGCCGAATCCTAGACTCGAACCCACGCAGACAGAGGTGAGATGGCAGTGATCCGTAACGGACAGCGCTTTAGACCACTCGGCCACTCGGGGCCCCGCTTTGGATGATATACCAAGTGATATATTATGGCTTCATTTACAAATTTTGATTGCATTTTTCTTCATGTTCTAGTGTCTAATTTTATGGGTACTTTCCAGTTTTAAAAAAAAAAAGAGATCCATGCCTGATGCCACATTATAAGTGGGTTTGTGAGTTATCTGGGCACAGGTTTTAAAGGGAGTGGTATACATGACTCCCATGTACAATATTATAACTGTATAATGTACTTTATTATTAGACAGTTTCACTGTAAGGCAGTATATGGATGGCATTATAATGAGGGAGTACAGTATCATGCACTTCATTATAAGGTGCTCTCACTATAAACTGCATAATACTCTTTGACTTCCATGGACAGCACTGTAATGAGGGAACACTGTATCATGCACTTCATTATAAGGTACTCTCACTATAAACTGTATAATACTCTTGACTTCCATAGGGAGTACTGTATCATGCTCTTTATTATAATGTACTCTTACTTTAAACTGTATAATACTCTTTGACTTCCATGAACAGCACTGTAATGAGGGAGTAATTTATAACTCATAAATTATTTTTGCCTTCATATTTAAAATGTTTTGATCAATGGTACTAGTAAAAATTCAGCAAGACATCTTAAATATTTAATGGTGATTAGTGGATGAAATTTCTTTAGTTTTTGAAGAAGTCATTTTAATATCCAGTTTTTAATGCATTACAAGAGAGATCATTGCAACAGTTGATATCATTTCAAACTTTATTTTAGGATCTAAATCTGGTTTATTATTTTCCAGGAGGTCAGTGAAATTTTCTCATCAGCTGGTGTAAAGGAACTTGCAAATGAATATGGGATAGCTTTTCTTGGAACATTGCCCTTCGACCCAGTAAGTATTACGGTATGCAGTTGCTTATGAGTCCAGGTCCAGACTGCACAGACACATATCTGCCATCAAATGATGTACTGGCAGGTTTGGGTCTATACATATTCCAGATTTGTCTTGACTCATATATCTCATTTGTTAAAATCTTGATTTGAAGAAAAATGTTGGTAGTGTATTGTTTATGGATGCAGTTCTGTGAATATTGTAAATTTCAATGTGTTGCCAAGGATTTACAAATTTTTCTTTTGCTACCTGAATACCTGATTTATTTCATTTTGTGTGTTGCAAAAATGTTAGTTTTGAAAAAGTAGCAATGCCATGAGTTAAAATATGTCATTTTTTGTGCCACAAGATGAAGTATATCCATTATTGATGAAGGCGAAGAAAACAATTTTTTTTGTTATACCAGACTTGCTCCTGAATTGAAGCTTAGAAGATTAAAATCACAATTAATTTCTCCATCTTTTTCGTAAGCTCACCTCATTTCCATCATATTTTACTATTTTTTATCGCAAAGCAAATTCGATTGAACAATGCATCATACCAATATTTTAGCATTGCTGACAGAATAGTTCAGGGGATATAACATTGTAGAAAATAAAAGCAAATTTGATCGAATAATGCAGTATACAGGTCTTTTAACATTACTGACATATGCTTACAGTCCTTGGCATAGATATTTGTATACCAATACACATCTGCTTATTGTATTTACAATCCTAGACATAGTTACTGGCATGCAGATTCAAGGCTGGCTATTGTATTTAAAGTTGTAGATACTTGTATGCAGATACACTTCTGCCTATTGTATATACAATCCTAAACATAGATACTTTGTAGTTACAGTCCTAGGCATGGCTATTTGTAAGGCGATACACATCTATATATACAATTATAGGCATAGTAACTTGTACACTGGTAATGTCAAAAGAGTGACAGATAAAATATTGAGAACAATACATTACTTGGTTGTATATACTTTAGATATGGATCTCAAACTCAAACCACCCTGAGGGCTGTATGAGAGCATTTTTTTATCTCTCATGACACACCAATCATTTCGTGAGCCAAGGATTTGGCAGGCTGCGTGTTTGAGACCCCAGCCTTAGATGATGTAAATCGCAATCATGCATTCCATTCTCTCTCAGCATTCATTGTAGTTGGGTTTTTTTACCCCTTTTACTGTCACATGAGCTCTCATGTTTTTACAGTAACCTGGGTCTTGTCACTGCATAAACAATATATCAGAGCAAATTATCCCTTTCCTAGTTTATTGACTATATAGTCAGAAATATATTAGGACTGTTAAATTTCAATGAAAACATTTATTTGGAAGGACTACATGATTCGCTTAGAACAGCAACTTTAAATGTAAATTTGTTTTGCTTTCATTTTACCATCTCCCATTACACAGTATTTGCACAAAGCTTTGCATTTTTATTTTAAAAATTACAATCAATGCTTATGATATTTCAAGTTATTATAAAAGGAATTATATTTTGCTCTCTCCAGAAATTCACAAGCTGCTGTGAAGAGGGTAGTAATCCACTGGAACTTTTCCCTGACTCTCCTTCCATACAGAAATTGGCCAACCTAACATCACAGATAGAAAGAATAATAGATACATTGTCTGGTTAATTTGATAACCTTATATGTGATTTTAAAAGTAATTTTAGAAGAACAGATACATACATTGAACTCAAAATAGGCTAATGATTTTCTGTGACAGTCTAAACATGCTTGTTAATTTATGTGATCAGTCTGAACAGGCTTGTAACTTTGTAAGACCAGTCTGAACAGACTTGTGATTTTGTATAATCAGTCTGAACAGGCTTGTGATTTTGTAAGATCAGTCTGAACAGGCCTGAGATTTTGTAAGATCAGTCTGAACAGGCTTGTGATTTTGTAAGATCAGTCTGAACAAGCCTGAGATTTTGTAAAATCAGTCTAAACAGGCATGTGATTTTTTTTTTATGATCATTGTGAAAATTTTATTGTACATATCAAAGAGATTTTATAGTATATCAAGTCATTATATTTTGTCTGGTTCACGTCTGATTATTTAGTCTTTACAGTTAAATGAATATTCAGCTTTGTACTTTGTACAGAGGTTTGATTTGTTTAGTAAAAGAATTGACAGGTTTTCCTGACTGGTTATCCTTTGAATTTAATGAAGCTCTAGAATATCTTAGGGATTATTAAGAAAACTATAATTTCATTTTATGTTTGATATATGATTGATAGTTGTTGTTTGGGTTCGAGAGTACACTTTATTTTTGGTATGATTGATATTTGGTTTATATATATATATATATATATATATATATATATATATATATATATATATATATATATATATGCACTGTTTTAATCAATAAATATTGAGCTTGAATCATTAAAATATTGTAATTGCTGTGTAGTGTGTATATTTACTCCTTTTAACTGTTCTTTAGTTTCATTGTAACATGTACTAAAATATTGGGGGCCCCAAGTGATCTAAGGCACTCACTATTATGGATCACTGCCATCTCACCTCTGTCTGCATGGGTTCAGATCTTGGGCTTGGCCAATGTGGATATGTGAGAAAGTCTGTCAGTAGCTTCTCGTGGGTCAGTGGTTCTTTCCAGGATTTTCCTGGTTTCTTCCTCCACCATTGATACTGGCTACCATGTATAGTTAATCTTGTGCTGAAAATGGCAATAAACCCTACAGCAACAACTAAAAACATGGATCAGACTGATTTTTAAATAATTTCTTAATACTGAGCTAGTAGCAGTGTATACATTTCTGTACAGACATAGAACTGAAAAATGGCCTAAAGTATCAAAATTTCTGCTCCATATTGATGTTTTAGACTCACTTATTTGTCAATAAAAGAATTTTATCTAACTTGACATGTGAGAAAACTTAGAATCGGTTCTAGATTTGTTCTGTCTTCATGACAATGGTCCAGATGTTTACCATATTGAAGATATTTTGTTGAATAGTATGCCCAATATGCATGGCAGACAAGGGATTTTCATCTGTAGGATACCCAGAGGGGCAAGGAAAAAAAGAATATTGAGAAATAGGATGCCAAATGGGCAAGGCAAACAAGGGAATTATGAGTAATGGGATGTCATATGGGTGAGATAAATAAAGGAATTTGAGTAATTGTATGTTAGATAGAAAAGACAAAAAAGGGAATTTTGAATAAAAAGATGTCAGCTAGGTGAGACAAACAAGTCAAGTTTGGTCAATAGGATGCCAAATTTGCAGCGCAGACTATTTATTAGGTCAGTTTTTTTTACCTGAATGGGATGCCAGATGGGCAAGATGAACAAGGGAATATTGAATAATAGGATACCAGCTGGACAAGACAAACAAGTTAAGTTTGGTCAGTAGTATGTCAAATTGGCAGTGCAATTTTATTAGGACAGTTTCTGTATTAGAATAAAATTTCCTTCTGCTGCAATTGCTTTTGTGAAAATAATTAAAAATTTGAAATATATTTGTATGCATACAAGCTCACTCTTTCTGACATTTTCCGTGTACACATAGTACGCACAAAGCTTGTACATTATTGTATGGGTGGCTGAAATTTAACCAAATGTTCGCTGAACTTTTGTTTCAAGCTGAGCACTTTCATCACAACTTAAAAAATCAGTGTTCAGTATCTTTCTATTGTTGAGCTTAATTTTATTTTGCTATTTTGGTCACTTTTGAGGACATGGATACTTCTTGTTTTTTGGCATTTGATTTATGTGCAATGCTTTCTTTCTGCAGAGCTTTTGTCACACAGAGTGGAGTCATTATGTTTGTATAGTGTTCTATGATAGCGGCCACAGATGGCATGTGTGCTCCCCACCCCAATCACCTCTCTGGTTTGTGGTTGTTTTCATATTAGCCGAGGGTTTTTCCAGCCAATATGATCATAAAATCATAGTGGTCTAGTCACAGATTTGTTTGTAGAATAATACATGTTCATGTATGCAGATTTATGTATTCAGGTAAATCTTATTGTATGGATTTTTTTCCTCCAGCAAATTATTGATTGTTTAGAATCATGAATCTATAGATATTTGAAATCATTCTCTGAATAGTTACACAGTAATGATAATTTTTAGTGTGAGTCTAATGAGACTAGTGAATAGTTATACTCGGATTTTTTTGTTCAGTGCAAATCTCATACATGTGAATAAATAACTCCACACTTAATTTTCTTTTCAGTACGAGTGAATAATGAACAGTTAAACTTAATGTTATTTGTTCAGTGTAAATCTTATGTATGTTAATGATGAACAGTTACTTCAAAAAAATTTTAAGTACAAGTCCTATCCATGTGAATAATGAACAGCCGCAATGTTATCTTTCGTTGTGAGTCTGTTGCATGTTAATGATGAACAATTGCACTCGAATGCTATTAATGTGATGTGAGCCTTGATCATGTGGATGATCTATGGTTACACTTAATGGATGATCTATGGTTACACTTAATGGATGATCTATGGTTACACTTAATGGATGATCTATGGTTACACCTAATGGATGATCTATGGTTACACTTAATGGATGATATATGGTTACACTTAATGGATGATCTGTTGTTACACTTAATGGATGATCTAATGTTACACTTAATGGATGATCTATGGTTACACTTAATGGATGATCTATGGTTACACTTAATGGATGATCTAATGTTACACTTAATGGATGATCTAATGTTACACTTAATGGATGATGTATGGTTACACTTAATGGATGATCTAATGTTACACTTAATGGATGATCTATGGTTACACTTAATGGATGATCTATGGTTACACTAAATGGATGATCTATGGTTACACTTAATGGATGATCTATGGTTACACTTAATGGATGATATATGGTTACACTTAATGGATGATCTAATGTTACACTTAATGGATGATCTATGGTTACACTTAATGGATGATCTATAGTTACACTTAATGGATGATCTATGGTTACACTTAATGGATGATCTATGGTTACACTTAATGGATGATCTATGGTTACACTTAATGTTTTTTTTTTATTTTTTTAGTGAGTCTCATGCATGTGGATGATAAATGGCTATAATAAGTGCATATTCATGTTATGATTACAGTATGTTTGTATCACTAAACATACAAAATTGTATCAACTTTGTTATGATTTCCAATTGCAAAATTTTGTATTGGTACTTTTATATGTAAATTTTATACATGTAATTTATATACTGCCAGTTTCTATATGTTTGTTGCTGAATAAAGAGTTTTTCACAGCATGATTTTCAGTTGTTACTTTTTTAACTAGGTGAATGCTGTTTTTACACTGAGATATATTCAAGATAGTCAACAGATACATCAAGTCTGCTTGAACTGTCACCTTTATAAAGTTATCTAGTTATTATTGGCATGCAGTTTCGTTCTTTTCATCCATCTTTTCACCTACCTACCAACTTATCCACTAGTTTATCTTTCTTTCATCTAGCAGTTATTATGTCAGATATACTTACAACCACAAAAAGATGCCAGGAACAGGCATTGTATTCATTACTAAATGCCAGGGACAGGCACTGTTCTCATTGTTTAATGCCAGGGACAGGCACTGTTCTCATTGTTTAATGCCAGGGACAGCTACTATATTCATAATTTAATGCTAGGGACAGTAATTGTATTCATTACTAAATGCCAGGAACAGACATTGTATTCATTACTAAATGCCAGGAACAGGCATTGTATTCATTACTAAATGCCAGAGACAGACATTGTATTCATTACTAAATGCCAGGAACAGACATTGTATTCATTACTAAATGCCAGGAACAGGCATTGTATTCATTACTAAATGCCAGGGACAGACATTGTATTCATTACTAAATGCCAGAGACAGACATTGTATTCATTACTAAATGCCAGGAACAGGCATTGTATTCATTACTAAATGCCAGGGACAGGCATTGTATTCATTACTAAATGCCAGGGACAGACATTGTATTCATTACTAAATGCCAGGAACAGACATTGTATTCATTACTAAATGACAGAAACAGGCATTGTATTCATTACTAAATGCCAGGAACAGGCATTGTATTCATTACTAAATGCCAGGAACAGGCATTGTATTCATTACTAAATGCCAGGAACAGACATTGTATTCATTACTAAATGCCAGGGACAGGCATTGTATTCATTACTAAATGCCAGGGACAGACATTGTATTCATTACTAAATGCCAGGAACAGACATTGTATTCATTACTAAATGCCAGAAACAGGCATTGTATTCATTACTAAATGCCAGGAACAGGCATTGTATTCATTACTAAATGCCAGGAACAGGCATTGTATTCATTACTAAATGCCAGGAACAGACATTGTATTCATTACTAAATGCCAGGGACAGACATTGTATTCATTACTAAATGCCAGGGACAGACATTATATTCATTACTAAATGCCAGGAACAGGCATTGTATTCATTACTAAATGCCAGGAACAGGCATTGTATTTGTTACTAAATGCCAGGGACAGTCACTGTATTCATTACTAAATGCCAGGGACAGGCACTGTATTTGTTACTAAATGCCAGGGACAGACATTGTATTCATTACTAAATGCCAGGAACAGACATTGTATTCATTACTAAATGCCAGGGACAGACATTATATTCATTACTAAATGCCAGGAACAGGCATTGTATTCATTACTAAATGCCAGGAACAGGCATTGTATTTGTTACTAAATGCCAGGGACAGTCACTGTATTCATTACTAAATGCCAGGGACAGGCACTGTATTTGTTACTAAATGCCAGGGACAGACATTGTATTCATTACTAAATGCCAGGAACAGACATTGTATTCATTACTAAATGCCAGGGACAGGCATTGTATTCATTACTAAATGCCAGGAACAGGCATTGTATTTGTTACTAAATGCCAGGGACAGACATTGTATTCATTACTAAATGCCAGGAACAGGCATTGTATTCATTACTAAATGCCAGGAACAGGCATTGTATTCATTACTAAATGCCAGGAACAGACATTGTATTCATTACTAAATGCCAGAAACAGGCATTGTATTCATTACTAAATGCCAGGAACAGGCATTGTATTCATTACTAAATGCCAGGAACAGGCATTGTATTCATTACTAAATGCCAGGAACAGACATTGTATTCATTACTAAATGCCAGGGACAGGCATTGTATTCATTACTAAATGCCAGGGACAGACATTGTATTCATTACTAAATGCCAGGAACAGACATTGTATTCATTACTAAATGCCAGAAACAGGCATTGTATTCATTACTAAATGCCAGGAACAGGCATTGTATTCATTACTAAATGCCAGGAACAGGCATTGTATTCATTACTAAATGCCAGGAACAGACATTGTATTCATTACTAAATGCCAGGGACAGACATTGTATTCATTACTAAATGCCAGGGACAGACATTATATTCATTACTAAATGCCAGGGACAGTCACTGTATTCATTACTAAATGCCAGGGACAGGCACTGTATTTGTTACTAAATGCCAGGGACAGACATTGTTTTCATTACTAAATGCCAGGAACAGACATTGTATTCATTACTAAATGCCAGGGACAGACATTGTATTCATTACTAAATGCCAGGGACAGGCATTGTATTCATTACTAAATGCCAGGAACAGGCATTGTATTTGTTACTAAATGCCAGGGACAGACATTGTATTCATTACTAAATGCCAGGAACAGGCATTGTATTCATTACTAAATGCCAGGAACAGGCATTGTATTCATTACTAAATGCCAGGAACAGGCATTGTATTTGTTACTAAATGCCAGGGACAGGCACTGTATTTGTTACTAAATGCCAGGGACAGACATTGTATTCATTACTAAATGCCAGGAACAGACATTGTATTCATTACTAAATGCCAGGGACATTGTATTCATTACTAAATGCCAGGGACAGGCATTGTATTCATTACTAAATGCCAGGGACAGGCATTGTATTCATTACTAAATGCCAGGGACAGGCATTGTATTCATAATTTAATGCCAGAGAGAGGCACTGTATTCATTATTTAATGCCAGAAATGCTTTAGGTAGTAATTCACCTTTATACATAGCATTTGTGAGAGGAAAGGACAGAATGCTTTAGAGGTCAGGAATCATTTTGTCTGAGAGAGCCATGGACACCACATATTTTGAAAAGTAATTCGGTGAGAGCCATACATTATGTTTAAAACTAAAAATTCAAGTAAATGTGTGCATTTTGTGTAATTTCAACACTAAAAATACAATAATTATGTCTCTGAATTCTTTTTAATAACATTGTTATGCTGTTGCTAATCAATAATGAGTATTTCTTAGCATTAATGCAACTTCTGGTGCTGATGGCTTTGTAGTCTGGTTGATACGTGGTGAAGTTAAGCTTCATCCAGGAGTTGAGACTTCCATCTGTTAAACGTGATCGCAGGTTGGTCTTAATGTTCTTTAGATGTGAGAAAGACTGCTCGCATGCATACGTAGAACCCAACAGTGTGTGGTATGTGATGGGAAGCGCATTCCAAGTTTTGACAATCAGTTGGTCTGCATGGTGAAGTTTTTTCATTCTGCCCATTTGTGTTGGCTCGTCAACTCTGCTTGCTGTCATACAAGTCTTTCCAAATCTTCATTCAGTGACTTGAACTTATTCACCCACATGTCTGAGACTTTCAGGTCAGCAGCTTGGAGCTCAAAATCTGACGGAGACACCGGGGATGCAACTCTGGTCAGTTCTGTCCACTGCACACTCGTGTGGATGGGTGATGAACTTAAAAAGATGGGTGTGCTCGCGAAATTCTCCAAAGCCTTCTTTAAATGACTGCAGGAGATTAGACGTGAAGCCTGCTAGCTGCTGATGATTAAGATGTTGAGCAGGATCACTTGAGGTGCACATATCTTTGAACTCTCCCAGTTTTTCAAAGTGTAGTAAACAACTTGTTTCAATGTCAGCGATGAAGAGTTCTAGCTTGTTTTCAAATGTAAACACTACTTGTTACAGGGATAAGATTGTATTTCAAACGCCTTGCATTTTCACATTGAGCTGATTTAGATATTCACTCATGTCTTCGAGATAATAGAACTTAAAGAGCCACTCAGTGTCAGCTAACTCTGGATGCTCGACATTCCTCATTTCAAGAAAAGTCCGGATTTCGCTCAGACAAGCTGCAAATTGGCTGAGCACCTTCCCCCTTGACAACCAACGCACATTACTGTGCAGAAGCAGACCATGATAATTATTTCCAACCTCATCAAGCAGTGTTTTAAACTGGCAATCATTTAATGTTCAGTCAACAATAAAGTTGACTACCCGAACCACCAGAGGCATCACCTCACCAAGCTGCTCACCACATCTGAGCACAAATCGCCTACTGATGTAGGATGCAATGAAAGCTTATGATGCGTCTCTTTTCACGCTCACAAAGAAGAGCGACAAATCCTCTGTTTTTCCCCATCATGCACAGAGCACCATCAGTGCACACCGAAAAAAGTTTATCCATCGGTAGATTTTTCTTTTTTTAGCGAACTCATTGAAGGACTAAAAAAAATCCTGCCCTCTTGTTGTGCCTTTTATGGACAAAACAGCAAGATTTTCCTCATGTAGTGTATCACTGACAGCATACCTTGCAACCACGTTGAACTGGGATAAATTACTAACGTCTGTTGACTCATCCAAAGCGAGAGAAAAAAAAACGGTGCCACATTTACGTCCTTCACTTGCATTGCCTCAATTTGATTTGATAGTTCGTGCTGACAGATGCATGTCTTTTATCCATTTAATTATTTTGTCCTTATCCTAAAAGTTATGAAAAAATTTTGTT
This sequence comes from Potamilus streckersoni, assembly GCA_016746295.1. NCBI lineage: Eukaryota > Metazoa > Mollusca > Bivalvia > Unionida > Unionidae > Potamilus > Potamilus streckersoni. Next base: position 207,181 of record JAEAOA010001585.1, on the reverse strand, counting down.
GGCAACATCAAGCAGGAATGCTTTGGCATACTCCCCATCTGTGAATGGCTTTCCGTTTCTCACAATAGCTAAAACGCCAGCAAAGCTAGCCAAATTCCAGTCACCTTGTTAGGTCCAAACACGGATTTGTGGCTGACTAGCTTGCACTCTTGATAGCAGTTCTTGACATGCTTTCTTTCTGCTGTCTCCCGCAGGATATTTCGATGCAAATGTAGAATGGCGTGTTTCAACGTGTCGCTTTACATTAGACGGTTTAATAAATGCAATTCTATCACTTCATATTAGACACACTGCAGAACCCGTTCTCTCTACAAAGGCAAATTCTTCTGTCCATTGCTGCTGAAAAGTATGATACTCATCGTCTTTCTTTCTTTTAGCCATCTTGTCAAAAGGGTTTCTAAAATTAGCTGATAACATGATAAAAACGAAAGTTTCCTTTCTGATCCGACGACAATCTGTTGTGCGGACCCTTTTGCACATGCACACATTGACCGCTATTTTCAAATGCAATATATGGCAGCCCCACTTGAACAAGTTCAGATATAGACACAATGACATGTATTTTTGCCACTTTTCCACAGAAATCACTACGAACCCGCTTTCTAGTTCGTGCATTTTTCATCATGTGAGGGAGTGTAGAGGTGGCTACTCTTGCAGTATGACTTGCATTTGGAGGTAAGGCAAGAGTTTTTTCTGTTTAATTACAATGAATGCAGGGTTGCTATTTTTCTGTCTTTTAGGTCAGCAGAGTTTATCTCCTTTACCACTTCTGATTCTGAGCTGCAGTAGACTTTAGCTTATTTGTAGAATGAAATATTGATATGCAATTAATATGTAGATCCAAATAGTCTAAAGAAACATTTTTTTATAATCTAACATTTGTCTGCGAGCCAGATGCAGCCATCAATAGAGCCACATCTGGCTCGCGAGCCATAGGTTCCTGACCCCTGCTTTAGGCATTCACTCATCCTTATACATAGCATTTGTGAGAAGAAAGGATGGAATGTCTGCAATGCAACAGTTTCATGTGATGTCTAACACTGGGGCATCATGCCGCAGACACGTGGCATGATGTCCCACCTAGTCACAACATTATCCTGACACCAGGCCAACCAGTCCTAACACTAACCTCTTAATGCTGAGAACTAAGCGAGGCAACTATTTGTACCATTTTTTGTAAAGGTCATTGCTATGGCTTAATGAGATCTAAAAAATTGTGAGTCGCATTCTCACTTCACAGCTGTTTTTGATCGTTAATGCCAGCTGAACTTAATGATAATTTATTGTTTAGAATTTAATAATTCTATCTCTTTTTTTAACCAATATTACTGGACAAGATACATTCAGTGGAAATTCTTTGAGCTCCAAAGCAGAAATATTGTTCTTGATTCACCAATAAAACGTGGAACTTTTGACACATTAACGCTACCTTCATCTGACGTCATCATCCGCCATCTTTGAATTTCATTGATACAAAGGATATTTTGTCAAATAAAGGACACTGCTTTTAGCAACTCTTTGTTTTACCTTTAAAGCAATTTTATAATTTCAAAATTTTAAGACTGACACGGAATTGTACAAATCCCATTATTTATTAAATACAAGTACTCAAGTTTCGTTTATTGTGTACAATGATACCAGAGGGTGATTTATGTATATTGTTCAATATTTTGAAAGAGTTCGGTTTATCATATGATGCACATGCAAAGTGTTTTCGATACCTGTGCCTTGGTATCCTATGTGTTTTTCGGTGATGCTGCAATTGATATATTGGAGTTATCAAACAACGATGTTTAAATAGGTCAGTTGCATAGTAATTTGTCTTAAGGGATTGTTAACCTTTTCCCTTGTTTTGTCTTTGGTTTAAAGGTTTTCTTCATGTACAAAGTACAAATGCTCTTCATTTTTTAATTATATTAATGTTAAATGGTGGTTTCAACAATGTGTAGATCAAACAATATATTAGATCGCATTATATTCTGGATAAAATAAAAGAATTCTCTGCATAGTTTTAGTGTCACTTTTGACAAATATCACTCTCTATGAGTTGTTATAAATCAAAATCCTTTTGTTAAAGAAGTACTAAAAATAATCGTATGTGTCGGTTTCCACTTTAGGGTCCACAATAGACTGTGCATGTGATTCCATTTGGTGTCCACGTTAACGTTACGGTGTACATGTGATTGCATTGGTGTTTAAGTTAGGGACATACATGAAATTCTGTTCTGTATTGCAGAGATTAAAGTAAGAAAGTAGGAAGCAACTGATTGATGCGATGTTGTTGTAATGTTAATTAGACTCATTATCTCTCAGCAGTAATAGTATCGTCCTTAATAGTTATACAATGGTAAATGGTTGAACGTCGTATTAGGCTTCAAGAGAGCTTTCTATCATGACAACAATCCATAAAAAGACGCAGCTCAGATCTCAACCATCTGAATTGAATAATTATTTTTAGAAGTATCTTCATTGCGAGATTATCTGACATACCCCATAGCTTTTTCAAGTTTTTTTGTTTTCCTTTCGAAGAGGAGTGTTTGACTCGTTTCAGCTATATTGGCGGGTTATTTTCTAATACAATCACCCACCCACTCCCATTTTGTAACCTCATGTAATTACGCTTTTTCGCAATGTTTAACTAGTGGCATATGTAAGTGCAAATGCAAAACATGTGTCTGTTTAAAAGCAGAAACATAATTGGCAGTTATAATAATAATAAGAGGAAGAAGAAAAAGAATATCATGACATGCAGCATCACAGTAAATGTGCACCTGACATTATAAAATTTTAAAGAAGGATAGAACCCCACAACACGATTTGCATAATGTTCTAATTGATTTTCCATGAGTGATATCGTCCTAACATACAGAAGGGATACACTGAGATCCAATGAAAATTCCTGATACATTGATAAAAAGGATATTGTATCAAATAAAGGGCACTGCTTTTAGTAACACATTGTTTTACCTTTAAAGCAATTTTAGAAGTTTCAAAATTTTAAGACTGTTACAGAATTGTATAAATCCCATTCTTTATTAAATACATGTACTCGAGTTTTGTTTCTTGTGTACAATGATACCAGATGGTGATTTATGTATATTGATCAATATTTCGAAACAGTGAGTTCAATTTATGCTATGATGCATATGAGAAGTGTTTGCAGCAGGAGAAACCGAATTCTTCCACTGCACAAATGATATCATCTGTGTATATATGCCTCACCGTAAGTCAATATCTTCACATTACAGAGTGTTTTGTATGTGAGCAGACAACTTAGGGACTGGCACATCTTCAGCTTTGAAGGTACGTAAGTTATTTGTTAGTTACGTAAGTATGTTATCCTTGTGTATATTGTAAGTTATACCTATTGTACATACTACCATGTTTATTATTGTACGTTTGGAATGTAGTTTTGTATTGCATTGATATTTCGATTTGTAACCAAATGATTAAACATCTTTAAAATCCTCATACATTTAGTTGGATATAATTTTGATTAAACAAGTTTTTTTCATATAATTAAAGAATTACTTTTATTAACTAATTAGCTATAATGCAAATTTATAAACTAATACATATACTTAAAAAGCTATATTGTAATCAGGAACACATAGTGCCCGTGCTTCATGAAGTAACTTTATTTGAACTCGTATACTAAGCAACTAATTACTTCATTCATTAATTTTTAGCCTCAATATATATTACTGAAACTAAAAAGAAATTTTTTTTAAATACTTGATTAAAATAATTATAAAATTAAATAAATTATGATAGATTAGGATGGTGTACAAACCCTAAATACAAATTAATAAAATCGAAATTCAATTAAAAACTTGCACTAAAAACACATACACAATGGAGCGACAACAACAAATAAAACCCCTTTAACTTTGGACAAAAGAGAGTCCCTTTAACAAGAGGCACTACACGAATGAAACTTGGACTTGCACATCTTCATCTGTAAAGATATGCATGTTATTTGTTAACTTCTTGTGTATATTGTAAGTTATAGCTATAGATCATTCTTAATGAGATCCTTATTAATATTAATTAACATACTACAATACTATATTATGTAGAATCCTTTTACAAGAGAATATGTTATACTGATCACGGCTGAAATGGATGTAATGCAGGGAAGCACAATATGTTAATCGCGATTGACCAGTCAATCACGAAGGTAGTGCGAGTAGATTGCGAAGCATTATAAAAATATGTTATGCAATTTTGAGGTAGGAGATCATTTTGGCTTGGTCATTTTGTAAGTAGCTCGGATGCTGAAAAAGTGTGTGCACCCCTGATGTAATGATTTTTATAGATTCCTTCCTTTTGCATAAGAATATTTTGATTTGCATTGGATCAGAGATGGCATCATGTATACTTCAATCGTAGGCATATTCTGGTTTCCTGTTTCATATGCTCTCTGCAATAGTGTGCATACGAGGCAGAGAACCAGACCAGCAGAGGCAACATTTTGACAGAGTAGCCTCCCCATATCTTGCAAGATCTCGCATGATTCTAGCAAGCTCAGAAAGATGTCCAGATGTTTTAACCTCACTAAAATGTGATCTAAAGATTAAAATGGGGTGCACTTAGAATAATAGAAGAATAATTAGTGAAGAAAGTGAAAGAAGCAGAACATGACAGAGTAAATGTGGATCTGGCTTTAATGAAAAATGGTGTAAATATTCCCTTGACTGGAATATGGCACATCCATTGGGATTACTGGTGTGACTTCTGATCTTGTGATTGCGAAGACTGCACAAGTGAATAATACTCTTGTGACAGCATTTAAGAATTTTAAAAATCTGCCCTTGATCACCAAAATATATCTTTTGAACCCATTATTACCTAATACATTCTTTCAGAACAAAGAAATAAGTAAACTTGCAGAGACAAATCTATTTTTTTTATTACACATTCAGGAGGTCATTGCAGATTTTGTTAACTTTGCTGTAGCGAAAGAAAGATCTAAAAATTCAAGTGTAACTTGTTCAAGAGAAAATAAATCATTAGCCTCTGATTTTTGGACAAATGTGTTTTAGGACAATGTACAATGAAACCGATGATAGTACACATTTTATGACAGGCAGTAAATTAACTTTTGCTGCAGAAAGATTATAGAGACTGTTAAAAGTACGACTTTAAACTAAAAAGAAAATGAACTAATAAAATTATCCTTTGAGTGGACAATGCATTTGTGTGTTAATTATGTGTATTGGTTTATTTGTATTAGAGAGAGGGTATGTTGTGCAAATTTGTCAGTACATTTTTGACCCCCACATTTTTTATTTGATTAACAGTTCTGACACCAATGTTTTTTTTACCCTCAGTTTTACACCCCTGAGGATACACTGATAAACTATTATACCAGACATGTATACATTATCAGATTTGTCAATAAGCTAACTGTAGCCTGCATGTAAAATACACTGTAATTAAACCATAAGAAGGAAGCTTCTTGATGTTTAAATTAATTACTTACAATTTCTGCTTTGCAGATTTATTTTTGGGTTGTTTTTGTTTTTGAAAAACTAACACTTAAGTTAGGACCGATGAAAATTGTTCTCAATGCCTTTTTACACCTTACTGGTTATGGATACTGTTTCACACAAAAGTCGGCCCTGAATTCACTATTAGCTCTGTGTTTTATGGATAGATTTTAATTTCTTAAAGCACATCCCAAAGTAGAGATTTGAGGCAGCACCTGCCTTTCACAAATGTTTCTTGAAAAAGTCTTTTTCCATTAATCATAGGTCTGAATGAAAGCAGATTTTTCCACGGTCCTTTCTGGCACTTCACCTTCATCTACAAAGAATAACAATGAAATAAAACAATAAATAAGAATTGAAAAACATTTACATGATCAGCCAAAACTACTTACATTTCTTGACCAACCAAAAATGGTTATATTTCACATATATCAGTATTTTACATAATGTACAGAACACCTTATCATGTTGACCCCATAAAGATGGTTCCAACAGTGGCTGATTTACATGGATTCCATTGTATGCATGGGACTAAAGGTTTATGTACTGAATTTGTGTTTTCATATATGAATTTATGAAAACAAATGTTCAGCAAAACCTGGTGTCTTAACTGCATTTATGTAATCATGTTCCCCACCTGTATCTGAGTTATAAACAAAATGCAAACACAAAACTTTAATATTGATAACACTACAGAAAAAGTGATGTGTATTTTTTACAAAGCTTAATTGGGTAAGATCAAAACAATTAAGAAATTAAGAAAATGTTATATTTTTCATGCTCAATTTAGAACAAATGGAAGACATGACCTAAATGTTGAGAAAGAGACATGACCTAAATGCTGAGAAAGGTAAAAGTCCTAAGTGTTAAGAAATGTTAATGACCTAACTGTTGAGAAATACATTCCATAAGTCTCAGCTGAATTGGTGTACACTCCATGAGTCTTAACTAAAATGGAGTCTGAAATGAATTGAAAGGGCCTGAAAACGGCAGTGGTCTGAGGTCTGTTACCTGCAGTTTCCCCTGTTGGATTTAAGAGATAAACTTTTCAGAAGTCCATTGGACCTGTTACTTTTCCAAATACTAGAAATTAAAAGTATTCCTCTGCATTCTCAGAAATGTTTCTTAAGCAAAGTGTAAAATGTCAACAAAAATTTACATAAAAACAAAGTTACTCGAAGTCTATTAACACTTTTACTATGCACAAAAACTGGAACAATATGTATAAAAATGTGAGCCAATGCTATTTTGCTTCTAAATACACTTCCATAAAAATATAAAAGTCCCAAGTCCTATTTCATACAAAGGGGCTTCACCTTAGTATTTGAATAGAGACAATCCTAATGAGACATTCCAAAGTCATCCACTTGAAGCCTCATTCAACATGACTCAATGGCTGGCTTAAACAAAAATAATGTTCACACATATTGCATGACTGGTCCTATACCATAAAGTTTAATTAACCAATGACAACACTAAAATGCAAATTGACCTGGAACACATGGTTTCTGCAGCAATTAATATAGCTAACAATCAATAAGAGTTATGAGTTTATTTAACTTTTGGTTTCTCATCCGTTAGCAAATCCTTAAAGCTACAGGAAGAAACTGGACCCCAGCATGAAAAAAAAGAAAAAAACACAAGAATGCAGTGTATGACAACACCATATTTGCATATATGTATGCACTCTATGCACCATATAAATGCATGGATAATCCAATTGCAAAAAAAATACCTGATATAATAATGCAAAAGGCAATGAAAGATCTATGTCCAAGTGGTTCGTTATGATTAATCATAAGAACAAACAAGACGTATCCAGAGCTACAATCTGATAATGTGATGCCATATCTGGGTCTCTGCTGTTTGCAACTGAATCCAATTTACTAAGCCAGTTTGCTCTGTCTCAAAATATATAAATACATGACCTTTTTTTATTTCCCCAGAATTTACCTGGCATGACTAGTCTCTGACAGATAGCCAGAAGAACTTGTATACATGTCTGTGTTTGGTCACTCAGCTGTCCATTGGTCAACCTGGTCAGTCTTGAGATGGCAGGAGAAACATACATGCCTAAAAAAAGGTTAAACTCGGATGAATATAGTTTTGCATTTTTATTCCATAAGAAACCTGTTTTTAAAGTCATCAAAATCCAAACTATGCATATCTGAATCAGTGATTTGTTTGAACCACATGCATTAATCTGGGATTACTTTTAGTAAAATCTCAAGGTTTGAAACACCACAGATTGCTCAAAAAATGATTTAAAAACACAAATGAACTGACCATTAGGTGTCAGAGTTACTGAGATTCTACCTTACATTTAACAAGGTTTAAACAAAATTACTGAAAATTCAGAATATCACCAATAACATCTCAATTACTTTTGATTAAATTTCTTATTAGGGTTAGAATTATATTTTTTACATGACACATTTTAAAATATTTTCATGTTTACACTTTAGCAAACATAAAGAAAAACTTGAACTTTATTATTCCACAAAACAGTACAATATTTTAAACTGTATATGCACACTTTTAAATCCTACTGCAAAACAATATAGATTCTGATCTGCCAACACATACTACATCAGCTGATTAGGGTCTGTGCTGTTTGTTTCATTGATTACTTGTAACAAACTGCTTAAACCTGGACTTGCTGGTGCATTATGGGATAGCAGATCCAAGTCAGTGCAGCTGGACTCAAGTTATAAAAATGCGCATAAGGTAATAAGAGACAATAATGAATTAGTGAATCTTTAGCATAGATTAATTTTGCTTCCTTTAGTAATTTTCCTTTTAAGGTCACACTCTTGGGGTTAGTCAGACACCTTTATAATTTCACACATTTGGAAAGAAGTTTTTTCATTTCTTTATAAAGTGGAATTGATGGGGTTGGCAGTAGTAAATGCTTCACTTCTGGGCATTCTGTAACTGGTTCTTCCAGTTTTCCCATTTTGTTTGAAGTTACATTTCTGCTGACAACTGAATGTGTACAAGAGCTGGACAAGAATACACTTCCAATTGAATATAAACTATGGGAAGATAATGCTTGTTTGGATGTGGAGGTGAACACTCCCATCTACTGGGGTGTCCTAGTCACCCCCTATTTCTGACTGGTTACTACTGTAACTCATCGGAGGGAATAATAAGGGTTGATTCGATTGTTCAACTCATCCAAATCAACTCCACTTTAGAAAGAAACAAGAAAACTTTTTTTTCCAAATATGTGAAATTATAAAATTGTCTTGCGAACCCCAAGAGTGCAGCCCAAAAATCACTAATTCTCCTGATTTCTTTGTTGCTAGTAACACCATCCTCTGAGAAGCCTAAAAACTAAGAGGACACTGTACCAAATGCATGTCATCTTTTACTCACCTGCACAAAATATATGTGAGACTAAAAGGGAATTCCAATTGAGAATTAAAAAAAAAAAAACACTTGAGAGATATCCGTAGTCACGTAGATTCCCTCGTGTCTAAGCATTTTAATTTATCTGACCATAACAAAGATTGTGTTAAATATCAATTATAGCAATTAATAAGTCTGATCCAGAGCTCTCTAGTAGCAATATTTTTAGATAGAGATTTGGAATATTCCATTCTTTTGATAAAATCTATCTTGAAATGCTGCCCTAGCTTCAGATTGCATCACAAATTAATGTGCAATTGCTCTGCTACGTAACTGCTACACAGCAAAATGAATTACCAATGTGTGTACTGCAATGCCAAATTCAAACATTGGATATCTTAAGCACTACATGTCAAGATCACACATTTTGGTATCGGAATATCTTGCTGGGACTGCAGAAAAAATCTTAAGTACTCTTCGTCTAATATAACAGCATGGCAGTATTATGTTTAACTTTACCGAACTAAGTTTCAGAAAAACTTCATACAAGTCATTTCTTTCTTTATAACCCTTCTTAAATTGTATTTCCAAAACCCAGCTATGAGACAATGATTTTTTTCAGAAACCGGATGCTACAACTGTAAGTCATGAAAATGCTAGTAACATGAACTCACAAGTAGCTATACCAGCTGCACCAGCGACAAAGGGGTATATCAACTTCATACTGACATAACAAAGTGATCACTTAAACAATCGAATCAACCCTAAATATTTTCTCTGATGAGTTACAATAGTAATGAAACTGGTCAGGGAGAGTGAGTGACCAGCAGATGGGAGGGAATGCTTCCACATCCAACATCTTCCCTCAGTACAGTGCCTAATCTTTAAAAGCTCTAAAAGCTTTACAATATCAGATAATGCATAAAACATATACAATAGCAAAGGTGCAAACTCCATGAAATTACAAATCAAAACGATGCTGACAATAATTAAGGAAGTAAACATTATTAAGTCCTTAAGTCTGTTCTTGTGGTTGAAATAGTTGAGTTATCTTGATATGAACTATATTCTAATTAAACAGATGCATTAGCAGTAGAGAACTCAAGATAATCAGAGAACTCAAGATAATTAATTTTTGATTGGGATTTCTGTCTGTGTCAACGATTTTAAAAAGAACATGTGTATACTATAGGACTTCATAATGTAGGACTATTTTAACAATTATAGTGTCCATAGATCTGTCAATCAATAAGTAATCCCCAAATTTCCCTGAAAACTTGTAATTAAACATAATAACAACATTAGAAAGTTAACTGCTGACAAGAGTTAAATATTTCATTTTGATACTAGCAGTCATTTTGCTCTGTAATTCAGAAGGGACTCCTTATCTTTTATTAATTTCACTACAGATTATTAAAATGAGAAGTAAGCAATCACAGTGTTTAAGAAGTGAGTTGTTAATGCATACCAATTTGTGATAACATGGGCATGGTTGTCCAGTATTTATCAAGAGATTCCATCAAAAAGTCGCCCTCTCTTTCCACTGATGCCTGGAGGCAGACTAGGTCATCGGGAGTAAGTAGAGACATCATGTGAACCAAAGCAGCACAAACCTGGAAAATAATATTTGAGAATATCCATGAACATTTGCAAACAATTCTTGTTCTTAATCAGTAATGTGGGATGCCATTAAAAAAAAAAACAGTTATGTTGGAGTACCATTTCATAATAAACAGTCATGTGGGAATGTTGGAGTACCATTTAATAATAAACAGTCATGTGGGAATGCCATTTAATAATAAACAGTCATGTAAGAATGCTATTTAATAATAAACAGTCACATGGGAATGCCATTTAATAAAAAACAGTCATGTGGGAATGCCATTTAATAATAAACAGTCATGTGGGAATGCCATTTAATAAAAAAGTCATGTGGGAATGCCATTTAATAAAAAACAGTCATGAAGTAATTCCATTTAATTAAAAACAGAAGAAAAACACAATATGCTTCATCAAACAAAAAACAGAAGTAGTTACTGACCTTAACAACAATAGCAATTATTCTTTTTTCTATATTCTTATTTCCATGTAAAGAAATTTCATGTTAAGGAATGAAACTTATTTGACTTGATGGTAAATTCTGTATATGAAAAATCTATAACTGCAGCCATTCTCTGCAAGTATGGACTGGTAACTTGTTACTGACATGTTCATCTTAAAAGTAAATGAAACATTTTTAATAATGAGGTACCTCTTATATAATGAAAAATTACAAATGAATTCATTTTGTAAGAAAGAATTGGTGGAGTTTAGATTTTTCTATGGTAAATTTTAGATTATTACACTACAATTTAAAAACAAAGTCTGAATTTGACTACCATGTCATGTCAAATTTTGAAAACATTTATCCCACTGCACAAGATAAGTAGGATAAAAGTAAAAAGAATTGTGTACAAATCTGTATAAACATTTTAATATACCTGATCTATGAGATTGTCCCTGTATCGATACTCTGCAAAGTCAGTTATTTCCCTTGCTGCTTTTAAAGCAGAAATCAAATCACTCCATACTCCACTGAAAATCTGCACACTTCCAAACTGACTTCGCTCCTCAAGTGATGTCAGCCCTAGTGCCGCATTAATCCGAACCTTAAAGTTTTTACACTCCTTTACAGCACCACACAAAGCATTCAGTATGTCAGACTACAAGATAAAATATCAAAATACCATGAAAGTCCCAACTATTTATGGGTAATCATATACATCAAAACATTTAGTATATTCAAAATGCCAACAACCATGAATTATATTTGTAAAACATGTCCCCATTGCAGATCCCATAAAATCAATTAAAAAACAAATAAAAAATGTAGTACTAATAACACATTTTTTGACAAAACAAACATCAAAAGTAGTTACAATTTCTGCCAAAAACTGGGAAGCTATTGTAATGGACTGAAAATCTAATTAGGTCATCTATATGTGAATATTTCTACCACTCAATTTTTTTCTCTCATGTAAATTTTGCTCTGATGTGCTTAGATGTTTTATGTCAAAATTATCCATGTTCACAATGTTCCAAAATGTGTTTTAAACAAATCCATCTCTGGATCATCTACTTGTGACCCTTACAAACTATATAAAAATTCATGACTCTAATAAGTATTTGTCCATCATGCAAAAATAAATGTGAATACAGGCAGATATGGACTTATCAACACATAAATGGACAACTACAAGCAATTAGTTCCCGTTACTCTGATGGAGGCAAAAAAACTTTTCCTTTGCATATTAGTGACCAATGAACATGCTAATGCTTAAAACAATATAACAAGTTGATGAATCAAAAGTCATTAAGAAACATCTTTTTCCTTAATACAGGCTTTTTTTGCCTGTGTTAGCATACAGGAGTCATAGGATATCACTCTGTATGCTACCACTCACCCAGACCAGATGCTGCTATCAGCAATAGTGATCGTTTTAGCTAAAGAATTTATTTCTATTTGGTTTTGTCCCAAACCCTGTAAGGAATAAATTTCATACTTAGCAGGTACAATCTGGAAGCTCTGCTCTTTCATTAGCCATGTGAACAACCCTACCAATGTCAATCGGACAGGGACAAGGTTATGGGAAAAGCTTCCTGAAGGTTTTAGTTAATGTTATTCTGTATGGTCATAAGTCCCAAACTCAGTGTTATTCTGTATGGTCATAAGTCCCAAACTCAGTGTTATTCTGTATGGTCATAAGTCCAAAACTCAGTGTTATTCTGTTTGGTCATAAGTCCCAAACTCAGTGTTATTCTGTATGGTCATAAGTCCCAAACTCTGTTATTCTGTTTGGTCATAAGTCCCAAATTCAGTGTTATACTGTATGGTCATAAGTCCCAAACTCAGTGTTATTCTGTATGGTCATAAGTCCCAAACTCAGTGTTATTCTGTTTGGTCATAAGTCCCAAACTCAGTGTTATTCTGTTTGGTCATAAGTCCCAAACTCAGACAGGCATTGCTATTATAATTAGAATCCAAAAAATCCTCCTTTTCACATTCATGCACCCCAACCCTCTTCTGACACACAAGAAAGGTCCAGGACATTTAAAAATCTTAGTTTGATCAGCTATAATATTTCTGTATTGCATCCTTACTCTTACCCCTGACCCTTAAGCAAGACAGATGTCATTTAAAAGTGAGAACATATCTATATAAAGTAGCAGAGTGGGCAAGACATTTAAGTACTTGTAAGTTTTTGTTCTGTTTTCTAAAAACCAAAAGTTTAAATCTAATAAACATCAAAGTTTTATCAGAATATCTTCTGCAATAAAAGATGTAATTTACAGTAAAAGTTTACTGTTACATCAGAATGAAATATGTACTTACTGTCCAAGAAACCCTTCCATGGGGTAAGTCTCTGTTCTTGAATATATTGCTTGTGGCATAGCAAGCATTCCATCTAACCTAGTACAGAAACATTACCATGAAAGAAAACTGACAGTAAAATACAGCTGATGTTAGCATTTATTAGCATAAAAGGGATCACATCCAAAATATAAATTAATATTATGTGCCATAATAAGAAAGTCCAACTATGAAAAATCATAAAATATTGAGTCATACCATATCACATCATAACTATCAAGTCACACATCAAAAATATCAAGTTGCACTGTCACATCATAAACATAAAGAGACCGTAACAAATCATAAATATCAATATTTAAAATGTGACACATTATATATTTTGGGTCACACTGTGACAAAACACTTACAAGTGTTACAAAAATATCAGTAATTGAAAAAGTCTAAAAACTTGCAATAAATAGTCTGGACTTTACTGACTTAATGAAACTCATTAAATACCATTTTTTTTAATGCTAAGCCCATGCTGAATGCTAAGCCCATACTGGATGCTAAGCCCATGCTGAATGCTAAGCCCATACTGGATGCTAAGCCCATGCTGAATGCTAAGCCCATACTGGATGCTAAGCCCATGCTGAATGCTAGGCCCAAACTGAATGCTAAGCCCATGCTGAATGCTAAGCCCATACTGGATGCTAAGCCCATGCTGAATGCTAAGCCCATGCTGAATACTAAGCCCATGCTGAATGCTAAGCCCATACTGGATGCTAAGCCCATGCTGAATGCTAAGCCAATAATGGATGCTAAGCCCATGCTGAATGCTAAGCCCATACTGGATGCTAAGCCCATGCTGAATGCTAAGCCCATACTGGATGCTAAAGCCCATACTGCTAAAGCCCATGCTGAATGCTAAGCCCATACTGGATGCTAAGCCCATGCTGAATGCTAAGCCCATACTGGATGCTAAGCCCATGCTGAATGCTAAGCCCATACTGGATGCTAAGCCCATACTGGATGCTAAGCCCATGCTGTATGCTAAGCCCATGCTGTATGCTAAGCCCATGTTGAATGCTAAGCCCATGCTGAATCCTAAGTCCATGCTGAATGCTAAGCCCATACTGAATGCTAAGCCCATGCTGAATGCTAAGCCCATACTGGATGCTAAGCCCATGCTGAATGCTAAGCCCATGCTGTATGCTAAGCCCATGCTGAATGCTAAGCCCATACTGTATGCTAAGCCTATGCTGAATGCTAAGCCCATACTGGATGCTAAAGCCCATACTGCTAAAGCCCATGCTGAATGCTAAGCCCATGCTGAATGCTAGGCCCATACTGGATGCTAAGCCCATGCTGAATGCTAAGCCCATACTGGATGCTAAAGCCCATACAGCTAAAGCCCATGCTGAATGCTAAGCCCATACTGGATGCTAAGCCCATACTGAATACTAAGCCAATACTGAATTTTAAGTCCAATGCTGGGTACTAACCTCATACTGGATGATAAGCCAAATAATGGATGCTAACCTCCTGCTGGATGGTAAGCAAGCCCAACACTGGGTATTAATCCCATGTTGAATGCTATGCCCAACACTGGGTGCTAAGCCATGTTGAATGCTATGCCCAACACTGGATGCTAAGCCAATGTTGAATGCTATGCCCAACACTGGGTGCTAAGCTCATGTTGAATGCTATGCCCAACACTGGGTGCTAAGCCAATGTTGAATGCTATGCCCAACACTGGGTGCTAAGCCCATGTTAAATGCTAGGCCCAACACTGGGCGCTAAGCCCATGCTGAATGCTATGCCCAACATTGGGTGTTAAGCCCATGTTGAATGCTATGCCCAACACTGGGTGCTAAGCCCATGCTGAATGCTATGCCCAACACTGGGTGCTAAGTCCATGTTGGATGCTATGCCCAACACTGGGTGCTAAGCCCATGTTGGATGCTAAGCCCAAACAGAATGACAAGTCCAATACTGGATGGATACTAATCCCATCCTTGATGCTTAGCCCATGCTGGATGGCAAGCCAAACACTGGGTGCTAACCCAATGATAGATTCTCAGCCCATGTTAGATGCTAAGTCCATGATAATGCTAAACCCATGCTGGATGGCAAGTCCAACACGGGATGCTAAGCCCATACTGGATGCTAAGCCTATGCTGGATGCTAAGCCCATGCTGGATGCTAAACCCATGCTGGATGGCATGTCCAAAACTGGATGCTAAGCCCATACTGAATGATAAGTCCAGTGCTTGTTGTTGTTGGGCTTAACGCCATTTTTCAGCACACGATAGACTATTCATGGCGGCCAGTATTAATGGTGGAGGAAGAAACCGGGAAATCACCGGAAAGAACTACCAACCCACGAGAAGCTACTGGCAAGCTTTCTCACATATTCACATTTGCCAAATCCTAGACTCAAACAGTGGTAAGATGGCAGTGATCCGTAACGGACATCGCTTTAGACCACTCGGGGCCCGATAAGTCCAGTGCTGGTTACTAACCCCACAATGGATGATAAACCCACTAATGGATGCTAAGTACATGCTGGATGATAAGTCCAATGTTGGATGCAAATCCCATACTTGATGTCAAGCTCAGTGCTGGATGTCAACCTCATTCTGATGTAAGTCCAATGCTGCATGTTAACCCCAAGCTGGATGCTAAGCCCATACAGGATGCTAAGCCCAACATGGATGATAACCGCATATTGGTTGCTAAGTTCAATGCTGGATGTTAACCCCAAGTTGGATGCTAAGTCCATTGTGGGATGATAATCCCATGCAGATATTTACTAAGGATAGCTTTATCTGATAACAACACCATCTCTTACTTTTTAATAAATTTATCTGACTGGCCCCTGGTCTTTATATGTGACAATACTGTAATAATGAAAGCAGTCTGTGACATACTTCATTATTCAACTTGTTTAATAATTTTTATATCCAATAAACATGCATGTAATATTTTTATGTTTTACAAAAATTATATCTAATGAACATTCCTTGCATTAATCTTAGTACAAACCAATGAGTTCTCGATTGAAGAAAAGATAAAGAAAAGTATTTATAAATGATTCCTGGAACATTGTATATGCTATTCTCATTACTAAAATTGCAACGTCCAGTTTTGTTTTAAAATCTGGTAAAAATTTCAACTAAACTCTGTCTGAAAAAGGTTTTACAGAGATAACATCTTTTATTTCTAATATGATAAAAAAGGTAGCAGCGATCTTTGTTCAGTGCACCTACCCACAATTTTTTAAAAAAGAGATGTGCACATACTTTGCTTAACAGATAAGAATTTTGCACATGGACAATTTTTTTGATAAACTAAAATTTTGCAGATGAACAAATTATTATAAAAACTCAGTCTCTAACCAAGCCCAGCAAAAAAAAAAATTGTTACATTAAGATGGGACATTTTTAAAACATTGGCAGTAGCTGTTCTGAACAAATTATGTTATTACCACTTTCTATAAGACCAAAAATAAAACCAGTATTTGCTGAGAATGAGCAAAATTGAGTCTAAAAATTAATTCAAAATTTTTCAAAAACTAATGTGAACAAACCTTCATGGCACCAGATCCTATATTCTTGACAAGAGCTTTTATCCCCTCAGCTATGGCATTAACAAAATTTTCTTGATCTAAAATAAGAAAAATAGGACAAAAAACAGAACAATTTTCTCTTGTTGGAAGATTAGATTAAAAAAAAATAATTCATAATGCTAAAAAAGTTGCTTGTTTTCTGTTTCTGATTAATTTTTATTATCATACAACAGAACAACACATTTACACAACTATACTGGTATATGAGAAAAAGCATCAAGCAATAACAAAAAATTATCATAAATGGAAATATAATTATTTTTTATATACTTTAGTGTGAAATATAGAAATTAATTCTAGAAACATTTTTTTAAAATATTCCTCTATTTTCATATTTTATGTGCCTAAGTAATACTTACAGCCAGAAAAATGATCATTTTTATGTACTTGTACAATGAATACAACTGCATTGTATTTCAAGCAAGGAATGTTTCATTTTGCCAAAGATATTTGACTTGCAACCATTAGCTTGTTTACGAAGTTATGTCCCTTGTACCACCTTGATGACAATGCCAAAACCAGGACTTGACTTTGTGGTGAGTTAGGGTACAAAGTGTAAACCTGTAATTTCTAAAAATAGATTAGGTCATATTTCAAATTACTCATATTTTCATGATAACATGATTGATGTTGAGGTCAACATACTAAAAAGGGATTGGAGGTGGTGTGATGAAGGGCAAGTTTCATCTTATAAATTTTGATTTAGATGCAAGTTTTCATTATAGCAAAACAAAACTTTTCTTTCCATTTGTGAAAACATTCACATTTTTTGTATTACATAATGAACTATATCTGGTATTAATGTAGGTACAGAAACCATCCTCTATATAATCCATGCACAGAAGGATAAATTTTCTGTTATGAACAGTAAGTATTTACTTACTAATACTTCTAGCTGGCAGATATTTCAGTGCATTTCCTATGGCTCTGACACTATTGGACTTGACTTTATCATTATCCTGACAAGACTTGGTTGCCATGGTAACAATTTTGTATAAAAGGCTATCTGGGAACTCTTCCATAAATTCACCATCACCTTCATCCCTATAAAAATGAGAAAACACACACACACACAAATATAAAAAATAATCCGAAACTATGATACTTACAATGAATATATATGTTTTAGGATCCCCTTTATTTACATTTATAGATATATATCTATATGTCTTTACATCTAAGCCCACACCATATATATATATGGTGTGGGCTTAGGTGTATAGACATATAGATACATATCTATAAATGTAAATAAAGTGCATCCTAAAACATATATAATCATCGTAAGTATCATAGTTTCTGATAGTTTCTGATTATTTTTTGTAAAGATACACTGAATTATTTTTTATCAAGGAGTATTAATAATTATAGGTTAAAATATTGATCAAAATTTTTCAAAAAAAATGTTGCAATAAAAAAATATCTAACTGCAAAAATCTTAAGGTATGAAAATGACAGACTATGTTCAATTTGATCTTTACTTGACTTCTATTGTCCCTTGTTAATGATCTCCCCATTATGAATCTTGAATGTGACATCATAATTGAACTCCAGAAAGGAGCTCATATTTTTGGGTAATTTGCTAGAATAGGATGCCTTGAAAAAAAGAAAATATATGCATGGTATGTTTTCCATTATTTGGACATACTGGTGTATATTACAATCCATCAGTCACCATGAGCATCATATATTTTTGTTACCTTAATATAAAACTAGTACATAATTTTTCTCATTATAAAACAAGTACATAGTTTATTTTACTATAAAACTAGTTACATAGTTTTTCTACAGTGCATTGAGACTTGGATATCATAATGCTGACATGACTGTTTTGCACCTAAGTAGATTTGGTTTCAATACCTGTTTCCAAAATGTGTAATGGTTACAAGGCTGGCTAAAGTTATTTATTTCCACTGTGATTGTCAGTTTTGTCAACTGTAAATGCCACTTTATAATGATATAAAGCAGTTTATGTAATCTAACTTTTCACATGTGTACAATAAATGTACAATATACAGCCTTTTTCCTCAAAACTTTTCGTAACAGAATTACATTCTACAAAGTTCATTATGCAAGAGTTTCTACTTGCAAAATAGTAAATCTCCAATCACTTAGGTAGTCTTGAATTTCAAATACATTGTTTTAAATCTGACCAAACATTTTTAATACAAACTTCCAAATAAAATGCTCATTAACATATTATCATTAGAACATAAAATGATTCTTACATTTCTGATTCATAGACTAGAGTATAATTGTTATAAAATGTTGAGATAACAGAGTTAATAATAATGCTTTAGTGAGGTTAACAATTATAATGGATATCATGAAATAGCTAATTGACCAATACTAACCCATAATCTCCAGGTCCAAGCTAAATTTAGTCATTTCTAAATTATGCTTACCAGTGTGACCTTGATTTGAGTTCCTCTTACCTATTCAATGACAGGGCATCACAAAGGTTGGCTAGTGACCAGGCAGCCTTCACCCTGACAGCAATGCTTTTATCATCTATACCACCCAGTATGGCATTAGTGGCATCTGACATGAAAGAGACATCCTGCAAACAAAGGGAATGTGATTAGGAAACATATTTGAAGGAGATACAAAGGCAAATATCTAAATCCTTGATTGGTCAGTCAAAATTGTAATGAAAACATAAAAGTATAAAATATCCTTTCATAGAGACCTGTAAATAGATTTTAACATTCAAAATATAAGAATACACAACAAGTTGATCAGAGAAGCATTCATGAATTAATTCTCATCCAATATTCTGAGGTACTCTGAATGAGTTTAATCAATCTTTTTCAAATGAACATTGGTGTTTTTAACAAAGGATTTAGTGTTCATTATGCACAGGAATTTTGGACTGGCTAAAGCTGAATTTCCAAAATTTGTCTGACACAACTTTAAACCGTTTGTTTCCACACATGTAACAATACTCTAAAACTATAACTAAAACACAAAAACTTCAAGTCAAAATTTCTGAGTATTCAAAAGACACAATAGATAAACATTTACTAAATACCACTGGTTATGAGGATCACAGAGACCTCAAATATTTAGCATATTCACTTTTTTACCTTAGGTAAAATAACTGCAGGTCTACAATGAAGTAAACTATGAGATCCCTTGTTGTCAAATACACTGAAACCTGTCTCATCAGAAATCTCTGAATACAAGATACATACTCATACGGGACAACATTAATTGGTCATTTTTCTTGATTTTATTATTTTAATCTCAAAATAATTTACAAGTATCTATAAAAGGCTAATTACATTAATGGTTTCTTGAGTATTCTTTTAAGAATGGTTTAACTGTAAACCAAAGTCTGATAATGTATTTTATACTGTAGATACTCAATGTGAACTGTACTGCAAGACCACATTTCTTTAGAGACTAAATTGATTTTTCCAATAATCATTTTAGTAACAATTAGCAAACTCTAAAATTTCAAACTAAAAAATTCTGATTGTAAATTATATTACCATAACTATTATAATAGTTACCTCCTGAAAGGACTACTCCTGAAAGAGGCCACTTGACCAAAACAGTATATTTGTGCCATCTTCCTTTTTCCCTAGTGAAATGTTAATGCTCACGTAAGGCCAGCATGTCAGTGCCTCATAAAAACCAATGTAATGTGCATCATAGTTATTTATAAGCTTTATCACTTTGCTGCATAAAACTTCAGACAGATATTAATTTTAGGTAACCTTGGAGGTGTAAAACAAAATCAGGGAAATAATGGAACTTGGATGGGTGAATATTAACATCTGAGCACAGTCACAGAAGTGCAAAGAGACTGCTTTACTGCTCAGCTATACAAATTTTCATAATATTTGATAAAATAATTTATTCTACTTACCATAAAATTGTATTAACTGACCCTGGCCCTTAACCTTTTATAATCTACATATCACATAAGGGATGATGATGAATATGTTTCCCAGAATTCACTTCATCAGTACAAATAAAGGGATAATATCAAGAAAGCAATCGTAACCTAAATATAAATGTCATCCTTATAAACTACTGAGTGTGGAAACTGTCTCTGAAATTCTGGAGCATTAAGGTCTTCAAATTATTCATTGTGGCAGCCATATTGGATCTAAGATCAGTACCATTTTCATTTAATAAACTTGATACCAATAAAAGACTTTTGTTGAAAATCCTGTGCTAATATGTCCATCCATTCAAGAAAATTAGTAACAAGATTTTCAATAAGTAGGTCAGATCAGCATCATTTTTATTCATAAAATATCACATTTAGTCTTCTGGTAAAACTAAAATACATGATCTTCCATCAAGGAAGAATAGCAAGAAGATTTTCAAGATGGCTACTTTTTTTGCCATATTGGAAATCAGAGATCTGCACAATTTGAATTAAGATCAGCTAGATCCCATATGAAAGATTCTGGAGATCTCATGCTGATATGAGTTTCTATTCTGAAGGTGTAGCAATAACAAGATTTAAAAATGGCTGCTCCAGTGGCTATACTAGATATCAAATTGGCACTATATTCATTTAGGACCAAATAGACATGTGAAGTCATCAATAATGTTGATATAACCATCCATTCAGATGGAGTAGCAATAACAAAATTGTTCAACATGGCCACTCTGGTAGTCATACTGGTTGAATGTTCAGCACCAGTTTTATTTAGGACCAACTAAACATAATAAGAAGTCTTCCTATGAAAACCCATATTGACATGTCCTTCCATTTATATATGTGGTAAGAATGCCCTGTAAATAAATGTTACCTGCTCTATGAGGTTAGTGGTTACCCTAAACGGTCCAATGGCATAAGGTACCATATATAACAGTCATGTAAAATATGACTCCACATATCTTATATGTCAATAGTTTTGAAATTATTCACTTGGATTTAATAAAATAATGAACATATATATATATATATATATATATATATATATATATATATATATATATATATATATATATATATATATATATATATATATATATATATATATATTGGGTTTTTTGTTAGAACTTTAAGTAATGATTAAACTTTCTCGTGTTTTCTTGCTATCCTTCCAACTTTCATCTCTTCAACCACTCGATTAGATGACCCTCTCTGTGGCCAGTTTCCCAAATTTACGTAAAAGTATGTCATGATATGATGCTATGGCAGACTTGAATTTCCTTAATCAGGCCATGGCAATTTGTTTTCAAAACACTCCAGGCTTCTAGCTTGCTGGTTAATCTAAAGGATTAAAATTTTCACAAATTTTCAGCACCTAAGGAGGCACTTAAAATTTCTTTTATTTTTCAAAAAGCATGATGTATATCAGTGTTTGATGGCTGAATGCATGGCAAATGTTTGCTATATTCCAAACTAAACTTCACTTTTTGTGCAATACATTTCTGTTTCCTTGATGGTGAAGATGCAATGCCAAATGATAATTTAAAATCATTGTTGGCGGCACATGCATAGAGAAAAATTCTGGTTAGGCCCCATTTTTTTTTCAAAAGCATTTGTAAAACTACTAAATCTGTGACTTGCTGTAGAAAGTTGTGAAATTCATGCCAAAATCATGAGGTTTGGCAGCTATGTGAGTGCAACACCTTTGATTACATACATCAAACAACACAAAGATTTAATACATTATTTAATAAGGAACATCTTCATACCAAGAACAGTTATTACAGCAAGACTACTCTACCTCTCTGAGATTACGGTACAAAACGAAGACTCCAAGCGTCCTGATGGCAGCGGATCTGACTGCCTTATCTTCATCACTTGTCAGACCAAGTATCAGTGTAATGATTAGCATTCTCTTGTCCAGCTGAAACCGAAAAAAACCTCAATATTTTACTGACCAATTTAAATTTTTATAAAAACATCTGCTTTTGCACGTTTTAGCACTGATTTTTTTCACAGCAGCCATCAAGATCATACTGCAGTATCCAAGTAAAGATCACTCACAAAACTAAAAATATTCAATACAATTTTGTTTGTATGTAATATAACTGGTGTTCAGGAATCTCCAAAAGAACCACAGTTAATGTTTCTATTTCATCTTCACATCCTAATTTTATCAAATCACTACATGGATAACCAATTAATATACATTAAGCAGTTTACTTTAACTATAAAATTTTAATTTATTCTTGTACAAAGGTGACAAAAATATATTTGAAATGAAAATTAGTTAACTAAGAAAAAAAGTTCTGACTCTTATCCTTCACTCTGAATGATCTGATACCTACTGGTAAAGCAATGAAAGTGTCAGCTCCGATGTTAGCAATGCAGTCACAGGTAGTTGCCCTGACAGGATTATTAAATGGTACCTGTAACACTGCTGGTACAGGGCCATTCAAAAGAGACAACCAGAAATCCAGAACCTGGAATAAAAATATTCTTTAGCTTATACAGAAATTAAAGTACCAAGTATCTAGTTTGTTCAACATAATGGGATATGCTCGGCCAATGCCATGTGTATACAATTGGATAATGGCTTTAATGATATGAAAGTCTAATCTTGTTATTTACAAACGAACATGAATATGTCTACAAAACTGAATTTGCCTATGTCAAGTTTTTAAACAACAAAGTTATACAAGTCTTAGTCACACAACTAAGAATAACAAAATTCTATAAAACAAAGATCCCTGAAAGTTGTCCAATATGGCATGAAAATCTAAAAAAGTCATCAAAATATGCACACAATCATCCAATAGTATTCCTTTTGTCAACATAGAACAATGTTCATGCAATCATGATAATAACCTAGCTGTGAGAGTCAAACATGCAAGTGGATGGACTGGGCCAAATCAGTGTGGGCATATTAATTAACCTCAATCATCAATATATGATGTGCATTTTCATGTCATTTGTTCTTACACCTGTGTCTTTTAAAATAATGACTTACAACGGTGTCCATTAAAATAATGACTTATGCCTGTGTCCATTTAACAAATGACTTAAACCTGTGTCCATTAAAACAATGGCTTACATGTGTGTCCATTAAACAAATGACTTACACATCTGTATATTAAAATAATGACTTACACCTGTGTCCATTAAAATAATGACTTACACATGTGTCCATTAAAATAATGACTTATGCCTGTGTCCATTAAACAAATGACTTAAACCTGTGTCCATTAAAACAATGGCTTACACCTGTGTCCATTAAACAAATGACTTACACCTCTGTATATTAAAATAATGACTTACACCTGTGTCCATTAAAATAATGACTTACACCTGTGTCCATTAAAATGACTTACACCTGTGGCCATTAAAACAATGACTTACACCTGTGTCTATTAAAATAATAACTTAAACCTGTGTCCATTTCACTAATGACTTACACCTGTGTCCATTAAAATAATTACTTACACCTGTGTCCATTAAAATAGTGACTTACACCTGTGTCCATTAAAATAATTACTTACACCTGTGTCCATTACACTAATGACATAAAATATGCATTTTTTTAAGCTTGATACTTGCAAGTACAGTTACTGATGTCTCATGCATTTGTTCTGTGCATTTCAAACTGAATGATGTGATGTAATTATGATTTGTAATGTAGCTTTAAAATTTTTTCAGTCATATCGGTATGATGTCTACAGTGTGGCAGTTATTATGATGTCTAGCACTGAGGCATCATGTCACAGACATGTAGCATGATGTTTTACCCAGTCACATTATCCTGACACCAGGCCAACCAGTCCTAACACTAACCTCTTAATGCTGAGCATCAGGTAAGGCAGCTGTTAGTAACATGTTTGTAAGTCCATGACCTCCCACATTTGATGAGGATGCTCTAACCACTAGGCCACCGGAGTGGTTTATTTCAAATTATGAATGATGTGATAAGCATACATGTTTAATGTATTTTGAATATGAAAAGTATTTAAATTTTAAAGTCACTTAAGCATAAAATTTTACAAGATGTTTAAAAGAATGGTAGTATGTCTACAAATTCATGAAGTCTTTGAAGAAACTGAACATTACATTAGTATATGCACAGACCTTTCAACTGCTTGGTAATTTATATCTCATCAAATACATATAAGTACATGCAGTACAATTCTAATTGCTTGGTAATTTATATCTCATCAAATACATATAAGTACATGCAGTACAATTCTAATTGCTTGGCAATTTATATCTCATCAAATACATATAAGTACATGCAGTACAATTCTAATTGCTTGGCAATTTATATCTCATCAAATACATATAAGTACATGCAGTACAATTCTAATTGCTTGGTAATTTATATCTCATCAAATACATATAAGTACATGCAGTACAATTCTAATTGCTTGGCAATTTATATCTCATCAAATACATATAAGTACATGCAGTACAATTCTAATTGCTTGGCAATTTATCTCAATACATATAAGTACATGCAGTACAATTCTAATTGCTTGGCAATTTATATCTCATCAAATACATATAAGTACATGCAGTACAATTCTAATTGCTTGGCAATTTATATCTCATCAAATACATATAAGTACATGCAGTACAATTCTAATTGCTTGGCAATTTATATCTCATCAAATACATATAAGTACATGCAGTACAATACTAATTGCTTGGCAATTTATATCTCATAAAATAAATGAAATAGGCATGTGTAGAATGTTGTACCTCTTGCCTAGTCAATCTGTCAGGGGAGGTAACTTTGTCACTACTCTGAACATCCTGAAGCAACACCTGGGTAAACTCCTGCAACACCTGAAGAAAATGTTTTATTTAATTTTAGTGAAAACATATGACAGCACAATAAAATTCATAAAATTACAATGGTAATATAGGTGCGAATGAAGGTATAAGTTGTTGCCAAAAGTGCAAAATGTCAGACATTTTCTGTTTTTAAAAAAAGTTGAAAGCAATTAGACTAAACATTAAAAAGATTTAAGTAACATCATCAGTTATACATTCTACAGCAGTAGGAAAATAGAATGTATGGAGAATGGTGTCAGAAGTTTTTGACTTAATTTTATGGACAAGGATTTCAAATGGTTCTGCAACATGACTGATTATTAATCATAATCACATTGACTCCATAACAGTCTTCCAACTAGAAAGAAACAGAGGGGTGCATCATTCAGACCCTAAATTGGCTGTCCCCTCTGCCCCTAAAAAGCAACCTCTGCTCCTGTTAGTGCACTCTTCTGTCTTATTGAAATGCAATATTAAAAACATCTTTATGATTAAATGGCATTGTTGAAAGTGGTTTGCTTTTAATGTGTCCACTTCATTAAGTTCTGAAACTCAAAAATAACTTTGTTCTTTCTGCTATAATAATGTGTCAAAGCTTTTATATTCTTGATTTAAGTCAATTTAGGTTGCATTTTTTTAATTAAAAAATTTCAATCCAACAATAAGCCTTTCCATTTGCAATGGTTGTTTAAGTGATTTACATCTATGATATCAAACTGTCCAGTGAAAAGACATCCTGCCCATCTGAAAATTAGAAAAGACGGTAAGCACAACCATTCACTTACCCCTAATTTTTGGCAAACAGCTTATGCAATAGATGCATTTGATGTTTTTCATTACCCATCATATCATGTGATACACAATCCTGTGGCCAGTCTCATTTTGACAGTGAATAATGAATTAGAGGCTATTATGTACATGGTGAGTAAGACATAAAATATAAAGAAAGAAAGAACCACAGCCATTATTATTATATCAGTTGTTGCAAAGCTTGAAGCTTGGAGATAATCCATAACGAATAAGTCACATCACTTACACCAGACAAATATTTTTAAAAAATAGATTAATGGAATTTATGACAGTATAATTGATGTTCCAAGTAAAGTCCTGTGTAATGTGAATGACTATTATGATAGTGTACAAAATTTCTAAGTCTGTCATTGCAAAAAATGGCAATAACCCCTTCCTCCCAAACCAATCATTTTTTATTCTTCAAAATGTAGATGTACTGGTACTGGTCATATAGACCTATTTCACTTGATGTAAATTGTCATTTTCAAAGCCACCCAGCCCCTCGCACATTTGAAACATGTAACAAATACAGTACATGGTTAGAACAGTGTGTCAAGTACACAGAAGTGTAACTGGGTTGACACTTACTAAATCTGTCTAGATTTGTTACTTCTGTTGCAATATACAAGCAGTACCACAGATGGCATACTTTGCCATACATGTTGAAGTTGCTATATACAAGCAGTACCACAGCTGGCATGCTTTACCATACATGTTGAAGTTGCAATATACAAGCAGTACCACAGCTGGCATGCTTTACCATACATGTTAAAGTTGCAATATACAAGCAGTACCACAGCTGGCATGCTTTACCATACATGTTGAAGTTGCAATATACAAGCAGTACCACAGCTGGCATGCTTTACCATAGATGCAATTTACCACAGCTGGCATGCTTTGCCATACATGTTGAAGTTGCAATATACAAGCAGTACCACAGCTGGCATGCTTTACCATAGATGAAGAAAGTTGTACTACAGCTGACATGCTATACTATAGATGACAAAGTTGTACTACAGCTGGCATGCTATACCATAGATATTACAAGCATGGATGTACCACCTGATAAAATTGACACTGCAAAATCTGATCAACTCTACTAGAGAAACACATATGGTTAGTAAATAAATCGTCTAAGGAGAAAATCAGGTCAACTGCCTACAAATATTCTCACCCCAAAATGGGTGGGATGGGATAGTAACCATAAAAATTATTGATGGTAGGAATTTCATTATAGCTATAATATTTATTTTGTTCCCTAATAAATGTTATTAATTACTTTATTGATGTTTACTAGTATATTGCTAGAATGCCATCATTTAACAATTATATGCACAAAAGAATAAGTCAATTATATAAAATGTAAGTTGTCAACATGCTCTTTTTTATCTTAATTCTTCATTATGTTTTAAAAAAGTTTTCTTCACTCTGTTAGTTTTATTGCATATAGTTTTCCTTAATAAATTTACTGTTGATTACAATTTTAGAAGAAAATATTAATGTAAATTTTCAAAGTGCAATATCACTATGATGTCACAACTCTAAAGAAAGGCCCCTTCTCACAATACATGCCCTTATAGTAAGAAGTTCCAATACCCTTCCCTATTGCTGGAACTCTGGTAACATGCGTGTGAATTTTCAGTGAAGAAACTATATTTTTGATACTGTATGTTTAAAAATTAGTTATAAATATTTTGTTTTATATCAGATTATCACTCAGATCCATGTAATGCCCATCTAAAGAGGCATCCATCTTAGAAGGCCACTTTTCTGCTGCAGACAGGACAGCATGTATCGTACTGTAACTCCTAGTATATTGCAGATTAGATATGAAACCTTATGTACATCCATTGCATGGCATTTTGATTTTAGTTTTCCTTGTTTTTGCTTTTAGTGTCTGCCAGATCAACAATGTCACAGAATTGTGTATATTTATTGTTTTTGTATCATATTTGGAATAAAATGTACTTGTAGTTTTGTTTCAGCAAATAGATTTACCCATGAGTGGTTTATTTATATTGTACATTATTTCAATGTAGTGAGTTCAGTTCACTCCATGCTGCACAAACAATGTACTGACAATGAGAAAGCCAATATACCTTGAGCTCACTGGCCATATAAGCCAGGGTACTTATAGGTAACTTTACACCCTGAAAAGCCAGGGTATTTATAGGTAACTTTACACCCTGAAAAGCCAGGGTACTTATGGGTAACTTTACACCCTGAAAAAACTTGACTGCAGCAGTTCTCTTTACAGATCACACATCCATCTGCAGAGGTATGTGAATTAAAAAAATGTATTTTTTCCCCGTCTGTATGATCGTCTGTATGATCATATTGAATTGTTTGGGTGTTCTAATATTCATTCTGGATTTTTGATAGTTCAAATTTGTGTCATATGATGCCATACAATTAGATTATAGTCTATTTTCAAGTTCACCAGTGTATAACTGAAATGAAGAATTGTATTCACATAAATGACAGCATCACATATATTACACAGATATAGATATCATATTTACAGCTGTCTATTGCCAGCTGTGTAGTGCCAGCTATACAGCTGCCTAGTGCTGTGTGTACTGTGCTGAGTACAGCTGTCTAGTGCTGTGTGTACTGTGCTGTGTGTACTGTGCTGAGTGTTGCAGCTGTGCTGTGTTTGAACTGTGTGTAGGTGTTGTCTAAGCCATGGTGCTAGTTGAAATCAAGATTAGTGGTACTCAGTGAGCTGGTATATACCAGGTATGCTGCTGACAGTGGTGATGATGGCTTGGAGGAATATAGTGGTTATCTTGTGCTGAAGGACGAAAACTTTGGGACTAATAAATCTACAGGAAATAAAGGGGTTCTACAGATCCTTAGGCAGGCTGGAAGGGGTGGACCATTCATAGTGGCACCATGACCATTTTACAGAGGGTAAGGAATAGAAGATACTTTGTGGTAGTGAACTGGATACCACAAGTCATAATTCCCAAATTTTCAGAATAATCATTATCACTATCTGAGTGGAAAACATAACACTATCTAATTGAAAACATTATCACTATCTGAGTGGAAAACATTCTCACTATTTGAGTGGAAAACATTCTCACTATTTGAGTGGAAAACATAACACTATCTGATTGAAAACCTTATCACTATCTGAGAGGAAAACATTAATACTATCTGAGTGGAAAACATTCTCACTATTTAAGGGGAAAAAAATACTATTTGAGTGAAAACATTAACACTATCTGAGTGAAAACATTATTACTATTTAAGTGCAAAACATTATCACTATTTGAGTGGAAAACATAACACTATCTGATTGAAAACATTATCTCTGAGTGGAAAACATTCTCACTATTTAAATGGATAACATTAATATTATTTCAGTGGAAAACAATAACAATATTTGAGTGACTATCTGAGTGGAAAACATTCCCACTATTTAAGTGGAAAACATTAATATTATTTCAGTAGAAACCATTAACACTATTTGAATTGAAAAATTATCACTATTGGAATGGAAAAAATTAATACTATTTTTGTGGAAAAAATTATCATTATTGGCTTGAAAAAGATTAACACTATTTGAGTGGAAAACATAATCACTATTGGAGTGGAAACATTAACACTATTGGAGTGGAAAACATTATCACTGTTTGAATGAAAAAGATTAACACTATCTGAGTGGAGAATATTAACACTATTTCAGTGGAAAACATAATCACAATTTGAGTGGAAAACATTACTGCTATTTAAGTGGAAAACATTCTCACTATTTGAGTGAAAACATCACTATCTAAATGGAAAACATCATCACTATTAGAGTAGAAAAAATTAACACCTTTAGTGGAAAACATCACTATTGGAATGGAAAAGATTAGCACTATTTGAGTGGAAAAGATTATCATGATTTGAGTGGAAAAGATTAACACTATTTGAGTGGAAAACATTATCATGATTTGAGTGGAAAACATCACTACTTTTTGAAAATCATCCCATAAATCATCATCCATTATTTGAGTGATTAATCATTTTTGTTTTTGTGTTTAATTTTTCATTAATTAATCGATCATATTATTTAAGTTCTATTCATTCAATATTGTTGATTATTCGTTTTAAGTTTCATGTTATGATTCATTCTCAGTGTGCATCATTGTGTTAGAAATCCTATGTTGGAATTTGTTATCACAAGTTTGGTGTGGGATTTTCTATCTTCAAATGAATATAATTAAACATCTTATTCATGTAATAGTTCTTAGTGTCTTCACCATAATCTGACCCCAACTGAGTTCATCTTGTTACAAACTGAGTTCATCTTGTTACTGAGTTCATCTTGTTACTAACTGAGTTCATCTTGTTACAAAAATAGGAATGTTATATTAAGTCATAGATTAAAGTGCCAGTAGAGTTATTAACATTAAGAAGATCTTGAAATTTGTAAGTTGTTGTGGTTTGTAGATCTGTCAGTGAGTGCTTCATAAAGATACTAAGATTAAAGTCATAGAGTTAAAGTGCCAGTAGAGTTATTAACATTAAGAAGATCTTGAAATTTGTAAGTTGTTGTGGCTTGTAGATCTGTCAGTGAGTGCTTCATAAAGATACTAAGATTAAAGTCATAGATTAAAGTGCCAGTAGAGTTATTAACATTAAGAAGATCTTGAAATTTGTAAGTTGTTGTGGTTTGTAGATCTGTCAGTGAGTGCTTCATAAAGATACTAAGATTAAAGTCATAGAGTTAAAGTGCCAGTAGAGTTATTAACATTAAGAAGATCTTGAAATTTGTAAGTTGTTGTGGTTTGTAGATCTGTCAGTGAGTGCTTCATAAAGATACTAAGATTAAAGTCATAGAGTTAAAGTGCCAGTAGAGTTATTAACATTAAGAAGATCTTGAAATTTGTAAGTTGTTGTGGTTTGTAGATCTGTCAGTGAGTGCTTCATAAAGATACTAAGATTAAAGTCATAGAGTAAAGTGCCAGTAGAGTTATTAACATTAAGAAGATCTTGAAATTTGTAAGTTGTTGTGGTTTGTAGATCTGTCAGTGAGTGCTTCATAAAGATACTAAGATTAAAGTCATAGAGTTAAAGTGCCAGTAGAGTTATTAACATTAAGAAGATCTTGAAATTTGTAAGTTGTTGTGGTTTGTAGATCTGTCAGTGAGTGCTTCATAAAGATACTAAGATTAAAGTCATAGAGTTAAAGTGCCAGTAGAGTTATTAACATTAAGAAGATCTTGAAATTTGTAAGTTGTTGTGGTTTGTAGATCTGTCAGTGAGTGCTTCATAAAGATACTAAGATTAAAGTCATAGAGTAAAGTGCCAGTAGAGTTATTAACATTAAGAAGATCTTGAAATTTGTAAGTTGTTGTGGTTTGTAGATCTGTCAGTGAGTGCTTCATAAAGATACTAAGATTAAAGTCATAGAGTTAAAGTGCCAGTAGAGTTATTAACATTAAGAAGATCTTGAAATTTGTAAGTTGTTGTGGTTTGTAGATCTGTCAGTGAGTGCTTCATAAAGATACTAAGATTAAAGTCATAGAGTAAAGTGCCAGTAGAGTTATTAACATTAAGAAGATCTTGAAATTTGTAAGTTGTTGTGGTTTGTAGATCTGTCAGTGAGTGCTTCATAAAGATACTAAGATTAAAGTCATAGAGTAAAGTGCCAGTAGAGTTATTAACATTAAGAAGATCTTGAAATTTGTAAGTTGTTGTGGTTTGTAGATCTGTCAGTGAGTGCTTCATAAAGATACTAAGATTAAAGTCATAGATTAAAGTGCAATTAGAGTTATTAACATTAAGAAGATCTTGAAATTTGTAA
Source organism: Potamilus streckersoni (assembly GCA_016746295.1). Classification (NCBI taxonomy): domain Eukaryota; kingdom Metazoa; phylum Mollusca; class Bivalvia; order Unionida; family Unionidae; genus Potamilus; species Potamilus streckersoni. The sequence goes on along the minus strand of JAEAOA010001585.1, from coordinate 175,057 downwards.
GTTGTTGTGGTTTGTAGATCTGTCAGTGAGTGCTTCATAAAGATACTAAGATTAAAGTCATAGATTAAAGTGCCAGTAGAGTTATTAACATTAAGAAGATCTTGAAATTTGTAAGTTGTTGTGGTTTGTAGATCTGTCAGTGAGTGCTTCATAAAGATACTAAGATTAAAGTCATAGAGTTAAAGTGCCAGTAGAGTTATTAACATTAAGAAGATCTTGAAATTTGTAAGTTGTTGTGGTTTGTCAGTGAGTGCTTGTGGAATACCCTTCATAAAGATGCTAAGATTAAAGTTTTCCATAAATGGGCAGATAATTCTAAAACTAATCTTATAAAACTAAATCATTTACTGGACACAAACTCCTGTTATGAATGAAACTGATACAAAGTTTTAAGAAAGTATATCAGACTGATCTGGAGATATTTACTTGACAAGAGTGTGACAGATGGATGTAATGTGTAATAAAAAGGTAATGGCTCTTAAAATGTTGATCATAAAGACTCCAGTTTTTACTAGTCATGATACAAGATATCTCAAAGGGTTCAACAAACATTAGTTAAACAAAAGCAAATCAATGATACTCCAAACTTCAGTTGTTGTGGGTATAATTAAAATCAAATTGTCAGGATTTGGCTGGAGCTGGAACTTTGTCTAAAAAGAAATATACATGGCCCCACCACATATTCTGATACCATACCGTGCTTAAACAGAAGTGCCCACTAAATTCTCCAAAATCAGATAACATATTTCAAGATGTCTGAAAAGTTTGTCCTTAGTAATACAACACAAAAGCGGTTAGAAATCCTAGTTAGTAAGTGACATTGTGTATAATATGTTCCAAAACAACTTTGAGTTCCAATGTCATAAACCTTGTCTTTGAGTTCCAATGTCAAAAACCTTGTCTTTGAGTTACAATATCAAAAACCTTGTCTTTGAGTTACAATGTCAAAAACCTTGTCTTTGAGTTCCAATGGTCACAATATGTTTCAAAACAACTTTGAGTTACAATGTCAAAAACCTTGTCTTTGAATTTCAATGGTCACAATATGTTCCAAAACATTGCCTTTGTGTAATAATGTTGACAAGACATTCCAAAACCTTGTCTTTAAGTGACTATGTTCACAAGATGTTTGAAAACCTTATCATTAAGTCACTTCTTACATGAGGTTAAAAAATTTTAAGTCACACTAGCAGCAAAATGTCTGACAACCTTGTCATTAGTGTATTATAACTGGAACTACTCATAAAAAGTTAAAATCTTCATCAGAGGAGATCTGATATCTTTATGTGGCACTTAAAAAAGGCTGCAACATTTATCCAAATTTATACATATGTATACAATATACAGTAACTAAAATTAACTGAGACAACTTGAACTCAACCTTATTGCAACATGGTCTTACAATTGACATCTATTTATATGTAAACCCTTAATAAGGTTTATTCTGTACATTTGTCATCATTTTATTTGCATTACATCTTTCTTACCTTGACAAACATCAAGTTCATAGTGTACTTGACCTGTGACATTTTCTTACCTTGACAAACATCAAGTTCATAGTGTACTTGACCTGTGACATTTTCTTACCTTGACAAACATCAAGTTCATAGTGTACTTGACCTGTGACATTTATTTTGTAATCTAGAGAATATATAGCTCAATATTTGTCTATGATTTTGGATTAACTATTTTAGATCATTATTAAGATAAACATGTTTACCTGAATTTGAGTTAAATGATATAGTCTTGATTTTAACCTCAGAATCTTCTAAAATTTAAAATTCCATTATGTGGCACAGTGGGGCCCCGAGTGGCTGAGTGGTCTAAAGCGCTCTCTGTTACGGATCACTGCCATCTCACCTCTGTCTTCGTGGGTTCTAGTCTAAAATTCCAGGAATTTGGATTTGTGAGAAAGCTTGCCAGTAGCTTCTCGTGGGTCAGTGGTTCTTTCTTCGGATTTCCCAGTTTCTTCCTCCACCATTAATACTGGCTGCCATGTATAGCCTACCGTGTGCTGAAAAATGGCGTTAAGCCCCAAAACAACAACAACGTGGCACAGTATTTCCAGAAAATGGCAATTGCTAATAAGGTGAGTAGAGGGTCTTGCTTTAACAATTAAATTAAATTAAAAAGGATTAAAAAGTTTAATCTCAAGTTATCATGACAAATTTACTGAGGTTGTTCTTTCTTATTACAATGTGCCTGTTTAAAAGAAACACACTTCTGTGATATATTTCATAATTATATCACCATTCTCTACCTTTTTTTTCCTTTATATCAAACTACATAGATTTTATAAAATTTCATAAGCAAATTTTACTTAAACAGAAAATTTTCAATCATCCTTCAAAATAATCATGACATGTAACAGTCTGACTTGTAATTTTCATAACTTATAGATAATGCTACAATTTATAATAAATTGAAATTAAACATCCGGCTTTAACCTTTTGTTGCTGGTTACTTGCACTTCATGAGAATGAGTCAGATGACCTATGCATGGCAAATGAAGTTGCAAAAGTGTACTTTCACAGATTAGTGTTTTGCACATCTACTTTGCCATTTAAAAAAAAGAAAATGAAAACAGTATATATGAAAAACTTTATGAATCTTCAAGTTTCATTATGTGACACAAGTCAAAACCAGTGATGCAATAATGAAGTTTCAACAAGGGGTGGTCTAATTAGATGTACGCAAAGTGGATTAAGAAAGAAAAATGACTATCATTTGTTATCCTTTGCTAAAAAAACTAAACAAGTGTTGTACTTATAAATGAGGAAAGTTGACAGATAATTGCAGTTTATTTATTGGCCATGTTCAGCAAATAAAGCCACTGGAATCCCATGTCAAACTTACCTGTAAAGCAGATACTGCAAATGAAACAACTTAATAACATCGAACGCTTGAATCTTGATAACTGATTTTCACGGCCCGGTACAAATTTAATTCAGACAAGGATATATTTGGATTATATTAATGTGATATATCAAAAGACTCAAGACTGCAGGAACATCAACATTTTCAGTTTTGGAACGTTTTGGAATACCAATGGAATTCAGTTGGAACTTTATACATTTGACCTGTGAATAAACTTTTATGACTGCTTGAGATTTAATTCACAATAATGTAAGTTATTCTTACAGCAATAAATTATTGAATTTTACAAAACTTGTTTGCTTTTGCACTTTTCTGTTACTTAGTTGAAGACCACAGAGTTGTAATAATAATAATGCAAATTTATGTATTGTTCAGACAAATGGACAGAATGCTTTTGTAGTATTTCCATGACTAAGAAAGTTTCGTACAAACCTGTTTCCTTCAAATAAAATGTTAGTCAACAAATTAGTATCTCAGCTATCATGTTTATCAAAGGTAAATAATGCAGGCTATAGAATTTTTGTCAGCAATGTCATTAAATGAACCTAATGTGAAATGAGTGGCACATCGACTCTTGTCAGCTTTGGACCGTTTCTACCAATATTATATAGTGTGTGATAATCATCATACTATATACTTGTGATAATCATCATATAATATACCATGTGATAATTTAACATACTATAATCAATGTAATAATCACCATACTGTATACAATGTGTTAATTATCATAATATGTACAATATGATAATCATCATATAATATACCATGTGATAATTTAACATACTATAATCAATGTAATAATCACCATACTGTATACAATGTGTTAATTATCATAATATGTACAATATAATAATCATCATATAATACCATGTGATAATTTAACATACTATAATCAATGTAATAATCACCATACTGTATACAATGTTAATTATCATATTATGTACAGTGTGATAATTATCATCCTACAAACAATGTTATAATCTTTTAAAAAAAACAGTCATCTTAAGCAGAAATGTATCACTGATTTTGAATGGAGAGTTGCTGACATACATGTTCAATTAAATTACCTATATTTATTTACAGGCAGTAAACTAATTAACCTATTTACATCGATAAACACTGCAGCCATACACTTCTCACTCAAGGTTTATAAAATTTACATTTTAATGAAATCAATTAACAAAAAGTGAAAAGATTCAAGATAAACAAACAATTATAATGTGAATTACTTTGGCCACATGGAGCTGTACAACTGGATCTCTTTCTTGATAGCACTTGTGTATCACCTCTCGAAGTAGTGTTACACTAGATCTGAAATGTAATGCATTAAAACCTGTCTTTAAAGACTACCTGGCATTCATGACTGTTATTCATTCACGGACAAACTTTAATACGGTTAGCCCTCACCATTATGTTGTTTAGGAGAATCATAAAATACATGAGACTAACAACATTCTTCTTTAAGTACACCACTATGATCCCATTATCTCTATAAAATTTCCATAAATATGTTGAAATGGCCTATTTTAGATGAAATAAAATTTGAGTTCCCAATGTCAAGGTCAGCAGAAGTACTGATTGTGTTCTGTGACTGAATGGAAATAATTACCCATACTTATGATACTGTGATGTATGTTGCAAACTTGCCTGTCTCAAAATGGACTATTTCTGAAAATGTAATGAATCCCACATGAAGAAAGAACCATGTTGGGCTTTATCAAACAAGCATGAGAAATGATTACAGAACATAAAAACTTTTACTAACTTTCCATATCCTCTATCAAGGAAAACTTGATCCAAAAGTTGATATTTACTTTAATTATTAACACAATGTATTGTAATAAAAGGAGTATATTTGGGGATGAGGGGATCGGAGGAATTGGCATTAAATCTTGACAAGGTGAAGTGAATTTCACTATTGTTAAGAATTGTTTCCTAGTGTGGACCCAGATGAAAAAGTCCTTATTGAAAAATTTTCCCAGGTACAGCCACCTATTTCAAAGGAAACAAGTCTGAATAGCCTAGAGAAAAATTTATAAAACCAAATAGTTAAACAGAAGTTTTCAGATTCAATACTTTAATAGCAGCCCAACTAAAGCAGTGCTTGCAATTACTGCCTGGTGTACCAGTTGAAAAGAACATAATTTCCAGTTTTTCATTAAAAAATGTTCATAGGTTTACTGTAAAAAGCACTTAAGTGGAGAATGTGAATTTCAGAATAACAAGTTAATCAAGATCATAAAGGCTACATTTTCACTTGTACCTGTTTTGTAAATACAGTATTCCCCCTCTTGAACGCCCCCCCTTCAGCGGTCACCCGCTCCTAACGGCCAGAATCTGAAGGCACCGACGAATTTGTGTTCAAAACTACCCCTAACGAAAGACCACCTGGCTAATGCGACCAACGGCCAGCATATTTTTGCAAAAACATAAAATTTACCCCTCACAAGCAGCTGCATTTTTTTTGGTAATATGTATCTAGAACAATTTTTTTTTCTAATTGTGTTAGGTAATCCGATTTCTGTTTCCCGATGTCTGGTTTTCGTTCTTCTAAAAAGAGTTCTACTTGTACCACTAAGGTTAATATTATACCCTTTACACCTCATGAGAAGCCTTATTTATTCCATAAAGCCGAGAAAGACTCAAATTTTAATCCATACCTAAAGGTAATCAATATATCCTTCCTTCGTGTTATCATAAGAGGTCTGGTTTATCCACTGATAATTGTCAAGATTACACTTATTAATAGTTGTAACATTGGAGAAGCGGCAATATTATTGTACAATACCAAAGTCTGCTTGGAAAATGGTTTGATAGCCTTTACGGCTTCCCTCTGTAAGGGGTTGAGCTTGTTAACTTACATAATTAGTGGCTCTTACACAACAATTGTAAAGTTTATAAATCCTAACGGCCGCGATGTGCTATGGTTCAGATCAAATCTGCGTACATATCCCAGCCGTTTTTCGAGTAAAAAAAAAATATAAAAACAATAGGGTACCATACTGCAACTAATGAATCACATGACAATCTCTGCCTTTAAAAATATACGGCATCTTGTTTAAATGCAAAAAAAAAATTGTTTTATCAGTCTTGTAGTTGCAACATTGATGATTATAACTGGACGTAATGTTAAGATCACATTGTCAGCATTGGCTAAAAATAGAAACAGGGTACTAAACAAAGAACGAAAAATCACGTGACAACACAACTTGTCACTTTTTTTTTTTTTTACGAAGAAAGCATTTCGTCCACTCAACAAATGTATTGTCTGCATAATTAAATCACACAGTTAGCAACATCGGAATAACTCATTACCAAACATTAACATGTCATCATGTAAATGAAGATAATTATTTCAGAAAACGTTGGTTATTATAGTCTATGATATCGGGTAAGGTGGTCAAACAAATTTAGGTAGAATAGACTCGAATAAAACAATTTTATTTTGAAAAGACTTGAATAAATAACATCGTAACCGATAAGTTATTTAGCAGCAGTGGGAAAAATGGAAAGATAATTGCGTATGAACCAAGATTCAAATGACGTTTTGGAATGGTTCTGCAATGTGCATGACAACACCCGCTCGCATATCATGCTTACGCCAAGAATAAGAACTATCAATGCATATTCAGTTGAAATAAGTCAACTATTATAGCACAAGAACCGTTCAATATTTAATGTTGCTTTTAAATGAAGATATTAAATGCTTTGAAAAATGAAGCTTTCTTACTACGAACATATACTTCTCACAAATAATTTACTCCCCCTCTGGAAAGGCCACCTGTCTTATAAGGCCACTTTCCCGGTGCTGAAAGGGTGGCTGTATAAGAGGGGGACTACTGTACATGAAAAACATGTCCTTTATTGAATTTAGGTATGTTTCAGTTATACATGAATGAGATCAATATACCTTGAGATATGAAAATCAATTATGTCACAAAATAATGCTGCAGTTTTTCCTGTAGATATCTTTACTGCATGTAAGATGGCCAAGTTAGTAGCTACATGATATTTGTAAGTACAGACTCTGCCCCTAACATCCCATTTCACCATGAAGGTGGACATTATCAGAATTTAAGACAACCAAAATTTGCCATTTTCAACCAATTATACAGAGGCAAAATTGGCACATAAGTTACAAATACAGATGCTTGGGAAAAGTCTGATTGGTGTCCTTTATATTTATTAATTTATTTAAGTTCTGTAGTAAGTTTCTGGGATTCATAATATTTACTTCAATTTTTACATACAAATCGTAAAAATACCAATATGGTTGACAATGATGTCATGTGGGACAGGCATATGATTGCACACACAAGCATGTTGGTTATATTTGTATTATATGTTAAATAAATTGTACCTGATTATAGGGAAATATCCTTTTGTAAGGTGGGCCAGGACCTGTAGGGACTCCAGCCTGACTGGCAAGGGCTCAAAGTAACTATTGTCTATTTCTTTACCACTCCTATCCACATTCTTCTGTGGCAGAATATTCCTCAAGCACAGCTTGACTACCCATGAAATCTCTCTGGCATGTGCCTGCAAAGTCTGGTCAGAGAAATATGGTGTCTGAATGCCTGATGAACTTGATCCCTGGCCTGGGGTGGTAACACCTGGTGAGCAACCAGATGACATGGGACCTGGCACCTTTTCTCCCTCAATATGTGAAGAGTCACTGGATGAGACACTCTGGCTGCTATTAATGCCAGAGTCTGATGCAATCCTGGGATGACTTCTTTCCAGTTCTGTTGGGTGGAGATAGTGGGTACCAACAGGAGGGTGAGAGGGCTGTACAATGTGACAAATCTCCATCAGTGGTGGCTGTATACTGGCCATAGCACCCAGACATGTCAAACAAGCAACACGGACATTAGGGTCTACAAAATTATAGAGTCAAAGACTTCAATCAAACTGTATACCATTGTCAAAATGATTTCACATTTGGTGACATTTATTTAAAACAAAAACTAATGATGCAAGAAGCTACATATTTTTCACCAAGAAACAAATAATTTTGCAATAATCTTGCTAGTAATGTGTAAAATTACTTCAAGCTAGTGCTAATGAAGTTACTCTGGCATAGAGAATAAATCATGCGATCCAGGAAACACTAAACTTTAAAATGTTTCTTCAGTGTAGCTACATTTGCTGAAGTTATCAATAAACTGGTTAATTTCTCTTCTGTTCATTGCTTTCTTGAGAAGTTAGTTCTACTAGTTGATTACTCTGTGTAAAGAACAATTTAGTCTACTAGGATTTGTACACTTTTTTTTTTTTGCACTCTACATTATAAACAGGTCATCTGACCTGATTTAATAAATTTCCATCTATATACAGCACTCCCTGAATATAATACCTTTGATGATAACATGGTTTCTGGACAGTATTATACAGAGAGAGTACTGTACTCAGTATTCTTTATTCAGGTAATCCAAATGCCATTTACTGAGTTTATTGCTCCTAATTAATTTTATTGCCTTGAGCAGTAAATGACTCTCAACACCTGGACAAATATATCAGAAAATCCAACCAGAGACTATGGGAAGGAGGTAATATGAGTCAATGATGGCTCAGGGAAAGTCCTGGGCTTCACCAATGTCACAAATTGTGATTTTGTTTCCTTACTGGCAACAAAAAATACCAGCTGATGATTTTTTTTTTTTATGACAGCCTTTTTGGCAGTTAACTTGTATCTTCAATCATGGATTTGGAGTGGAGAAATTCAATGGGACCATGAAAGGAAGTCACAGACTTATTTCAGACTTATACACTGAACTATATTCCCACAAAAATACACAGATTGAAACCTGCCATCAGGAAGTTTTTATATTTAAGCATCGTTTTTACTAATATTCTCCGATTTTACAGATCCAATACACGTGAAATTTTCAAAAAGGACATGCAATTTCTCCCTGTGATGTGCATTATTATGTCTCCCCTTCCCAACGTGCCCCCATCTTATATATAATACAATAGCTAAAGGTGAGACTTGAGCCTCTGCAACATACTTCAAAGAAACTGCCTGTTACACAGTGAGTGAAGCACTAGTAATTGATTCACAAATAAACCGCACCATTTTCTGTGATAACTAATAATGCCTAAAAGGGGGGTAAATTTGTTTGATCAAATTTTGTTTCAAACTACCATACATATGATAACTATTTTCCATATTTTATATCCCACCGTAATTCCTTATTGTTAACTAGTAGATGCATATAACAATGTTGACTCAGTCAATAACAGATCTTTTTCCAAATTGATATGATGGTCACTTATGCCTATATATATATGGTACATTTATGCCAGGTGTTGGCTCTTGTAAGTTTCATTGGAGAGAATGAAGATTCCAATTTAAGTATCAAGAAAAACTCAACAGTGAGATAAACTTTGTAAAGCTAGCCATAAAATGAGATGAGGGAGGATTTAATTAAAAAAATGTAGATGTCTGGAGGAATGTTAATATTTTACAATTGATAATGCTTTTTGTCAGGTGACAAAGTCATACCTACACATTAACGATGGTGCAGGATGCGAAGTCCATGAAAGTAGCGAAGATCGCTGCTCTTAGTAAAAGTAAAAAAAATGCCATTATCAGTGCCATGAGTAACACTTTCTTTGCACCTTACTACAACCTGGCCAATACAATCGTTCTAAAGCTGCACCAGTTGATTATCACACAGGAACTGAGAATATTATATTACAGTTTGTTAACTGTAATATTCTAATGAATTTAAATGACTGTAATAGGGGGAAAAGCACATGTACACCCTTAAAATATTTAAAGTGATGTTACATCTGTAGCACACTGTGATTGCTGCATTAATGCCATTTGTTTAATCATAGAATTTAAAAATGAGCCTTATCACTAAAACTTAATGATTATTTTAATTTCCATTTCAGGGCGCAACCAAACTCTCTGACCTTAAAGCAGATATGCACACATCATATGACAGTCAAAAAAGCACCAGTGAGTTTCAGCAGTCATTGGCAGATGTAATAGTTGACGAGATGGTTACAGCATCATGCTCAATTGATGAAAGTATTGGTGTTTCAGTGCATAAGAATTTGGTTGTTTTTGTTAGGTACTTGCCTGGTTTGGCTGGCAATGTTGAACCAGTTATACACTTCCTAGGTATTTGTTAGCTTCAAACTGCAAACACCGAATCTATTCATTCAGAGTTGTTAGGTTTAATCAATTCATTTGGTTTAGTCTGGACAATCTGGTTGGTGAGTCAACCAATGGTGCTGCAGTTATGTTGGGTTGCAAGAGTAGTGTTGTTACCAGGCTGAAGGAGGCTACTAAAGGTTTGCTTGCAACTCATTGCATTGCTCATAGGTTAGCTCTTGGTACAGGTGTAGCAGCTGACGAGGTTTAATACCTGGTCAAGTTTCAAGATACTCTGAATAATATGTACAAGTATTTTGCATATTTCCCTCCCCCATAATGTGTAGGCTTGAAGCTATTCAGTCAGTATTGGAGACTTCTCACACTCGTTTGCATCAGGTATCCAAACTAGGTGTCTGAGTTTTGAAGGCAGTAAGCAGACAGTTGTTGATAATTTTCCTGCTCTAGTTAGTGTCTTCTTGGAAGATAAGTCTGCAAAGGCTCTTGCGCTGTATTTGCTTGTTTCAAATTTGTTGATACAGAACACTATATGACTGATATTCTGAGGCATTTGGCAGTTCTGTGTCGAGCTTATCAGAGATCTAATATTTGCTTTACCAAGGTTAATCCCCTTCTCCACTCTACTGTTGATTGTCAGATTGGTGTTCCAGTGTCCCATCCACAGATCATCATTCAGCAATAAATTTAACTTAGAATTTAATGGCAATATGCATAAATTATGAACCTACCATTGTTAGGTGCTGGGCTGTGTTTGCTTCTATTTAACATATTAGATGGATTCATGAAATGCAAAAAAACACCAAAACTCAACTGAACTGAACTAGCCTTTCAAAAAAATTATTTATTTTTTTAAATGTTATTTATCTTTTTGTCTGGATATATAATCAGTGTAATGGTGACTGATTTATTGCACAAAATGATTGCAAGTTGTTTTATATCAAGAAAATGATTCCCTAGAATTGTCCATGTTGTGATTTTCGCAAATTTTTGACACTCAAATCAGTGCTAAGCAGAAACATAAGCAAAATTTTAAAAATAAAAATAGATGTAAAGACAAGGTCAACCATACTTAATGAAAATATACACATCATTTAAACAATGCTGCAAACCAAACACAAGTTTTATTGGTACAGTAACTGAATGACACATCAAAACTAGTTTCTGCAGAGGTTGCTTTTTCATTGCAGTTAAATAGCTATATCTGCTGATCCAGTGAATAAATATGATTCATATCTTTATAGTGCATGTGAAATGTCTGAATGTTTACATGTCAATTTTTTTTAAAGATTTACACAAAGTACACAAACAAAGCCAATTATTGCAGCCTTATTATATATGGATTAACTACACTGCATGATGTATACCTCTATGGTTGATGAAATGACGGATCTGTTTCACAATTCTAGTTAGAAGACCTGGCCTAAGTCTGTGGTAAGGGACATTTGCTATCAGAGTTCCAAGACACTGAAATAAATACACTAGATTATATAAAACAAGAATTTCCATACAATTAGCCTAGGGAAAAGTGACTTAAGCTACATATTTTTTTGGAATAAATTAGTGTGAATTCAATCAAATACATTGAGTCAGACATTCTTCTGCAACAAAATCTTGTCTTAATTCTTTTCTATTTGTGGAATTAAAAAATTACTATACTGATAATCATCATACATGTATCAAATCATTAAACACAAAAAAAAATCATTAAACATGTATAAAATAATTACACATGAATAAAGCCATCAAACATGACTAAATCATCAATGTTTATAAAGTCAACAAACAATATCATCTCTGTTGGCAAAGCATCAAAGTAAGACCACATGCCTAGTAAATAAAGCTCTGATATTTAATTTAAACGACAAGCAATATCAATTGATTGAGAAAGAGAGATTCAAATAGTAATATAATTCTCTGTGATCCATATATTATGTAGGATATTTTCATGGCTAAACAAAGAACCAGTCTGACTAGAAGGGGCAAACTCTAATCAACATTCCATTTTATTGAACTTAATAATGTCATATTTCCTGGCTGATTCCCAATATCATTGTGTTAGAAGTTTTACTGATCATACATTTTCATGTGTTTCTGGAAGTGTAGTCAATCAGGATGCAAACTGGAAATAATTTTCCATTACCACTAAAGCATCATCATTACATCAGTAAACAGCTTTCACGTTTATGAAATTGTGCACATGAATACATCATAATCAATATATCTCCATTATTCATAAATATATCATCATAGATTCTTCTCAGTATAATAACTACTGCTAGTATTAAAACAGCATGAGTGATGATTTACAATTGCATACAGCAGAACACTGAATCATTTTACAAATTCATACAGTAGAACACTTAATCACTTTACAACTGCATACAGTAGAACACTGAATCATTTTACAACTGTATACCATAGAACACTGAATCATTCTACAAATGCATACAGTAGAACACTTAATCACTTTACAACTGCATACAGTAGAACACTGAATCATTTCACAACTGCATACAGTAGAACACTGAATCACTTTACAATTGCATACAGTAGAACACTGAATCATTTCACAACTGCATACAGTAGAACACTGAATCACTTTACAATTGCATACAGTAGAACACTGAATCACTTGACAATTGCATACATTAGAACACTGAAATCATTTTACAATTGTATACAGTAGAACACTGAATCATTTTACAAATGCACACAGTAGAACACTGAATCATTTTACAACTGCATACAGTAGAACACTGAATCATTCTACAAATGCATACAGTAGAACACTCAATCATTCTACAAATGCAAACATTAGAAGACTAAATCATTTTACAACTGCATACAGTAGAACACTGAATCACTTTACAATTGCATACAGTAGAACACTGAAAAATTTTACAACTGCATACAGTAGAACACTGAATCACTTTACAATTGCATACATTAGAACACTGAATCATTTTCCAAATGCATACCATAGAACACTGAACCATTTTACAACTGCATACAGTAGAACACTTAACCATTTATAACTGCATACAGTAGAACACTGAATCACTTTACAATTGCATACAGGAGAACATTGTATCATTTTACAACTGTATACCATAGAACACTGAATCATTCTACAAATGCATACAGTAGAACACTGAATCATTTTACAAATGCATACAGTAGAACACTGAATCATTTTACAAATGCATACTGTAAAACACTGAATCATTTTACAACTGCATACAGTAGAACACTGAATCATTTTACAAATGCATACAGTAGAACATTGAATCATTTTACAACTGCATACAGTAGAACACTGAATTATTCTACAACTGCATACAGTAGAACACTGAAATCATTTTACAAATGCATACTGTAAAACACTGAATCATTTTACAACTGCATACAGTAGAACACTGAATCATTTTACAAATGCATACTGTAGAACACTGAATCATTTTACAACTGCATACAGTAGAACACTGAATCATTTTACAAATGCATACAGTAGAACACTGAATCATTTTACAAATGCATACTGTAGAACACTGAATCATTTTACAACTGCATACTGTAGAACACTGAATCATTTTACAAATGCATACTGTAGAACACTGAATCATTTTACAACTGCATACAGTAGAACACTGAATCATTTTACAAATGCATACAGTAGAGCAATGAATCATTTTACAAATGCATACTGTAAAACACTGAATCATTTTACAACTGCATACAGTAGAACACTGAATCATTTTACAAATGCATACAGTAGAACACTGAATCATTTTACAACTGCATACAGTAGAACACTGAATCATTTTACAACTGCATTCAGTAGAACACTGAATCACTTTACAAATGCATACTGTAGAACACTGAATCATTCTACAAATGCATACTGTAGAACACTGAATCATTTTACAAATGCATACAGTAGAACACTGAATCATTTTATAACTGCATACTGTAGAACACTGAATCATTTTACAACTGCATACTGTAGAACACTGAATCATTCTACAAATGCATACAGTAGAACACTGAAAAATTTTACAACTGCATACTGTAGAACACTGAATCATTTTACAACTGCATACAGTAGAACACTGAAATCCTTTTACAAATGCATACAGTAGAACACTGAATCATTCTACAAATGCATACAGTAGAACACTGAATCATTTTACAACTGCATACCTTAGAACACTGAATCACTTTACAATTGCATACTGTAGAACACTGAATCACTTTACAATTGCATACAGTAGAACACTGAATCATTTTACAATTGCATACAGTAGAACACAGAATCATTTTACAAAGGAATACTGTAGAACACTGAATCATTTTACAAATGCATACTGTAGAACACTGAATCACTTTACAATTGCATACAGTAGAACACTGAATCATTTTACAACTGCATACTGTAGAACACTGAATCACTTTACAACTGCATACAGTAGAACACTGAATCACTTTACAATTGCATACAGTAGAACACTGAATCATTTTACAACTGCATACGGTAGAACACTGAATCATTTTATAAATGCATACTGTAGAACACTGAATCACTTTACAACTGCATACATTAGAACACTGAAATCATTTTACAAATGCATACCATAGAACACTGAACCATTTTACAAATGCATACAGTAGAACACTAAATCACTTTACAATTGCATACAGTAGAACACTGAATCACTTTACAACTGCATACAGTAGAACACTGAATCACTTTACAACTGCATACTGTAGAACACTAAATCATTTTACAACTGCATACAGTAGAACACTTAATCACTTTACAACTGCATACCTTAGAACACTGAATCACTTTACAACTGCATACAGTAGAACACTGAATCATTTTACAAATGCATACTGTAGAACACTGAATCATTTTACAACTGCATACAGTAGAACACTGAATCACTTTACAACTGCATACTGTAGAACACTAAATCATTTTACAACTGCATACAGTAGAACACTTAATCACTTTACAACTGCATACCTTAGAACACTGAATCACTTTACAACTGCATACAGTAGAACACTGAATCATTTTACAATTGCATACTGTAGAACACTGAATCACTTTACAACTGCATACAGTAGAACACTTAATCACTTTACAACTGCATACAGTAGAACACTGAATCATTTTACAAATGCATACTGTAGAACACTAAATCATTTTACAAATGCATACAGTAGAACACTGAATCACTTTACAACTGCATACATTAGAACACTGAAATCATTTTACAAATGCATACCATAGAACACTGAACCATTTTACAACTGCATACAGTAGAACACTGAATCACTTTACAACTGCATACAGTAGAACACTGAATCACTTTACAAATGCATACTTTAGAACACTGAATCACTTTACAAATGCATACAGTAGAACACTGAATCACTTTACAACTGCATACAGTAGAACACTGAATCACTTTTCAACTGCATACTGTAGAACACTGAATCATTTTACAAATGCATACAGTAGAACACTGAATCATTTTACAAATGCATACAGTAGAACACTGAATCATTTTACAAATGCATACAGTAGAACACTGAATCATTTTACAAATGCATACTTTAGAACACTGAATCACTTTACAAATGCATACAGTAGAGCACTGAATCATTTTACAACTGCATACTGTAGAACACTGAATCACTTTACAATTGCATACTGTAGAACACTGAATCATTTTACAAATGCATACAGTAGAGCACTGAATCATTTTACAAATGCATACTTTAGAACACTGAATCACTTTACAAATGCATACAGTAGAACACTGAATCACTTTACAATTGCATACTGTAGAACACTGAATCATTTTACAAATGCATACAGTAGAACACTGAATCATTTTACAAATGCATACTTTAGAACACTGAATCACTTTACAAATGCATACAGTAGAGCACTGAATCACTTTACAACCACATACAGTAGAACACTGAATCACTTTTCAATTGCATACTGTGGAACACAATTAATCATTTTACAAATGCATACAGTAGAACACTGAATCATTTTACAAATGCATACAGTAGAACACTGAATCATTTTACAAATGCATACAGTAGAACACTGAATCATTTTACAAATGCATACTGTAGAACACTGAATCATTCTACAAATGCATACAGTAGAACACTGAATCATTTTACAAATGCATACAGTAGAACACTGAATCATTTTACAAATGCATACTGTAGAAAACTGAATCATTCTACAAATGCATACAGAAGAACACTGACTCATTTTACAACTGCATACTGTAGAACACTGAAATCATTTTACAAATGCATACGATAGAACACTGAACCATTTATAACTGCATATAGTAGAACATTGAATCACTTTACAATTGCATACTGTAGAACACTGAATCACTTTACAATTGCATACTGTAGAACACTGAATCACTTTACAAATGCATACAGTAGAACACTGAATCATTTTACAAATGCATACTGTAGAACACTGAATCACTTTACAAATGCATACTGAAGAACACTGAATCACTTTACAACTGCATACAGTAGAACACTGAATCACTTTAAAACTGCATACAGTAGAACACTGAATCATTTTACAACTGAATACAGTAGAGCACTGAATCATTTTACAAATGCATACTGTAGAACACTGAATCATTTTACAACTGCATTCAGTAGAACACTAAGTCATTTTACAACTGCATACTGTATAACACTGAATCATTTTACAAATGCATACAGTAGAACACTGAATCATTTTACAAATGCATACAGTAGAACACTGAATCATTTTACAAATGCATACTGTAGAACACTGAATCATTTTACAACTGCATACAGTAGAACACTGAATCATTTTACAAATGCATACTGTAGAACACTGAATCATTTTACAACTGCATACAGTAGAACACTGAAATCATTTTACAAATGCATACTGTAGAACACTGAATCATTTTACAAATGCATACAGTAGAACACTGAAATCATTTTACAAATGCACACTGTAGAACACTGAATCATTTTACAAATGCATACAGTAGAACACTGAATCACTTTACAACTGCATACAGTAGAACACTGAAATCATTTTACAACTGCATACATTATAACACTGAATCACTTTACAACTGCATTCAGTAGAACACTGAATCATTTTACAAATGCATACAGTAGAACACTGAATCACTTTACAACTGCATACAGTAGAATACTTAATCATTTTATAAATGCATACAGAGAACACTGAATCATTTTACAACTGCATGCATTAGAACACTGAATCACTTTACAACTGCATACAGTAGAACACTTAATCACTTTACAACTGCATATATTAGAACACTGAAATCATTTTACAAATGCATACTGTAGAACACTGAATCATTTTACAAATGCATACTGTAAAACACTGAATCATTTTACAACTGCACACAGTAGAACACTGAATCTCTTTACAACTGCATACAGTAGAACACTGAATCACTTTACAACTGCATACAGTAGAACACTGAATCACTTTACAATTGCATACATTAGAACACTGAATCACTTTACAACTGCATACAGTAGAATACTTAATCATTTTATAAATGCATACAGAGAACAATGAATCATTTTACAACTGCATACATTAGAACACTGAATCACTTTACAACTGCATACAGTAGAACACTTAATCACTTTACAACTGCATATATTAGAACACTGAAATCATTTTACAAATGCATACTGTAGAACACTGAATCATTTTACAAATGCATACTGTAGAACACTGAATCATTTTACAACTGCATACAGTAGAACACTGAATCACTTTACAATTGCATACAGTAGAACACTGAACCATTTTACAACTGCATACAGTAGAGTACTGAATCACTTTACAATTGCATACAGTAGAACACTGAACCATTTTACAACTGCATACAGTAGAGCACTGAATCACTTGACAATTGCATACAGTAGAACACTGAACCATTTTAGAAATGCATACTGTAGAACACTGAATCACTTTACAATTGCATACATTAGAACACTTAATCACTTTACAACTGCATACATTAGAACACTGAAATCATTTTACAAATGCATACCATAGAACACTCAACCATTTTACAACTGCATACAGTAGAACACTTAACCATTTATAACTGCATACAGTAGAACACTGAATCACTTTACAATTGCATACAGGAGAACATTGTATCATTTTACAACTGTATACCGTAGAACACTGAATCATTTTACAACTGCATACAGTAGAACACTGAATCACTTTACAAATGCATACAGTTGGGTGGGCAGGGGCTTGCAATATTTTCTTGCTATATATTTTGATGTGTCTTTACCTTCATGGTCTAGGTTACCAATAAATACCACTAAAACTGGCACCCTAAAAACTAAATGATTTACATGATATAATGACACCACTCTATTAAATAACTATATACTTCATATCAATGAGTTAGAAAATACACTCTATTAAATGACTATATACTTCATATCAATGAGTTAGAAAATACATTCTATTAAATAACTACATATTTCTTATCAATGAGTTAGAAAATACACTCTATTAAATGACTATATATTTCATATCAATGAGTTAGAAAATACACAAAATCACTTGGGGAGATAATTATGGCCTCAATGTAAAGTTTCTTGATTTTGTGTGCATCAGGCTTTGTGGCATCGTAAACAGCAAGCTTTGCAGGGAAATATAAATGTTTTAATGTGCTTTTGGTGTTATTTTCTGCAAAGGCAGAAAGCTTTTCATTAAGTGTTCACATCATGGTATAAAACAACAATAAAATCCAAAATATTAGTACACCAGAAGTGTCCACAACACATAACTACATTGAAACCCATATAAACTTTTGTTTTCAAAAAACCCAAATGTACCTGTAACTAGCTATCCAGCTTTCCTTTTCAAATATAGGCTAGTTGGTTTAACTTTTCAAACACATTATTGGCTATCTTATGCTGTGAAGAAAACTCTGAAGCAACTGACCAGGCTGGACTTGATGGCAGGTATCAAGCCAATAACCTTCGGATTAAGAGTCTGATACTCAACCAACTGAGCTACCATAGTTCCCTCTTGTTAAAAAAACAAAAAAAAATGTTTACATTTACCTTAATGAGCTGGGTCAGAGTTATGGGAAAGTTTTCTGCCAGCATGGCTAGCAAAAGACAGCGGTGAAGCTCCTTAATGGTGGATCCCAGTATCACAGAGAATGGGGTGAAAGCCATGCTTACATCTTCACTGGAAGAAAAAACATACATTTAATGAGAGTTTGTTACAACATAAGAATGACATTTTAATTTGTACTAAAACTATATGAATTGTGGAAGGTGACCTAATGTATGTTAAAGGGAAGCTTTCTTTGCAGAGTTTTTAAATTTGTTTTGTAGCAACCTCAAGTACACAAGGGCAAACAGTGAATTCTCAGTAAAACAAGACACTCCCTTGTTTGTTTTTCCTACCTTTTCTTTAGCAGGAAAAGAAACCATCATCACAAAAAAATCATTAACACTGACCCTAATGAACTTTAAAATTTAGCTTAATCTGATAAACTATAAAATGGGGTTCAAAGAAAAAAACTTTAACTTTGACATTAACCTAATAAACTATAATAATTAGCTTAATCTTTAAAAACTTTAATGCTGAGATTAATCTTAAAAGATTTAACAATATGCTTAACCTAATAAACTTCATTATCTAAAATCTTTAACACTGAGTTTATTCTAAACATCAAAATCTTTAAGACTGAGTTTATTTTAAAAACAAATTTAACACTATATCATTATTCTTAGCTCTTAGTTTTACAATGATAAACTTCATGATTTATTTCATCACCTAAAGTGAATTTTTTTATAACATGATGACAAATTATATATCCAATAAAACCATTTTGGTAAATCACAATTAATGAAAATCAGATAAATACTGAACAATATGGGTACAAAATGGCAGCTGGTTACATAACAAATTTCTCTTCTTGATGGTAAATGAAGGGTTGAGCCTGCAAATAAACATTCAATTTCTATTTTCCTCAAATTATTACCCTGAGAGGATTGGAATTATTTATGAGGTAGATTAACTAAGGGAGGATAATTAAGTAACATATTTGAAGAAGAAATTTAAATTGAAATACTCACATTGAACAAACAAAAAACTAATTCATGCAAAATAATTCTCATCAACAGCTGAAGATATCAGAGTGTCTTTAATTTTCTGATACTCTGCACTAGCAAGCACCAGGAAATTTAAAGTTCTGATGAGGATATGTGAATACAAAACTTGAAGAAAATTGTCTCTTCCTTAGAATTTGTCATATTCACACGCTTATATGTTTTGTACTGAAAATTCTATTCATGCAGTGTTGGTTATCGTATAAGTGTGACACACAAAACAATTTTTGATAAAAATAAGGGTAACATTGGAATAAATCTAAATGATGACAGTATATAAATATACCATTAATTCAAATACTTTTACATTTTCATGCCACTATTCCCATTCAGAAATGCATATATTGTGTGCACTGTGTTTATCTTTTGCAAGATGGTATTCATCAAACAATATTTGTATAAACAGTTATTTTAATTTTAATAATTTGACAATATTTCTGGTAAAATAAATACTTCCCACCACAAACTGAAGTGTCCATTACTCTTGTTTACCATGGGGGTTTACTAGCAAGCATATTGCTTCCATTTTCGCCTGAACAACCTGTATTTGATCAATATTTTTGTTTTGATTTATATAAATATACACCAATTTTGATGCAATTAAAATTCTCATTGAATTTGTATTTTCCTTTTTTATCAGTTAGATTTAATTCCCATGTGATATATCCCAAGTTTTCTGTATGTGGCCTCATAAGCCATTTGCTTATAAAGGCAGCACTCACCTTCTTTTCAAGTTGACAATCCGTTTGATCAAGCCACACATTTAATACTTGTTCAGTGCCATGTAGAGTTTTAAAACTTTCCATGGATATATGACCTTGATCCCTTAACTTGTAAATGCAGAACCCTCTTTGTTTATCCATAGGATAACCCACTGATCAACCTGCTAGTTTGATACTTGCTCAGTGCCAAGTAAAAGAGGGTGGTTTTTTAAAACTCCCTGTGATCTTGTTGCACAATTGCTCAGCAGAGACTTTAATGGCTTTCACTTATTGTATGATGGCCATGTTACTTACAGAGACAAATCTAAGTCTCTACTTAAGTGAAGCAGAGGTAATAAGCACAATATCTACAATGACCAGAGGACAATTTACAATGACCAGAGGACAATTTACAATGACCAGAGGACAATTTGCAATGACCAGAGGACAATTTACAATGACCAGAGGACAATTTACAATGACCAGAGGACAATTTGCAATGACCAGAGGACAATTTACAATGACCAGAGGACAATTTACAATGACTAGAGAGAACAATGGAGGATTTCAGAGCCTTATCAGACAATGATGAATTCTTGGACTTTGTACCAGATGACATTAGACTGTGACATTAATAGAATACTGTGAGTTACAAAAGTGTGGACTTTGTACCAGATGACATTAGACTGTGACATTAATAGAATACTGTGAGTTACAAAAGTGTGGACTTTGTACCAGATGACATTAGACTGTGACATTAATAGAATACTGTGAGTTACAAAAGTGTGGACTTTGTACCAGATGACATTAGACTGTGACATTAATAGAATACTGTGAGTTACAAAAGTGTGGACTTAACTTTCACTGTTTACTTGTAAGACATTTGGACTTAACGTAATATAAGATACTGTAAATCAGAATTTATACCAACATGTGACCTATAATTAAATTCATGGATTTATCATATAAATGGATTTAAAATGTCAAGCATTATCGATATTAATGGGTTTTATTACACAGAGATAGAAAAAAAGTAAGTTGTCAATTTATTTGTGACATATTCCACTCAATAACATTATTGTATTTTATACTGATGTTATCTTTATCTATCCATCTATTCATCCAGCTTGGCTTATTTATCATTCAAAAGTGCAACTCTGACACACTGCTGAAAAGTCACCCCTTCAGACTAACTGACTTGCAAAATACATCAATACTTAAAGGAGAATAAAAGGGAAGTTAACTTTTCTGCCGTATAAAGGGGTGGGGTTGACATATAGTCAAGCTGACTTACAATCAAATACATATAAGAAAGATGGCACAATTAAGAATATGTTTAAAAAAAACCTTTCTGAATTTATATTTATGAAAACAAGATGAACTAAAGAAATGCATTTGTTTCAGTTGTAATGACACAGAAAGACAAACAAAAGAACAGACAATTCCAAACAATAAGCACATATTTCACAAAGTATACAAGAACTACTCACTGTCATGCTAGAACCCATCTAGAGTATGAAAACCATGCTAGAATCCATGTAGAGTAAAAACAAAACATGGATGAAACCATCTAGAGAAAGAGAACCATGCTAAAACCTATCAAAAGTATAAAACAAACTAAGCTAGAACCAATCAGGAGTAAGAAAACCATGCTACAACTCATCTAGAAAACCATTCTAGAATCCATCAAGAGTAAGAAAACTATGCTCAATGAATCAACAGATCGAAAGCAAGTTGATCAGTCCTTACCTACAAAAGATAAAATAGATCAAAGTATTGATAATTAGAATCTGTAAACACTTACCTGTCATCTGCCAGGGCAAGAAGAAGCTTTGTTCCATCTAACAGTGAAGTCAGAGCAGTCAGTGCTCCTAATCTACACTGTAAAAAACATTTCATACATTGTACTACTTTCCTATGAAAAATATATAATGATCTAGATTGACTTGTATAACATTCGCTAAGCACCTCCAAAGACTCAGAATCGAATCCACCAAAGGCAAATACTAGAGTAAGTGTTTCCTCATCATATGTCATTCAGTTTCTCCATACCATACAACATTTGAAAAAGTTGACAGAACAATCAAAGCAAAAAGGTTCAAAACAAGAGACCCCATTGTTACTGAGCTTGCCTTTGATCTAGATAGAATGCAAAAATTTTTAACATTGAGATTGATCACTGAAATGGTAATCTTTGAAATTAATCCAAAGTCACTAAGCAAGGTGTTGACAGACAGATGGTTTGATGCAATGGCTCCTCTACTGACATGCACATGGATGCCATCAGGATCCCCATGGCATGCTTCTGACTTGCTATATAGGTAATGTACTAAGACCAATACCACACAATGTTTTGCTATATAGGTAATGTGCTAACACCAATACCACACAGTGTTTTGCTATATAGGTAATGCGCTAACACCAATACCACACAGTGTTTACCTCCCAAAGATTGCAGCTATGCAAAATAATGTATTATGCTCATTATTAAGTCAATGTAAAAGTACTTAAACTACAATATAATTGTGCTTGAATCTATACAGATTTTTGGTGAACTGTGAAATATTTGTGTCAGGTAATTATCATATTTCACAGCCAAATAAAATACTGTATTAAACTCATCAGTTGTCCATAACAACTGACACTGTTTTTCTGTTTCCGTTTTATAGTCAAATATAATTTTCTTAAGATGACAGTATATTTGATGTAACAGAAATAAATCTGAAATTTTCTGAAAAATGCAACTTTAAGAAAATAAAATTATAAGCAGGATAAACACAAAAGTATATATTTTGATGAAGATGGACGATTTAATGATGATACTAGACAAGATGATGAGAACTGCAATTCTATTAATAAAAGATTCTTCATGAAGATGCCAACAATAACTATGATGATATAAGAAAACTCCAATGCTGGAATGGCACTGTCATGTCTAAGTTGAGCTGTATTCCTTTTGCTGCATCTATGTATTAAATTATATGATTCTGCAGCAAAACTATCAGAGAAATTGAGCTAAAAAAACACCTAAATGCAAATGTTAACTTAGGTCACTTGAGCATGAAATACAGGTCACAGTGACACAATTCTGATTAAAAGTGATAGCAATCATCATAATCCATATACATTCCAAAAGTTTCAAGTCAAATGACTCAATCTGCAGGTAATGTCCTCTTCAAAACTGACCTAATGTTAATAAAGGTTACTGAAGCATGAATTATAAGCCACAGTGACATATTTTTGATTGACATGAATAATACTCTTCATGATGCATCTACATTTCAAGTTCCATAACTTAATCACCAGTAAAATGGTTTATAAAATACTGAACTAAATGCAAACCCTAACCTAAACACTGACCCCAGATTGAAGGACAGACAGACAAGACTATACCATATGCCACAGTTGATTTGCATCATTCCTAAATGATGGTGGTAATGATGATAACAACAATAGTGGTCTTGGTAATGGTGATGACAAATAATAAGTATGAAAGCAGAGATGGTAATAATTCTTTTTTTTATTATTATAACTTTTTATTATTATTACTAAAAAAAGGGGTAATATCTCACCTTAGGGGCAGCATCCTTCATAATAATGGTAAAAAGAGACTGTTGTTCTGATGAGCTGTTTGTATGTGGTGAGTCTGGTATGAAGGATGACCAGTAACCAAACATCAACTTCTTGTCTGTTGTCTAAAAAATACAGTAAGTTTCTAAAATGTGTGATTAATGAATGCATAAAAGCTGGTATTCAAGTTACACTATGTACTTTACAGTTCATGAAAGGAAGGCCTGGACCTGCATATACAGTACAAATTTAAAACAAAATTTAAAACCAAATTCTTAGTAAAAGTGATTATAATGATATTGATAATGATGGCATCTGATAAGTGAGTATGTTTTCTTGCTTACCTTCTGAAGAACACAGACTTTCCATCTACCTTTCCCACCAATCTATCTCACACAAACACACATTTTACTTACTGAAATGATTTTGTTTTGATTGAAGCACAACAAGGCTGTTTATTTATAATTGTAAAAACATGTTGACTGAAAAATGGTACATAATCCCTGACCATAAGGTGGCCCTGCATTACCAATGCCCAATAATACTGACTGTAAAATGGTACATAATCCCTGACCATAAGGTGGCCCTGCATTACCAATGACCAATAATACTGACTGTAAAATGGTACATAATCCTTGACCATAAGGTGGCCCTGCATTACCAATGCCCAATAATACTGACTGTAAAATGGTACATAATCCCTGACCATAAGGTGGCCCTGCATTACCAATGACCAATAATACTGACTGTAAAATGGTACATAATCCTTGACCATAAGGTGGCCCTGCATTACCAATGCCCAATAATACTGACTGTAAAATGGTACATAATCCCTGACCATAAGGTGGCCCTGCATTACCAATGACCAATAATACTGACTGTAAAATGGTACATAATCCTTGACCATAAGGTGGCCCTGCATTACCAATGCCCAATAATACTGACTGTAAAATGGTACATAATCCCTGACCATAAGGTGGCCCTGCATTACCAATGACCAATAATACTGACTGTAAAATGGTACATAATCCTTGACCATAAGGTGGCCCTGCATTACCAATGCCCAATAATACTGACTGTAAAATGGTACATAATCCCTGACCATAAGGTGGCCCTGCATTACCAATGCCCAATAATACTGACTGTAAAATGGTACATAATCCCTGACCATAAGGTGGCCCAGCATTACCAATGCCCAATAATACTGACTGTAAAATGGTACATAATCCCTGACCATAAGGTGGCCCTGCATTACCAATGACCAATTTATAAATAACAAGAATTTACATATAAATTTTAAAATAAAACTAGAAACCTTTAAAAATACCAATCACCCATTTGTATTACTGAAAGACAACTCTAGTAAGATGTTGATTTCTCCTATTAGTATTTAAAATCAATGGATCATTAGTGTTGTATCCCTAAACTGTAACAATGACAAACTAATGTATTTTTGTAAAATCTACAATGAAACTAAATAGCATATCATACTGTCAATTTTTAAAAAAAAAACATTTATGAGATTATGTTTAGGAAATACTTGAATATTCAGTCATCATATTTTACTGAAATGATTTTGTTTTGATTGAAGCACAACACTAGTCTTAAAACAAAAATCAGTAAAGGTAAAATTAGTTGGGTCTAATTTATTTCCCTCCAAAGTAAACTCTCTTGGATTTAATTTCTTTCCCTCTGAGGCAATAGCTCTTGGGTCTAATTTATTTTCCTCATAGTTTACAATCCAAGTTATTTCCATTGACAACAGGGTTGCATTTAATAAGGATCATGATAGAGTGCGTTTGGCTACAATTAGTACAGTACAAGTTGCCTGTTAATCGTGCTAGGTGGCAAAACTGAAAAGTTGAGAGAAGTAGCTCACCGAGAGCAATCCATTAAAATTTTGTACCATTCACACAACAGCTTGCCAACTGAGATACATAAACAGAACCATGGAAAATGTAAATACATGGTTAAATTACCTTAAATGTTGTATGCTTGATGTGTTTTTTGACCCATTTTCTGACCTAGATACATCGTTAAATTACCTTAAATATTGTATGCTTGATGTGTTTTTAGATCCATTTTTTTACCTAGATACATTATTAAATTACCTTAAATGTTGTATGCTTGATGTGTTTTTAGACCCATTTTTTGACCTAGATACATCATTAAATTAACGTTGTATGCTTGATGTATTTTTTAGACGATTATACATTGTTAAATTACCTAATACACATTATGCTTCATGTATTTTTAGATCTATGTAAATATACAACTTCTCATGGCAAGTAGTATTGTTTTAAATCAATGGATGGTACACTTATAAAATCAGAAAATCCATTGCTATAAAAACCCGATACAAGCACATGTGCAGCATGTCAAAATGTTCCATAAGCAGACAGGCTGTTTTTAATGACACATTGCAATATGACCAATTGTTATGCTGGGGTTTAACTTACTTTAATAATACAATGAAGGCAGCCTAAGGAAGACTGCCTAACTCTGGTACAGTATGTCCTGAACTTTGATCCTTGGCCTCCCTCTGTGTCTGACCAATCAGATTCTGAGCTGCTGACCTTGGTCCAAGCAGGCTGGAATAGAGGGTCTTCATTAGTTTTCAAAGAAAGTGAGGTCACTAAGTGTGTGGCCTCTTCATCAAATGACATCAAGTGATCATTCTCTGAATCCCCTTTCACACCAGCCTTCTTATTCCTCTTTTTCTTTCCTTTCTTCTGACCTGTTAGGTAAACAAGCATGGAGTATAACATCAAAACATAATCATAGCTGTCACTTTGTTTAGAAGGTACCAAAAAAATAATGGAAAAGTTACCTAGTTTATTGTATTTTCAAATAAAGTTTATCATCATTTTCAAATGGCCTGCATTTATGACATCCTAATCAATGTAACCAGATGGTTAGGTCTAAAAATCAAGGAAACATATAGGAATAATTCACATAAAAATAAAGTTTGATAAAAAAGTGATGAAGCTGATAACTTAGCAATTTAAAGTACTGACACAATGTAATAACAAGACAATCCCTATTCCATTAATACAAATTAAACTGTCAATAATATAGTTGTGTTTTCTGTTAAACAGCAAGAGTTAAGTTTGTTTAGCATAAGTAATGTAATTGGCATGTTATACACTTGTCCCATATCTAACAGTCTTCTATGTTGACACAAGTATGGCATCATAGAACCAAGGTCCTTTATTTCAAGGTATGTGGTTTTGAAAACAAAGTGTACTGATAAGATGCCATTTTTTCTTAATACACCTACCATATTATAACCTTTGTTCATTAGACATGAAAATCTAAAGGCTTGAGTAAGACATCCAAAAAGTTGGGTCATGGAACTTACTCTAAGGAGCTTATCCATTTACAAATTTTATAACATAAAGCTCAAAGTTACAATGACCATAATGTTTGACCTTTTGATCCAAATTAATAGGCCTCTTTCATACCTTATGTGTAAGCCATCCCAAATCAGTTCAAGGGTCTAGAACTAAGTCAAAGTACAGGGTCTAGAACTAGGTCAAAGTACAGGGTCTAGAACTAGGTCAAAGTACAGGGTCTAGAACTAGGTCAAAGTACAGGGTCTAGAACTAGGTCAAAGTGCAGGGTCTAGAACTAGGTCAAAGTGCAGGGTCTAGAACTAGGTTAAAGTACAGGGTCTAGAACTAGGTCAAAGTGCAGGGTCCAGAACTAGGTTAAAGTACAGGGTCTAGAACTAGGTCAAAGTACAGGGTCTAGAACTAGGTCAAAGTGCAGGGTCTAGAACTAGGTCAATGTGCACAGTCTAGAATTGGAGCAAAACCTTTCATAGTAATCTTTACCTGTAACTTTTAGACTCCAAAATCAATAGGCTTCTATCTTATGGAAGTTAAAGAATACAAATTATTCTGGGTAAGGTTAAATTGTGACCCTAACCGATTATCCTTCTACATTAGCATGAAAAGGCTTTTATTTAAAAGTGCAAGCCATTAGCAATCTATAGTCCATGTCTGTGAAGTAGAATGATTATTTTTTCAGAAATCATTTTTCTTCTTCCAGTCATGATGACCTAGGCCTCTGACCTTTTAACCTCATAATGAATATGCTTCTTCCTTAGCTCAAGCACAAGCCATCCACAAAGTTTGGTTTAGGTCATTTATGTAGAACTAATCGTATTGTGCAATACCATCTGTTTTATTTCAGTCACATTGACCTTTCACCCTCTGACCCCAAAATTAAGAGTCTTCTTTCTTAGCACAAGTGCAAACCAGCCACAGCTTTGTAATGGAATGTATGGAGAACTTGAAAAGAAGAAAGCAGGTGAATATAAAATGTAATAACATGCATGGCCTTATGGACAGCATATCAAGACACAAATTATACATTGAAAGGTGTAAAAGTTGTATTATAATTAGTTTTCATAAGTAAAGAGCTAAAATTTGGGGAAATAATTCAAGCTGCAAAACATAACAATTTTATGGGATTTATTCACAAACACATTTGGCAAATTTAGCAACAGTGTATGGCAGGGTTATAAATACAATCTCAAACACACCAGTTGATGGGGATTATATAATAAATGCAACATTTGCAACATTCAAAAAGGTATTTATTTTCTTAAGTAGACATCTTTTTTCAAGACATTAGTTTGATTCTAACATGGAATGAAATGATTTCATGTTAAAACCAAGACCATACCTTGAGTTTTGGATTCCTTTGTTTCCCCAATGGCTTCAGTATTCTCATCTCCTTTCTGTGGATTTAACACATCAAGTTGTCCATAGGCAGCTGGATAAAGGCTCTCTGGCACACTAGGCATCTGGTTGCATAATCCATAAAACATGTAAGCCTGAGTAAAAATATAAGAAAAAAGATCAGAAAGAATCTCAATGTAAAAAATCTGACTCAGCTCAATGAGTAAGATAGTTGATTATGTTTCTGACTTGGAATTTTGTAATCATTTTTGCTTTTCCTGTAAAAAAAAAGTTCTAGTCAAGATTTCCAGAAGAGGATGTAAAATCCAAAGATGTTTATTTGTTTAACAAAGTGACTTGGAAAAATCATAAAGATCAAAGTCTTTAGTTGAGTTGATATCATTGTACCACGCTTTGAAATACCTGATATAAAGAATGTGGATAATAAGCATACTTCTAACTAGTGGAATTTAATATCTGTCATGCAATTGTGTGCACAAAAATACCTTTCATTGTATGTATGAAAATAAATGTAAAGAGATTCTGTTGTGGCACATAGCACTAGCCAAATGGTTCACATGCTTTTTCCAACAAAAATTTCCACTTCTTTTCTGGTTTGATTTTTTTCTTTAAGGATCATTTATCACCATTACTGAATGGAATCTGGATTAGAAAATATGCATTCTGAAACCAAAAGGTTTCTAATTTGAGACTTTCCTACAACATCACAAACACATTACAATATAACAAAATATTGGATGTATCACTTGAAACTGTTACAACCCTGTAGTTAAATTACATGTGTGTTAAAATTTGAATTCTTTCTTTCTTATATCATTAAAGGGTCTGATGTTTTGTTAGAAACATCGTGTTTATTTAAAACGTAAATATGACTTGCGTAAGCATGATTTTTGCATAACTGTTTTGTCATATTATGTAAACAGTCAGAAATAGCTATGTAAATGATTGGCTGTGACCACGGTCATTTCTAATAATACTTGTTGACATTTCACACTATGTTTGCAATATTTCAAAATCACCATACTTTCTTCATGCACGTGGAAGGGGTGATGTATTAATTTGCTTTAAGTATTCAAGTACCTGCGAAATAGTCAGTCATAGTCGAGAGTCATAGTTGAGAGTCATATTTTAACATCTTTGAGAGTCACATCACAACATTTTCCTATGCTGGAAAGAGTTATTTGTACGTATAAGCAACATGTGTTTTATTATTGGCGATAGCTGTACTTCATTTACCTTTTAAAGAATAATTATTTTCCCTGGAGAACTACACTACTGGCTTTGGCATTGGATAAGACATTTGCTGAAATTATTTGAAACTTGGAAAAGGACAATACAAATTGTGATTCACAGTAAAAATTCTGGACATTTTGTGCTTACCTTTGTCTGACATCATCATCCTTTATCTTGGAATGGAACTGAGATTCAGACTGTATCAATTTTGAACTATTTATTCACAGGATTTACGTGTTTTCACAATTTTAAAACAAATTTTTGGATCTTCTTCATAAATTGTAACTCTTGTTTCTTATTTTTACCTTTTCATCATGTTTTCTAGGGAAATTAATTTTGTTCAAATTTACAAAGCATGTTGTCTTAGCTCTTTTCTTTTTGTCACTTTAAATGAGCAGATATGTACCAAAACACATATAAATATTGAAATTCACATAAATTTGCATATAACTCCTTCAAATTACACTTTTCTCTGCTTAACTGCATCTTGGTACCAAACAATTTTGGGCCCTGAGTGGCCTACTGGTCTGAAGCACTCTCTGTTATGGATCACTGCCATCTCACCTCTGTCTGCGTGGGTTCGAGTCTAAGATTCCGCGAATGTGGATATGTGAGAAAGCTTTCCAGTAGCTTCTCATGGTCCTTTCCACAGATTTCCTGGTTTCTTCCTCCACCATTAATACTGGTTGCCATGAATAGCCTATCATGTGCTGAAAAATGGCATCAAGACACAGAAAAACAACAACAACCACCAAACAATTTTAGATAAAGGTTGTTTAAAATTTGGACAAAAAGCCCTTAAAAATTGTATATCTTGGGATAAAACAAGAATTTATTTTTTTAAAATTACATTTATGATTAGTTGGTGCCCTAACACCTAACATCTGCTTTCAAATATAATCCAATTATGGTCAGTATATTTAATGCGGTCAAAGACACCCAGAGCATGAGCTTCTGCACTGAAAATTGAGCCAATAGTGGATACATTTGTAAGTACAGAGATGATTAAAGGAGACCATAAATCAATGGAAATATAGAATAATAATAAAAGTGCTACAGAAGAAAACCTTATTCTGATGTATCATCTGCGACCATAAATCAAGATATTTAAATATTGCCATATCTTCAAGGAGCTGAATTTCTGTGACATTGAATGCGAAATTTCCTCACTTATTCGATTACTTTCGTAAAGTGACATCATAGTAGCAACATCAGCATCCTGAGTGGTGGTTGCCAGAGTAAAAGACAATGCCATTTAGCATTGCTTACGCGTGTAATAGTACATTAGGAAAAGGCTGTGGATATTGTATTTTTCCTTTCCAAATGATAAAGACATAAAGAAAGAATGGATATACTATTTCAAGTGAATCAATTTTAAAGCAACACCATACCGCACTCTGTACTCATTACATTTCTCAAAGGAATATTATGAGAGAGATCCTAAAAAAAATGGCAGCTCTAGTATACACAAATTGCCTACACTAAAAGTAAGCACTGTTCAAGACATATCACTGGATATATTCAAATCCTGGTAAAAGTGCTAAATATGTAAGTTATGAAAACAGGCAGAACGCCGAGTAAGTTACCACAAAATGCAACAATCAATTCACAGATTTTTTTATCTACACCAGCAGTGCTAAAATAATCTGATAACCCAACACCTCTAATTTTAGCTTGGGTCTATCCTGTATTCAAAGTTAGGTGCCCACTGGGGTTGTCAAAAAAAAACTGTTTGCCTGAGGAAACTTTGATCACACAGGTGAAATGAGTAAATGTATTTTCAGGATGTTGACATACATGCCTTAACACGGCACAATCTAAATCAAATCACCACTGGCCAAGGTGAAACTCAGATCTGATTTTGATTAAATGGAAGCTTTGCTAAAAAAAAGATTTTAAACCCCTGACACGCTCATGTTTCATGTTTCATGAAAAAACATTTCATTATTCTTAAAAATGTTTTTTTAACAGGCCTGTTACATGTAATATGTGTAAATGGTAATCTGTAATGATTGAAATTGCTATAAAACTATCCCTTGGGCAGTTTAAAAAGCAGCAATGAAAAGAAAAAGGGTCAGGTATAAAATCAAAGTTTCACATTAACTGGCTGACAATAGAATTTGGTGGGTGGCAACTAATGACCCCACCCCCTTGCCCCAATATGTGACCACCCATGGGACGTGCCATTTCTCACTGTGATATGCCTTATTATTCTCCAAGACAAGCCCCTTTTTTCATATTCTGGTCAGCTGTGGCTAAACTGCAAACAGTTACAATTTTGACTTAAGTACACAAGGAAAATAAAGCTAGTGTGACTAATTAACAGCTAATCCTTATCCTTGCATTTATCTTTGGAAAAGGACTGCCCTTCCAACATACTTCAAAGAAACCATGTCCAATAGTGTGTGTACATAAGCACCAGCAATTGATTGGCAAATAAACAATGCCCTATTTTGTTGTAAGTTATGAAGCCAATGACTTCATTTTAATAGTTCAAATATGCAGTCACAAGTTACTGTACATGTGGCAACTGTTTTTCCAATGTTTTATGTCCCATCTTTTTTCCTTAGGTTTAAGTCATGTAACACTATTTACTGAATAAAATATTTATTCTAAATTAGTTCTCTGGGGGCACATATATTGCATGGTATATTTTGTTTTATTTCCTCTTGTAATTTAATTATGGTAATTAAACTTTACATATACGGTGGAGGAATGTCAGGTGTTAACTGGCGGAGTTTCTTTGACAGAAATGGAGATGCGATTTTATTTGCAGAAAAAAACTGCACAGCATTCACAATGATTATTCATGGGATTTAAGCTAATTGGTGACAATTTTATTTTTTTTTAATTTTGTTTTACAATAGTACTGTTGTAGAGGCCCTATTTGATATAAAATAAATTTGAGAGGCCCCGTCAGACTGTGAGTTCAGACTGAGGACATAAGTTGTCGCTTGTTTAACTTATGCCTAAATCCGGAAATGATTTCATCACTACAATATTCACAAGTGATAAAACAGAATATGGCATCTGTGGACTGCCTTTTTTTTATGTATGTTTTGTTCCTGAGAAATAAAAATTGACATACATAATGTACTAATTGGGAGTTCTCTGCAAAAATTCAGGAGATATTACGAGATTGGGATGTAGGTGTGGAAAAAAATTGGGAGGTTTTCTTTTATCTTGAGATCGGACAGGTATGAATTGTTCAGGCTTGTGGAATTTCAGTCACAGCTTGTGGGTTTATTTAAGTCACTTGCCCAAGGCCTGTGCATCAAAAGATTTTCTTTGACCACTGACCAGTACAGTACATAAACTATTATACCAGACATGTATATATTATCAGCTTTGTCAACTTTGTCAATACACTAACTGTAGCCTGCATGTAAAATCCACTGTAATTGAATCATAAGGAACCTTCTTGATGTTTAAATTACTTATGATTTCTGCTTTGCAGATTTTTTTGTGGGCCTTTTGTGTAAAAAACTAATGGTTAAAATACAACCAATGAAGGGGCCCCAAGTGGCCCAGTGGTCTAAAGCACTCACCATAACAGTTACAGATTATTGCCATCTCACCTCTCTGTGTGTGGTTTCGAGTCTCAGGTTCAGTCAGTGTAGGCATGTGAGAAAGCTTGCCAGCAGCTTTTTGTGGTTCTTTCCAGAGTTTACCCGGATTCTTCCACCATTTAAACTGGCCTTCATGTATAGCTTATCTTGTGCTGAAAAATGGCATTAAACCCTACAACAACAATGACCGATGAAAACTGTTCAAAATGCCTTTACACCTCCCTGGTAATGGATATTGCTTCTCACAAGTTGGTCCCCATTCTATTCTCTTTGCCCAGAATTCAGTATTATCTCTGTGTTTCAGTGTTGGATGTATATTTTCAAAATATTAATCCTTAGGTGGTATGTGTGTGTGTGTGTGTGTGTGTGTGTGTGTGTTTTGGGGGTAGGTTATAAATATGTCATTTACATATAATGCAACTGAACATCATCCTTCTTAAATGATTTTATTGCATTGTGGTAAATTTTAATTTTTACATTGGGCACCATCATTTAATCTTTATCACATTGTTGCACAGCACATAATGTATAAGTATTTATTTTAAAATTACATTGTTTTTCTAAATTCCAAAATATGAATTATGAACACCTTCTTACTGGTTTACTTTTCTGCTTTCAGGTCTTAAACACATTGTTAACACACAGTTCAACAGATAAAGTTATGAGCATATCTCAGACACATACAACTTTTTAGTATGCAAGACATATCTTGTCCACTCTTATCTGTCTCACTCGCCATGTTTCTGTTTGTTTTAGAGGTCTGGATAGTATTGTGTGAGGGGACCACTTGATCTGTTGTCTCATCAAAACTCGGAAAAACTTCTAATTTACAGAATCATATCTTCCACACAATATAATCACTACCCACCTACAATATTTGATTTATAATTTATAAACACTAGTCAAATTAAAATTTGTTGAGAATTATATACAAAAAAGGAAAAGTTTTATTTCTGGCATTGCTTTTAGGTGCTTTTAATCATAATATATTAGGCTCCAAAATAAACTTAAATGTTTGGGTGAAAGATCATCTCTCCAGTCAGAATAGTTCCAAGTTAGTGAAATTAGGAAGAAGCTGGTGTACAAAGTTCATAATTAACATTGAAACTACTGCTTTGCATATTTTCATGTCAGATGATTAAAATTCTAATGAAATACTATTAGAAATTAAAAAGAGTAACACTTTTTTATATTGCGCCATTAAAGCTGCTGATTTAACAAAATGACAAACATCAAAAACAGGTTTCACTCCTAATTCAGCAACCATTTTAATACTCTGTTCAAACATATGATGATCTTTGGTTTTAGTAATAGACCTAGATATATCCACTGAGACATTATTTACTTCTGACACAAATTCAAGATGAAGACAATGTTGCTTTAAGGGCTTGTTTGGGTAAATTGACAATTTTTCCCCAAATATCCCATGCATGGATGTTTTAAGTGTCTGGCTTTTCCAATATATGTGCATTGTTGAAAAGCTGACAAGCTAGCAGACAGTCCTCTATTGTCATAATGATGCATGTGTGTCCCTTCCTTGGTGAAACACTATATGACTCTTCCAACAATTTTGATTCTAATAAACAATATCATGTTTCTCATGACATTTTATTTCATACTTTTCAAAACTGAAAATGGAATTTATAGTGTTCAGGATTCTAGTTTGTTGGTTTGCATCTGCAAAGACTGATTCCTATCATTTAAAACAGAACAGAACTTTTATTTTATGTAAAACCAATGATGCCATACCATATGGCATACTTATCCCTGTAACAAACAAAATTATTATACTGCAGCCAAAATTTATATTATGTTAAATGAAAAACAGATGTTTCATAAATAAGGTCTTGTTATTAATGAAAGCTACTTTTATACCAAGAAAACAACAGAAACTATTACTAATATTGCTATATAAAAAGGCATCTCAACTGAACATGCCATAACTGTAAACTGCAGCACTGCCGACATTTTAGAGAATGACTGAAAAATTGTAAAAGCTATGTGAAAAATCAAAATCACACACACACATACAAATTTATATAATTTTGGCATACACTATGCACCATCCCTTATAGTATGAATTTTTTAATTGTTATGTATATCTGTAGTTTCTGTAACTTCTGTTATATGATTTATTTAATTTTCATAATTTTCATTCATGGTTGTAAACTATATTGAACATGTTTTGTTATAATTTGTGTATGTAATTTAGCTCTGTTAAAAAGGCAAATTATGTATGATCTATATATAGATTTTACATGTGTACTGACAATTAGTAATAACAATAATAAGGCTTAAAATGGTGTCTATAGCATTTTTTCTCAGTGACTGATGGAATATCAATGTTTCCAGAATAATTCCTTGGATTCCCATTGGTTGCATGGGGTCAAGTGAATATACCTAGTTTGTCATAAATCAACAGTGAATATGCTGTCACATGGGGTTCTATTGCAAACTACAGTCACGATATAAGGTGTATATAAGGAGAAAGTTAAGCATTCATTTTCATTCTAATTTCTGGAGTAATTCATACTTTTTGTGTTCCTGATGTAAATCTGCAGATGTGTTTTATAAAAGTACATATTTTCTGACACCAGAAACATTTCTTTGGACTATTCAGTGGTGATAGAAAGTGCTCATTATTTGGACTCTAATATTATTCTGGAACTTTTATAAATTATTCAAAATAATTCTGGAAAATGCCATCTTGATGATGTCACAGTTCTTGGAGAAAAGTACAATACTGATATTGAAAATTTTAAGGGAACTTTTCATTTGTTTAGGACTTTCATAGACTTTTATAAAGACAAATTTGGAGACACTTCATTATACTGTAAGTTCATCTCCCATTTTTCATTCATCACTTTAATAATTTAAATTGTTTGTTAAGTTTTACAAAACTTGTTGGGTTTGCTTCTTTTCTGTTACTTAAGTTTGTGACCATAGAGTCATAACATAATCTGCTACAATT
Source organism: Potamilus streckersoni (assembly GCA_016746295.1). Classification (NCBI taxonomy): domain Eukaryota; kingdom Metazoa; phylum Mollusca; class Bivalvia; order Unionida; family Unionidae; genus Potamilus; species Potamilus streckersoni. Next base: position 138,065 of record JAEAOA010001585.1, on the reverse strand, counting down.
AGACATCAGAAAATAAAATCGGGTAGAAGCCATTTAACTTCATTAAAGATTCCTCAAAATACACATCTTGAGATAAAATTTCCAACTTAATCCCTAAAATTGTATTGTTTGAATCATCCCTTAAGTTTTTAGCAAGGTCTGACAGTAAAAGTAACCACAAAGGTTAATGGGAGGCAAAGGTTACTACTGACAATAATGTTTTTGTTGTTGTTGTTGGGCTTAACGCCATTTTTCAGCACAAGATAGGCTATTCATGGCGGCCAGTATTAATGGTGGAGGAAGAAACCGGGAAATTACCGGAAAGAACCACCGACCCACGAGAAGCTACTGGCAAGCTTTCTCACATATCCACATTCGCCGAATCCTAGACTCGAACCCACGCAGACAGAGGTGAGATGGCAGTGATCCGTAACGGACATCGCTTTAGACCACTCGGCCACTCGGGGCCCCTCTGACAATAATGCATAACACCCAACTGATGGCTTATTTATCAAGTTTTAAAACATAAAATTGAACTACATCCAACCAACTCACCCTGACTGCTGCAAGGACAGGTCCCAACTGATCAACAGGCATTGCTTTTGTCACCTGCAGAATATTCTGTAGCCCACGCAAGCAGTTGGTTAAAATCTGAAGAATACAAAAAGCAAATAAGCAGATACCTAATAAGTAAGAATTCAAATGATATTAACATCCGAGATTACCCATTACAGTTAAGCAAAGCAATGTAAATGGATCACACTGACACTGCTGGAATATGAGCAAGACCTAAGATATACCCTAACCTGCGCATTCTAGCCGAGAGTTGTGGAATAACTCACTAGAAACAGAATGATTCTCTATACCAGGCATGTAAAGAAGGCTAAATTAAGAAGATTCAATATTTATTTAAAGATTGAAAGGTAAATGAATGATTAATTATTGCATTTGTAAAATTACTGATTAATCATCAATCATAAAAATCATTTTCAAACATAATATAGTGAGGATTTTCTTTCATTCACCATTCATTCATTTTTGGTTGGTTGGCTTCTGTTAGTCTCGAGAGACGATGGAAATGCGCCCATGAAAGGTGTCCTAGTTTGTAGCTGTGCAGCATCTTCTGTGACTATAAAAAACCCACTCGCGAGTGGCAATCCTTGCTACCGTTGCTACACTTTTTTTATGAATTAGTTAAAACCATGACTTTTAGATCCAATAAACTGTGTGGTTAGAAGGACTCCCTTTCATATCTATAATAATCCAATTTTAAGGTAATACAAATACTGTAACTTTAAACTATGAATACTGATGCATATAATAGTATTAAATACACAAGTACCTTGCACTTTGCAAAAGGATCCAGTTTAGCAGACTGTGTCTGGTGTAGCAGATTTGTAAACATCCGGAAGCAAATGAGAGCATATTTTTCTTCCATATAGTCACCACTAGCAGGCCTGCAAATTGGAAAGAATATAGAAGCCATCCTTCACCAGAATTTTATGTTTAATGTCACTACAATACATGAAAGATTATGCCATACTGAGGCAATGGGGTAAATTATCTCGTTCAGGGATACAAGAGTAGCTAACCCGACATGGTCTGGGCCGGATTTGAACCTGCACCATTTTCATCATTGCACTTCTAAAGAAATAATGTCAATGGTAAATATTACAATTCTGTCTCCAAAAATTGTCTTTCCAAATTTGGGGAGATTTGTTTTAAAGCTGATGTGCTGATGCTCAAATCAATTTCAAATATTTTTCTTGTATGTTTAATTTTGCACTCTTTATGCATATGCATTTTATTAAAGATGCATATGTATAAATATAATATTTCTTTCATAATAAATAAATTTACAACATATTTGATTTAAATTTCTATGTATAATGTCTGAGGTGGGAATTTACCTAACAGGTAACATAAAATTCCATCATTCCTAAATTACAATCTTCATTAGAATATTTGCTGGCCTGTGTAACATTGCAAATATCCTAAGACAGTGAAAATTTGAAGTTACAAATATTTTAAATTAAAAAGTAAAATCAAGTCATGATTACACAAATAAATAGGACAGTGGAAATGTTATGGTATGCATATTTTAAATTAAGAAGTAAAATCAAGTGGCAATTCTCCAAAAAAATGGGACATTGGAAATTTGAAGCTATGCATATTTTAAATTAAAAGTATAATCATATTTTCAGATGAATGGGGACAAAGTCTTATTATGAAGATAATTTCCCTTCATCACTTGGACTACTGACAAATTTTTATTCAGTCATGACTGTTTTTCCAATGTCCCTTAATAAATGCATGTCAAATTCTATATATATCTATATCCTATGTACATTTTGGTATATGACTGTATCTATTTTGTGTTTCACTTTGGCACACAGAGTGCATAGAAGCTATAAATAAGTGTTGTCAAGTTTCTAATCAACCTGTTTTTTTAGTTTGGAGTTACTTATGGTTGGCTAGTTAAAGTAAAGTAATTCTGAACTGCGATGTAGGTCATGTAAGTAGGTATTGTGAAATGTTGGACTGCAGAGAAAGGTTTGCTATGGAATTATATTGTGACATATAGTCATAACAGACTCTAGGCAATGTATATAAGGATATAAGTAGAGAACTAAGCAATTAACTAATTCCTAATTCGGATTCTTATTTCATATGTTTTTGTGTTAATAACAATCTGCAAATACATTTGTTTTGTTTAGATACAATCTGAGAAGATACATTTATTTGGATTCTTCAATGTTATTACAAAGTGCTCATTGGACTAAAATGTTATTCTGGGACTATGGTGAATTTATTTAAATGAGTTTGGGATTATACCATTGTGATACATCAGGACTGATGGTCAACCAGTACATTCAAGGATATGGAATTCATTCTGAACACATGATTCTTTTGGATTTGTGTAGAACATTTTAGCATTATTTAGGATTTAATTCACAATTCTGAATGTTCCTCCTAAATTTTCATTTTTTAACTTTGATAATTAAATTATTTGTAAGTTTTAAAAAACTTGTTGGTTATGATGCATTCTTTTACTTAGTTTATGACCATAGATTTGTAACATATATTCCTGGTTCAAATTGACTAGTGCACACAGGAGATATAACCAATTAGTATATAACCAATTATTAAAATCTTTGACCTAAAGTTACTTTCAGTAAAAAAAAAATTAATTTATTGTAGTTTTCTTGATAGTTCACATGTATGTGCAGGGTTGTCTTTAAGCAAACCTGGAAGGGTGGTATGTATGTTATTCTTGCTCATGCTTGAACATCAGATAGAACCCAGGACTGCTGAATTGTAAAAGAATTACATTACCACCTTGCAGGTGTTGTTACCATAATAAACAGTAAATTCTGAAGAGTATATTTTGTGATCACTACATCCCACCTTTTTTTTATCAAACTATGCATCCCTGCCATAAAATGATGTGTAACAATAAAAACAGCAATTTTTTTCTACTCCCAAGCCCAGTACAAACACCACCATTGCAGATCCCAAGCCTGGATGAAAAAGGAGGGAATGGTGAGGGGCTTGCAACTTGACCCTGTAAAATCCAACTTGCTACAAAAACACCAACAGAAGAAAAAACAGAAACTGAAAGCCTGAGAGAGGAAGGGTCTTCTTCTGGAAGACTTATGATGCTGTGTGGTGAAGACCGCAAGCCCGCAGAAGCCATATAGCAGATCACCCTTCTATCAAACAGGAGAATTAACATCACAACATTAGTGAGACCAGATGGTCTCAATCTGGACAAAGAAAACTTATGACAGGAGTGATGCTACTGTATTCAGGACATGTGGAAGATGACGTGCCTCATACACAGGGGGTGGTGCTCATGATGTCAAAGCAAGCACAAAATGCACTGATAGGATGGGAACCACATGGGTCCAGAATCCTCAAGGCAACAATTAGGACCAAGAAGGAGAAAATAAAGATGATCATACAGTGCTATGCTCTAAAAAAATGACGGCAAAGAAAATGAGAAGAACCAATTTTACAAGAGACTACAGAATATAATTGTTGAAAGATGCAAAAGCTAAAAAAAGAATACAGTCTGACGCTTAACAACAAGTACCAAGTGTTACAAGAGCTTTTTAAAGATGAGGAAGACGATGTGAACAGCAGATGACAGAAAGTTAAGGAGGCAGTAAAATCATCATGCCAAAAAGTACCAGGCCCCATGAAGCATCATTAGAATGAATGGATTTCAGCCAAAACTTTGCGCAAAATCCAGAAGTGGAAACAGAAAAAAACAAGAGTAGAACAAGAACTACAAAAGTAAATGTACAAAAAGAGCATACTGATGCCAACAAAGAAGTGAAAAGAAAATATAAAGATAGACAAGGGAAAATACATGGATGGACTGGCAACAGAGGCATAAGCAGTAACCAGAACTGGAAACATGAAGAAGTTGTATGACATCATCAAATAGCTGTATGGCAAGTAGAGCAAAACAGAGAGACCTGTAAAGGACAAACATGGGAAAACCATAGCAAGTACAGAACACCAAATGAATAGATGGGCAGAACATTCTGAAGAAGTGTTGAACAGGCCAGCACCACTAAACCCCCCAGAAATCCATCCAGCTAATGCAGATCTCATAAGCTGTGACAACCCCACCAGAGACGAGATCAGAAAAGCCATCACCCAGCTAAAGAATGGCAAGGTAGCTGTACCTGATGACATCACAGCAGATCAAGAGGCTTCAGTAGAAATGCTATACCCACTCTTTGAGAAGATCTAGGAGGAAGAAGAAATATCGACTAACTGGAAGGAGGGATACCTCATCAAGATCCCCAAGAGAGGCAACCTCAGCAATTTCTCCAACTACAGAGGAATCACATTTCTGTCAATACCAGGGAAAATCTTCAACCAGGTCCTATGAAGAAGATGAAGGCTGTAGACCCACAGTTATGAAATGAACAAGAAGGCTTCCGGCAGAACAGATTATGTTTGGACCAAATAGCTACTCTTTGCATCATAGTCAAGCAATTGTTGGAGTGAAATTCTTCACTCTACATCAACCTTGTCAATTATGAGAAGGCATTTGACAGCGTGGCCAGAGAGACACTCTGGAAGCTTGTTCAACACTATGGCATCTCAACCAAGCTGGTGAACATGATCAAGAACACTTACAACAGAATAACCTGCAGAGTCATCCATGTAGGACAGCAAGCAGCTTCCAAGTGATGACTGGCATATGGCAAGGTTGCTTGCTGTTGCTGTTTTTCTTCCTTCTCACCATTGACTCAATTATGAAGACGTCCACCAATGGGAGGAGAAAACAGATCCAGTGGACATTGTGGAGTCAACTTGAGGACATGGACTTTGCCAATGACATAGCACTCTTGTCACACAGTCAGCAGCAAATGCAGGACAAGACCAATGTACTGGCTGACATATCAGCACAGGTTGGCCTCAACATCCACAAAGAAAAGACCAAGATCCTCAAGGTCAATTATGTCAGCAACAATCAAGTCACACGGCATGGAAGTCACCTGGAAGATGGGGAGTCCTTCATGTTCCTGGGCAGCATTATCAACCAGCTGGGTGGAACTGGTGCAAATATCAAGGCAAGGATTGGAGAGGTGAGAGCAGATTTCATACAGCTCAAGAACATCTTAAACTCCAAAGAAATTTCCTTGAATACCAAGATCAGACTGTTCAACTCCAATGTGAAGTCGGTCCTATTGTATGGAGTAGAGAACCACCAAGTCATAAAGAGAGTCCAGCTGCCTAAGAAAAATTCTCCAGATCCGTTGACTAGACAGTATCAGCAATGCCAACCTGTGGCAGAGAATCTTTCAGCTTCCAGTAGAGGATGAGATCATGAAGAGAAGGTGGGGTTGGAGGACCAGCCCTACGTAAGCCGCCAACCAACATTACCAGTCAGGCATTGAGGTGGACCCCTCATTGCAAGTGGAGAAAGGGTCAACCAAGAAATACCTGGTGATGTGACCTTGAGGCAGACATCACTAAACTGGATCACACCTGGAGTCAGCTCAATGGGATGGCACAGGAAAGAAGATTCTGGTGATGATTTGTGGACAGCATATACTTCAGCAGGAGTAATGGGCAATAACTAACTGTACCCTTTACAGTTATGTTTAGAAAAATATCATTGTCAGTAATCTTTAAAAAACCTCAGTATATGCCTATAAGTAGTAAGTATAAACGCTCAAAGCTGATGTAAAACTCTCCTGTAAGCAGCTTTTTATTCTAAGTGTGATAAAGACAATTTAAAGGCAAGAAGTTCGAAAGCCACCATTCCACATAACTGACTGACTAAAGCTATAGTTATGTGTAAAGCCAATTGAAGAATACTATAGGTGAGCCATTATGCTAATTTGTATTGATAAAGTTCACAGAGTCAAAAAACCCAATTAATTTCAAGTTAGAGGTCAATGCATGCTGAAAACTTATTACACATCATTGCCCTGAATGTTTAAACTATCCATACTAAAGATTTTTGGCAAGTTTGTAAACATCGACACTATTTCTTTAGTCAGATTTTACTCCATATGTAAAACACAAAGCAAGGCTTTTTCAGTCATCACTACAGTGATCAATTCATTTTTGAAGGGAAAATGTCAAAACATTCCTGTGATTCAATAAGAAACATCAGCAAAATTAAAACCCATTAAAACTAAATTTCAGAAAGTTGATGGAGTTTTACTTTATGAAGCACAGCAGTAATGGGAGCATCTAATTACACATAATGCAAAGAACATATTACATTAAGTCAATCTGGAGTGCATGACTTCAGTTGAAAAACTAGCACCATAGTATTCTTATGCCATCCTGTTTGTAACCTCTCCCTTCTGATTTTAAAAACAAAAAACAAGGATATGAAAAATAAACAAACCTTAATCATTTTATTCAACAATTTATCATTTCTGACCTGAATGTCATCCAGGGGGTCCCAGAAAATGTCAGCTTGTTGGCATTTTGAATCAAACAGGAGTTTCTTTCACAATATACTTGCCATATTTGATTGGGTCTGTCTAAATTTTCAAGCAACTGTCTAAATTTTCAAGCAACAGATGTGATGTAGTTCACTGTCTTTACATCTTTTTGAATTTATATTCCTCCTATTTATTTGTTCAATTTGAGTTAGAAATACTGCAACTAGACATTACAAATACTGGCTGCAGACAATAGTTTTTACTTAAATAGACTATTCTAGAAAGTGTAAGTGGACAGCAAGCAGACTGATTGTTTACATCACAAGCTTCCATTTGTGTCTCCCAACCAATAAACTGAGGGTGTTAGGAACTCTTTGGTGACAATCAGGTTAGAAATTATAAATCACTGAATGCTGTGACTAAGTTTTGTGGATTTTTTTTGTATCTGTGTTTCTTTTCATAAAATCAGTAGGGGGTTACAAACAAACAGGAAGGTGTGCAAATACTATACATGTAACACTTGGACAAACCATAACATATGACATGTTGAGTTGAATGTTCAGATTATTTCTCTTTATTATTATTTGTCTTGTTAATATAACAACTATTAATTGACCCATGAATGACTTTAGCTATGAATCTAAATGACAGCAAGTACTTGCTTGTGTTTGCACAGTTGATCTGTTCTGATAAAGACCCATAATGGACAGAGGCATTTATTACTGCTGTATTAACGGTAAGGTCCCCATCAAACTTGAAAATATTATGTCCCTTCTACCACCCTTCCCCAGGTAAAATGGTTAGTCCCAGAAATGTATATTCATTCTTCTATATAGACAAGTATATCTTGAAGTCAAGCAGCATTCGATACTATTCTGACATGCTAACATTATGGTCATCAATAACTAAGTTCGGACCAGGATTGACTCAGAAAATCCCACAGGTAAGTTTTAACAATAGTGGCATCCAATCTTTAATGAGTGCGAAAGATGAATGCTAATGATGATTGCAGTGCCTTCAAAACCTCTACTGAACTACTGACAGCAGCAAAGACTGCTTCTAATTATTCCTATATACTTCCATCCAACATATTCTAAAGACTTGTGTTTTTATTTAATGTCAACATGGTTGTGAATAACTGCGTACACATATATGCATGTGTGTGGTGATATTTGACAGAGCTCAGTGTTACAAACTATTTTATCCTTGCAAGAGTATAAATTACTTTAACGGAAACAGACTAGTTATTCATCTTTATTCACATTTGAAATTCCAATCATTTTTATGGTTTTTATGGGCTTATATGAATAATATCACTTTGGGGTTACAATCACTGACCCTACCCTCCAAACTGCAAAACACTTTATGAGTCTAAAAGAAACCCAACAGTGTCTGGGAATAGGGCAGGTACAAAAATTACACAACTTAATTGTTTTAAAAAAAATTTAAGCACAACAAATTTTACTTAGTTGTAAGACATTCCAAACACTGGACAGCTTCTCTGAAAACATCCTCATCCTGTGTGGGCAGTGTTGCAAGTTGAACCAATATCCCATGTTGCCCTAAAAGTGTTTCCAGAGACTGAAATCAAATTATACTGATTAGATTACTAAAGTATGAATTATTGAAACTGTACCTAAAAATAGCTTTGCATATAGGTTTGCAAATTGGCCAATCAGACAAGTCCACATGAATATTCTGCAGTACAAATTCTATATCCTATTTATTATATACTTTCAACCTAATGAAGACACACATTATTTTGTATATTGCTGCTTAAATAAAAACTGAAATAAAATGTTACAACTTTAAAAAAATAAAATGTTTATTTTCATTTAAATGAATTTAAAGACATTGCCTGTCATAAATTTTCAATGACTAAACTTTATTCAGGCTAACTGCTTTGTGAATCTTGTAGTGTTGGGATTCTTCCCATAATGCTATTCCAGCTGAGAAGGCCTTAAACTTTGTGAATCTTGTGTTGGGATGCATCCCATAATGCTGTTCCAGCTGAGAAGGTCTTGAACTTTGTGAATTTTGTGCTGGGATTCATTCCAAAACACTGTTCTAATTGAGAGGGCCTTAGACTTTATTAATTTTGTTGTGCATAATGTTGTTGTTGCTACAAAAGAGAGTTTGTACATAAATTTGCCAGTCTGAAAGGCATAACCTAATCATACCTAGTCTGATAATAAATATGGCCCAACCATTGTGGAGAAGTTAAAAATAGGTTTTCTATATGGCTATTATGTTAGCAGCAGCAATTATGTTAGCCAATTCTAAATGAGTAACATAAATACTTGCTTATAAGACAATTCTAACTTCAAACTGCATAGACCCAGATCTGCCAGCACATAATGCGCTAGCAGCTCTGGGTCTGTGCAAATTGTCAGGAATGATCAGTATAACAAATAACATAGATCCTGATCTGCATGCGCATTTTGCTATTGCTGGTCAGGATCTTTGTTGTTTGCAGTTTGACTTTACTTATGTACAAGTACAGATAGTATGTCCCATTAAACATTCATACCAAGTTTTCAAGTTTAATAAAAACTGGCTCAGTTATTCTTGGGAAGCTGAAAAAAAGGATTTCCACCTGTTACTAGGGAAGCCACATTGTTGCTATGATAGTCACCCCAGAAACAAGATTGAGCATATTCTAAAAACATTCCTACCAAATTTTATCCAAATTGGTACAACCATTGTGGAGAAAAATGGAAAATAGTTTTTCCATTGGGTTGCTATGTGAGCCACTAGGGAAGTTACTCTGAACACAAGGTTTTATAAACCATGTCCTGGGAAATAACTAAAAATTACTCTGACTGTGGAAATGAAATTTAAGTTATCATACCCTGGAGACTCTATCACAATTTTCATACAACACTGAGGCAAAAGCTTTCAGCATCTCAGCCTGGACCCAAGCTGGACATCGATGTAAAGCCTTTACTATGTAGTCTGTCAACAGGTCTAAACTCCTCTCCTCCAGATCAATCTAAATGATCAAATGACATTATATATATATATAAATAAATGGAATATGATTTGTGTGCTTGATAAAAATAAAGATAGATGAATATAAATATGGCAGTTATAAATATGACAGTATAAATAGGGGTATGCTTGATATATATATATATATATATATATATATATATATATATATATATATATTGCCTGCTTCACTGGGTGCATGGAGCTTAGGGAACATTCTCAACAAGTAGGCCAAAAACTCCACACCAGACAAGACTCAAAGAAGAGAAAAAAAGACTCCAGTTCACCATTTTGCAAGCTGGAACATCAGGACCATTTGTACTGGACTTACAGATGACCTGGAGCAGACTGACAATGCATGAAAGACTACCGTAATTGACAAGGAACTCTCCCAACTGAATGTTGACATTGCCTACCTTCAAGAGACCAGACTGGCTGAAAGCGGCACCCTCTGGGAAACCAACTACACCTTCTTTTGGCATGGAAAGTCCTCCGATGAACCTAGACAGCATGGTGTCAGCTTCTCTGTAAAGAACATGCTCATTGCCTTCATTGAGCCTCCATCATCAGACACTGAAAGGATCCTTGCCCTTCGGCTGTCAACATCCTCAGGCCCAGTCAACATCTTGAGCATGCACACCCCAACCCTCTACTCCACCCCAGAGGAGAAAGACCAATGAGACTCTAGATCAAACAATATACAGTATTCCTAACACTGAAGGCCTCTACATACTAGGAGACTTCAATGTTTGAGTGGGAACTGACCATGAGGCCTGGCCCACCTGTCTCGGCACTCATGAAAGGGGTAAGATCAATGAGACTGCTGGAGATGTGCTGTTAACAGCCTATGTATGACCAACACCAACTTCAAATGCAAGGAAATCCACCAGGTGTCTTAGAGACACCAATGTTCCCGCCAATGGCACCAACTAGACCTCGTCATCACAAGGCATGTGGAACTGGACAGCGTCCTCTTCACCCGCAGCTACCACAGCGCTGAATGCAAAATGGACAGTACCAGATTTAGGCATAAGCTAAACAAGCTTTAGCTTATGGTTCCAAGGTCTGAACTCAGTTTGAAGAGCCCCCTCAAATTTATTTTATACCAAATATGGCCTCTATAGTTTCACATAGCTTAGGGCCTCGCTTTGTCTAAATCCAGCACTGGACACAGACCACTCCCTGGTGGCCAGCAAGGTGTGAATACCCAAGAAGCATCACCACATCAAGAAGAAGGGTCTCTCACACATAAATACATGCTGTGCAAGCAAACCAGTGAAGACAAAGCAGTTCATCAGCAAGCTGCAGGAGGCTCTCACCAAAAATACACTTATTACACCATCGACTCCATGTGATCCCACCTCACAGACGCTGTGTACAACTCAGCCATTACTGCCTATGGGAAAAAGAAGCACAAAAATGCCGACTGGTATCATACCAGCTGGTGGCTATGGAGACCATGACTGAGGCGAAGAGGAAAGCCCTTCTGGCTTACAAGGTTGTGCCTAGCCCTAGTATACTGCAAGCCCTCAGGATTACCAGGAAAAATGCTCAGTGGACTGACCACCACTGCGCCAACACCTATTGGCTGAATCTCTGCACCAGCATACAAACAGCTGCTGACACTGGGATGCAAGAGGCATGCACAACGGCATCAAGAAGGTGACAGGTCACCCATCCTTCAAAACTGCCCCCTCAAGTTCAAGACGGGCGTAGTCATTACAGACAAGGAAAAATAGCTGCAGTGCTGGGTTGAGCACTATCAAGAGCTGTATGAAACTCAAACCGTCATCACTAACACTGTCCTGAATGCCATCTCAGACCTGCCAATCAAGGAGGAACTAGACACTCCGCCCTCCCTGGAACATCTAAGTAAAGCCATCAACTGTCTCACTTGTGGAAAGGCACCTTGGAACGACGGCATCCCACCTGAAGTCCTCAAGAATGGGAAACCAGCACTACTCCAGCCCTTGCACGAACTCCTCTGCCTTTGCTGAGAACAGTGAAACATAACCCAGGACATGCTGGATGCCAACATCATCACTTTTTACAAGAACAAAGGATACAACAGCGACTGTAATAACTACCGGGGCTACTCCCTCCTCAGTATCATCAGAAAGGCACTGGTGCGCTTGCAGACCCTAGCCTCCTGCATCTACCCAGAATCCCAGTGTGGCTCCCGAGCTGGCAGGTCAACTTTAGACATGATCTTCTCACTACGTCAGCTGCAGGAGAAGTGTCAAGAGCAGCATATGCCACTTTACATTGCCTTCATAGACCTGACAAAGATGTTTGACCTGGTCAGCCGGAGCGGACTCTTCAGGCTCCTGGAGAAGATCGGCTTCCTTCCTCGACTGCTCATTGTCATCACATCATTTCACCTGAATACACAAAGCACAGTGTGCTTCAATGGCACAATATCAGAGGCCTTTACAGTCAGCAGTGGAGTGAAACAGGGTTGTGTCCTTGCACCAACCCTCTTTGCCATCTTCTTCTCTATGCTCCTCTAGTACGCCTTCATGGACTGCAGTGAGGGAGTGTACATCAACATACCAGGGCTAATGGCAAGCTGTTCAACATCACCCATCTCCGTGCAAAGACTAAAGTCACAGAGGTTCTTATCTATGAACTGCTCTTTGCCGATGATGCAGCCTTGATATTACATATGGAAGATGGACTTTAGCAGCTGGTATGTCACCTCTCCCACACCTGTAAAGAGTTCGGACTGACCATCCATTTGAAGAAGATGAATGTCATGGCACAGGATACAGACTCCCCTCCAACCATCACCATTGATGGGTACAACCTTGAAGTTGTTGAGAACTACACATACCTTGGGTCCACCATCTCCAGCTCACTCTCCATTGATGCTGAGGTGGATGGCAGGATTGCTAAGGCAGCAGCAGTTATGGTAAGACTGAACCAGAGGGTCTGGAACAATCTATCCAAAACTGAAATTCTGGGACACACCACCATGAATAGCATGTTCACCATCCTCAGTGAGAGGCACCTTTGCTGGCTCGGCCATGTCAGAATGGATACAGGCCACATTCACAAAAACCTGCTATACGGCAAGCTAGAAGAAGGCACACAACTGACTGGATGGCCATGTCTGCAATACAAAGACATCTGCAAGAAGGACATGAAAATGGTCAACATCAATGTCAACAACTGGGAGAGCTGTGCTAATGACCACTACGAGTGGCAACTTGCTGAGGAAATGATAAAAGCAAACCTTGCTACAAAGAGAGGCAGGAGGAAGGCGAAATAACAACAGCCTCAACAAGCATCAACCTTCACCTGCAGCAAGTGCAGCAGAGACTGTCACTCAAGGGTCAGACTCTTCAGCCATTTATGAAGGTGCAAATAAGATACCCAAAGCGGCAGCTATACCATTAATTCTTGAAGACGGATTGGACAGATGTCATCACCACCGCCGCTATATATATATATATATATATATATATATATATATATATATCATGTTTGATAGATAAATATAAATATGGGTGTGCCTAATGCTTATCATACAGGTTAGAGAATTATGGAGTTTAGAACCCATGTCCATGAGTGAACAGTACCCATCACCTTACCTGCATACACCAGGCCATATCCCGTCACAACTAAGAATGCATCATGTAAACTGTATGATAGTTTATTTGTATTAAGTTAATAATTCTGCCTACTATTATTAAGCATTCTTCAATAGAATCCAGGGGTAGCACATTCTGTTCAATTGACTGTATATACACATACATACAGTCAAACACACTTATCTTGACCTCAGTTATTTTTACAACCCACATGTCTATTGTTTTTGTCTGGTCCCGAAAAAATCCTTTCTTTAATGCTAGTTTTTGCCTGCTTATCTTGACCAGTGTTATGTTGATAACCTGGTTATGTCGGGCATAAGTTTCGGTCTGAAGTGACGTGTAGACCCACTTAATTTGATGAAATGCAACCTTTTAACATCTCACAGAAATTATACAAGAAATGGTCAGAAAAAGCGATTGATTTTCACACACAATTTTGGTATGTTACGGCAGTAGTAACATGCTTATTTAGCATTCTTTCTAGTTTTGGTTCATAAGAGTAGCTTAATTAATTAGTTAATCAAGAATTTATCATGTTCACTACATAAAATATTCAAGGATTTACAAAGACAAAAATGTGCACAAATTACAATGCAACTTTATTTTATGAAAACGCAGAACCGTAGACGTCAGCTACATGACAGCTATACATTTCCCTTTTGTTTCTTAAGGTACATTTCAGATCTGATTTATGTTTGGAAATACATGTACAAAAGAAACAACAATCGAGGACATACAAGTAATTAAATTAATAATCAATGTGCAGGCAGAAAATTGCTGATCGCATGAATATTCAAAAGTCATGAAATTGTTCCATATGCACCTAATATCATGACAATTTATTTTATAGCATTTTATGACAAAAGAGCCAAACATGTCAGCAATATTTTTAAAATATATAAGAATTATAAGCAACATGATATGCATGGCATTATATTTTTTAGCAAATATGAAGTAATTTCAGTTTGCTTTTGTTTAATCTAATGTTGATTTATAGCTAATAATTCAAAAGCACTTATGTTTTCTTACACATGCTCGGCACCTGTGACACATGCCACAATTTCTTTTTTTAATGCATTCAGCCATTTCATGAAACAGCATTAACATGTTGGTGTCAAGAGAAAATAAAAAGAAGAAATTTATTAATAGGCAGAATATCACCCTATATATATATATATATATATATATATATATATATATATATATATATATATATATATATATATATATATATATATATAAAGAATACAAATCATATGGCGAATAACAACCCTCTCAAGCGTACTGGATCCACCAAGGGATCACGTGTGTCAGGGATTAATTAAAATAGATGCAATAAACTGACGACGAACAGTACGAAACTAGTAACTAACTAGCCTAAGCGCTTTCGACTCTTAATGAGTCTTTTTCAAAGGCAAATACAAAACATAGTTATGACAAACAAATAAACACAAAAACGTTGTGTTTGTAAACCTCTACATTTCTGTCTTCACATGTGCTAAAACTATAAATACAACCAGCTTGTATAGACTAGTTGCGGAAACTGAAAACGTTGTATAATTCCCTAAAAGTCTACAAGCCAAAGCCAAAGCCAAACTGAAAATGTTAAATTCTACTAGTGCATAGTTTTCATTTTCTAGTCTTCTTGGTTTAGACTGCTTGGTTTCAATGTTATAAGGTGGTGTATCCAGTATGATTCCTTTTCCTTCCTGGTTTCGGAACTCCAGCTGTGGTGGTTAGCAAAAGCTATAAGTATTATATCACTGAAAGTGTGGCTAGGGGAGGAGAAGTGTTCTGCGACCGGGCTTCTGTACAGCCTTTTTGTCATCCAATCAGATCTATGAAGGTTTATCCTTTTGAGTAGCTTTTCAGTTTCTAAATCTTCTTTTTATCCTTCAATTTTTACTATAAGAATAACCGGTATAGAATCAAATATCTGAGATATAATCTGCGTTACATAAATGTACAAAAACTAAAAATCGATGTCGCTTTGGCTTGTAGACTTTTAGGGAATTATACCCTGTTTTCAGTTTGCGCAACTAGTCTATACATGCTGGTTGTATTTATAGTTTTAACCCATGTGGAGACAGCCATGTAGAGGTTTACAAACACAACGTTTTTGAATTTATTTGTTTGTCGTATATATGTTTTGTATTTGCCTTTGAAAAAGACTCATTAAAGTCGAAAGCGCTTAGGCTAGTTAGTTACTAGTTTCATACTGTTCGTCGTCAGTTTATTGCATCTATTTTAATCAATCCCTGACACACGTGATCCCTTGGTGGATCCAGTACACTTGAAAGGGTTATTATTCGCCATATGATTTGTATTCTTTATATATATATATATATATATATATATATATATATATATATATATATATATATATATATATATATATATGCAGGGGAGTGGATAATCTCGGGCAATTGGCTTGAATATAATGGCAGGCAAGGCTCCATAATTTAGTTTTAGTTTTCAGGCTTGAGCTCTTCTTAATTTTAATTTGTTTTCTTATTTGTAATATCTCTTTTATTCGGACTGGCAGAAAAATTGCCTTCCATTGTCTTAATCTGTTTTCAAAATTCCCGTGAATACCTGTAAAAGGGAACCGCAATTGGCTGAAAAAAAGAAACACCAGAAAAGAAAAAAAGCATCGGCACACCAAAAGAATCCAAAGTCGGTTTCCAGGGCTGGTTTGCTTTGCAATAAAATAACCTTTGCATTTGATATCCTGCCAGTATGTTCAACGAATGAGTTTACTGCTAGTTACCAGATATGATTATTCACCACTCTGGCATCTCCACTTGCTTTAATAATAAATACTATTTCTAACCCATGCTAGTGAAAGGATTGTGATTTGCACTCACAGTGAATGCACATGTACAGGTATTTTTCAAAAACATGTATTGATCTTTATTTACAAGATACTGTTATATATTAACCTTGATATAATACAATCTTGGTTATTTTGCACCTAACACCATGTTATGCATGAATGGAGGGTGCCTGAAAGCATTCCATTGATGTTTCTCTCTCTCTCTCTCATTTGTGATTTTCTTGGATCCATTTTTCAGTCATGATAACATATTCAAACATCCAAGTACAGCCAAACATGATTTGTTTTTCAATGCATCATGTGTTATATGGTATAAGTGATGCATGCTATAGTATGAATGCATACCCTACATGTGATAGAGGGAGCTCATATATTTTTTCTTTAATAAATTGCTCATGATGATAAGGAATAAATAATAACAACACCAGGTTAGTTTATTTCATTTTATCATCAATTAAGCATTCTTTTTTTTATTTTAACAGGCAATGGGAGGGGATTCAGTTAAACACAAGAGCAAGAGATGGGAGTAATGGCCAAAGTCATCTTAAAAATGATGCTACCATTTTTTATGAACCTGGATATCTCAGGACTCAGTTATGTCACCAACTTTTTACACCCCTGATGTAATCGAGAGATAACCGTGTGTGTGTGTGTGTGTGTGTGTGTGTGTCTATATTGAAATCATGTTATATGAAAAACCATGCTATATTGAAATCATGTTATATGAAAAATCATGCTATACTGGGATCATGTTATATAAAAAACCATGATATACTGAGGTGTTTTATTGTTACAATATGAATTCAGATATAATATCTCAAAAACTAAAAACATAAATATTATAATTTCTCATACACAGGTCAAGCATTTTACTTTGTACACAAAGTTGATAACTTTAAATACAATTAAGCAAACGATCTTCATAAGGTGGATGTTCCTACCAAAGAAGGCACAGTAGTGGGCTGAAAATTGTCGCTTTTCACAAATTCACAAAACCTTATACCAACAAAAATAAAATATTCAACAGCATTAATTATAATTTCAGTTCCTTACTGGTATACTCATCAACATACTAGTTTTATACCACATATTTACTTATACTCATCAACATAATGATTTTATAAGATAGTTATTGATTCAGCTCCTTATAATCAACATACTAATTTTATACCAGTTATTACTTATAGATTCAGCTCCTTATAATCAACATACTAATTTTATACCAGTTATTACTTATTGATTCAGCTCCTTATAATCAACATACTAATTTTATACCAGTTATTACTTATAGATTATGCTCCTTATAATCAACATACTAATTTTATACCAGTTATTAATTATAGATTCTGCTCCTTATAATCAACATACTAATTTTATACCAGTTATTACTTATAGATTCTGCTCCTTATAATCAACATACTAATTTTATACCAGTTGTTACTTATAGATTATGCTCCTTATACTCATCATCATGCTTATTTTATACCATATTAATTATAAATTCAGCACCTTAAATATACTGAGTTTATATCATAGCTTTGATTATAGATTCAAATCCTTATACTCATCAACATACTGATTTTATACCATATTAATTAGATTCAGCTCCTTATACTGATTTTGTCATAGCTTTGATTATAGATTCAACTCCTTATACTCATCAACATACTGATTTTATACCATATTAATTAGATTCAGCTCCTTATACTGATTTTGTCATAGCTTTGATTATAGATTCAACTCTTTATACTCATCAACATACTGATTTTATACCATATTAATTAGATTCAGCTCCTTATACTGATTTTGACATAGCTTTGATTATAGATTCAACCCCTTATACTCATCAACATACTGATTTTATACCATATTAATTAGATTCAGCTCCTTATACTGATTTTGTCATAGCTTTGATTATAGATTCAACTCTTTATACTCATCAACATACTGATTTTATACCATATTAATTAGATGCAGCTCCTTATACTGATTTTGTCATAGCTTTGATTATAGATTCAACTCTTTATACTCATCAACATACTGATTTTATACCATATTAATTAGATTCAGCTCCTTATACTGATTTTGTCATAGCTTTAATTATAGATTCAACTCTTTATACTCATCAACATACTGATTTTATACCATATTAATTAGATTCAGCTCCTTATACTGATTTTGTCATAGCTTTAATTATAGATTCAACTCCTTATGCTCTTTAACACACTAATTTTATACCATAGTTATAAATTAGATATTCAACTACTTATACTCATCAACATACTGATTTTTATACCATATTAATTATAGATTCATTTTCTTATAGTCATGAACATACTGATTTTATATTCATGGACATACTCATTTTATCCTCACCAAGATAATCATTTTATCTATAGACTTGGCTCATTATAGCCAAACTTATATTATACCACAATTTATATAAAACTTTCCTGTATTACTTTAGAGACATTTTTCAACATCACTTTTAAGATATCCTAAAACTGTACATACATGTGCTGATTTGTGTGGTGAACTTACTTTCTGTTTTGTCCTGAAGTTATGAATTATCTGACAAACTTTGACAACCAGCCTCTCCTGATGCAATGGAACTGTTCCACACAGCTTTGTCAGTAAATGGTTTGCCTCCTGCACAAAACATATAAAGGTAAAATATAATTACTGTCTGAGCAACTATATTTAACAAAATGTTATTAATCTGTACAAAAGTAGACAAATATAATTTTTCACTTGAAAGTTGTTGTCTTTAACTTCTGTACTGTTCATGCTTATGAACTTCCTATATATGTGAATGCAAGCAGGAAGCTCAAACGAAAACAAAAATGAAGAAATAAAAGCAAAAGTGTGATCCTTTTTATTAAATGCTCTAATCTCCCTCTCCTAGCTTTAACAGCAGTCCAAACAGATCCAGGGTTAAGAATCCCAAGCCTGTTTCATATATCCTACTGTAATCTTGTTGTAACTGTACACTATGAATACAAACCTGTTTTATATATCCTATTGTAATCTTGTTGTGACTGTACATTATGAATACAAACCTGTTTTATATATCCTATTGTAATCTTGTTGTGACTGTACACTATGATAACAAACCTGTTTTATATATCCTATTGTAATCTTGTTGTGACTGTACACTATGAATACAAACCTGTTTTATATATCCTATTGTAATCTTGTTGTGACTGTACACTATGAATACAAACCTGTTTTATATATCCTATTGTAATCTTGTTGTGACTGTACACTATGAAAACAAACCTGTTTTATATATCCTATTGTAATCTTGTTGTGACTGTACACTATGAATACAAACCTGTTTTATATATCCTATTGTAATCTTGTTGTGACTATACTGTGAATACAAACCTGTTTTGTATATCCTATTGTAATCTTGTTGTGACTATACTGTGAATACAAACCTGTTTCATATATATCCTTCTGTTTTCATGCTGTGACCATATAATTTGCAAACAAAGAAGTTACATGGTCACAAGATATCACTAAACTTAAATATTTTGTAATGTTCAATCTTTGAGTGTTGTTTGTTGGATGTCATCTTTAAAATTATTAAATAAAACAATAAGGGTTTACTTTACAGATCATATGAACTGCTGCAAGAGTGACAGGTGTAAAGTGATGTTGCTTACATTTGCACAAAATGGATGGAAATGAGGTATGAGAATATTTCCAATCCTACAACATGGGGTATTTTCAATGGAAGTAGTGTTTAAAGGTACCTCAGCACAATAGTGGTTATATAGTGTCAAATAAAAGAATTTTAAAAATGTAACAATGAGCTGCATAAACAAATAACCTCAGTCAAATAAAAATAATCATGAGGTATAATAAGGCAGAGATAAATCATAAATCTCATCGGTTATGCTACCAAGTGAAGTAAGCGATTAGGTTGCCTAAAATATGTAAACTTCACCTTCTTCTGTTACGAAAGCAAAAATGACTGTGCCTCGTGATCTTTTTTTTAAAGGTATGTTGACAGATCATACCTATGAGATGCTCCCTCATCTTAGCAGATTTATCAGATTTGTTCTAGTATTGTGTTGTAGTGAACAGTATAGCCATCTGTAGCTAGGCCTAGTTTCAATATCAATTAAACTGGCAAACAAACTCATGTACATTCACAGACTTGTTTTGATAGCTGACTGACCATTAACCATTTTTCCTGAGTTGGCTAAGGTTACTATCACTACCTGAGTTACGCATGTTATCTTTCAATGATAAAAACATACAAACTTGTGTTTTGAAACTTAGCAATAGTATGTATATAGCAATTTGTTTTTTAAGAATAACATCGGTGATCTGGATATTTTAACTGGCTCTTGTACACTATTTCGTCATAAAATTAGTTTAAAACTGTAAGTGTACCTGTAACAGGGGAATATATGGTGCACATCACTATGTCTGGGAAGTACCAGTTTATTAGACCGTCTTCCTAATCATGAAGTAAATATATTCAGAAAAATATACTATTCATAGAAAGCAAAGCTTAGGTATCATGTTATTTAAGATTTATTTTTAAAATGCAATTATACAGGTCGGAAATGTATGAGACAATGCTATATTTTGGAATTTCTGAGAAGCTTTGTAAGGTCAAAGTTGTTTTTTGACTGGATTTATATTTGTGACATCATGGAAAAATGCTGCAAAAAAGATAACATTTAATCAATGCCTAAATTTAATACAAATACATTGACAAATAAATAAACCATATATTTGCAATCCTATCATGGACTGTTGTAATGAAGCTATATAGCCTAAAGTGAGTGATTAGATTATGAAAACCCCTCCTTCTAAAAATAGATGCACTCATGTGGGTTTTGATTCCTTTGGAAAGAGGGATTTAGTTCATATATCGACTATAAATGAACCATCTCTGTAATTTTATCCATTTTAGTGTGTTATGCATTAATAGTTACGGTAATGTTTTATCCACAACAAAGAAATGAGGGCACTTGTACATTTGCCCTCATGTACATGGTACATGGGTTGTGTCAAAGGTGTTTATAAATCTTTGAAAAGTGCCTTTATTGTAAACTTTTAAAAAGTATTTTAAAAAATACAATATATAAAAAAACTTATTAATGGTAGTTGATTAAGCATTTGTACCAACTTGCAATTACAGTAATATAATTTAGTTACTCAGTTAAATTTTGATACAATGCAGTTTTTACTATTCTCTTTTAGAGTCATATGGCCTTATACAATTATTCTGGGTTTTGGTGTTTTTTTCAAAAACAAAAAATTATCTTTTCATTATCTGTGCTCCTCACCCACCTATAAAACAAATAAAGGGATAGATATTTATGCTTATATAATGCATTTCTGACATCAGGGCTACATGATGATATACACAATCCTCTCCATAAACCACATGGTCCTTTGTAGGGTCTCAAGAATAATTACATGTTGCTTTAATCACAAAGAATCCTTGTTAAAGTGAATGTTTTTAACATAGCCCTATGCTCTTGAAAGCAAAATCAATAGCTTTCTTCCTTACTTCAAGTGCAGGTTTGTCATGTAGCGCTAAATGGATTGTGTAGAAATCACATTACTTCTTTCAGTCACATTCACAGTGACCTTGACCTTCAATTTTCAAACCGTCAAATTGAAAGGCTTCTTTATGCCATCTTGTTTCAGAGATCTCGGAAATGCTTAATTGCACATTTGTATGCAAATTTTTGATTTGGGATGCAGAAAATCACCCCCACAGGAGTCCTCCCTATGCATGTTTTTGTTGCAAAAGGAAAGTTTTGCAGCAGCATAAATATGTTCTAAGCGCAATGAAAACTGAAGCAATGCGTTTATTTAGTTTGTTGATGACTTCTTTGATCAAAGATCATCAGCTTGCTTTGATGAAAGTGCATGTTCTATTGAAAGCACAGCTAAAAGCTTCCTTTGAAGGACCAAAAACATACCCATTTGTTATCACTGCAGCAACATCAAATAATTGTAGAACTTTGGGAAAAAATTTTTAAAAATGTTTCCTTAGTATATATCGGTGCTTCAGAAGTAATCAGTTCTCATTGAAGTTGCAGCAAAACTATTTTTTTTTTAATTTGCTGTTGTGTGGTCGACTATTGACATTTCACATTCCTGATCTCAGAGGTGGTCGGTTGTAGCTAGTCAGTTGCATGACTCTTTTGATTATATAACAGCATACATTTTCAAAGCCAGATATCAGCATAAGCTGATTATGATATATCAATGCTCTGTTAGGGTGGTTCGTCACTATGAAATAAGGATTTGTTTATGTAACAATAGATTACAGTGCATTTTTAAATCCAAGTTTGCGGCTTCCTGTCATGGTGCCTTTGAATTTCTCCACTCCAAACTCAAGACTGTATATACTTTTTTTATTAGCCAAAAATGTTGTCACCAAAAATATTGCCAGATGGTATATTTTGTTGCCAATAAGAAAATAAAATTGCAATTTGCAACACTGGCAAAACCCAACGTGATCACTGTTATTGATTTAATTTCCGACTGTTTCTGTATAAACATTGGCTGTGATCTCAAAATCAAGAGACTTGGACAAAATGCCATTTGCAAATTTAGACAAGTATTTCATGGTTAAACAGAAAAATAATGAAGATTTCAATGAGATTCAGAACTGTGATAATGTTGCTAGAACTGATAGTTCAAATGCAATAGTAGTCAAGTGTTAGAAAGTACATGATGCCTGGTTTAGTGGGGTTTGCATCTTTTGCTGGTGGGACTGCAACTTTTGCTGGTGGGACACCTATTTTACCAAATTGAGAGTCCTGGACTCCTAGTTTTAAAATCCTAGCGAGACCTCTGGGTCTGTGACTGCATGAAAACCATTCCCTTCTTTCAATCAGTGAATTTTGACCTTTTTACTCCAAAACTTACAACAGCTTCTTCCTTACAACAGTGCAAGCCAGCCACTAAGTTTGGTAATGTTAAATGCAGACCTTAAGTTATTGTGCTGAAATGCCATTTTATACTGACAGAAGAACAGACAGACAGATAGATGAACAATATAAGATAATGTTGCTTTCATTTAGTTTGAATCTGACCATGACATCACTGATTTGGTTTATGTGAGTACATGAGTAGCTGATCAGGTGTGCTGTCTGTGGCACACCTGACAGGAGATACCACTTGGGTTTGTTTGATCAAAGGAGGATAAGCTACAGTTCTTATAGTTACACCGCTCAAGCTTCTACAGAGCCTCTGCAATTCTCCTCAGACCTTTCTGGTGGCATAAGTGGTTAGAGTGTGTGCCTCAGTACCAAAGACTTATAAAGATGATACTAGCAGCTTAGTACAAGACCTGTACCCAAGGCTCAAAAGGTTGAGCAAGCATGTCACTGAATTAACTGTCCTGACTTCATAATGATTCATACAAAAAGGTATAAATAAAATTAATCAAGACATTGGGAAATATGAAGAAATGTACAAAATTTAATAAAAATATATTTTCTATGTGATTTGACCCCAAAATCAAATAGATGGGAGCATTTGCAGCAGAATGTCTCACCTTCATAATGATTCTTCTCAAGCGTGAAGAAAATCTATCACAGAGTTTAGGAAATATAAGAAAATTAAAAGATTTCAGTCAAAACCTTAATGCAAATTTTCCATGACTTAGACCTTAACTCAAAGATTAAAAGACAAGCAAGCATTGTAACAGAATGTTATCTCACAACTTGGTCGACTTGTTTCCAATATTCCAGCTATTTATTATCATGATAAATACACATATTGAAACCTTTTGACAATATCTGGAAAGCAAGCATATTGATAAAGACGACAACCACGACGACGATAATGATGATAATGAATGTAAACAAATTCAGACTGAAAAAGTTAATAACGAAAACTGGTGACACATAAAGAAATTGTAAATCACACCTCTGTTTTAACAATAATCCATGAGTAGTCAAGCGCAATTAATTCATCAAGAAGTATGTTCAAGTTTGTCTTTGATGCTTCATCTTCGCGAAAATAAAACGTTCTTAGTCTATTATAACAATGTTGAAACTTTTCTCTCTCTGAAATTGCAAAATCTGCTGCGTCGGTAGCCATGTTGCTTTATTTATCGTAGGAGCAGTTAATTTTCATGATTAATTTCTAGTTTACTTGAAAGGTTAAAACAATGAAACTGGTGCATTGTGTACAGTTATAAACTATACAATTGGATATATTAAAGTTATTATTATTATTTGGTCGCTACTCAGTGATTTGACACTGAATGTAATAAAATTAAATAAGTAAAGATGAACAAGATTAAATACTCCCATGATGGCTGCCTCCCTAACCCGGCGCACGCTTTGGACACAATACAAATTATTTTACAGAAAATCTTTAAGATTTTTTACAATAAGTGCCAATCATACAAGTGAAAACGGAAATAAGACAACTAAAGAAGATGTCAGGACTACACATTTTGGATTTGAATCTGTGGCAGAAAAAGAGAAAGAGGACAGAGGTTACTAAATGTCATTGATTTGAACCCAATTTTCGACGATAAACATTTGGACCATTCCTGGACATAGACACATTTTATTTTGTGCCAGAGTAGCATTTACACAATAAGAAATGTTAAAAAGCTTTTAAAAATAATAAATAAATTTTAAACAAATCAAACAAAGGAACTGTTTATTAGAATGTGAACATTTCTTTGATGTCTCAAAGTTTAGGTAAACTTGTTGTGCATATTTGAGTGGTACATATGTATTTTGGGTCAAAGTCTCAGTTATATAAAATTTGCATTTAAGTTTTTGTTTGTATTTGACTTGGCTACCAAACACATGGTAATTCACATTCAAGTTATGTATCATTTTCCACCATAATAGATAAACAAGTTGTTTTGCATAACTTTTGTTTAAGAGGTAGATGCATACTGGAACTAGTTCAAAGCATGAGCATGTGTTTGTTCAGATTTATGAAGGTAACTAATGTAAAGGTTTAATTTTTTCAGTAATGTATATTACTGTAATTTTTCTCTATAAATTATCAGTACTGTACTCTTCTTTTTCTTTACTTTTAACAAAAAGGTATTTCTCCTTTTTCACAGTCAATTATTATTAGTATTATTATTATATCTGTACATTTTCAGACATATTCTGGTAGGTCATATCAATCTGTCAGTGCGATTCTCTAATACCTACCATAATTAGGTCACCAAGCCCAATTAAATCAGTTACCTTAGACTTTAGCTTCTTTAGAAGACTTTTCTTCTCCATATAAACAGGGAAATCCGTCAAAACCAAAAGCTCTTGGGACCCACAATTTTTTTTTGCTTTTGAGGCATTTTCAGTTTACTGAGTTGTTTTTTTACAGTAGTGGAAGTCTCTTTCAGAGTTTGTGTGATGAGAGAGAGAATGCATTTATGAGAGCACTAATATTTGTGTGTAAAACTCCACAAAATTAAAAAAGATGTTATTTTTTATATTTTATTTTACATACATGTATTTATTGATGAAATAGATGTTCCTACCAAAATTAAATCCTGTCACATAAATAAATAAAGCTCTTCCACATAAAAATAAAGTCCTCATCACAAGAAACTTCTGAGGAATGAGATACTTTTATAACTTTGCTAAAGTCTATTAGAGTTATAAAAGATATTACATGATGTTTAAATACTTTAATTATTCATAATGTTCATTGTTCAAGAGCCTGGCATTGATTAAGGCGTGAAGCATTGTTTGTACTTTTATAATCATTCTTTTGCTAATGTTGCTTGTGTTAATGACTCCATTTTTTTATGCCATGGCCAAATAAGAGTCAACCTTAGTAATTATGAAGTTTTTAAATTTCATTTATAAGCTTTAAAATTTGATGGTGTTTTATATCACATGCCAGGCTGATCAGAACATACATTTTTATTGTCATATTCATTGCTTTAATCATTGGCCTTATTGCTTTCACAAAACCTCAACACAATTCAAAGTCAAGTGACTCAAATGTAGATCAGTTCTGTGTAATGATGTTGCATTGTCCATAAGCATAATGACATTATTTATCTATTTAATGAATATCTGTATAGTCATCCATGACTTCCTGCTAGCTACATAATTATGTTAAGGTCAAATTTGTACCTTTAATGTGCTTAAAGCAACAGGGTTCCAGAGCCTTGCTTATTACAGTTGGTTTCAATTTCTCACACGTAGCACTACATGCAAAAAATAACTTGTGAGTGTGAACAAATGAAGTGAGTGCAAATGTTTAAATGGACAAACTTTAAATTTAAACAAAGTTTAAATGGACAAACATGTATATAATGATTTTTCTCTGTTGAAAGTCATTTGAGTATGACTTTTAGATTGTTGCCTTGTGGGTCTCCATTGGCATAACTTCAAAGCAAGACCACATGCCTGGTTAGTAAAGCCCAGATATTTAATAATAAGCAAACAAAGTTAAACATGTTTCTAGATTAATAGCATCAATCACAATTAGATAATCAGCTGATAAACATAATCTTAAATGGCTTATCTGTGAGTATTTAGGTATTAGTTCATATAATTAGGTGTAAAAGCTGGCTCTTTTATGGTACAGAGACTTCAGATTAGCCTGTCTGCCCTAATCTGTGTTGGCTTAAGATTGGCCTGTCTGCCTTAAATCTGTGTTGGCTTCAGATTAACCTGTCTGCCCTGATCTTAGTTGGCTTCAGATTAACCTATCTGCCCTCATCTGTGTTGGCTTCAAATTAATCTGTCTGTCCTAATCTGTGTTGGCTTCGAATCAGCCTGTATGCCCTAATCTGTGTTGGCTTCAGATTATTCTGTCTGCCTTAATCTGTGTTGGCTTCTGATTGGCCTGTCTGCCCTAGTCTGTGTTGGCTTCATAATAGCCTCTCTGCTCTAATCTATGTTGGCTTCAGATTGGCCTGTCTTTTCTAATCTGTGTTGGCTTCACATTGGCCTGTCTGACCTACTGTGTTGGCTTCTGATTGGTCTGTCTGCCCTAATCTATGTTGGCTTCAGCTTGGCCTGTCTGCCCTGATCTGTGATGGCTTCAGATTGGCCTGTCTTTTCTAATCTGTGTTGGTTTCAGATTAGTCTGTCTGCCCTAATCTGTGATGGCTTCACATTGGCCTGTCTAACCTACTGTGTTGGCTTCTGATTGGCCTGTCTGCTCTAATCTGTGTTGGCTTCAGATTGGCCTGTCTTTTCTAATTTATGTTGGCTTCACATTGGCCTGTCTGACCTACTGTTTTGGCTTCTGATTGGCCTGTCTTTTCTAATCTATTTTGGCTTCAGATTGGCCTGTCTGACCTACTGTGTTGGCTTCTGATTGGCCTGTCTGCTCTAATCTGTGTTGGCTTCAGATTGGCCTGTTTTTTCTAATCTGTATTGGTTTCAGATTAGTCTGTCTGCCCTAATCTATGTTAGCTTCATAATAGCCTCTCTGCCCGAATCTCAGTTAGCACATGTATTAAGTGCCGTTTTAACCATGTGTACTCTTGGGACATTTTATGGGTCTTAATATCAGTCCATGTATAATTAATCTATTCCAGCATGTGTCAGGAATTTATCAGACAAATATATTTCCAAGTTCAGTTGAGTTTATGGTTTTATGTGATATTTTTAAGTAAAAAAAATTGAAATTTGGGATAGAAATTTGTGATGGTATTCAGAGTTGAGGGTTTCAGTTTACTTGGGAAAAAAATTAGAATATTTAAGAAGGAAACTTTCAGGACCAGAAAATATGTGGTCTTGAGGGGATGCCAGTATTCTGAGGTTTGGGCTTGGAGGGGCTTCACTGTATCTGTTTAATAATGAATTGAATACTTGAAATGGATCAAGATGAAAGTTTCTTTCATTCTTAGTAATGCATTTCTTACATTAGAATTGTGTTTGTTTATGTAATTAGATGAATTTAGTTTGGGATCCATTGTAGGGTTGGTGGTGGGGTAGTGATTGGGACCAGGTAGGTAGGAATGACTTTGCATAAATTTAAGATAACTCCAGTTGCCATACATGTCTTGAGAATTGGTATATGCAGTCAATTGTTCAAGTGTCAAAATTTTTCCAGTTTGTACCCTTTGGTGGTGTTCAGATTTTTTTCTCTTCATCAAAGATTTTATTCCTTGTTTCATAACATGGAAATTGTCAAGATCCCCTCTCTGAGCATGAGAAGAGAAGTGTACATACCCAACTGATATTTGGATCTATGCAATCCTTACCCTCAGAGACCTACCCAAGAGTTTCAAAATGGGTAGGTAGGTGGTTGGAGGTCATAATGGGATACAGACACAGTATTCAAGCATTGTATAACTGGTCAGCTTTTTCCAGAACAGTATGGCAAGATAAACTTAAAATTCTGTTATAAAGTCAGTATTTAATGAACAGTCTTTAATAAGATTAAATAAGATCATTTGAACCTTTCTGAATCAGAAAATCTATATTATGTTGGAATTTACATTTTTTTACATTAAAAACAAGGTCAGCATGATTTTTTTGTAACAGGGTCAGTAAGGTTTAGTGGACAGCAAAGTTTGTACATCATGTTCACATGACAGTGACCAATCATGTATGCAGTTACTGCCCTGCTCAATCCATAATATAGTTTTATATACCTTGTGAAATTCATCATACATCTTAATGAGATTAAAAAAAATTGATTTGGCAAGGTCTTATATTACTGTACAAAATCTTCTTCCTCTATGCCAGAAAGTCAGGTTTTCTTTGTAAAAATCAATCATAAATCATGATTATGGGGTTAAGTGGTTGTCAAGGACCATGTTATATCCTCTAAAGTCAAAACACCCAATTTAGGGAAAAGTAATGGAAAGAAAAAAGATTTTGGAGATTCATTCACATCATTATGAATATGTTAATTTACTGTACACCATTGGGTAAATGTGATGGAAAATTTGTTGGGGACCTGTTCATTCACATAAGTCACAACATATGCTATTTACCATCTGCCAAATCTTATGGGATATGAAATCATGATTGGTAGAATTATATGGTCAATTTTATTTCATTAAGGTGACAATTTGATATGAGTCATACATTGTATCAGCAAAAACTATATGGAGTTAATGTGGTGTCATTTAACAAACTGTCATGTACCACAAATACTTTTATTTCTATCCCTTTGAAAATTCCTAATGTAGACTTGTTTTGAAAGGGTAATTGCATCCTAATCGTGCAGTGTCAGTTCATCACCCTACCTCAGCTCTGTCCTCATTGTAACATTTTTTACAACTTGCAGTGTGCATTTATATTTGGCTGAAGGTTTTCACAAATTTAACTGGATAGCTGTAACATACTTTTCAGGGTTTTGTTAAGTATTGATGAAGAATGTTTTCAGAACTTTAATTTTTATACCATTTTTTTTTTATTAAAAGAGTTGTCATGTTAATTAGTTTTAAAATGATCAAGTGTAACATATTAAAACTCAATTTTTATGACTTACTTTTCAAAAGTTATGCATCATTGATAAAAAAACCTATTCATGCTATAGCAGCTGCTTATACTTAAAATATATCAGTATTATTTTTGTTTTTTCTGCTACTTTTATAATATTAATTAATTTGTTTATTTATTAATATATTTAATTGTAAATTAATTATTTATTAATTATTCACATTCAGTGTATGAAGTTTTCCAAAATGTGGCAACGCGATATGACCTAATGAATGATGCCATGAGCGTGGGAATCCATCGGCTTTGGAAGGATTACTTCATGTACAAGTTGTCTCCCTTGCCAGGAACAGAATTAATAGATGTAGCTGGTGGAACAGGTAATTGTTTCCAATTTCATTACACATGTTTGCAACTTGATATGAGAAATGTTTTCTTTTATGTTTCTCATTTTTGAAAGCCATGCACAAAAAAATATTGTACTGAATATTAACTGATTTGTGAAATTGCAAATGTAAAGTAGCCCATTTTCTTTGCAGGACAAAGCAGTTGAATATCTTGATATTTCTCCTTTTCAGCACTAAAATGAGACCTAGCAGCAGGGGGGATAAACCCTACAACTTTTTGCTCGACCCCATAAGCAAAAATAAGGGTTATTTTTGCTTACGGGGTCAAGCAAAAAGTTGTAGGGTTCACCCTCCCTGCTGCTAACCTGCAGGAAAAAATTAAAAACTTAGCATCTTTAAAAAATAATCCTCAACAATTAATGTGTAAATGTTTCATTTATCTAACATAATCAGTAGGAAATATTGCACTACGAGGAACATTCTTGAAAATTAACTGAGTTGTACAAAAGGAAAGATTGTTTTTAATTCCTTATTTAACATCTTGTTGACTACTTCATGCCAATGAAATGTGAGCTAAATGCCTTACCCATGAGTATTGTTGAAGATGTGCCACAGAACTGTCACAGGCTGGCTTGATTGAGTATTGCTGAAGATGTACCACAGAGTTGTCACAGGCTGGCATGGTTGAGTATTGCTGAAAATGTACCACAGAGCTGTGACAGGCTGGCTTGGTTGAGTATTGCTGAAGATGTACCACAGAGCTGCCACGGGCTGGCTTGGTTGAGTATTGCTGAAGATGTACCACAGAGCTGTCACAGGCTGGCTTGGTTGAGTATTGCTGAAGATGTACCACAGAGCTGTCACAGGCTGGTCCATTGATGGGATTTAAGCCTGCACCCTTTTGTTCATGGGTCTAGTATGATAACAACTGAGTCAGTGCAGTTCCTGTTGCTATTTGTTGACATGCAGGAGGGCACGTCAAATCTATTCTAAACCCTCAAGCTTGGGTGGGTGGGTGGGTGGGGGCAAGGGTGGTAGTGGTGGGGAGATAAATAAAGAAAATGTTTTTATTTTTTTTGCACATTTGGTTGATTTTTTAGTTATATTTCAAAGTTTGGCATCAATCATTTAGTTGCATATCATGCAACAAACCCTACATATAACCTGCATGTGGCCCTGCACATTGAATAACAGATTGCAAATACCCACATTTTGCCTTGAACATCATATAACAGACTGCAAATACCCACTTATTGCCTTGTGCATCTTATAATAGACCCTTTAAATACCTGCATTTGCTTTGCACATGGTATAACAGACCCAGCAAATACCTACTTTTTGCCTTTTGCATTGTATAACAGACCCTGCAAATATCCACATTGTGTTTGCATATCATATAATAGACACTGCAAATACCCACATCATTTTGCCTTGCATGTCATAACAAACCCTGCAAATACCTGCTTTTTTAATTGCACATCATATAACAGACCCTGCAAATACCCACACTGTGCTTTGCACATCATATAACAGACCCACAAATACCTGCATTTTGCCTTGCAAATTGTAATACAGACCTTGCAAATGCACACATTTTACCTTATGTTTCATACTATTATAGGAGTAGAAAAGCTTAAGATATTTTGTTGTGTGTAATGTTCAACTTAGAACAGGCTAACCCTAGATCTAGCATTATATAATATACTTATGGATCACAAAATATACTTGAAACAGTGAGTAGAAAAAACTGATTAGATCATGGCAACAGTTATTCTGGGTCTAAGGTGTTCACAATGCATGCATGTGTGCATGAGTAAATAAAGTAATTTCATTTTTCCTTTTTAGGAGACATTGCATTCCGATTTCTTAAGTATGTCGAATCCCAGCAACAAAGTGCCAGTCCAGAGGACAAACATAATATGTCTAGATCTAAAAATATAGAGTTGAGTTCAGACAGCAGTTCAACAAATTCGGACTCCACTTCTAATGATGACGAAGTTAGTGAAACACATACGGGTTCAGAGTCCCATGTCACTGTATGTGACATTAATCAGTCCATGCTGGATGTTGGAAAGATGCGAGCAAAGGAAAATGGAATTTATCATGGTAATTGTGGACAGCAACGATGATAATGATACTTTTTATCATAGTTATCTTCATCTTCATCAGTCTAACCCCAATAATTGTCATTTTCTTATTTTGCTTTGAAAATTATACACATTTGGTAATATCATTATGGAATTATTACCACTGAAAATGATATACATTTGGTTATATTTTTATGGGATTTTCACAATTAAAAATTGTACACATTTGGTCATATCAATATGGAGGCACTCACCAGTTATTATGTACTTTTGAAAGAGTGTTGTATGTAAGGTGAAGTTGTTTGTATTTTAAACATGCACAGTGGAGGAAATGTTGGCATACTTCTATGCTACTTTGATGTATTGTGGCTGACATTTTCTTTGGACATTGTACTTTTGGAAATGATCTTAGCACACTGCTAACTAAAATTACTGCTCCCTTGTGCTCCAAAAATTAGCCTGAATTTATCTAAAGTACACTATCCTTAGCACCTATTAAAATAGGGAAAATGAAATTTGCCAGACTAGACAATAACAGCTTCTGAAAGTGCAATGAATGAATTACCAAATATATAAAATAAATTAAATGTTATCAGCTCTTCTTTTTTAAATTTACTTCTGAAGTTCAGGAAATGAAACTGACTAAGTGGAGTTAGTACTTTTTTGAAATGTGCAAATCTGGAGTAAAGCCAAGCTGTATACTCTATAACCCATATTACACCCATCAATCATACATCAAAATAAAGGGAATTAAAGTTTCTTTGAACAATACCTAAGATTATACAAGATCTATATTACTAACCAGTATAACTAGTGAGGAAACCCAGGGAAATTCTTTTTCTTTAAAATTCTAACCCTATGCAAAATATGAAACTGTAGAGAGCCACCTATGGGATTTTCACCACTGAAGATTAAATACATTAGGTCATATCATTATGTGATTTTCTCTATTTAAAAATTACACATATTAGGCCATGTAATTATGGAATTTTCACCACTGAAAATTAAACACATTTGGTCTTATCACTATGGGATTTTCGCTATTTAAAAATTACACATATTTGGCTATGTAATTATGGGATTTTCACTACTGAAAATTAAACACATTTGGTCACATTATGGGATTTCACCATCGAAAATTATACATATTTGGTCATTATGTTACAGGATTTTCACCAAATGACTCCTTATGATTTCTAGTTGATCCTAAATAAAAATAGTCCTGACCTTAAATTAAATATGGTTACCAGATGGCTTGAACACTCAGCAGTTCAGAAATAAGAAACAGTTTTGTCATAGATTCCTGGAAATTCATTTTAGCCAGTAAAATTTCTGTCCCGTGTTTGTTTTGAAAAGAAGACAAAGTCTTCTGCATTGTAATAGATTGCAGTATCTTGCTAAGTTGTTGTTGGTTTCATCACAGGGAGATTTGATGATATAATAATTATAACCAGACAATATCTAAAGGTTGATTTTTCTTTTAACCAGATAAATTATACACAATGTATAATTTATCTCCAGTATCTTATCTAAATTTGTTTCTAAGAAGAGTAAATGTACAATGTAATGCTAAAATAAATAATTCATTTACATATAATACACTGAATATTTTACAACACTTTTTCAAGACATTTAGATATTTGCATCAGGGGGTGGGAATTAAATCAAGCATTATAATGGTTAGATTCTTTACACCATGTGAATGAATTATTCACAGCCTACTTCAATGTTATAAATAAAAATCTTTATTACAGATCCACATTATGAGTAAAATGAAATATTAATAGTTATTTTATTGATAAATCTATATTCTTGAGAAATCTTACTGAAATATCTATTGATATAGAACAACTACTGGTAGTCAAATTTATTTATTTGCTTTGCCTTGTGACCAATACTATTGTGAAAACTACTTTTTCACTTATTGTGAAAAGTAATTGAGATAAATATTTCAGTCAGCAACATTTTTTTATGTCACTCCATAATTGTTCTGTGTTTTTTTTATTTCATTTCTGACTGCAGGTATTTCATGGCTAAAAGGGAATGCTGAGAGTTTACCTGTCAAAGACAATACATTTGATGCATACACAATTGCCTTTGGGATCAGAAATTGTACTCATATAGATAAAGTAAGTATTACTATTTTAGAGCTAATTGTTTGAAATAATTTTTTTAATACAGGACTCCCATAATGAAACAAAAAGTATTGAGTTCACAGGAATTGTTTTTCAAAGCTGTTTCTTTGCTCTCACGATATTAAAGTTTTTATGTTACTGAAAATATGTTATCATTAAGTTGGAGAGTAGAATGATTATGGCTCTTTGAGATTTTTGTTACTGCTGTCAAAGCCTTCTACCCTTCGTGTCTTTGTTTACATGAGTTAACACAATCCCATTGAGCATATTTGCCATGAGGCATCCCACGAGGCAATAGGAAAGTTATGTGCATTAGAACGCTTGCTTTGCCGTAGATCAATAACTAAATGCTGTTATCATTCTATTTCCTGAACCATACAAGTGGGAAGTTCTCATAAGGCACTACAATATACTTGACATAAGGCACTACAATATACATGACATAAGGCACTACAATATACTTGACATAAGGCACTACAATATACTTGACATAAGGCACTACAATATACATGACATAAGGCACTACAATATACTTGACATAAGGCACTGCAATATACTTGACATAAGGTACTACAATATGCTTGACATAAGGTACTACAATATACTTGACATAAGCCACTACAATATACTTGACATAAGGCACTACAATATACTTGACATAAGGCACTACAATATACTTGTCATAAGGCACTACAATATACTTGACATAAGACACTACAATATACTTGACATAAAGCACTACAATATACTTGACATAAGGCACTACAATATACTTGATATAAGGCACTACAATATACTTGACATAAGGCACTATAATATACTTGTCATAAGGCACTACAATATACTTGTCATAAGGCACTACAATATACTTGACATAAGGCACTACAATATACTTGACATAAGGCACTACAATAGACTTGACATAAGGCACTACAATAGACTTGACATAAGGCACTACAATAGACTTGACATAAGGCACTACAATAGACTTGACATAAGGCACTACAATATCCTTGTCATAAGGCACTACAATATACTTGACATAAGGCACTACAATATACTTGACATAAGGCACTACAATAGACTTGACATAAGGCACTACAATAGACTTGACATAAGGCACTACAATAGACTTGACATAAGGCACTACAATAGACTTGACATAAGGCACTACAATATACTTGACATAAGGCACTACAATATACTTGTCATAAGGCACTACAATATACTTGACATAAGGCACTACAATATACTTGACAAATGTTTATTCAGTTTTCAGGAAATTAGCTACTTGTTTCAGTCACTAATGTTCTGTGTCTGTGCACAATATTACCAGTGTGCTTCCATTTTGATCAGCACCATATCGAACTTGGTCTCACTAATCATTCTATCCTTAATTGTCATAGCAATTGTATTGAGACAGCATTGTGCAAATGCAAGAAGTTCTGAATAGACACATATTAATGAATACAGCTGTAGCAAGATTATTTTACCAACATCACCTGCAACATAGTTGCTATTGATATTTATTTCCCAGACTACAAATCTGACTGACATGTGTATAATGGTTGCTATGCTCACAGTTCATACAGCATTAAGGAAAGCAGTAGTCATGGAGGTATTTTCACATATCTCATCTGCAACAATATACATGCATTTGTATTTTGTGAGTAAAACAGCATATGAAATTGGTGATAAAAAGTCATTTAGCAGTACCTTCGTTCAACCACACCAGTCTTTAATTTTGGTTGAGATAAACAAATGTCATATAGATTCACACACTTGTAAGATATGAGGTTTATGTTTGTCAAAACCACTTGTAAGAAGATTGGAAACAAGTCAGCCATTTGCTGAGGTTAATAAGTTTAATAGTGCTTTCCTCTCCTTCTTTAGTTAAGATTCCTTGAATTTGGGGCTCAATGATGTTACTACACACAGTGATGTTTGCTTTAATATATTGTTTTTTTTTTAGCATCAGCATTTCCAAGAAATTTTTTTATATTTGCAACTGTCATAAGATGTAACAGAGTTGCTGATTCCCTTGTTCTCAGCGATTTCAGCAACTCATATCTTTATAACAACATCTTGAATGTCCGCATCAGACATTCTAAGTGTTCCAGTTTGATATTAGAAAATCACAAGCTTACCCAGGTTGACATTAACAATCCCCCAGCTGTTAAACATAGTGAAATCTGCTTTGATGGCAACCCTGGTCATATCCATATCTGTGCCTCATATGTTCCCAGTGTTGTAGTATCCATAAATGTGAATAGTCATAAACAGTGTTGTAGTATCCATAAATATGAATAGTCATAAATAGTGTTGTAGTATCCATAAATGTGAATAGTCATAAATAGTGTTGTAGTATCCATAAATGTGAATAGTCATAAACAGTGTTGTAGTATCCATAAATATGAATAGTCATAAACAGTGTTGTAGTATCCATAAATGTGAATAGTCATAAACAGTGTTGTAATATCCATAAATGTGAATAGTCATAAACAGTGTTGTAGTATCCATAAATGTGAATAGTCATAAACAGTGTTGTAATATCCATCAATGTGAATAGTCATAAACAGTTTTGTAGTATCCATAAATGTGAATAGTCATAAACAGTGTTGTAATATCCATAAATGTGAATAGTCATAAACAGTGTTGTAATATCCATAAATGTGAATAGTCATAAACAGTGTTGTAGTATCCATCAATGTGAAATCATAAACAGTGTTGTAATATCCATCAATGTGAATAGTCATAAACAGTGTTGTAATATCCATCAATGTGAATAGTCATAAACAGTTTTGTAGTATCCACAAATGTGGATAGTCATAAACAGTGTTGTAGTATCCATAAATGTGAATAGTCATAAACAGTGTTGTAATATCCATAAATGTGAATAGTCATAAACAGTGTTGTAGTATCCATCAATGTGAAATCATAAACAGTGTTTTAATATCCATAAATGTGAAGTCATAAACAGTGTTGTAATATCTATAAATGTGAATAGTCATAAACAGTTTTATAGTATCCATAAATGTGGATAGTCATAAACAGTTTTGTAGTATCCATAAATGTGGATAGTCATAAACAGTGTTGTAATATCCATAAATGTGAATAGTCATAAACAGTGTTGTAGTATCCATCAATGTGAAATCATAAACTGTGTTTTAATATCCATAAATGTGAATAGTCATAAACAGTGTTGTAGTATCCATCAATGTGAATAGTCATAAACAGTTTTGTAGTATCCACAAATGTGGATAGTCATAAACAGTGTTGTAGTATTCATAAATATGAATAGTCATAAACAGTGTTGTAGTATCCATAAATGTGAATAGTCATAAACAGTGTTGTAATATCCATAAATGTGAATAGTCATAAACAGTGTTGTAGTATTCATAAATGTGAATAGTCATACACAGTGTTGTAATATCCATAAATGTGAATAGTCATAAACAGTGTTGTAGTATCCATTAATGTGAAATCATAAACAGTGTTTTAATATCCATAAATGTGGATAGTCATAAACAGTGTTGTAATATCCATAAATGTGAATAGTCATAAACAGTGTTGTAGTATCCATCAATGTGAAATCATAAACAGTGTTTTAATATCCATAAATGTGAATAGTCATAAACAGTGTTGTAGTATCCATCAATGTGAATAGTCATAAACAGTTTTGTAGTATCCACAAATGTGGATAGTCATAAACAGTGTTGTAGTATCCATAAATATGAATAGTCATAAACAGTGTTGTAGTATCCATAAATGTGAATAGTCATAAACAGTGTTGTAATATCCATAAATGTGAATAGTCATAAACAGTGTTGTAGTATCCATCAATGTGAAATCATAAACAGTGTTTTAATATCCATAAATGTGAAGTCATAAACAATGTTGTAATATCTATAAATGTGAATAGTCATAAACAGTGTTGTAGTATCCAGAAATGTGAATAGTCATAAACAGTGTTGTAGTATCCATCAATGTGAATAGTCATAAACAGTTTTGTAGTATCCATAAATGTGAATAGTCATAAACAGTTTTGTAGTATCCATAAATGTGAATAGTCATAAACAGTTTTGTAGTATCCATAAATGTGAATAGTCATTTCTTAGACTCTAAGTGACAATGTAACTCAACAAATGCTTGCAGGGTTTGTAACTCTCAAGTGCATGGATTGCTTCATCAAAAAGATGTCTGCATTTGGGGCAGTAGTTCCGCCTAAGTTGTAATGGCAACATTGAATAATACTGTGGTAGATGACTTTGTAAATGATCAACAACTTACAGTGGTGTTACAGGCTTATACAAGTCAGAATATAAAAGATGTTGAGGCATTACCCCATTTGTGATCCAGTTTTTTTCAGGCCATGTTGATGACTCTAGGTTGATGATGCCAATTTTACTCTTTGTAGGGAATTTTGTATCAATTCAAGTTTATTGCTAATAAAGAGACCTAAAAATGCTAAACTAACTTTTCCACGGTGAATAAATCAAAACTTATTTGTGGCAAAGCCTTTTGCAAGCCATACTAGGTAGTCAAAGACCTTTGTCTGAGGGTATCATCTGAGTTGTCCAAGATAATTGAAGACATTTCATTAAATATGAGCTGTTCTGTACCTATAAGAAGCTTCAATTCTACTTTTGTCTTTGACAGAAATGCTTTCCTGGTAATTCATATTAATGTGCATGAGTAAGTGTATAAACCTGCAATGCAGTTATCATGGAAAATCTCAAACACATCTGCAGGCAGTAATACATATTTATGCTGACACAGATTGTGATAGTCACCAGATTTTCTACAACCAAAAGATGACCAGACATTATTTGTGTGCCACTGGCAGAAATATCTTCACATGACAATGATGAATGGAATGCCTTGACCAGTGGCAGCTAAATGTTGGCAATCTTTCCTTTTGCTCATATATTTATAGGTACAAATTCATTTGTGAGCAATATAAACATTGGATTGTTGGCCAAATAATGCAGATGAACTTCCACTCATATATTCAGAGTTTATCCTGATCCTGGATATATGTATTTTTCCAACATCATAAGAATTTTTGCTAAAGCTTAATCAGTTTCCTCATTTATGGTCTTGAAGTTTTATGATTTAAGATTACAAAAGAACCACAGTGAATCCACATGCTTGTGATTTTAAACACCATTGTTGTCCTGGTTAAGCAGCGTAATCAAATCAACAAGGAGAACAATCTCCATCTTAACCATGGAGGTGCCTTTGCGCTGCATATTCAAAAGAAGTTTGATAGCTTCTTTACAATGCCCATATTTGACAAGGATAATTGCCCAATAATCTTGTAAATGACAACATTTACATTACTCAAACTCTGGAACAGTGGTAATAATAGTGATGGCACTTTAACTCATTATCAATGACCTGTGCCCACTTAGCTCATGGAATATTATAATACTGCACTGCTATTTTACTTAGTTGCTTTTGTCAACCATAGTGCCTCTGGAGGAAGTTCTATTAGTGTCTTCCACACATCACTTGGTATTCACATCTCATGCTCATGTGCCAACTTCTTGAGCTTGTACATAGTTGGCATGCTAGTATATAAGATAAAATCCTTGCCTAATTAATAAATTTTGTTGTATTACTTTTACTTTACCAGTATCAGAAACTGCAATCACTTCAAGTCTGGCTATTAGGTATTTTGTGTCATTAATATTGGATTTTTCTACAATAATAGGTTTCATGACAATAATTATTGTGAACAGATCCATATTGTCAGCAAAACTGATTATGTGACTACACTTACATTAAAGACATGTTCAAGCACAGAGAATAACATATAATGCTAGCATATGGCATATTTTGTCCCATAATTAGGGGCCCCGAGTGGCCTAGTGGTCTAAAGCGCTGTCTGTTATGGATCACTGCCATCTCACCTCTGTCTTCGTGTGTTCCAGTCTAGGAATGTGGATATGTGAGAAAGCCTGCCAGTAGCTTCTCGTGGGTCGGTGTTTTTTTCCGGTGATTTCCCAGTTTCTTCCTCCACCATTAATACTGGCTGCCATGAATAGCCTATCGTGTGCTGAAAAATGGCATTAAGCCCAACAACAACAACAACAACAACTGTCCCATAATTCATGTTTTCCAAGGCATAAACTTTTGATTGATTCCATCTTATTGCCATTGAGCTTCTTGTATACACATAACACTGTTTAAGTGTGGTTTTGCTACTAAAATAACACAGTACCATGTAAAGTACTCTTGAACTAGGGACTAAAAGAACACAGTACCTTGTAGAGTATCATTTGTATGAGTACTAAAATAACACAGTACCTTGTAGAGTATCATTTGTATGGGTACTGAAATAACACAGTAAAATGTAGAGTATCTTTTGTCTGGGTACTAAAAGAATGCAGTACAATGTAGAGTACCTTTTGTCTGGGTACTAAAAGAACACAGTACCATGCTGAGTACCATTTGTTTTGGTACTAAAATAACAGTTCCATATAGAGTACTGATAGTCTTGGTACTAAAAGAACACAGTACCATGCAAAGTATCGTTGTCTAGGTAAATAACACAGTACCATGTAGAATACCTTCTAGTTTTCCTTTTACAAATTGTATAAACCTCAATTTATAAAGAAAATCGATCATTTTCTAAAAGAAATTAACAACTATGCTTAACAATGCAGGTGGTGTCTGAAGCCTATCGAGTATTACGACCTGGTGGACGCTTCATGTGCCTAGAATTTAGTCAAGTACACTACCCCTTTTTACAAAGGTAAGACTTGATACTTGATGCCATTGGTATTTACATTCATGGATTGCAGAAGGACTCCTAGTTTTTCCACAGATCACTGTTTGGGGTTTTCAATTAATGACTTACACATGTGAAACAATTTCACAGTTATAGGAACCCCATAAAAAGTAGTTAAATTCATGGTATTGGTTTATTTGGATGATGCTTTGCTTACATCAAATTTCTATTGCCTTTGTAGTTTCAACAATTGCTAAGAATACATGCTGTATCATAACAGTGCTGACCTTGCATCAATTGATGTCCACTCATAGTCAATATATAACACATTGACAGGTGTGCCTTATGCAGACTGAAGATGGTTGTCTAATATGGAATTGCTACAATTACTGATTTGTGCATTTGTGACAGTGGAACACTGCTTATCTTACCAAAGGCTTGCCTAATCAAAGTTTTTTTCCATGTGTTTCCAAAATGAGGTGTCTCCAGCTTACTCAGAGATTCAATAGACAATTGTTGCAGATTCTCAGTCTATTTTAAGCCTATGCATGTCATGGTTCACTTCAGTAACAAATCAGGCATTATATTCTAAAAATAAAACAAGCAATAAACTTACATCTTACAGATTTGCTTCTTCTTCAGATATGTTACCTTGCAAATCTCTCCCTCCCCATGCTTAAGCCTTGCAAATCTCTCCCTCCCCATGCCGAAACTATTCAGCTAAGAAGGTAAATGTTATCTACCCACATAGGTGGCAGATAGATTGATCTCTCCTTTTCACCTCAATTGGTACCAAATTCTGTTAATACTTAGTTATTACTTTGCCACTTGTATGAAGTCTTGCGCCTTCTCTAACAACAGCCAATGAAACCAAGGTACAAGTATTCTGGAAGTTATTTAACATTTAAAGCAAGTTGGAGGAGTTTTCTCTTTGTAGTGAAATGTACTCCATATACAATTTTCAAACTTTTCTTGCTCTTTTCTATCCACAACATACTTTATATTATAGCTTTTGTACTGCATGGATTGCTAGCACTCCCTTTCAGATTGGGGCAGCTTTATTTATTTTCAGCAAGTATGGTGTATCAAGAAACCTG
The DNA here is from genome assembly GCA_016746295.1 of Potamilus streckersoni. Classification (NCBI taxonomy): domain Eukaryota; kingdom Metazoa; phylum Mollusca; class Bivalvia; order Unionida; family Unionidae; genus Potamilus; species Potamilus streckersoni. Next base: position 95,959 of record JAEAOA010001585.1, on the reverse strand, counting down.
AATAATTTGCTGTAGAATTTTTGCTGCTGTTGATTTTACAGAGATCAGTTTTCTATATGTAGTTTAGCACAGCATTCACTACTCAGTAATGATGCATTGGGGAATCTACCTGCATAGGCAATCTATTGAACTTTCCTTGATGGTAAGCTATATAATTATTTATAGGATCCTTTCAATATAGTCAACTTGGACCCTTTTTACAGGTAATTATCACACCTGAATATATTGTTTGCTCTATTTGAAAATTCAGTAATTTGAGGTATAATTATTTTTAAAAATACATTACTCAATCATAACTACTTAGAAGAACTTCTATTACATCACACATCCAAAGAAAGCTAAAAGTTATCTGCCCACTTAGGTGGCAGTCTGCAAATCCTGTAAAATTACCAGTTACTACTTCTGCTCATGCAAATTAGCAAGCTCTCTCTACAGCAGTGAGGCTTTGCAAAATCCATAAAAGCAGTTTGAAAGTTTCTACCTCAAACAGGTATCTCTAAATTTCCAACTCTGCTGATCTTTCTTTATCCAAAGACAAAGTTTCCTAACTTTCTGTTTCACTTTGCTGTCTTAACATAGTTAGGTGCCTTTGGTACATACCTGCATGGGTTGCAGTAACCTCTCCTCACATTGCAATAAGTGCACATCTTGGGCATCAGTACAGATAACTCAATAAGACTATAATTTCTGCCATCAGTACAGATAACTCAATAAGACTATAATTTCTGCCCAAGTAGCATCCAGCTCATACACACTACTCCAAGTGATGCTTAACTGATTTAATCTCTTCAGGCAATCAGTAATTGGCCTTACTATGGGTAGGCTGTTACTAGAATTACTTGTTGGCATTTGAGTTTGTACTTGTAATTACCATAAATGACACTCCAGTGATTTACATTCCTACAGGCTATTAGTGACTAAAATTGATTATTTAACATCAACTTTGTAAATTTTAATACTGATGTTATAATTCTGTACCTGTACAGGTTACATGCTCTCCTTTAAAGTTATTTATCATAGTGGGTAATCCTGCATGGATTCTCACAAGTTCAAAAAGCAAGACACTCACCTCACTCAATCAACATAGGGTCTGCTCTTTGTCATTCTGATTTAGTTTACATGATGAAAACAATTGCTTGCGCACAAGGATTCACACCATATCATTTCTGGTTAGTGATATGGAGAGCAGCAAAAGGCATCAATTTACAGCCTTCTGGTTAGTGAGATGGAGAGCAGCAAAAGGCATCAGTTTACAGCCTTCTGGTTAGTGATATGGAAAGCAGCAAAAGGCATCAGTTTACAGCCTTCTGGTTAGTGAGATGGAGAGCAGCAAAAGGCATCAATTTACAGCCTTCTGGTTAGTGAGATGGAGAGCAGCAAAAGGCATCAGTTTACAGCCTTCTGGTTAGTGAGATGGAGAGCAGCAAAAGGCATCAATTTACAGCCTTCTGGTTAGTGAGATGGAGAGCAGCAAAAGGCATCAGTTTACAGCCTTCTGGTTAGTGAGATGGAGAGCAGCAAAAGGCATCAGTTTACAGCCTTCTGGTTAGTGTTGTTGTTGTTGTTTTGCTTAACGCCATTTTTCAGCACACGATAGGCTATTCATGGCGGCCAGTATTAATGGTGGAGGAAGAAACCGGGAAATCACCAGAAAGAACCACTGACCCACGAGAAGCTACTGGCAAGCTTTCTCACATATCCACATTCGCCGAATTCTAGACTCGAACACACGCAGACAGAAGTGAGATGGCAGTGATCCGTAACGGACAGCGCTTTAGACCACTCGGCCACTCGGGGCCCCTTCTGGTTAGTGATATGGAAAGCAGCAAAAGGCATCAGTTTACAGCCTTCTGATTAGTGAGATGGAGATCAGCAAAAAGCATCAGTTTACAGCCTTCTGGTTAGTGAGATGGAGATCAGCAGCAAAAGGCATCAGTTTACAGCCTTCTGGTTAGTGAGATGGAGAGCAGCAAAAGGCATTAGTTTACAGCCTTCTGGTTAGTGAGATGGGATGGAGATCAGCAAAAGGCATCAGTTTACAGACTTCTGGTTAGTGATATGGAAAGCAGCAAAAGGCATCAGTTTACAGCCTTCTGGTTAGTGAGATGGAGATCAGCAGCAAAAGGCATCAATTTACAGCCATCTGGTTAGTGAGATGGAGAGCAGCAAAAGGCATTAGTTTACAGCCTTCTGGTTAGTGAGATGGGATGGAGATCAGGAAAAGGCATCAGTTTACAGACTTCTGGTTAGTGATATGAAAAGCAGCAAAAGGCATCAGTTTACAGCCTTCTGGTTAGTGAGATGTAGATCAGCAGCAAAAGGCATCAGTTTACAGCCTTCTGTTTACTGAGATGGAGATCAGCAAAAGGCATCAGTGTACAGCCTTCAGGTTAGTGAGATGGAGATCAGCAAAAGGCATCAGTGTACAGCCTTCTGGTTAGTGAGATGGAGATCAGCAAAAGGCATCAGTTTACAGCCTTTTGGTTAGTGAGATGGAGATCAGCAAAAGGCATCTGTGTACAGCCTTCTGGTTAGTGAGATGGAGATCAGCAAAAGGCATCATCTTTCATATCAGAATTATGGACTGGATACATGGATCAGTATCCAATACCCTGTCCTGACCTCAAGAACTGGACAGTGTCATCCCAGTCAAGATGGCCATGTCCCTTCAAAACATGACTTGGCTATATATATATATATATATATATATATATATATATATATATATATATATATATATATATATATATATATATATATATATATATATAACTCTGATCATAATGGGCTATGGCCACAATCGATGATACAGTATCAGACACCAGAAAATTACATAGTTTAGTTTCTCATTTGCAAGTGTCTTTATACCCAGTTTTATATTAATCAGTCTGACTCACATAGTGCTGCTATGCACTTCCTGCAGACATTGCACAATCTATACAGGCATTCTCAGGGATCAGTCTACTACATAGTGCTGCTTATTGTTTTAAGATTATGGACACCTTTGTGGATCAATCCTACCTGCACAAGAACCAAAAGTGCTTCTGGCGTATGATGTCCATATTGGGGCCTTAGTTTTCAAAAGACATCTCTTCACTCACCATCAAGACCTGCCATAAAAGAGACTGTACTTAGTTAAAAGCTATGGGATCTGACACTGCAAGTGTATTGGTCCACCATCCTAGACATCCAACTACTTCACAGGCAGAACAAGAGACATCAACTTCACTACCTTAATCTATTAACTACTGAAAACAGACATTCATGTTCCTTCATCATTATCAGTGCAGACTTGAACTGAAGTTTAACACTCAGTCCCAACCCATACATACCATTTCCTTTCCCTCTGATGAGTTACAAAGATAATGAAACTGGTTAGGGACTGCGGGTGACTAAATCTTACCCAGCAGATGGGAGGGTATGCCTGTGTATCATATCGGGCATCACCTTCTTTCAGTTTAAATTTAATCCGAGGTGAAGTTGACCTACTGAGTACCTAGATCCAAATCTGCAGAGAGCTCAATGAATCTCCATGGAAGTGCATCCACACTTCAATCCAGCTCTTCCACAACCACAGTGATTAGAAGACATGTGAACGTTAACATAAAGAGAAAACAGGACAGCCCAGTGAACAATGTAATTAAAAAAAAATTCAAAACGAAGCAAGATCTTAAGACACATGACAAGAAACATCATTGTTCAATGGATGGATCTTCAGTTGGACCAAAAGATGGAGTTATTGAAAATATGGATACAATTTGTGATCCAATCCAATTACATCTGTGTTTCCAAACACTATGGAAATAGACTTCTTTTAGGACATGAAGTTCTACAGTGTGCTGGAACTGGATGTTGTTCAAGACAGTTTTTCTCTATTCGGCATGTGTCTCCTCAGATCTGAAAGGTACACTGTTCAAGGATCCATTTCATGTTTATTAATCCTGTGGACAACATCGTAATCCCACCATGATTGGTATTATATAAACAATATGATACCATAGTGATACAAAAATAACAAACCTTAAACCCCAGATGTCTGACAGTTTAATTTTCAAAAATTCTGGAAAGAGACGGTGATATAATTCCAATTTAAATTATAATTTAGGGGTGATAAATATGGCTTTGTACTAAAAATGGTTATCATGTGCATTATTAATGTTTTCAGAGGGGGAAATAAAAGTTTTTGTAAATTCATATATATTATATAAAATTGCATATATCTCACCTGAAATCAGACACCTTTACAATGCAGATTAAAATATTCTGCATTGTACTGTTAAAGTGATGGACCATAAAAGAGTGTCAGATAAAATTTGCTGATTGTGAACTATTTTTGATCCTTGAGTAAATTAATGTACCTTCAGGACAGGAAATATAAAAATTACTTGTAAATACAAAACCTTCCATCTGCACAATGTAAATGGTTATGTTCCAAAAGTTAGTGATTAGCTCCATCATGATACTTGTAAATACAAAACCTTCCATCCTTACGACATAAAAGTTATGTTCCAAATGTATTAGTATGGAGCTATCTTAATAATACACTATCAGATGTCTCATGAACATCAAAATAATTGAAGCTTAGTTCTATATTTCAAGAAATAAAAACGACAATTGTAATGGCAGTTCAATACTTATATGATGGCTTGTTACCTTGAATAAAAGATTAATATAAGTATATATTGGAGTTGCCATATTAAGGTAAGATGAAGGTGGAAGTATGGGCATAATGTCCAATAATAGTTCAGAATTTTTCTGCACCTCTGGTAGAAATTGTAGCAAAGAAAATGATATCTGCTGGATTTGCTAACCTGACATCCTGACATGTAGTTTTAGTAGATCTAAATATATCAAATGTTTATTGATCCCGTCTCAGTTGCATCTAATTATAAAACAAGCTTTTGTTGATAGGCATGTTTTATATTGGAAATTGGAAGGTACATGTATTCGCTATTTTTCATTTTGGAACAATAACCAAGCGTTACCATTTTAAGACACTGGTATAAACAGATGATAGTGGAATTTCCATACTGGGCAAACATATGTAATTTACATTAGGTGTGTCATTGCCAATATATATATTAAAGATTTAACCTGACTGGATGTCAGTAGATTAACATTGGCCTTGGTAAAGCATAGTGTGCATTCTGAGTGATTAGTGAAAGTCCCATGCAGTACCATTATAAATGCTTTCTGACGATGAAGATTACAAGATGACAGCAGTTTAATAGGAGATAAGCAAAGTTACATGGAGTTTTACTATGACACAAATAATCATCTGATAAACATTGAATCTCAGTTTTTCATCCATCACTATGTTTTTCTAGATCTCCAAACTTTATTAATGGAATAATATCACCTGTTACTTATAGTATAAGTCAAAGTGACCCACTTTTAGTTGAGCTTCATATATAAGAAAGAAAACACTATTATATTTTCAGATTATATGATGCATATTCCTTTCAAGTTATACCTGTGCTGGGACAGGTGCTTGCTAAAGACTGGAAGTCTTACCAATACCTGGTGGAGAGTATACGCCAGTTTCCAGATCAGGTAAATTTATTCCCTGGTCAATGTCATACTGTATTTTCCTATGGTAACACACACCTAGCTATATATATTGTATCATGTGCAAACTTATTGTGGTCTATAATGCACAATCTACCATGAATTCAAGCATTGAAACTGATCAGCTGCTGACATGTGACTGCTTGTGGCTTTTGTTCTGATAAATAAGTTAATGAGTTCAATTCCTTCTCTTTGTTATCATTGTCGTTGCTTATAATGTGAATTTACCTGTTTGATATTAAATAGGTCATCTGTCCATCCATTGTTATCACTACACCTCCTGAGTAAATAGTCATATCAACATGGGCTTTTCACTGCAAGACTTCATTAAGGTCGATAACTTTTCCTATTTTATAAGAACATGTACCTGAAGTAATCTGATTAAAATCAGAACTACACTGTCCTTCATAAAGATCTGATAGTGACAGCTTATTATGTTGACTTATGGTATGACCATAATCACCAATTTTATCAGCCAGTCAGATGAAGTCTTATATCTTCACATTTGGGAGACTGAGCATTACGGCTGAAGAGTATCAATCTGTGCTGAATGTTTTGATTCACTTTCAAATTTTTGAAAGCTGAATCTCCATTGGCAAATTTTTAAAGGTCACCAATTTGTATTAAAGAGAAACTTGATGTTATGATCACTTAATTAGTAATCAAGCCAGCTGATAGATACTCTGTGGAATAAATAAGTTTGCTAAACTATTTTCGTAAGGAAGGTAATAATGGTGATTTGAAGAAGGTAAATTTGTTTGAAAATGGAGGGATAAAAATTAAGATGTCACTGACATGTAGGTTGCAAGATTTTGTAGTCATGTGACTCGGAATGCAAATGACAAGTTCCAGGTCAAATTTCATCAGCACTAGTTTTGGCTAATCTGTCAGCAGATTAAAAATATAATGAAAGCTACCATAGCAATATCAGAGAAAATAAATCATATTCCTTTCAATTTCATGCAGATATATTTTGATGAAAAGTTGTTAACGTTTGCTAGAATGGCTACTAAGTGATTACCCTATGCCAACACCAAATGGTGTCTGCGAATTTCAACTTTTCGATAGGGAATGGACTTTTGACCGTACACCCCAACATAAATATCCAAATATCAAACATTTGCTGGCAAGGGACAGAGGAAACTCAGACTAAGACAGATACTGAGTGTGCGGTAGCTATTTCTCCAAAGAGACATAAACAACAATCTGTGATGGCAAAAAATATCAAATATGACACTTCTAAGAGACAGAAATTTTTAGCCACATTAGGTTGTTGATTGTTATCCCTGGCTTGAATATAATGACTCAAAAGGAAAGATGTTTTGCAGTTACTGCAAACAATATCCAAAACTGGCACAGGTAGGAAATTCACCCAGACGAACATTTCTGCAAATGAACCTGAGCTTGAGGACTTTAACCCAGACACAGCTATCAACTGCTGGCTTAATGCTGGGTTGCAGACATATACATGGACATATTTTCAAATCCATCAGCTAAAATATATATGCATGAACCTGAAGAAGCCAAATGTATAACAACCAATGTTTTAGAAAAATTAAATTCTTTTAAGAAATAATTATGTTGTATATTATTGCATTTGTTTGTTCTACGGATTAAGTATATACATTTCATCAAATCTTGGCAATTTATTACCATTTTGGGACCTGTGAAAAGTAAGGTGGGACTAGTGAAGCGTAAAATGGGATTAGTGAAGAGAAAGGGTGGACTAGTGAATTTTCTGAAACCACTTGTCCTGAACTAGTTGTTAAAAACGATGAACTGTACTGATACTTTTTTTGATTTAAGTCTTTAAAAAGCAATAAAATGTCATCTGGGCTATGACAGAAGGAGCAGCTGTAATTTGAAACTTTTTAAAAAGTGTTTTGAAGGGAAGCAAACTATAATGACTAAGAATTTCTAGGAATCGAAGATAAAACTATTTATTTTATTACATTGTTGAAAGCTGAAACTAGTTGGTTATTTACTGATTTAGCACATTGCATTGGAATAAAGTACATTGCCCATGTTAGCATTGATCAGGTGGGTGGGGAAAGGACTTTTAACTTAAATTAGATTCGACAAAGAAATATTCTTGAATTTCAGGAAATTATTTTTTGAGTAGCAGAGTATAAATCCCTTCTGTGGATTCTTCTTATTCTGGACTCTTTTGCACCTAGTTACAGAATATTTTCTATACTGTTCAATTGGAGAGCCACAAAATCAGGTTATAATATAATCTCAAGTTTCATTTATTTAAATAAATATGTTTCTAATGGTTTGTATTCATGCTCTTTCAACCTTGGTTGGCATTAATGCTATTTACACTTTGGTGGTATGGATGCTCTATCAGCCATGGTTGGGATTTATGCTCTCTCAACCTTGGTTGGAATTCATGCTCTCTCAACCTTGGTTGGAATTCATGCTCTCTCAACCTTGGTTGGAATTCATGCTCTCTCAACCTTGGTTGGAATTCATGCTCTCTCAACCTTGGTTGGAATTCATGCTCTCTCAACCTTGGTTGGAATTCATGCTCTCTCAACCTTGGTTGGAATTCATGCTCTCTCAACCTTGGTTGGAATTCATGCTCTCTTAAGCTTGGTTGGCATTCTTGCCGTCTCAACTTTTGATGGTTGGTTCTCATGCTTTCTCAGCCATGTTTGTTATTCATGCTCTCTCAGCTTTGGTCAGCATTCTGCTTTGGTTGGCATTCTTGCTTTCTCAACCTCGGTTAGTATTCTTGCTCTCTCAGCTATAGTTGGCATTCATGCCCTCTCAGTTGTTTGTTATATTCTTGCAGCTTTATCTTAAAACTATTCTTGAGAAACTGATATGAAGGATAAATGACTTAAACTGTACAAATTTGTTGAACATGAGCCCAGAGATGTGTGTGTGTGTGTGTGTGTGTGTGTGTGTGTGTGTGTATACAGATTTCATACCAGTAGAAAAAAAGCCAAATTAAAAACAACCAAACATTGAATTAGAGTTTATTCTTTAAGTTAGAGACAATAACACTATATAATATTGAAGCCAGTGTTTAAATTGACATGAAAAAGTGAGTGAGGCTTGGAGGAATATTTTATGTTTATGTTTTATGTCACTTTGTCTTTCATTTTCAATATCAATGTGAAATAATTAAACACTACATTAATATTATGAATTCAAGCATCATATCTGAGAGAACATTTTTTTTCTGTGACTTTAATGTTATTGTTGTTGTTGTTGTAGGGTTTAACGCCATTTTTCAGCACAAGATAGGCTATACATGGTGTTCAATATTAATGGTGGAGGAAGAACCCTTGAAAACCCCTGGAAGAATCACCGACCCACGAGAAGCTACTGGCAGGCTTTCTCACTTACCCACATTAGCTGAGTCTGGACTTGAACTCACGAAGACAGAAGTGAGATGGCAGTGATCAGTAACAGTCAATGCTTTAGACCACTCGGCTACTTGGGGCCCCTGACTTATAAACTTATAAACTAAATTCATTTTTTCAGTAAAGCATAACATGAAATAATTTCTCCTATTTTGTCTTGTGTTCTTTATAAAACTGTATTTAGATCCTGTTTATACATTGCATGTGTGCATAATAGCAGAAAATAATTAGGATGATGTAAAAACCTGGTACCAGTTTACAAGTTTGTGAAACCCTTGACTTCCTTAATGACTTTCAATATTACTTTGAGAAGTTTTTAACAAATTTGATTTGCAAAATGCTTTAGAGGAATACTTCTTGGTGCAATGAAATTTAATCTATATGAATCAGACTGACATATGGGTACAGTGACTAAAATAATATGACTCACTTTGCATTTATTAAGAGATGATTCCACAGTTCCATGTTATTTTGTGATCTCTTTGTTTCTTTATCTGTTATGATTTTAAATATTTGCACCCTTTTTTTAAAGCAGTTAAAATACAAATTTTTTTTTCTTTTCAGGAGGATTTCAAGGACTTGATAAAACATGCTGGTTTTTGCAATGTGACTTATGAAAATCTGACATTTGGAGTAGTTGCAATTCATTCAGGATTTAAATTGTGAAATCACAATGAAAAGACAGTGGTAGTATTGGAATTGTTACATGCATATTTTTTTACAATCTAGTATATTCCAATTTTAGTATGCTAAAATGATGTAATACATGTATAAACAATAAAAAGGACAATATGAGGTCAAGGAAAACAAAACAACATAAATTGATTCATTGCCCAATTTGAACTAAAATAAATATGTGCCAAAAAGTGTATTTATAATTTTTCATAATAATTGTATTGTCTCAAGTTTGACATATACAACAGTGCACATTTAAGTGTCAAATTGCTAACGTTTTTACATGTTAATCATTCTACAGTCATTTGTTTTTGCATATAGAGTGTGGTACCATCATCTTGATAGAGTGTGACGAAGATTACTGGTACCATCATCATGATAGAGTGTGACCAAGATCACTGGTACCATCATCATGATAGAGTGTGACCAAGATTACTGGTACCATCATCTTGATAGAGTGTGACCTAGATCATTGCTACCATCATCTTGATAAGGTGTGACCAAGATTACTGGTACCATCATCTTGGTAGAGTGTGACCAAGATTACTGGTACCATCATCATAATAGAGTGTGACCAAGATTACTGGTACCATCATCTTGATAGAGTGTGACCAAGATTACTGGTACCATCATCTTGATAGAGTGTGACCAAGATCACTGGTACCATCATCATGATAGAGTGTGACCAAGATTACTGGTACGATCATCTTGATAGAGTGTGACCAAGATTACTGGTACCATCATCTTGATAGAGTCTGACCTAGATCATTGGTACCATCATCTTGATAGCGTGTGACCAAGATTACTGGTACCATCATCTTGATAGAGTGTGACCAAGATTACTGGTACCATCATCTTGATAGAATGTGACCTAGATCATTGGTACCGTCATCCTGATAAGGTGTGACCAAGATTACTGGTACCATCATCTTGATAAGGTGTGACCAAGATTACTGGTACCATCATCTTGATAGTGTGTGACTAAGATTACCGGTACCATCATCTTGATAGAGTGTGACCAAGATTACTGGTACCATCATCTTTTGTAGAGTGTGACCAAGATTACTGGTACCATCATCATGATAGAGTGTGACCAAGATTACTGATACCATCATCTTGATAGAGTGTGACCTAGATCATTGGTACCATCATCTTGATAGCGTGTGACCAAGATTACTGGTACCATCATCTTGATAGAGTGTGACCAAGATTACTGGTACCATCATCTTGATAGAATGTGACCTAGATCATTGGTACCATCATCCTGATAAGGTGTGACCAAGATTACTGGTACCATCATCTTTATAAGGTGTGACCAAGATTACTGGTACCATCATCTTGATAACGTGTGACCAAGATTACTGGTACCATCATCTTGGTAAAGTATAGTTCTAGACAAAGAGACTAATTAGTCGTATTGAAAGTTGTCTGCCATTTTTGTTGATGGTGCAGCCAGAAATAAAAACAACAGAATTCTTGCTTTGAGTCCTGTCCAGTTCAAATTCAGATAAATTTTACTGAATAAAATTGTGACATGGTGTCTAACAATATATATCAGCCCTTTTTTTTAAGAATGAAATGGTGACAAGCTAAAGTTGTATTTGAATATTAATGTTTAATAATGTATGTAGTATTTAATAATGTATAATGTATTAAAGCAAAGAAGTAACCAATACCAAGATATATATTGTAAAGGGTATCAAAATATATATGGCAACAAATATATTAGTGGATTATCTGGGTTCAGGTTAGATTATAGTGAGGACATTAAGAGCAATTACGTGAATATTGATCATGTTTATTTATATTGTCATTGAAAAATGATTCACTCTGACACTGAACTCATGTGCATAAGTTCCAAAAATGGATTTAACAAAATGATGCACAGAGTTAACCTTCTTCTAAGGAAAATGATGTTAGTTACTTTAACAAATCTGTACATGTAAATAGAACTATTAATCAGCAAAAATTAACAAAAATAAATTAAACAAAAATGATTGATGGATCTTTCAACATGATTCATTAAACATTAAACATAAAATTAAACAAAAATTAATTGAACAAAAATAAACAAATATTTACTTATATGCTCAAATTAATTTTACATATATGTGATTATTCACCAATGATGAATCAAGTATGGAAATTTGTACAATAACTGTTGATATTTTTATTCTCCACAAGTATGATGCATACAAGTATGTATGTCTTTCATTCGAATTGTGATAATGATAGATTTTCGCTTTAATAGTGAAAATGATCAAATAACAAAAATTGGATGACCCACCGCTCTGTAGGATGATGAACAAGTCACCACAAATGGTCCAACCCCGCCAATCTGCTGAAGGATCCCAAGAAACCCTTTGTACCTAACAGACACAATGGACCAAAATTTTCATCCCTCAACAATAACCACAATTTTAAAGTATGAAGATATATATTGTAACAAGCATCAGGACATATTCTGTAACAAGTTTCAACATGAATATTGTAACAAAAATGAAGATATGAATTGTAACAAGTATGAAGATATATATTGTAACAAGCATCAGGACATATTCTGTAACAAGTTTCAACATGAATATTGTAACAAAAATGAAGATATGAATTGTAACAAGTATGAAGATATATATTGTAACAAGCATCAGGACATATTCTGTAACAAGTTTCAACATGAATATTGTAACAAAAATGAAGATATGAATTGTAACAAGTATGAAGATATATATTGTAACAAGTTTCAGGATATACATATTGCAACTTTTTCCTAAAAGCATGTTGAAAATGAATAGATCCACATCCTGTGTTCTCTAATGAAAGCAATGTTATTAATTTCATTTTACTTTGGGCTGGCATTAAAAAAAAATGTCAGATTATATGTGTTTGTTTTCAATGATGTAAATTCATATCAGAATTTCTCTGCTGCTTCAAGATAAGAAGCCTTATTTATTGTTTCTACCTTCTGTTATCAGTCTGGTCCAGAAAGTTTAAACTCCTGTATATATTTGTTTATTGCTGGCCTCCAACAGCAGAAAACAATAATCCCTGGTCCACCAAAGCATAATGTTTCAACAGATCAGAGCCTGTGATGTTGTGTTGATAACAGACTGCATATACCCAAATCTGCTGGCACATAACTGATATCAGATCGGATCTGTGCTGTTTGTGATTGGACTCAACTTGTAAGCGAGTCTGTACAGTATTAGAGTCCTTAGTTTGTGAGAGCCATCTTTTATTATATGTTTAAATTAGAAATGAAAATTTTTGCTACAATTTTACCTTTGGGATTCCCAAACATACCTAAATCTAGACTGATACAGTAATACATACTCATACAGACTCTTACCTCACCCAAAAATATAGCATGTGATCTTTGTATGATTGGGCCTGGTGAATCAGTAATCAATATAGTAGATATAGTAGGTGATTGGGGATTCTGCACCAGAAGGGAAACTGCAGTTGGAAACTGTTCAGCTCACTGCAGGCTTAGGTCCAGTTATTTGGAGACCCATTATTGGTAATGTAAACTGCTTAGGGATCCAGTCAGAACAACTGTCAGCCTTGACTGAATGTGAGGAGAAATGATTGATTGTTAGGTCTCCCCCACCCCCAGACACCTTGAGTCAGGCACGAAATGTGCATTTTACACGAGATATTGCCAAACAATTTTAAACAAGTCAAGAAAATTTGGATGAAAGTACCAATACAAAAATACCAATGTTTTGTTGATTGATGCATACATTCAGGTTTTTAAGTGGCTAACACAATTGCACTTGGCAGAAGCAAGGGAATATGGGAAGTTTGTGGAAAATGCTGCATAAATTTTACTATAGAGCTACATGCAGTGCAGGATAGAAATGGATGCCAACTTAGCTAAGTTTGAAAATTTGGTACAAGAGTGGGATTTAGACATAAAATCTGTCAAAGTTGTGGAGGCTATGATATGGCACAAAATTTAATCCAAATAGAAATAAAGGCTAAGACACAGTAAAACACAAAGAAACAAGAACTCTTGAGTAAATCAGTATAACCACTTTTTTCATTTCTACATTAATTTTTTTTTTAAAAAAAATACTTTAACTAGAAATAAAAGCATTTCAGCTCTGTCCACATGGGTTTAAGTCTCTTGCTTGGCCAATGTGAGCATGTGAGAAAGCTTGCCATTGGGTCAGTGATATATACTGGCTGTGTTTAGGTTCTTCATCCACCAGTTATACTGTGTGCTGGAAGATGGCATTAAATCCGCAATAATAACAACAGCAACAAAGCCATAAGAATCCCTGTTATGAATACAGCAGTACAGAAGCTTACACTATTACTGCAAAGCAGGGTAATAATGCATGCAAATAAACTCACTGCTATACATGTGCCAGCCACACAACCAGTTTTGGCTGCTAGGTAGTCAGGTTGACTGCTTGAACAATTTTGACTCCATGGCCAGTTCCAGCTCTTTAATCTAGAGAGTCAATACTGGGTGTTAACCTCTTGCTCCAACAACCAATCAAGCCCAGGTGGTCTATTGCAGCATTAGTCATAATATTGAGGGACCTGTTTCATGTGGTAACAGCAGCAATTGAAAGCAATCCAGCTGGAGAATGATGGTAAGAAAATGCTAGCAAGTTTGAAGTAACTGCAAGCCTTTATAGAGCTGAAAGAAGGCAATACAATTAAAATTGTGAAAGACTATTGTGCCACTGAACCAAAAAAGCACATGCTTTAATCAATGCTTTTTGATTTTTTTAATGGCCCAAATATCAGCTTTATGCATAGATTACAGGTGGAGAAAACTGCCAGGCCTGCAAAACATTTACAATGAAAACTTTGAGCTAGCAAGCACAATTAAAGTACTGGAAGGCTGCCATACTGTACATAAAATTGAGCAGCTGGTGACAGAAGCTATTGCCAACATACAAAGGAAGGTATATTAAAGAATATTTTGTTACAACTCCATTGTCTTAAACTAAATAAATGAAAAAGTGAAAACCAACATGTTTAGTAAAATTCAAGAAGTAATTTATTTTCCAAAAATATAAAAGCTAAAATTAGATAAAACTTTGTGAAATAAATCCCAAATAGTCCTTCAAGGACTGTCACAAATCCAGGGATGGCACTGAGCTACAATAATGTCGCATATTGTGATTTTTCTTTTTACTTGTTGGTAGGAAAATATACCATCTGGTGGTCTTTTTAGTGACAACATTGATTGTTTAAACTTTGTATATTAGTCTTGGGTTTGGAGTGCAGAAATTCAAAGGCACCATGAAAGGAAGCCACAAACTTGGATATAAAATGCACTGAAGTATATCTGTTGTTACATAAATATCCTTGATATTGACAAACGCATCTTAACAACATATTTTATATCATAATCCTCTTATGCAGACACCTGGCTTGGGTACTGTATGCTGTGGTATACTAAGGTAGTCGTGCTGGCAAATTAGCTAGCAAATTCATCAATCTCCGAAGGCAGCAACAAGAATGGATACAATTAACCAAATGACCATTTGTGTGTGTGTGTTTTTTAATAAAAATGTACTCTATGTTAGCTATGTAATATGTCATTTACAGTTATTGACAAATGTCAGTCACACAATACAAATTAATATAAGTAATAAAATGTGTATGGATGGGTGTTTGGGTGTTTTTTGTCAAGTTCTTGGTCTCAATGTGTCACAGTACTGACCGTTGCAGCAAGATGTACATTTCAACACCAACCTACTTACCACTGTAAGTTATTAACCTGAAAAACAGGGACATCGATTGATCTGAATGGGCCATTCAGACTGCTTGAGCAGCTAGATTATAGAACCAGTCAGGTACCCATAGAAACTTTGCAAACTTAATTTTGCTGACTGAGTTTCCTGTGAAACTAGTGACATTGATGATTTTGAGAATTGCAACACAAAAATCACAATTAGTGCTGATTTGAAAAAAGGCATATACTCGCAGCACATTAGTGAGTGGCACAACATTCAGCAGAACTAATATTGCTCACCCAAGGTGATAAAAACTACAAAGTTTGGACAAAGGACATATGCCACATGGTACAGTGTCACAGCAAACACAATAAAAAGAAACGCGTCTGCTAACAGTGTCTCATTGTCTTCACTCATTGCCAAATTTGATGACTGCATGGACAAAATTGGAAATGCAAAATACGTCAACAGTCAACAAATTTGAACTTCTGAAAGGATTCTGTCAAATTCCACTGATGGAAAGGGCAAAAGAAATTTTGGCATTCATAACTACAGATGGACTTTATCAATATAAAGTAATGCCGTTTTGGATGAAACATTCTCCATGCACTTTCCAGCATTTAATGAACATAATTACAGCTGGTCTAGATAATTGTGATGCTTACATTGATGATGTCATCATCTACATTGACACCTGTAAAGATCACTTGTAGATGATTTGGAAATTTTTTGATACACTCAGTGATGCAAATTTAACAATTAATCTATCAAAAAGTGAGTTTTTCATATTTGTGTTACATTTATAGTACATAGAATAGGGCATGGACAAGTAAATCTATAGATGCTAAGATGAACACTATCTCTGAATTCCCTGTGCCTTTCAGAAGAAAACAACTGATGCAGTTTTTTTTTGGTATGACTGGAACCTATTGGAAATTTTGCTCAAAGTTTCCATAATTGCGGAACTCCTGTTAAATTTCTTGAGTATGAAAACCATGTTCTATTAGTCTGAAAAATGTCAGGATGCCATATTCAAGATAGTGTCAGTTTTTTCAGCTCCAAATTCACTCAACAATTAAAATATTTGTTGATGTTAGAGCTGGTGCAGTATTGATTCAATAGTTCAAAAATGGTGTAGATCACCATAGTGCTATTTTTATAAAAAAATTAAACAAGCACCATAGACATTATTCCACAATTGAGAAGGAATGTTTGGCTTTGCAATACTTTGAGATGTATATTAGTTCACCATCTCCAAATATTGTATTTAGTGATTACAATTCCCCTTTACTTTCATTGTGGTGCTTTCCAAAGTATCCACATGGTGTTCATCAAGGTATGTCTTGACGTCACTATGGACGCAGTTTTTGAACTTGGGTTATCTAAGTTTGTCATAACTTTTATCAATCATTTTAGATGCACACCACCTGCAAAATAACTTATGTTTCCTTATAGAAGATGAAATGTGTTACTTATTTTCATTTTTGCAATTCCAAAACTTATGTCGATATTCCTCAAGTACCAGCTCATAATAAGTTCCATAATAAGCTTCTGCAGACTGTAAAGTATAGACTTTATGAGCTTTGCCAGTAAATATACTCTGTAATAATAAAGTGGAGTGCTCTCTTGGCCATTTTAAAATGGGGAGGGTCAAAATGTGAAAAATAATGATCTATATCTTTTGTTTAAGAATGGAGTACTAATAATATTTTTGGTAACTAAACTTTTCTAAAATGAATGCTGTTTGATTGCCAGTTCCAAATCTTTAAATTTCAATCACAGTTTTACTTTTCTCTTTCTTCTTTTTGCATATGCATTTGCCTCTCTCTCTCTCTCTCTCTCTCTCTCTCTCTCTCTCTCTCTCTCTCTCTCTCTCTCTCTCTCTCTCTCTCTCTCGATTGGAAATTCTCCTTTTTCTTGGATTTGCATTTTCGATTCATTTCTTTTTGTTCTTAAATTTTTCTCTCTTCCCTCTTTTTTTGTTTGAAGCTCAAGTTTTTTTTAGCTCTATTTCCTTCTAATTTTTCAACTTAAATTCTTTTAATTAATTGTATTTCAGAGCTATATAGAGAATTACTAATTAATCCTAAAGCATTTTCATCAAATGTTTCCTTTTCCACTGAAAATTTGACCAAACTATTTTTAATCTCCTGTTTTAAAAACCTTTAAACTCTTCCTGATCGGACTGGAAACAAAACCCTTTCCCCTAATGACACTGTGAAAGCTTGTTCGTCTCACTATGTAAAATCGAAAGACCAGGGACTATAAAAATTCTGAAATAAGAAGTATTTAAAATTCAAAACAGTTTCAAAATCTCTTCAATATTTTTCAAATTTGTATTCCAAACTCTCCATCAAATTATGTTACGACTCTGTGGTCATAAAAGTACTGTATTTCGAAACCGGAAAATAAGAACTAATCCGCCAAAAATCATGATGTGAAAATGGCGTCCAGACGTCAATTGAACATTAAAAACAAATGTTTTTTACCTCTCAAATAACATCCAGGTACAACATAAAACATATCTGCAGACTTGATATTACAACAGGAACATAAAATAAGAATGACTACAAAATAGAAATGAATATGATTGTTCAGTTCTCTCCTTTATATACACCTTCAAGAGACTATTAAGACTATATGGAGGAATTTACAGATCTTACTATTCAGTCTAATATCTCAAGATATCTATTTGTGTGACTTAAATCATCCAATAGGAATCAACTTACTTCTTCTGCAGTACTACCTGACCAACCCGTCATAATGAAAAAGGCGGAATCTTGTAAACATATTTACTAATAATTTTATTATAAGCAACAGTCAACACATAATATTATAAATAGATCTTGTACCAGGGGGTACAATATATATATACATATATATATATATATATATATATATATATATATATATATATATATATATATATATATATATATATATATATAGAGAGAGAGAGAGAGAGAGAGAGAGAGAGAGAGAGAGAGAGAGAGAGAGAGAGAGAGAGAGAGAGAGAGAGAGAGAGAGAACTGAATCAAATTAGGTTTCTATTAATACATATTCTAGGTCTCTGTACTTAGACTGATACAGAAATTATGCTTATTCTATACGAACATCCCACAGCTCCTTGTAGTTTTCTAGAAACAGTAGCAGTGCTATATGGTAATATAGATTTCCCACTGCTAAATCAGCATCTTAGAGATCTCAGATAAAGCTGACGTATAGGTTCCCAGATGTAGGTCTGACAAGCAGGTCAGATATAGTTTGTATGATATGGAATAAACGTGTTTGTAGAAGCAAGTCTTTTCCCCTCTAATTACAAAGCACAAACATTACAATGGCGATGAGGATATAGCTGAAAAAGCTGAGGATAATGAGAGAGGAATAAGGCCTACTCAGAGAATTACTACAGACCTGCTACCGTGTTGTATACTTGTAGCGCAATTCCACATTTCAGATAATGGCAGCAAGTTTGCCCAGTTTCCCACCACTCTCAGTCCATGAAGACTCATCTGATGTTCGATGGAAGAAATGGGTGAAACAAATTTGATAACCTTCTGATTGGAAAGAACATCAGAGACACAAAATGTTGACATACATTGATTTTACACTATGCAGAAGAAAAGGCAAACAACATTTTGAAACACTGCAAGAGATAGAGGATTATCCAACTGGAGCAGACAAACTTTTTTCACTAATGAAGAACCACGAATTTGAACTCTACAAATTTCAGCAAGACAAACAACAAAATGGACAATCGATTGATGATTTCCACACCAAGCTAAAGCAACTTTCAGCAACTTGCGAATTCAATGATGTTGGTAAAGAAATAAAATCACAAGTAATTCAAAGATGCCGGTCAACACGTCTTATAACTCTGACAGACAATGCAAAGAAATAGAAAAATTCTGAAAGAGAGAATGCAACAAAACAAAAGCCACCGAGTCATCACAGAAATGAGATCCATTTCATGGAGAACGCTAAAAGCTACAAACAATAATATTGAAACCAAACATGCAGAAACTGTGGTGGCGAATATCTAACAAAGATAGGTTAGTGTCCTGCAAAAGGAAGACAATGCAATTTCTGCAAGAAGAAAAACCATTTTGTAAAAGTCTGTAGATCGAGACTCAAAGTAGAAGGCAAAGTTAATCAAATTGAAAGTGGTAGTACACCTGAAAGCTCAGAGGAAGAATACACTTTTGGTCTGTGAACTAGAGATAAAGTCAATACTGTAAAACCAAAGCAACCTCACACAATGGTAGAAGTGGATGGACACAGGATCAAGCAATAATGTCATGAACGAACATACATTTGCAAAGCAGAACCTAAGCTTATACTGCAGAAAACGGATACAGATGTATTTACCTATGGTTCAGAAACGAAATCACATATAGTTGGTAAATTTCAAGCCAAGATTGACACTAAAGATATGATCACTACCGCTCCATTCTATGTAACCAAAGGAAATTCTGGAAATCCACTGAACTATGAAAGAAGCATACAGTTACAAATAAGTCCAAGAAGCTGTGCTTCAATGAAGAGCAAGTCTGACGAACTATGTATAAAGTACCCAGATATCTTCAAAGGAATTGGATAAATAAAGGACGCACAGACATACCTTCACGCTGATCATACCTTTAGTCCCTGTAACTCAATCCTACCATTGTATTCCATTTCAAACTCGGAAGAAAGTTGAAAAGAGTAGGAAAAACTTTAAGAATTAGATATTATTGAGAAGATAGATGACCAACTCCATGGGTATCTCCAATTGTGGTTGCTCCCAAACCAAAACACCCGATGAAGCCAGGAGCTTCGTTGATATGCGCTTGCCCAAAGAAGCAATACTTTGCGAGAGACACATAACACCAACAATAGATGATCTTGTAGTAATCTCAATGGTGCAACCATGTTCTCCAAGCTTGGCCTAAATTTGGGTTGCTATCAATTGGAATTGAACAAAAAAAAAATCAAGAAACATTACAGCATTCGCAACTCATATTGGACTAAGAAGAAATAAATGCTTCATTTTCAGAATATCATCTGCAGCGGAAAAATTTCAAAACACACTGTGCAGCACTGGAAGGATTAAAAGGCACAAGGAATATTAGCGATGACATTCTAGTATTTGGTCACACTCAGGTAGAACATGACAAAAATCTAGTCTAGTTTTCTCTTGCATAAAAGCAAAAGGGTTTAATACTAAATAAACACAAGTGCGAGTTCAACAAAGTAAAATTTAGTTCTTTGAATACATTTCAGCAAAGATGGATTTTTTTCCAGATCAGAAGAAAGTGGGAGCAATTACAAGTGCCAGTATTGTATTAAACATCAGAAGTACGCAGTTTTCAAGGCATGATAAACTATGAGGGAAGATTTATCCCAAATTATTCAACAATCAATGAACCTCTTCAGCCCTTAACCAAACAAAATAAACCATGGAAATGGACTGAAAAATTCGAGGGAAAAAAAAGCGTTTCAAAAACTCAAACAAGATCTAGCAAGTAACACAAGAATAACGTATTACGATCCTATTAAGGAAACACAACTAATTGTAGATGCAAGATATGTCAGTCTAGGCGCGTTATTGTCTATGCCCCTATGCCAGTAGAGCACATTCAGATGTGGAAAAACGGTATTCACAGACGGAACATGAAACCCTAGTAATAGTCTGGTGTTGTGACCACTTCAATCTGTACCTGTTCGGTCATACGTTTAAGCTAATTAGTGACCAAAAGCCCATAGAAGTCATTTTCAACAATCCAAAAGCACGACCCGCAGCGAGAATCGAGAGATGAAAATTGAGATTACAAATATACAATTTCAAAGCAGTATACAAGCCAGGTAAAACAATTGCAGGTTAATATTTCACGACATCCCAAGGCTGGGACTGAATGCAGTAAACAGTCTGAATTTGCAGAATCTAAAGTTCAATTAATTGATATCCACGAATGCCGTACCCAAAGCTATGACTAGTGTAAGCTTTA
This sequence comes from Potamilus streckersoni, assembly GCA_016746295.1. NCBI lineage: Eukaryota > Metazoa > Mollusca > Bivalvia > Unionida > Unionidae > Potamilus > Potamilus streckersoni. Next base: position 74,659 of record JAEAOA010001585.1, on the reverse strand, counting down.
ATCTAATTAGCTTTGAAATATCACTTGACAATAACAGTAATCAGATATTCCGCACTGGACTAGAACTGATACACACCAAACAGCTGGTTTATGCTAAGTGTTCACTACGGTGTATGTTCCATGGGGAAAATACTTTCAGGGCAGTCTTTACTCCCTTTCCGAGCTGTACTGATGTTTTCTATTCAGTATAGAACGCCTTCTGCAGTTATTGTTCAATAACAAATAAAATTACAATGACCATTAAAGAAATTCGAAGGCTACTTTAATCACAGGAGTCTGCAGTTTTATCAATAAATCACGACGAAATTTCTGACTACATCAAATCACCTTAACGGTATTATACAATAATTATTGTTAATTTCTGACTACATCAAAACACCTTAACGGTATTATACAATAATTATTATTGTATAATACCGTTAAGGTGATTTCATGTAGTCAAAAATTTCGTCGTGCTTTATTGATAAAACTGCAGACTCCTGTGCTTTAATGGACAAGGACCTTCAACGTGTTATCAAATAAATAGAATCTGTAAATTGGAAACAATCATACAAACAAAATAAAAATTTGGAAACATTTTCAAGACTCAGACACGAACTCACGATCGCTCCAATTACAAATGATTTTGTCCTGTGTGACAGGAAGTTAGTAATACTAAAAAGGCTACAAAATAGAGCAATAGAACTAGCACATGCAGGCCATCAGAGCATAGTCAAGACAAAACAACTTCGTGAGAAGGTAATATTTCCTGGTATTGACAAAGAATTAGAGGATTTTTGTCAAAGTTGTATACCATGTCTTGCATCAACGCCAAGGCAAATGACAGAGCCACTAAAATATAACAGTTGTATCAGACAACCTTTGGAGTCAAATTAGCATGGACTTCGGAGTCTACTTAATAGTAGTTCTTGATGACTAATCAAGGTATCAAGTAGTTAACACTATTAACACAACAGCTGCAAAAACAGTCATTACTCAACTTGACAAAATATTTAAAATGTTCAGAACACTTAAAGTTGTCAAAAAAGATAATGGACCTCCAGTCAATGGACAAGAATTTGCACAGTTTGCAGAACATATGGGATTCAAGCATAGGAAAATCACACCTTTATGGCCTCAAACCAACCGTGAAGTAGAAAGGTTTATGTCAACAATTCGATAAACAATTAAAGCAGCTAATGAAGAACATAACAGCTGGAACCAAGAAATTTACCACATTTTTCGCTATTAGAGCCACACCTCATACAAAAACCAACAATTATCCCGCTGAGATGTTACTTGGACGAAAAATGGGAAATAAACTAAAACGTATACAAATCAAATCACACGACAACAAAGGTAGGAAAACCGATACTGAGGAAAAGGGAAAGATGAAGAGCTATGCAGATCAAAACAAAAGCTAAGACGTCAAATTTCAAAATTGGAGATAGTGGTTTAGAAAAGCAAGAGATACATCTACTCCTGAGCGAATGGATAAGAAATATACGTAAGTATATTATATGAAACGAGATGGACACGGTGTCGTTAGAAATATTAAAAATATTTATTGAATGGTTATTGGCAAAGAAAACTGCTATATTAATGTGTGGCGATCATGGTCAGCCACCACCCTTTATTAGACAGTCCCCACATGAATGGCTAAAGAATAATGGAGATTATTATGAAGAAATAAATGATAGCCTTAGAGTTATTGATAAACCGCTGAAACAATTTAAGAGATTAATCAGACTACAGCCAGATAAAATATATGTGAGATAATGCGTAAAGTAATTCCAAAAACTGCTATGAATGACTTTTTGAATTTATTGAGATCTGCTGATTTGATAGTCGCAAGTAAAAAGATAGTTTGTGATGAACTGCAAGAGAAATGATTTACGTTACATAAAGTAAAGTTTCAAATCTGCATGTACCATTTTTTAGTGCTGATGTTATCGCCCAGCAGATACTCGACGATATAATATTTAAGGTGAAACTACTGGCGGTGGAATACAAAACCTTGTGTTAAATGGTATTGTTTTGGTTGCTGCTGATGTTGTTAAGAGTGTATTGAGCATGAATTCATCGCCGTGGACGTTACGATACGCTATATTGATTCATGAGTCACAGGGATTAGCTATGTCTGATACAAATATCTGGATTGTAGATGATTGGATAGAATGGTCAAATTTAGTTTATCTTGCAGTATCTCGTGTCACGAGAAAATCTCGACTACTTGCGGCTATTATAGATTACGTTCTAACTGAGGATATCACTAACGACTCTGCTGTCATAAAGAAAATATTGGCGGGTTATAACCAATGTGACAAAAAAATAAGCATGACTTTTATATTATTACCGAATTTATTGTAACATTGAAACAACTACAGAATAATCATTGTGCAATCTGTAACTGTAAACTGTTATGGAAATATTTGAATAATAATCCAAGACAATTTGCCGTAGACTGAAGTAATAGTGATCTTGGTCATGCACGTGATAGATGCTGATCTGTCTTGAATGTAATCGATGTAGATGTTCTAATTTACATAAGTGAAGGTTGTGGTAATTGTGTGACTTTAGGAATTACTTAAAATTGTTCACGTACAAATCCATGTTTAGGAGCAGTAGAATCTAGTCTGTAGATTGCAGGTCTATTTGTGGATCGAACCACGCTAGAAATGTTATGTGCAGTCATGCTCCAGATAGGATCAGTTGCTTTTTTTTAACCATCGTCAAGTTCACAAGGTTCATATAAATATATTAGTCACATTACCTAATACTGGTATAGATGAAGATTCACGGCGTTTTATTAGTATTTTTTTGTAATTGCATTTAAAGTTTTCATAGAAGCTGCACGAGTAATTTCATTACTTATTGAAGATATCACAATTCGTAACTTTGCATTTCCTTTGCGAATTGATATCCAAATAAATGCTCAGCAAGTGTTCGATTAAATCGTTCAACGATTGTCTGATCAAAATTAATTTCATTATGTCCTCGTCTTATTTTAACATTATGTTTTTAATCAACGATAAAACTACACCAAGAAATTACTTGCCAGGGTCAACTTGTAGAAGCTGTGACCACTTTGTGGTCAGAATCCTCGTTGATAAATTCGTTCCAATGCAGATGCTTTCTGTCTTTGTTGATAATGGTTCTGTTTCTTTATATCTACTTGACACGTCAACGACAGTCAATGTGTATTTGTACGTGCGTTATTGACGTTCACGTGTTTTAATAGTATCATGAGATAAAAACAAAATATCAGCTTGATGAAATTCATTAGGGATGCTGACATCAAAATGTGAGCATTTATAATTTTAGGCGGAAATAAAAAAAATTTGCCATATTGCCTGTCGTGCTAATCAATTTTCAGCAACAGAACGTGAGACTTTTGCTGATTCAGCAAGTTTACTAATTGTTGCTTTGCCTCTAAAATATCCTCTTGGACTATATTAAATATATTCCATTATCATAGTTATATAATTATTTACCAACCCCTAGCATTATTTTATCTTTCGTAGCAGGTTTTACTAAAAAAAATAGTGAGCTTTTCTCTGAGAGATTTATTAGGTTTATAATTTAACGCATGAATCAATTTCACATCTGCGAGATGCCGTTGCTGCAAATCTTTATTTGTATATGCAACATCAGGAACATGACATGCTTTATCAATCTTTTTTACTGAATGCTCTCCTGGTCTTGGCTGATCTTGATCATCAAGACGAATGTTAAGTCGAGTTCCAGGACCACAACAATTATATCCAGAAAAATGCTTCCCACCGGCGTATTTAGCACATGGAACAACTGGCAATTTTTCCTAATGAAGTAGTAATATCTCCACCTGTCTTTGTCGATAAAATAAATATAAGTTTTTGTGTATCACATTTTACACATTTGCCTGTAATTGCACGTCAGTAGTATAGGGGGATAGTTTAGCGACAATGGAAAAATACATTACAAACACCCCTGGGATACTTTGGCGACAAGGGGAATTTAACATGGGAAATTCAACATGGAGTGAATGGGGAAATCAACACAGCGATAAGAGATTGGGCTAATTTAGCGTCAATGGGACTTTAACTTTAAAATGGGTATATCAAAATTGGTGTCAATAGGAATTTAACAATGGAATGACGTCTGGAGGTCAAAGGTAAATTGAACATGGGTTGCATCATGGGGTATATAGGGTCAAACTATTTAAGGGTGAAATGTATTTATAGGACAAAGGGTTGATAGGTACACATATCGATGTACAGAAGCAAATAAATGTACATCCAGTCACACAAAAAGAGGACAAAGATGTTCCAAATAAAGACTCAGAGACAGAATAATAATAACAATAAGAAATAACAAGAAATAAGAAACAATAAGAAAAGTCTATTGTATGGGTACAAAACATTTATTCAATTATATACATGGGCTCTCTGGCCTGTGCTATGGTCTAAGCACTATCCATTTAATACATAAAAATTTTGGACATGGAACAAACCCATTGACAAGCTATTTAGTTCTTGGATCTAATAAACTACTTTTTAAAATTAAAAGTTTATGCCTTCAAGAGAAACATGCAACGTATATACATTTCATTAAAGAATGACATTTTTCATACTACAATTAATGTCCATTTTTAAAAAAGAGCTAAAACAAAACATGTAACAAACAATTAAATAGGACAAAGTTCATGTTTCTCTCTATTTCATTCACACATGTTGTTTAAATCTAGTCAGCTACCACTTGTGTGGTCAGCGTAGATGTTTCCCATCTTTTATTCTTAAATCTGCTGTTATGTCCATTATGCTAGGTACGCGTATCGGCAAGCAGATCAGTGGTGATTATTTGTCTTCTTCCCATGGAGGTACAACGTATACCATATGAATGGTCACTTTTCCATCGGTGATGTCAAATGTTTCTCTCATCGTCTGTATCGTCGAAGCAATAGCCATCAATAGTTTCGAAGAAGTTAATTCTGCAGATGCACTAAACCCGAGACATACAGGAGAGTTCAAACTGTCGTGATACATAGATAGGCAAAAACGACCTCGATCTTTGACTTCACACAGACTTTTGAGTTCCTCTAACAGCAAGTCAAATAAGTCCGTAATAAAATCTGCTGCTTCATCATCAGGCGCAAAGTCTTTCAATTTCACCGTGAATGTGTAAGTTGACGTCTTAAATTTTATCGAATTCGCCGTCTGAATCATTTGGATGCTAAAATACTCTTTTATGTCAAACGAGTCCTTTTCCTTCTTGGACGCACTTTGAAGTGACGGTTTGGTGGTGAAAGAAGTCAATGATGTTTGTTCCTTTTCTTTCATCTGCTTAGAGTGATTCACCTTTCTCGACGTTTGTCCTCGCAATAAAGTGTCGTTCTTGGAAGTTGTCCCTTTTTATACTGGGTGATAATAGCATGTCCATAAGGTAAAGTCTTGTAGTCTGGAAGTCGCACTGGTTGCACGTAGTTTGCCATGGCGTTAGTAAATAAACAACTAAGATGTTGCACTGCATTGGTGGTGTGATTGTGAGGCACAGCATCGCACTCGGGTTTCTCGTTGGACTTGAGTCTTACGCTCGATACTTTCTGTTTGAAAGTATTTAACTTCTCTCTTGGACTTGTAGTGACAATGAATTATTGGTCTTGGAAGTTGTCCCTTTTTATATGATGAGCAATATCAGCGTGTCCGTACGGTAAAGTGAAGTGATTGGGAAGCCGTACTCGCTTCTGGTACACGATTTGATAGACTTTTTCCAAGGGTCGACTGACGATTTGATGTTTGGGTAAACGTACAATCGTGTTTGGTTGGTAAGTGGTCACTTTAAAGTTTCCATCCTGTCCAGACTGCAAGGCTTCTTTGAGCACGCCAAAGTTTACCACTTGACTGGTGCGATAATTGAGAGTCAATCCTTTCACTTTACACTCCGTGTGCACTTCTCCTTGTGGGTCACGGTATTCGTATCCGTAATTTTTAGGACCGCCACTGGCAAAACTTAGAATCTTGTCCTCGGGATGCTCGTCTGTCCAGGCTCCTAAACGGTCTCCTTCGATTTTAGGTTGCTGTTGACCCAAACGACTGATGTAGATGCAACTGTCCGTGTCAAAATACAACACACGATCTCCTAACAGTTCTAAAGCTTCATATAGTTTTAAGCGAGCATGAGCTGTCACGTAAGCTGCAATGATGACATTTCCAAATTCGTCGGCTTCTACAAAGTCCAGTTCTTCTTCGTAATTAACTAAGAGCAAGTCCTCACGAACGACGTCTACGTGTTTCATGTATTTGGTTTTGTCGTGAATCATCTGGAAGTAGCGGGAAGGTTCTGACAAATACTCCGTCTTGGGTAAACACGGTCGTTGTGCCATTTTGCCCCACAAACAATTTAACATCACTTTGGCAAACGATCGCCTTCCTTCGTTTTTTTCCACGTGGTCTAAAGTGATGCCTTCCTGCTCAAAGTATTTCTCTTTGAAATTTTTTTGGTCTTCGGAAGTGTGACACCAGGAAGGATAGCCACTGGCTTCTTGCTTCAGTTTCAAAAAAGCATTCACGTACTCTGAGAAAATGCCTTTTTGAGTCTCGTCGCCCTTATGGTACTTTTCTGTCTTGGGAAAGTGGTAAATTTCGTACACTTCTAACATTCGGTATCCCAGGTCCAGAGCTTTAAACAATTCTACACTAACCCACGTTCCCGTCAAGGCACGTTCTTCCTGAGTGTGCTGACAAGAGTGGTCTTGGTTCCACGTTTCAGTACAAGAACGACACAAAGGAAACATCAGTTTTCCTTGGCAATATGGTAAAACGGGATGGTACAAATTCGTGGGAGGCAAGACTTTGCACTTGATCAATCCTTCGTATTGTCGAATATTGTCCACGTCGATGTGTTCGGTCAGTAATTGTGGGTGCCCTGAAGGAAAATGACAATATTTGCACACGTACGGATACAGAGAACACACGTCCAAGTATTTGATTTCTTCTCCTTTCTCCTCGTCGGCTTGATACAGCAAACAGGTGGCATTCGTCCGTCCTCCGTACAAACTGCCCCTTGGGTTCAGAGGGTCCACCAGCTTGTAACTTTCCACGATACGCTTAAACTCGGGATCGGTTTTCAATCGCTGATCGTATTCGTGTTCCCACATTTCTATCACTTGGTATCCTTGCTCTTCTAACTTCAAGCGACGTTGACAAGTATCGTGGTACAATTCTTCCATGGTTCGTTGTAAAAACTGGTTTTTAGTGTCACGTTGAGGGTAACAAGTGGGACATCCGTGAAATAAGCAACCGTTAAACTCGTACACGATTTTGGGGTTATCTAAGTCCCACCCATCCACCGAATACCTTCCGATGGTCTTTTCGTCTCCTCCGTTGCGAGCATGTTGAATCAATTTGCCTTCCTTGTCACACAAGTAATGTAACCAGCGTAAGGCTTTGACCGAGTATTGACGTTTGACAAAACGGGTCGTTTGAGGACTGATGACAGCCAGGGTGTTTTTGGGCATGAATCGTTGACGGTACACTAAGGAGCACGCTTTGGCAATAGTGCAGGCTTCTTTCAAAGGATCAATCCCTCCGTGCTCAATGAACAGCTGTCGAAATTTTCCACAGCAACGCCGTAAAATGTCCACGTCGGAACGACAATATTTTAACATTTCTTCCTGAAAGACGAAAGGGTCCGAGGCGTGAGTCTGGTACCATGAGTAGAAAGCTTCTCGTTGTTCGGTACGCATATTGTCGGGGTCGTAGTAGTGAGCCTCAGGCAAATGGGGTAGAACAGCATGTTGATTGGCTTCGGTATTGAAAAAGTGAGGAAAATAGCCTTTGGCCATTTCTGTCATGCCAAACGTTTTAGGCATGCGACTCAAAGGCATGGCCAAGTAACTCATCGAATCTTTAAACTTCACTTGTCCCACTTGCATGGAAATGATTTTGGCTCCGTTCAAAGTCACTTTGGGACGTTCGGTACTTTCTTCCGTATAGTATCTCAAAAGAAACTGTCCATCGTATCCCGAGAAATTGTGAGCCATCACCGTGGCATAACGATGACAATCTCCGTAACGTTCGATGTCTTCTTGACTCCACGTCTCGTCGATAGGGTCTAAGACCCATTGGGCAAAATTGGGCAATGTGTTAGGCCCCCGAAAGACTTTTTCACGTCCTCCAGGAATCTTGCTACAGTGAGGGCAGTGAGTCAAGATAAACTCTTGGATGCATTTTTCGCACGCTCTGTGAGCCACGCAGAAATTAGGAATGTGAATGCCAGTCTCTTGCATGCATTCGAAATCGAAAAAGATGAAATTGCCTTTCTTTTTCTGGTCCTCTTCTTCTTCTTTTTCTTCATGTTTGGAATGGTATTTTTGAATGTAGCATCGGTGTTCCAAGTCCACGATTTGGTGACAAATGTGACATCTTTTCTTTCCTGAACAGACGTGTGCCTTGGCATTATTGGTACGTATGCCTTGTCCACAAGTAGGGCACAATCTCAGGAGTTGACATGCACTTTTCCGCTGTGATCCTTGCGTCTTCAAATGTTGTTGGTAACAGGCAGGACTGACAAACGTTCGCTGACAAGCAGAGCAATGCACTCGTTCTTGTCCTTCGTCCAAACAGGGTTTAGAGGCTAAACATCCCTCACATTTCGATCCACAATGTTTGTGTTGCTCTCGATTGTTATAGCCATAGTCACATTTCTCACAGTAATAACCGTATGACAGGAATGCAGTGATACTGGTAATGGCATCAAAATGTTCATCGTAATGATAGACGTGAATGTATTTTCCGTCTTTAAAATCTTTGCCTCGAAACAACAGAGGTCCGCGCACTTCTTGAGGGTGCACTTTCAAGGTGTAACGTGGAGCCAAGACGTCTTGCAACTTTTGCATTTCAGGAATGCCACAGGGTGTATCTTTAGGTAGCCCAGCTCGCTGTAACAGGAGTTCTGCCTCTCTTTGTTGTTTCGCTCGGTCCGATCGTTGAATAGTTTTCCAGGCTCTTTTCCATTCTGTCGTATTGTTCTTGTCAGCATACGTTCGTCCCACTACGATGGCACGAGCTAAACACATCTTGTCTTGAGGGTTGTTAATTTGGACGAGGCTCTTTTTTGTGCTGCGAAGGTTGTCTACCAAGAACACTTTTTTGCCATGTCCTGTCCCTTGGGGAAGAGAAACGTGAGTCATGAACAGTGTCGCTTTTCCGTCGGTGATGTGAAACTTGTCGTTGGATTGCTGCACGTGTTGAATCTTGTCGATGATTTTGGAAGGTGTCAATTCTGATGGACTGCTAAACTCGATCCATACGGGAGACTTCAAACTGTCGTGATGAATGGAAAGTCTCAAGCGATCGTCTTCTTTGGCTTGACATTGCTGTTTTAGTGTGGTTAACAAAGAATTCCACACATCGGTGATGAACTCTTCTGCTTTCTCCATTGGTACGTCGGACTTGAAATCTTTAAACTTCACCCTGTACGTGTAGGCCGTGGTTCTAAATTTTCTAGAGGAACGTTTGTCCGTTTCTCGAATGTGGTAATATTTTTCGGGTGATACTGGAGGCCTTTGGTTTGGAATAGACTCCCTCGGTCTGGTCGCAGACGTGGAAGGTGTTGGTTCAGGTTCGTTCATGTCTTCGATTTGATCGAACACTTCATTTCGCGTGTGATGCGATAAGTCACACCGCTGCCTCTTACCTTCTTTTTCTCTCTCACTGAAATCGTGCGATCGTTTCATCTCGATTGCTGATTCAGAAATGATTTAACCAAGTTCGTTCTTTCTGTTTATATACCCCTCTCTACCTCTTGTATTGACAATGACATGGTATATTTCACAAGGCAATTGAAAGTCTAACAGTTAGAAACCGTCGGAGGACTTATGCGAACGACAATGGTGCATCTTAAATGCCTCATGCATCTTGACGACCCTTTGATTCAAACCCTACCGCGAAATAAAAATGTTGCAAGATAAAACCCAGAGAGTTGGTGTCATCAAGAGAACTAGAAACGGTACTGTGACGTTAGGACACGTACGTACTCCAGAAAACCACGTTACTCGACTACGATGTCTCATTCTCTGTCTCTTCTACTTTGTCGTTGACCACGATGCCTACTAACCCTGATTTAACACACGTTTTTCTTCATTTGATATTTTAAAAAAGAATACTAAACCCATTTTTAAAAGAACTGCCCTATTTGACATCAGCGACGATGTCTCCTATTGCCCTTACCACTGTTGCTACACCTACAACGGCGATCTTTCTTAAGACCAAAGTATGAGACAGCAAGTAAGTTGTGAAGTTGAGCGAAGTTGTCTAAACAACAACGGTCAAGCCCCTATATTCCAGTTATGTTTGTGATAATAGCTTGTGATACTTCACATTTTCTAAAGTGGAAATGTTTACAAGCCGTACAAAAGTTATGTGACTTTAGCTTTTGACACTTGCACACTCTCCACTATACAAGTGTCACGAGAAAAATATATAGCCGATTTTTACCATTTTCAAAACCACGCACACACTTGCAACTTGACCTGAAAATCTGTATTTATTTATTTGTGGATATCCCACTGGCCCGTTGCAGCGGATAGAGCTGATTAAGAACTGTATGAATATCCCTTCAATTTTTTAATATATAAATATCAAAGGTTTTATGTGTATTGTTTCTGCTCACCCATTATTAGCGTTTAGGTATGTTCCCTAAAGAAACAAACAATTTTGAACAAACTTTATTATGAAGTAAAGTTTCTGTCTTTTATACATTTTTTTTCTCGAGCTGTTGGTACATGGTAAATTACATCCAAATACCTTCTCAAAGTGGGAGGCATTTCTACACATGGCATTGCCTTCGATACATTCTGTTTTATTGGTTAGTCATCGCTATTCTTTAATTCTATCTTTTTAATGTATTTTTTTAAATAGAAGATGTATAATTGTTAATTGTTGTAAAGGAATTTATGTTGTTTAGTCTGTTGCCACAAAAGAAATATCTATAGTAAAAACGTACTTAAGTTTGTTCAGTTTTATTTCAGGCTCTACAAAAGGTACCAATTTTGTCTTGCAAGGGGATTGAAACTTTGAGTTACGCGGACGTGAAGCAAAACATACCTTTTTAAGTAAAGTTTGCCGTCTTTGTAGTCAATCTAGTCATGCTTGTCTTATATCTTTGTGTTTTAGAGATCTTATTTCATCTGAATTAAATTTCATTCATCAATGGACAGCACAGCTGGGGTTATAATCCTTGAGGTTCTTTGTACTTTAGTTTATTTACTTCACACAAACCCCAATTCACTATTTTTAAAAAAAAATAAAAAAAACCCACTACCACTCAGTACTATATCATTTCTCTTTCTACCTATGCGAACGTGTGTATGTCAATATGTCCAAGTGAGAACATATTTTTGGGACCAGTTTCAAAATGCGAATAATAATGGTACAGTTAAGCAATTGATGTGGCAAGAAGAAAAGTTACGGTACACAATACAGGATTGTAAGTTTACACTCCAGTCCGTTTGTACTGCAATGGTAAAAATGTAAGAACTTCGGCAAAAGCAATGCGTCAGTCGTTAGAAGTAATTTTATTGGCTACACTTATTTTCTACCACCTTAGCTTCGAATCTGCTTCAGTCGCTCTTCGCACAGTGACAAGATCAGACGTGCTATTCTGTCCCTGACCACTACACTACCTGCCTTGAATTTAGAACCAAACAACTTCGTCACTCATTGTAAGTGACTTCATTGGCTAACCGATATTTTCCACCGCCTTAGCTTCAAATCGGTTTCAGTTGTTATTCGCACAGCGAGAAGATCAGACGTGCTTTTCTGTACCTCTCCACTAGTCACTTTACAAATAAAAAAACAAATGCACAAACAATCGTACCATGGGTGACTCGTGGAAAGTAAAGTCTTACTGCCAATTAAAGCAGAGCATGTTTGGATGTACTACACTGTGAGAACTTGACACCGACGTTTTTGACAGAACAATTTTAGTAGGCTATGTCTCCAATTCACTCTTGCGATATTTTACAATAGTGGGTTTTTTTTCCTATAGGAGTATTTATTTCAATGAGATGTGTTTTTGAAATTTCGTAAGGAAAATATGACATACAAACGTAAGAGTCATGATATTTTTAAAGTAGGAATAAAATCTCTCTCTCTCTCTCTCTCTCTCTCTCTCTCTCTCTCTCTCTCTCTCTCTCTCTCTCTCTCTCTCTCTCTCGTAATTTTGATTGAAACCAAATGGCATCTGTTTCGTTTGAAGATACCTCTCCAAAGTTGTGATCAGTAGTCATCATAATTACGTGAACTGTTCCGTTTTGTCATGTAATTTTATTTTCTAAAACTGAACACTTTAAAATTTTAGAATGATTTTTTTTTCTTTCATCAGGAAATCGTTGGATGAAATAAAATCATGAGTTGACTTGAGCTTGTACAATTCAGGTATCTTATTATTATCCTATTTGGGCACTGCATTGCGTCACGGAAAAAATTTCTAACATTAGATCTACCGTTTTTCTTTTTCTTCAGAAAAGACAACAAACATGGCTTTTTCAGGAATGACGCGAGTGACATTGCACTGTATAACCCTACCTATGACTAACTCTGAATTCTAAAACCAAAACGTGCGTTCAGCGTTCAGAAAAAAAATGTAACAATGTTCGACCTATCTTCTCTCAGTTTAGACTAGCGATAGAACAAGGCACGTTTTGGTGCTACTTTTTTTCCCCCTGCCCTTACATTTGTGAAAACTTTGCAACATTGTTGGTAGCCTGCGCTGCGAAACACAGGACATCTCTTAAATTTAGGATATACAGCAAAAGGTTAAGCAGTCAGTCGACAATAAATATCACACAATTTTTTTTTGTTATTTATAAAATTGATGAATGAATGAATGAAAACACTGAACATTTTTCACATTGAATGTGTGGTTGTCTTCATTACCTTTGTCCTATAATACCGCAAAAAAAAAAACAAAAAAAAAAAAAGACCCAAAATTAGTGTCCTACTTTTTGGGATGATTTTAAAACCATTCTTTCTTTCTTTCTTCCAGTAATGCTATTTTTGTCTGCCCATCTCTCAAAACACTCCAGGCTAAAGTACCGCCCGTTCTACTGTCACCCAGTACAATACGAATTGTGTGCGTGCTTTCGCTTACACACATATCGTGCGTCCCTAAAATGACTGTCACATCAGTGATGCAAAAACACTTCCAAATTATTGACAATACTTCTCAAAATGTGTTGATAGAAGTTTGTGTAAGCTATCTCAGCGATGATATACCTATATTATCTTCAACAGCATTTGCGTCCGCTACAGAGTGAGATCGAGAGGTTCAGCTCAAACTCAAGACACTTTTGAGGTTAGTGGATTGTAAAAAGAAACAAAACCAGATCTTCATGATGTTCCAAACATCTCGTGCGTCCTTAACAACCAGTCAAAACATATATTCGTTTGGAACATCATGAAGATCTGGTTTTGTTTCTTTTTACAATCCACTAACCCCAAAAGTATCTTGAGTTTGAGCTCAACCTCTCGATCTCACTCTGTAGCGGACACAAATGCTGTTGAAGATAATATAGGTATATCATCGCTGAGAGAGCTTACATAAACTTCTATCAACACATTTTGAGAAGTATTGTCAATAATTTGGAAGTGTTTTTGCATCTCTGATGTGACAGTCATTTTAGGGACGCACGATATGTGTGTAAGCGAAAGCACGCACACAATTGGTACTGTACTGGGTGACAGTAGAACGGACGGTACTTTAGTCTGGAGTGTTTTGAGAGATGGGCAGACAGAAATAGCATTACTGGAAAAAAGAAAGAAAGAATGGTTTTAAAATCATCCCAAAAAGTAGGACACCATTTTTGGGTCTGTTATTTTTTTGTGGTATTATAGGACAAAGGTAATAAAGACAACCACACATTCAATGTGAAAAATGTTCAGTGTTTTCATTCATTCATTCATCAATTTTATAAATAACAAAAAAAAATTGTGTGATATTTATTGTCGACTGACTGCTTAACCTTTTGCTGTATATCCTAAATTTAAGAGATGTCCTGTGTTTCGCAGCGCAGGCTACCAACAATGTTGCAAAGTTTTCACAAATGTAAGGGCAGGGGGAAAAAAAGTAGCACCAAAACGTGCCTTGTTCTATCGCTAGTCTAAACTGAGAGAAGATAGGTCGAACATTGTTACATTTTTTTTCTGAACGCTGAACGCACGTTTTGGTTTTAGAATTCAGAGTTAGTCATAGGTAGGGTTATACAGTGCAATGTCACTCGCGTCATTCCTGAAAAAGCCATGTTTGTTGTCTTTTCTGAAGAAAAAGAAAAACGGTAGATCTAATGTTAGAAATTTTTTCCGTGACGCAATGCAGTGCCCAAATAGGATAATAATAAGATACCTGAATTGTACAAGCTCAAGTCAACTCATGATTTTATTTCATCCAACGATTTCCTGATGAAAGAAAAAAAAATCATTCTAAAATTTTAGAGTGTTCAGTTTTAGAAAATAAAATTACATGACAAAACGGAACAGTTCACGTAATTATGATGACTACTGATCACAACTTTGGAGAGGTATCTTCAAACGAAACAGATGCCGTTTGATTTCAATCAAAATTACGAGAGAGAGAGAGAGAGAGAGAGAGAGAGAGAGAGAGAGAGAGAGAGAGAGAGAGAGAGAGAGAGAGAGAGAGAGAGATATTTTATTCCTACTTTAAAAATATCATGACTCTTACGTTTGTATGTCATATTTTCCTTACGAAATTTCAAAAACACATCTCATTGAAATAAATACTCCTATAGGAAAAAAACCCACTATTGCAAAATATCGCAAGAGTGAATTGGAGACATAGCCTACTAAAATTTTTCTGTCAAAAACGTCGGTGTAAAGTTCTCACAGAGTAGTACATCCAAACATGCTGTGCTTTATTTGGCAGTAAGACTTTACTTTCCACGAGTCACCCATGGTACGATTGTTTGTGCATTTGTTTTATTATTTGTAAAGTGACTAGTGGAGAGGTACAGAAAAGCACGTCTGATCTTCTCGCTGTGCGAATAACAACTGAAACCGATTTGAAGCTAAGGCGGTGGAAAATATCGGTTAGCCAATGAAGTCACTTACAATGAGTGACGAAGTTGTTTGGTTCTAAATTCAAGGCAGGTAGTGTAGTGGTCAGGGACAGAATAGCACGTCTGATCTTGTCACTGTGCGAAGAGCGACTGAAGCATATTCGAAGCTAAGGTGGTAGAAAATAAGTGTAGCCAATAAAATTACTTCTAACGACTGACGCATTGCTTTTGTCGAAGTTCTTACATTTTTACCATTGCAGTACAAACGGACTGGAGTGTAAACTTACAATCCTGTATTGTGTACCGTAACTTTTCTTCTTGCCACATCAATTGCTTAACTGTACCATTATTATTCGCATTTTGAAACTGGTCCCAAAAATATGTTCTCACTTGGACATATTGACATACACACGTTCGCATAGGTAGAAAGAGAAATGATATAGTACTGAGTGGTAGTGGGTTTTTTTTATTTTTTTTTAAAAATAGTGAATTGGGGTTTGTGTGAAGTAAATAAACTAAAGTACAAAGAACCTCAAGGATTATAACCCCAGCTGTGCTGTCCATTGATGAATGAAATTTAATTCAGATGAAATAAGATCTCTAAAACACAAAGATATAAGACAAGCATGACTAGATTGACTACAAAGACGGCAAACTTTACTTAAAAAGGTATGTTTTGCTTCACGTCCGCGTAACTCAAAGTTTCAATCCCCTTGCAAGACAAAATTGGTACCTTTTGTAGAGCCTGAAATAAAACTGAACAAACTTAAGTACGTTTTTACTATAGATATTTCTTTTGTGGCAACAGACTAAACAACATAAATTCCTTTACAACAATTAACAATTATACATCTTCTATTTAAAAAAATACATTAAAAAGATAGAATTAAAGAATAGCGATGACTAACCAATAAAACAGAATGTATCGAAGGCAATGCCATGTGTAGAAATGCCTCCCACTTTGAGAAGGTATTTGGATGTAATTTACCATGTACCAACAGCTCGAGAAAAAAAATGTATAAAAGACAGAAACTTTACTTCATAATAAAGTTTGTTCAAAATTGTTTGTTTCTTTAGGGAACATACCTAAACGCTAATAATGGGTGAGCAGAAACAATACACATAAAACCTTTGATATTTATATATTAAAAAATTGAAGGGATATTCATACAGTTCTTAATCAGCTCTATCCGCTGCAACGGGCCAGTGGGATATCCACAAATAAATAAATACAGATTTTCAGGTCAAGTTGCAAGTGTGTGCGTGGTTTTGAAAATGGTAAAAATCGGCTATATATTTTTCTCGTGACACTTGTATAGTGGAGAGTGTGCAAGTGTCAAAAGCTAAAGTCACATAACTTTTGTACGGCTTGTAAACATTTCCACTTTAGAAAATGTGAAGTATCACAAGCTATTATCACAAACATAACTGGAATATAGGGGCTTGACCGTTGTTGTTTAGACAACTTCGCTCAACTTCACAACTTACTTGCTGTCTCATACTTTGGTCTTAAGAAAGATCGCCGTTGTAGGTGTAGCAACAGTGGTAAGGGCAATAGGAGACATCGTCGCTGATGTCAAATAGGGCAGTTCTTTTAAAAATGGGTTTAGTATTCTTTTTTAAAATATCAAATGAAGAAAAACGTGTGTTAAATCAGGGTTAGTAGGCATCGTGGTCAACGACAAAGTAGAAGAGACAGAGAATGAGACATCGTAGTCGAGTAACGTGGTTTTCTGGAGTACGTACGTGTCCTAACGTCACAGTACCGTTTCTAGTTCTCTTGATGACACCAACTCTCTGGGTTTTATCTTGCAACATTTTTATTTCGCGGTAGGGTTTGAATCAAAGGGTCGTCAAGATGCATGAGGCATTTAAGATGCACCATTGTCGTTCGCATAAGTCCTCCGACGGTTTCTAACTGTTAGACTTTCAATTGCCTTGTGAAATATACCATGTCATTGTCAATACAAGAGGTAGAGAGGGGTATATAAACAGAAAGAACGAACTTGGTTAAATCATTTCTGAATCAGCAATCGAGATGAAACGATCGCACGATTTCAGTGAGAGAGAAAAAGAAGGTAAGAGGCAGCGGTGTGACTTATCGCATCACACGCGAAATGAAGTGTTCGATCAAATCGAAGACATGAACGAACCTGAACCAACACCTTCCACGTCTGCGACCAGACCGAGGGAGTCTATTCCAAACCAAAGGCCTCCAGTATCACCCGAAAAATATTACCACATTCGAGAAACGGACAAACGTTCCTCTAGAAAATTTAGAACCACGGCCTACACGTACAGGGTGAAGTTTAAAGATTTCAAGTCCGACGTACCAATGGAGAAAGCAGAAGAGTTCATCACCGATGTGTGGAATTCTTTGTTAACCACACTAAAACAGCAATGTCAAGCCAAAGAAGACGATCGCTTGAGACTTTCCATTCATCACGACAGTTTGAAGTCTCCCGTATGGATCGAGTTTAGCAGTCCATCAGAATTGACACCTTCCAAAATCATCGACAAGATTCAACACGTGCAGCAATCCAACGACAAGTTTCACATCACCGACGGAAAAGCGACACTGTTCATGACTCACGTTTCTCTTCCCCAAGGGACAGGACATGGCAAAAAAGTGTTCTTGGTAGACAACCTTCGCAGCACAAAAAAGAGCCTCGTCCAAATTAACAACCCTCAAGACAAGATGTGTTTAGCTCGTGCCATCGTAGTGGGACGAACGTATGCTGACAAGAACAATACGACAGAATGGAAAAGAGCCTGGAAAACTATTCAACGATCGGACCGAGCGAAACAACAAAGAGAGGCAGAACTCCTGTTACAGCGAGCTGGGCTACCTAAAGATACACCCTGTGGCATTCCTGAAATGCAAAAGTTGCAAGACGTCTTGGCTCCACGTTACACCTTGAAAGTGCACCCTCAAGAAGTGCGCGGACCTCTGCTGTTTCGAGGCAAAGATTTTAAAGACGGAAAATACATTCACGTCTATCATTACGATGAACATTTTGATGCCATTACCAGTATCACTGCATTCCTGTCATACGGTTATTACTGTGAGAAATGTGACTATGGCTATAACAATCGAGAGCAACACAAACATTGTGGATCGAAATGTGAGGGATGTTTAGCCTCTAAACCCTGTTTGGACGAAGGACAAGAACGAGTGCATTGCTCTGCTTGTCAGCGAACGTTTGTCAGTCCTGCCTGTTACCAACAACATTTGAAGACGCAAGGATCACAGCGGAAAAGTGCATGTCAACTCCTGAGATTGTGCCCTACTTGTGGACAAGGCATACGTACCAATAATGCCAAGGCACACGTCTGTTCAGGAAAGAAAAGATGTCACATTTGTCACCAAATCGTGGACTTGGAACACCGATGCTACATTCAAAAATACCATTCCAAACATGAAGAAAAAGAAGAAGAAGAGGACCAGAAAAAGAAAGGCAATTTCATCTTTTTCGATTTCGAATGCATGCAAGAGACTGGCATTCACATTCCTAATTTCTGCGTGGCTCACAGAGCGTGCGAAAAATGCATCCAAGAGTTTATCTTGACTCACTGCCCTCACTGTAGCAAGATTCCTGGAGGACGTGAAAAAGTCTTTCGGGGGCCTAACACATTGCCCAATTTTGCCCAATGGGTCTTAGACCCTATCGACGAGACGTGGAGTCAAGAAGACATCGAACGTTACGGAGATTGTCATCGTTATGCCACGGTGATGGCTCACAATTTCTCGGGATACGATGGACAGTTTCTTTTGAGATACTATACGGAAGAAAGTACCGAACGTCCCAAAGTGACTTTGAACGGAGCCAAAATCATTTCCATGCAAGTGGGACAAGTGAAGTTTAAAGATTCGATGAGTTACTTGGCCATGCCTTTGAGTCGCATGCCTAAAACGTTTGGCATGACAGAAATGGCCAAAGGCTATTTTCCTCACTTTTTCAATACCGAAGCCAATCAACATGCTGTTCTACCCCATTTGCCTGAGGCTCACTACTACGACCCCGACAATATGCGTACCGAACAACGAGAAGCTTTCTACTCATGGTACCAGACTCACGCCTCGGACCCTTTCGACTTTCAGGAAGAAATGTTAAAATATTGTCGTTCCGACGTGGACATTTTACGGCGTTGCTGTGGAAAATTTCGACAGCTGTTCATTGAGCACGGAGGGATTGATCCTTTGAAAGAAGCCTGCACTATTGCCAAAGCGTGCTCCTTAGTGTACCGTCAACGATTCATGCCCAAAAACACCCTGGCTGTCATCAGTCCTCAAACGACCCGTTTTGTCAAACGTCAATACTCGGTCAAAGCCTTACGCTGGTTACATTACTTGTGTGACAAGGAAGGCAAATTGATTCAACATGCTCGCAACGGAGGAGACGAAAAGACCATCGGAAGGTATTCGGTGGATGGGTGGGACTTAGATAACCCCAAAATCGTGTACGAGTTTAACGGTTGCTTATTTCACGGATGTCCCACTTGTTACCCTCAACGTGACACTAAAAACCAGTTTTTACAACGAACCATGGAAGAATTGTACCACGATACTTGTCAACGTCGCTTGAAGTTAGAAGAGCAAGGATACCAAGTGATAGAAATGTGGGAACACGAATACGATCAGCGATTGAAAACCGATCCCGAGTTTAAGCGTATCGTGGAAAGTTACAAGCTGGTGGACCCTCTGAACCCAAGGGGCAGTTTGTACGGAGGACGGACGAATGCCACCTGTTTGCTGTATCAAGCCGACGAGGAGAAAGGAGAAGAAATCAAATACTTGGACGTGTGTTCTCTGTATCCGTACGTGTGCAAATATTGTCATTTTCCTTCAGGGCACCCACAATTACTGACCGAACACATCGACGTGGACAATATTCGACAATACGAAGGATTGATCAAGTGCAAAGTCTTGCCTCCCACGAATTTGTACCATCCCGTTTTACCATATTGCCAAGGAAAACTGATGTTTCCTTTGTGTCGTTCTTGTACTGAAACGTGGAACCAAGACCACTCTTGTCAGCACACTCAGGAAGAACGTGCCTTGACGGGAACGTGGGTTAGTGTAGAATTGTTTAAAGCTCTGGACCTGGGATACCGAATGTTAGAAGTGTACGAAATTTACCACTTTCCCAAGACAGAAAAGTACCATAAGGGCGACGAGACTCAAAAAGGCATTTTCTCAGAGTACGTGAATGCTTTTTTGAAACTGAAGCAAGAAGCCAGTGGCTATCCTTCCTGGTGTCACACTTCCGAAGACCAAAAAAATTTCAAAGAGAAATACTTTGAGCAGGAAGGCATCACTTTAGACCACGTGGAAAAAAACGAAGGAAGGCGATCGTTTGCCAAAGTGATGTTAAATTGTTTGTGGGGCAAAATGGCACAACGACCGTGTTTACCCAAGACGGAGTATTTGTCAGAACCTTCCCGCTACTTCCAGATGATTCACGACAAAACCAAATACATGAAACACGTAGACGTCGTTCGTGAGGACTTGCTCTTAGTTAATTACGAAGAAGAACTGGACTTTGTAGAAGCCGACGAATTTGGAAATGTCATCATTGCAGCTTACGTGACAGCTCATGCTCGCTTAAAACTATATGAAGCTTTAGAACTGTTAGGAGATCGTGTGTTGTATTTTGACACGGACAGTTGCATCTACATCAGTCGTTTGGGTCAACAGCAACCTAAAATCGAAGGAGACCGTTTAGGAGCCTGGACAGACGAGCATCCCGAGGACAAGATTCTAAGTTTTGCCAGTGGCGGTCCTAAAAATTACGGATACGAATACCGTGACCCACAAGGAGAAGTGCACACGGAGTGTAAAGTGAAAGGATTGACTCTCAATTATCGCACCAGTCAAGTGGTAAACTTTGGCGTGCTCAAAGAAGCCTTGCAGTCTGGACAGGATGGAAACTTTAAAGTGACCACTTACCAACCAAACACGATTGTACGTTTACCCAAACATCAAATCGTCAGTCGACCCTTGGAAAAAGTCTATCAAATCGTGTACCAGAAGCGAGTACGGCTTCCCAATCACTTCACTTTACCGTACGGACACGCTGATATTGCTCATCATATAAAAAGGGACAACTTCCAAGACCAATAATTCATTGTCACTACAAGTCCAAGAGAGAAGTTAAATACTTTCAAACAGAAAGTATCGAGCGTAAGACTCAAGTCCAACGAGAAACCCGAGTGCGATGCTGTGCCTCACAATCACACCACCAATGCAGTGCAACATCTTAGTTGTTTATTTACTAACGCCATGGCAAACTACGTGCAACCAGTGCGACTTCCAGACTACAAGACTTTACCTTATGGACATGCTATTATCACCCAGTATAAAAAGGGACAACTTCCAAGAACGACACTTTATTGCGAGGACAAACGTCGAGAAAGGTGAATCACTCTAAGCAGATGAAAGAAAAGGAACAAACATCATTGACTTCTTTCACCACCAAACCGTCACTTCAAAGTGCGTCCAAGAAGGAAAAGGACTCGTTTGACATAAAAGAGTATTTTAGCATCCAAATGATTCAGACGGCGAATTCGATAAAATTTAAGACGTCAACTTACACATTCACGGTGAAATTGAAAGACTTTGCGCCTGATGATGAAGCAGCAGATTTTATTACGGACTTATTTGACTTGCTGTTAGAGGAACTCAAAAGTCTGTGTGAAGTCAAAGATCGAGGTCGTTTTTGCCTATCTATGTATCACGACAGTTTGAACTCTCCTGTATGTCTCGGGTTTAGTGCATCTGCAGAATTAACTTCTTCGAAACTATTGATGGCTATTGCTTCGACGATACAGACGATGAGAGAAACATTTGACATCACCGATGGAAAAGTGACCATTCATATGGTATACGTTGTACCTCCATGGGAAGAAGACAAATAATCACCACTGATCTGCTTGCCGATACGCGTACCTAGCATAATGGACATAACAGCAGATTTAAGAATAAAAGATGGGAAACATCTACGCTGACCACACAAGTGGTAGCTGACTAGATTTAAACAACATGTGTGAATGAAATAGAGAGAAACATGAACTTTGTCCTATTTAATTGTTTGTTACATGTTTTGTTTTAGCTCTTTTTTAAAAATGGACATTAATTGTAGTATGAAAAATGTCATTCTTTAATGAAATGTATATACGTTGCATGTTTCTCTTGAAGGCATAAACTTTTAATTTTAAAAAGTAGTTTATTAGATCCAAGAACTAAATAGCTTGTCAATGGGTTTGTTCCATGTCCAAAATTTTTATGTATTAAATGGATAGTGCTTAGACCATAGCACAGGCCAGAGAGCCCATGTATATAATTGAATAAATGTTTTGTACCCATACAATAGACTTTTCTTATTGTTTCTTATTTCTTGTTATTTCTTATTGTTATTATTATTCTGTCTCTGAGTCTTTATTTGGAACATCTTTGTCCTCTTTTTGTGTGACTGGATGTACATTTATTTGCTTCTGTACATCGATATGTGTACCTATCAACCCTTTGTCCTATAAATACATTTCACCCTTAAATAGTTTGACCCTATATACCCCATGATGCAACCCATGTTCAATTTACCTTTGACCTCCAGACGTCATTCCATTGTTAAATTCCTATTGACACCAATTTTGATATACCCATTTTAAAGTTAAAGTCCCATTGACGCTAAATTAGCCCAATCTCTTATCGCTGTGTTGATTTCCCCATTCACTCCATGTTGAATTTCCCATGTTAAATTCCCCTTGTCGCCAAAGTATCCCAGGGGTGTTTGTAATGTATTTTTCCATTGTCGCTAAACTATCCCCCTATACTACTCACGTCTTTTTATTTTGTGTTGTTATTGTTGTTAATCCAGTAGTGGGTACTCTGCATCAGGGGCGTAGCTATGATATTTTGCGCCCGGGGACGAACTATAAAATTGGCGCCCCAGCCCCCTCCGCGTTTAATCACATTTTTCTATTACATTAAATAAGGAAAACAATTTAAATTTAAATAAAACATTGGTTGACAGGCATCATCACTGTAGATGGCGCTGAGCCGCTGCAGTGATCTTGTGACCGATTTATTACCCTTGTTTACTTATTATAATGTAACGTAGAGAGCCTCTTTTCGGCGCCCGGGGACATATGTACCCCCTGCCCCACCCTAGTTACGCCTATGCTCTGCATCCAACACAATATAAATTCCTGTTATTTATACTATGGATATAATTGACTTCTCAGCGACAAGAAAGCAACAACCAGTACAGCACCATCCAATAGTACCAAATTCTATCAGAATGATTATAACAGACCCATTTCGATCGGCTAAAACACTATTATTACCAAATCTGATAATGAGATGGATGAAGTTGGACAAATTATTTTTAGTGGCACCATCTGTAGATGATCAAAGATGTTATGAAGTAATTAAAGATTCTAATCAAAATGCAAAATTATTGAATAAAGACGGCAACGATATTATTAATTTTATCACAGATATTGATGAAGCCCCATCTGTAGATGGTCTAGATGGATTTATTAATAATCTCGTAGTATGATGATGTGATGCTGGACAAACAATCAAATCCAGCTCGAATATTTTCACGAGGCAGAAAAAAAAAAAAACCAAAAAAAAAAAACGTGATTTATGTTACGCAACGATATACATAAATACCTAAAGTGATCAGAGACAACTGCAATATTTTGGTTGTATTTAATGAAGTAAATAATTATACTCTGCAAAATATTTATTATACTTAGTGTTCAGGAATATGGATATGATCAGGTTTTAAGACTACTTTTCAAAAGCACAAGCTGTTCCGTTCAGATTTATAACAATAAATCTACATGACCCAAAATCAATGTATCGTATAGGTTTGGATAAATTCTTTGGTTAATTATATCAGCAGAGAAGGTGAACGACAAAAAAAAAAAATTGAGTGACCCGGCAAGTAAACGAGTCGTATAAAAATTTGAAGAAATAAAACCAGTCAACGATTGGATAACAAAAATGAGATATATTACATTAAAGATATGCCAATATTCTCTTTACAGTGCATATTTGAAATAAAAAAGTTCACCTTACACACGTCACTGATGAACTGTGAAAAATGAAATGCAAATTAGACTATCCCATGATACACCAAACAGGAAGCGAAAAAGAGCGTTGGTGTCAGCCATATTTTGTACTGTTAGCTGAAGTCAACTGAACATATAATATATACGCCAATATGAGTCACAGAGGTGGAGACAACAGAATATATGTTGGAAATTTACCTCCAGACATAAGAGCACGCGATATTGAAGATTTATTTTACAAATATGGTCGTATTACTTTTGTTGATCTGAAAACAAGACGGGGCCCTCCTTTTGCTTTTGTTGAATTCGAAGACCCGAGGTAAAGTTTCAATTTAAATTTAAAATAGCATGTTGTCTAATCATTTAAAACTCTTATTTATACAACAAGTATAAAAAAGCGGAGGCTCCAGAATTACTTTTAAATGGACATTGGTAGCAGCAGTAATAAATGATCAGTAATAATTGGGGGTGTGAATGAGCACATGGGGTACACATAGCACGTTTTTGTTTTGGGGCTATGTCTTACTACAATAATAACTGCCAAATATAGCCAGTTCCGACGTCCTTCACATCGGAACAAGGAGTCAAAGTTTCAGGAATATCTCACAAACTTGACAGCCTATATCGAAACTCGTCCACTAATTTATGTGTAATTAATATACTTACTGGGTTGTCCTTAATTTTCCTTGAAAATCAAACTATGACTATCAATTGGACTCATTTTCATCTTATGTTGATATGCAATTGAATTTGTTGCAATGCGACGGTAGGTATGCTGAAGTATGTTCAAGTAGGTTCATTTTGGGAGAGGTTGTTAGAACAAAACGAAACATTGCTTATAGTTCCATTTGGCATACTATATTTTTTAATTTGTTTCGTTAAAGAAAAATATTTTAACCTAACCAGATTTTTGCATTCCTGGCTTTCATCTCTTTCCAGCGAACTGAAATGTAGCCCAACAAAATTTGAAAACGTCCATTTCTTTGGTGAGAATGTGTATTTATTGGAGAAAAGGGATCAGAATAAGTAAAGTCTGTCAAAAACACTGACTTTACTTTGTAGAAAGGTGTTGTTATTGGTTGCCAGTTGTGTCTTATATTCCTGCAAATTTGATTTTTGTTACACTGTTAATCGACATCAAAACGCGGTTCACAGCCACATTAAGACCCATCACCCATCCAGAAAAAAATATGTGTGATTGGTCTTACCTTGTAGGACTACTGAGGTCCTACAATGTAAGACATAGCACGTTTTTGTTTTGGTGCTGTATTACTACCCTTATAAAGGCCATACATAGCCGTTCTGACGTTGACATCAATATTTCAACTTAACCTGATTTCAGTAATCCCAGCTTTCATTGGGCTGGGGTTTTTCACAGGGAAATAAAAACCTGTCGACACATTATATTTAAACAGTACTTGTATTTAGTTACAGAAGTCATCATGAAAAGTACATAAAAGCGAACAAGAGATATGCGGCTGGTATGATTAATGAAGGCATAATATTGTATACATTGATATATGCTAATGAGGTATTAAAAGAAAATGATTCTTATACAATATTGTAACAATGTTGGCTCCAAACATTTAAAATTTTTCATGGACATCTTTGCAAGATGCCCCCCCCTAACTTCCTTTAACAGCCAGATATTTAGTTTCCCGAGACTGTAAATTTAATTTGCGTTTACACTGCCGTTGGTAGTGATCATAAATAAAAATAAAGTTAAAAAGAAAACTTCTACAGCACAATAAACCTGTTTTAATCACCAATCACTTTGGAAAATGCAAGAATCAGATTTCATTGCTTTTATTTAAGCCACCGCGAGAGGCCAACTTTATAGGACTTAACAAAAAATTGGAGTTGTTTTTCTCTATCTGATGCGACATTAAAGTCTGACGGAACCATCAACTAATTATTGAACAAAGAATGGGTAGGAATTGGCAGCTTGTAGACATACATGATAAGACAACAAAGGCTTTGTTGAAGCTGGGACCAATGGATTTTGTCGACATATAAGTTTTTTATCTCGACTTCAACATAAGCATGATAATTTTGGTAGTAATAGTAGAGCCAGGGACAGGGACTTTCCTTTTTTGTCGAGATTATTGACATAAGAAATGTTGATAAAAGTTGGTAGGACTGTATATATTACACACACTCAAATACATACATACATACATACTTACACACAATTATATACAAGTACACCACCTGAATCCATCAGAGACAACATCCGAGTTGGTGTTCATGTGGGGCTGCAGTTGCATGAATAGAATATATTGGCTCTGACAGACTTTGATGTTAAGGCAGTTCATTTTCAGGTCTTAAAATACCTTTTACATTTTGTCAGTATGCAACTGCAGTGTCTCATCTAATATTTTTCTGGTACAGGGACATATGTTACTGGTAAAAACCAGTATATTACCGGAGTAATGGAGTTGCTTGGTGTTGAGTTGGTAGATTTGTCCAGCCATGATCAGACAAAAATACAGCACATTTTTATTATTTTGTTTTAAAACTTTAAAAAATGTAAGTTGTGTTACCATATAGCTCACTTGGCTAATGAACTTCATCAACATTTAGTTGCCCAAATACAATAATTTGGTAACCCACATCTTCAGGTATGACATTTATTGGACCTGATTATAGTGCACATGTAGTTTTAGTGTTTTATTTTTTTCTTTCAAGGGATGCAGAAGATGCTGTGGCCAAGAAGAATGGTTATAACTACGATGGCTATTCACTTAGGGTAGAGTTTCCCCGAGGAGGAGGACCAAGCAGCTATGGTGGTGGTGGTGGAGGCGGAGACCGTGGAGGACCACCAAGGGGAATGCGGGGTCCTATGCGTGGTGGACCACCATCACGCAGATCAGAGTACAGAGTTCTTGTTTCAGGTATATGGCAGCTAGGTTTGAACCAAGAGTTCCAGAGTGGTCATAGTAACATAGCAGGGGAGACACAGTATGCACTCACTTGCCTTAATATATCTTGTTCATTCAGAGCAGGTGAAATGATGCAGGCAGGCAAAGAATTGTCGCTTTTTCTGCTCCACAGTTTCTGATGTATTTGCAAACTGAAGTATTATTTAATTAGGTACATAATGTTGAATAATAGGGCTAACCAATTGCAAATGATTCATACAGATTGATCTTAAATATAGGAAATAGTAATTTGCTCTATACAGGTCCCCCTCACTCTAAAGTCCACCTCTTATGTGGCAGGAAAGTGGCCATATAAGAATGGTGGCTATTCTAGAGGGGTATCAAACAGGCAAGTAATAACGAAGTCAGAATGATTTAACCAAGTTTTATACCTTTAATATTTTCATTTTAAAATTACTGGAATTTTTTTAGGTTCTGGACTTATTGTGGTCAAACTAATCCTCGTGTTATTATTTTTAAAAAAAGAACAATCATCCGTCATGATGCTAAGCTATCTTGTCAAACCTGAGTACAAACATCTGGTTGTAACTATCCCTGTATGTCCATTCATTCCATTTTTCCACTCTGCAATTGAATGAATATTGAAAAAGTTTATTTTAATGTTTTTGAAATCAGATATATCTAGTGATTAAAGGACTTTTATCCATTTAGTCCAGTTGCCTTCACTTCTTTTTCTAAACTGAGAGGGACTGATGACATTTTGTACTTTTGCATGAACCTGTTCCTTCATGGACAATTTGTAGTTGTCATACAAGATGCTGTTTACAAAGTTATGAGCTTGATGCATGATCAGCTTTTTTGCCAAACCAGTATGCAACATTTTGTAATGTACAAGACGAAAGTGAGAAAGGCTAACATCATTTTGTTATCTGGCAGCTGATTGTCATACTGAGTTGAGCTGAACAATAATGTGCTCTCAGCAGTTTGTGTTTTGCCACCAGTTATTGGTGGTAATAATAGGTAGTAATTGCCAATGTGACAGAACTAAATGTCTAAGGAACTGACAGCAGTAGGGTAATTGGATTACTTCCTTGCATGGGTGAAATTTACTGTATTAACATGTTGGAGCAAATGTCTGTCTAGAAATGTACAGATATTCGCACAATTTCAGTCTGTAAACAACCATTATGTGGCCACTAGAAATGGTTCAATTTGTTATTGCTACTACTTATAACTATTTGGAGTTTTGCATTGCTCAGACATAGAATATGGATGCAGCAATGGCCATCTTAAAAATCTTGTTATTGCTATACAATGGTCACATCAGCAAGTTTTACTAAAAGGATTTTTATTATATCTTATAAATAAAATGGTGCTGCTCTTACATCCAATATGGATGCCACAGTGGTCATCTTGAAAATTTTGTAATTACTACTGCTCTATAGGTGGTGACATCAGTATGAGATTTTACTAAAAGACATTTTTTTCTTTTTGGTCGTACATGAAATTACATTGTGCAGATTTAACATCATATTTCCATGTGGCAGACATTTTGAAAATCATATTGCTGCTTCTCTAGAATGGATGGTGATTTCCACATGGGTTATTTTTACTAAAAGATTTTATGACTAGGTGGTTCTTATGAAAATGGTACCAGTTTGACATCAAGGCAGTCACAATGGTCACCTTGAAAATCTTCTGATTGCTACTTGTCATGAATGGAAAGTCATATTGACATGGGTTTTTCGCAAGAAGGCTTATGATGTACATTTAATTGTGAATATACAGACCAGTGTGATTGTCATGGGAATCATTTTGTAAACTTTTTTTATTATTACATCTTCTTAAGTGAAAGTAATAATGGCATTGTTTTTCTACCTGAAAACTAATATGATGTCTAGTTCTAAATGGAAATGGTGCCAATCTGATGTCTAATATGGGTGCCATAATGGCCAGCAAAAAAATCTTACCGCTACTTCTTTTGAAAGAATGCTCTTATCCACATAGGATTTTCACAAAAAGATAATGCTTTGTTGATCCTAAATTTAAATGGTGCTGCTATGAAGTCAGTTTTTGGCCATATTCAGTCTTGGGTTTTTTTGTTACTTTTTTATTGGAAAGGCATTTTGAAAAGGGAGGAGGGAAGCAGTTTGATAAAGAGGTTATTATGGTGTGGAGTTGGTCCTAATGGAATGTGCTAACCTTTATATGGCTGCCCTGGTGGCTGTTATGAAATTCTGGTCTCAACACCTCCCAAAAAAAATGGCATTATTAACATGGGGGCTTCACCAGTAGACTTGCA
Source organism: Potamilus streckersoni (assembly GCA_016746295.1). Taxonomy (NCBI): domain Eukaryota; kingdom Metazoa; phylum Mollusca; class Bivalvia; order Unionida; family Unionidae; genus Potamilus; species Potamilus streckersoni. The sequence continues at coordinate 45,363 of JAEAOA010001585.1, read as the reverse complement.
ATACCTAGTTGGTTCTGAATGAAAATGGCATCATTTGTATTTCCAATACAGCTGCCGTGGTGACTGTTATCAAAAGCTTGTCATTACTTCTGAATGAATGATCATAATGACATGGGGTTTTCATCAGACTTCCAATGTTCATTTTTCTTTTAATGAAATATTTATCAGGGCCTAGTTTGTTCTCTTAAATAGGTATTGGTATAGCATAGCACAAACTGGTCTTGTGAACATTAAGCATGCAGCATACCACTACACCATGTTCTCAAGTGGATTAGGATCCGACTTTAAGTGAAAGTCTTGTACACCTTAATCATGCATAGTGCATATATACCACTGTAACTTATTTTCAGAAGGCTTATGCCATGTAATATGTCCCAATTTCCTAACAGGTTTACCCCCTTCAGGAAGCTGGCAGGATTTGAAGGATCACATGAGAGAGGCTGGAGATGTGTGTTATGCTGACGTGTACAAAGACGGCACTGGGGTTGTGGAGTTCTTGAGGAAAGAAGATATGAAATATGCCTGCAGAAAGTTGGATGATTCCAAGTTCCGTTCTCATGAGGTATGCATTCTGGGATGTGATTATTTCCATATCATTTAGCTCCATTGAAGATGACCCCACTATAATTAATAGTGCATTATAAATTGTTTTGTGGGAATTTAATGCTATTTTTCAGAGCAAGATAGGCAATTAATGGTGGCCAGTATAACTAGTGGAGGAAGAATCCTGGAAAACCGCAGCAAGATCCACAGATTCATGGGAAGCAACTTGGACAGTGCAATATAAAAAAAATAAAAAAATAAACTTCTGCAGTGAATAAAACGTTTTAATTTGCAGCTCATGTTTGGTTGGATTTAAAATTGAATGGTCTTTTGACCCTTTTCACCAAGATTTGAAGAGTCTAAGTGAAAATCCTGGTAGTAATTTATTTTCGAGTCGTGCGCTCATGGCAGAGGTTCTTCTTATTTTTGAAGCAAACCAAAGCTAAAACTTTCTTATAATTTAGGAGATTTATGTATGTTCCTTATCAGAATTTTTACTTTGTTCCTGTTTCTTGGAATTTGAGGGTTGGAATGATATCACTCTTGTGTTGTTTCTGAGCCCGAGGTAGAAAGAATATGTATATCTTTGAGCCACAAATAAATTAATATGAGCCAGTGTATGACTGTTCTTAGAAAGGTAAGTGTGTATATCTTCATTTGGCCACTGACTTGTGACCAATGATGATATTGTGATTATAAAATTTCATACAACAGGTTCTTGATAGTCTTCCTGTTCTTATTTCCTCTTGGATTACTCTATTTCTTAAAGAACGGAGAAGTATTTATGATTAGAATATAGCAATGACAAAACATCCATAGACAAGTTAGAAATTCCATGCGTCAAAAAGTTTTAAAGTATATGCATCAGAACACAAAGGGTTATGAGTCTTGAGAACCCTTATGTTTGATCTTAGACAGAAATGACCATTTATCCCTCATAAGATCTATGCCAGTATCTTTTCTTATGCTGGAGACAAGAAGACCTCTTTAGCATCAGACTGCCAAAACATTTGCAGTGTGTGATCTTGATAAATGTTGGCAGAAAAATAAGTTCCCTTTACCTATCAAAAAGCGTTTTGTGATAAATCTTTGCTTATTATTTGGTAGTTCACTTTAGGAGCATGGTGATAAGCATTATCATCAATAGTAATGTTCAAAAGCACTATCTTGCCTTTGCACTTATTTTTACTCATAGACCTTGCTAAATGCATAGAGGGGTGGCCGAGTGGTCTTAAATGCACTCCATTATGGATCACTGCCATATCACCTCTGCGTGGGTTTGAGTCTAAGATTCGGCAAATGTGGATATGCGAGAAAGGTTACCAGTAGCTTCTCGTGGGTCGGTGGTTCTTTCTGCAGATTCCCCGGTTTCTTCCTTCACCATTAATATTGGCCACCATGAATAGCCTATAGTGTGCTGAAAAATGGTGTTAAGCCCCAGAACAACAACAACAACTAAATGCATAGAAATCTAACAATTGTAGGAACAATTTTTAATGTGTAATTCCATACTCCATTGCAATGATTTTGTTTAATATACAGTTCAGTCTGATTACATTGAATATAAATGTTAGGGTACTGACCAGACTGGTTCAGTGTATTGGCCACAAAGCATGGAATGATACTGATGAATGGTTTGGGTATGATATCACCTGTTTATTAAATAGTGCAAATGGTACAGGGTTGACCTCAATACATCAATATGTATTTTAGACACAGGTTTTTCTCATAGCAAATAGGGATGTTGTTTATGGGTCCTTTTTGGCAATATGTAAAGAATGTATTCAGTTCCAATTCTTTGACAACTTGTAAATCCATATGGAATAACATGAACATGAGTTGATCTGTTAATATGCTGTACATAATGCCAGATGGACTCTAAAACCAACTGTAACTGTAGAGCAGCAAGAAATACTAGTGTCTAAAATGTATACCAATTTGTTGTAGATACATTTGTCAGCAACCACTTTCCATTTTTTCTGGCTGCATCAAAATTGGCTTTCTGTGTGTATGTGTGTGTGTGTGTGTGCATGATTTGGATTTTTAATGTAATTTTAACAATTTTTCAGTCAAATCGCTATGATGTTTGCATTGTGGCAGTTTATAGCAATATCTGGCACTGGGATATCAAGCTACAGACATATAGCATACATACATGCCAACCATTACACTGTTGGCGTAATTACTTTTTTCCACTAAATTATGCATAACTAAACATATAGGGATTACATGATTTTGGTATATTCCCCCTTCCAAAAAAATTAATTTATTTTCTCATTTTTATAACATTCCATTAATCCCACCGACCCTATTCTAGAAAAGAGGGGAGTAATAGTTATGATGATAAAAAGTTGTACTCAGTCTAAGAGACTTTGACAACGAAAATGGCAGTCAGAGTGCTCTTATTTCATTACTCAAATTACCAGTAAATTCCAATGTAGAAAACATTTTTGATTTGTGTGATAATGCTTTGAATAAACATGATATAAATTGGCAGAACTGTATGGGTTTTTCAGCTGATAATGCATCAGTGATAACTGGAATTCATAAAGGAGCAGCATTCTCTATTTTGAAAAAATGTTTCAGTGTACATCACAAGTTGTCTGTTGTTTGATGCACCTTGCTGCACAAAAGGCTGCCAATAGATTAGAGGGAGAATGCTTGAAGTATCAAGTTGGCATTCTACCTGACAATGTACTTCATGTGGACAGAATTGTGCTTTTCATCTTATTTCCCAGTTAAACAACCCAATAACTGGAAGATATAAATTTCCTCTTTGTAAGGTTATGAAAGGAATGTTGGTTCTTTACCGTTCTAATACTGGCAGTGAGAGATTGTTCTGAATTGTTAGCAAAAATAAAACTGAATTTAGATACAGGCTCAGCAATCTATTACTTAGTGCTCTACTGGTGTGTTATACATAGTCTTAGCTGTTACGTTTTGAAATGCAAGGTGAAAGTATATTGCTTTCTAAATCTAAAAGTGATACATATATGAAAATTGATATTAAAAGACAATACGGTTTAAAAAGTAATTTTGTATTTTGTGCATATGATCATGAATTTGTGTCATGTTATATATGCATTACTCTTTTTCTTCTCAGATTACTCTTTTTATCTTTTTGGATTACACTTATTCCTAGGCAGGGGTTGGCATGTATGAGCATAATGTCCAACATGGTTACATTAACCTAACACCAGGCCTACCAGTCCTAACACTAACCTTTTAATGCCAAGTGCCTAGCAAGGCAGCTGTTAGTACCTGTCTTGGTGTGGCTTGGACTGGGGTTCAGAAATGTGACCGCCTGCATCTGAGGCAGGTGCTGAAACCACTACGCCACAGGTGTGGTTGAATTGGTTGTGCAGGGGAAATCATTACAAACTTGTCCCAGGGCTAGAAGATGCAGATTTGCATCTTACTTTCAAAACATATTGAGATTCACCATTGCTTAACATCATTTGTATGTCATTTATTGATTACTTTTACCTGCTTCTCAGTCCAAAACATGCTGCAAAGGATGCCGATTTTGCTTTTTACATAAGCTTCAGTTGCAACTTAGGTGTTAACATGGGTTCAGATCATGAAAATTTTATCACCTTCCTTGTATCGAGCGGGCATCATGTGCCTGTTGACTTGTTTAGTAATAGTGTTATTGTAATTGTACTGTACTGTGTAAATGTATGATAACAGTTTCATGGAGACATTTATAAAGTGGATTTAAAAAATGCAGTCCTTTGTCTACAAAAGGATATACTGTATATACTCTTATATACACCTTTTAATGTGAATAAGCTGCCCCCCTCCATGTACAACATTAAAAAGAGTATGACTCATTCATAAGCTTGTCCACAGGTCCAGTCATATTAAAGAAAACACGTCATTGCTACACCATCTGAATGGATTGTCATCTTCACATGGGGTTTCAGTACAGGAGGTCATGCGGGTTCAGGGTTGGCACGTGATATTGTCTTCGTGATATTGTCTTCGTGATATTGTCTTCGGTTAACTGCAATAACAATATATGAAGTTGGTCAACAAGAACACTTTTTAAAAATTTCAAGTTAGACCATGATCCGTAGATAAGCCATCCTCCTTTCTTCCTCGTTTTTATTTGTTCCTACATTATGCAGTCTTGAGTATGGTAAAAAAAAAAAATTTAGACTTGTCAATTTTTAAAAAAACTTTTTCCAAAATTTTTTTTGTACCAGTGTGTCCATTTAAGCAGAGTGAAGTAAATATTTTTACTTTGTAAATTTTGATGTACTTAAGTAGTTAAAGTCACTTATTTTCAGCAACACATTCTTTGATTTTATACATGGTCATATGTGCCATTTGGATGTCCTGGAAGGGGCTTGAAATAGGAGCAACTATTGATTTAAAACCTGCACATTTTCTATCCCAGAATGTGTTCAAGAAGTCATAACCTAAAGTTGCAAAATCAGTTTCACATGGGGATAAAAGTGGAAAAGACCTTGTACTGTTTCACTCTACAAAACATTTTGTGATTAAAGGCACAACATTTAAAGTATAATTTTGGGGGGAAATTTATTATCTATTTTGGGGGTAAATTATTTTTATTTAATCTTCATAGAACTACTTGCCTAGTGTTGAAAAAAAATATTCTCCAACTAAAATTCTGGGTAACAACTTGTGAAAATCTTCATGTTACAATGGCTCCTTTAAGCTGAATCCTAGATTGAACCCTGTTGTCTTGTTTCATATGCTTAAGCAGAAAGCCTGGTTTTTCACATTGTACAAAGTTAAAGTATTATGTTTAGGCTTATGAAGGTCACCTATTTTCCTTTGTGTTTTTAAATTGAAAATTTTTAGTAATATTACATCAGTTCTACAGTTCATATGCCGATATGCTTGGAGTTACTGCCTGCCTGCTGAAGCAGAAAGCAAGTTTCAGTGTTGTAAATAATGTTCAAATTTTAGGTAAAAAAATTTCAAAAAAGTATTTTCAAATATTGATTGCAGTATTGAACTGAACATGTAGAATAATAATGATAAAAGTATGTATATGAGGACTTAACATGCCTATTTAAGTATGGTTGGCAACATTCTGTTGAATGAGACTTTTGCAGATATCCAGAATATTTCAGGATCAAATCCTATAATTGAAGATTTGGAAGTACACATCAAATAACAACCCTACCTCCAGTTCAGTTGTCATAGCAACATTCAGAAATCACTCAGCTGTTACTTTTGCATATTTGAAAGTTTCTGTTGCTTTGGTATTGTGACTACAAATATTATCATCTTTTTTTTTTATTTTGACTGATTACAATGGTTAATTTGAAATGTTTAACTTGTTATGCATAAATGCATGCTTGACAAGCACATAAGAAGTCCACACACATTCTGTAATTGAGTCACAAACCAACCAAAACATTTAAATGAGTGAGTGAAAGTTGCATTTGTTAGCTGAGAAAATGGCAAAAAGTAGGGACAGTGGAATAAAACAAAATTTATTCTTGAAAGAGAGTGAGGTACTCTTTGATTCAGGCCGTGAGATGTGAATTGATTTTTGTCGCATTATAAACTACAGATACTTTTGTGTTTTCATTTGCATCCTTTTTAAGAAATTTAAACCCATTAAAATAAGTAACAGAAAAGAGTGTAAGATAACAAGCTTCGTTAAATTTAACAAATATATTTATTTACCTAGAATACAGAGTGAAAATGAGAAAAAAGAACTTAAATCCCAGAATAATCCAAGAAATATAGACACAAGTCCATGTAATTTTAAGTCCTGAATAAAACTTAATAAAAGTCTGAAGAAATCCAAATTGGAAGGTGGTAATATGACTGTTACAGCCAATGGCAATACAGTTCCAGGTTTGAATTTCAGTATAATTCCAGTGAATTACTTTATCAAATAATTTTATAGGAGGACTATTGTATTTCCAGAGAAAATAATCACTTTATTTCAATAATTTGAACAAACTAGATTCCAGCTGAAAACTACTGGTCACAAGATATAATATGCAACTTAAAAGTGCTAGATGTTAAGCACAAACAAGTCCTCACAATTACAAAATTATATAGTTCTTGACCTTGGGCTACAATTAGCATTTTCTAAATTAAAAACAATACTGGATAATAACCTTTTAGAATGATCCTGATGTTTACATAATTGAAATGATTACCTGTAAAATTCACTTAGATAATTCCAAAACCATTATCTTAATAAACATTTACTTCTTCCATTAATAAAAGTCCTTATATTAAGCCCATACACTGAGAGATTAATTTAGCATTGTGTCAGTTGCACAAAAATGAAGAAAAAAAAGCCATTCCAGTCAAGCAGAAATGAACTCTGTTTTGGACAAGGTCAAATCCAGTATTCAGTGTTACATTACAGTAGAATGTAATGAAATGAAAAAGAAATATTTAAATGAAGAAACAAATTAATATACATAACAATTATCATTTGCTTTCCAGGGTGAAGTATCTTATATTAGAGTGAAAGAAGATAGAGGCTTTTCTGGAGGTGGAGGAGGAGGAGGAAGATCACGGTCACGAAGCAGAAGCATAACACCACCAAAACGATCTCGTGGATCTCCGCGTTACTCTCCCATGAAATCTCATTCACGTTCAAGATCACGTTCTCGGTCCCCATACTAAATCATGAGTCATGCATTTGTATCTGAATGTTGAGAATTTCATTGATCATACCAGGGAAAAGATGTACATATAGTGAAATGATGTTTTTAAATAACTTCAGTAACACATTTTAATGAGAGTTCATCATGCACACATTTCTATGAAGTTTTATGTCAAGCTGCTATTCAAATATTAAATGCAGAAAATCAAATAGTATCCTTTTCTACAACTTTCACTTTTAAATTTAGGTAGGATGATGCCACAGATGTTTGTTTAAAGCTTCCGCCAAAAATTGTACAGCTTTGGTAATTTCATCTTGTACATTTTATTGAAACAAGTTTATATAATTTTACCTAATTTTAAAATTGCAGTGTATTCTTTTTTGTATTGAAAATGCCATAACTGAACATGTTTTGTTTACATAAATCTGGTGTGTGCTGTTTTTTTTTTTTTTGAAATGTGAAATTACTATAGATTTGATGCTGTTCTTTGAACAATGTACTGTGTATTAATCTTGATACATATTTTAGGAATATTGAATAGTTCATTTAATAAAATGTCAGATTATAGGAAAATAATACACTTAAGAAAATATTTTGCAGCTAGTTTTACTAAATTTCATGCTAATTGCAGAGTTAGATTTGCCATTGCATAATGCACTGTACGGTCAAACTCGCCACAGTTTCTTATGCTTAAGATTTGTAATAAAAAGAATAAACTTGGTCTGTGAGTGTGCCTAGCAACAAAATTCTGGGATTTGTATTGTGGAAGTCTAGAGCACAATATACTTTGGCATATGCTTGTAGGTTTATGTATGTGTAATGTCATGTGGATGAGTTATTTTTGCAGTGTTGTCTCTGAGCATGCATCTCGGCTATGCCCAAGCAAAAAGTTATTTTGCAGTATAGTAAGCAATCAAAAGTCTCAACTATCCCCAAAGAAAACGTTCACTTGAGACATAAGATAGTACACTTGAAATAGCATGTTTATTATATGTTCACATCTATAATTGGCATCACTTACCAGATCTTTTAACTTTACAGTAGGGAAGAAATTGCAAATATTGATACAAATGTTTTGGTTTCTTTTTCTTAATTTGGCTTTATTCCGAATTTCAATCCTGATTCGTGAATGTTGTTTAAGTTGAATGATGTCTGAAATGTTCTATGAACTTACGACTACAAATTTTGATGTTTAAGGGAATTTTATAAAATTTGTTTCCTGTATCAAGTAGTTGAGACAAAATCGGAGTATATACTAAAATCAGGTTTCAGAGAGTGTCACAGTAAAAGGTTATTTATCTATAAAAGTTTTTCAATTTCTGTCCTGTAATTTTGCAGATCTTGGATTGGGATGCTAATTAATGGAGCCAGGCTGAAGTCCTTTGCAAATTAGGGTGCAAGACATTAGCTTCATTGTCTGTTCCACATTTTACAGATAATCAGGCATAGCATGGCATGAAAATTTCACTCTCCTTGGAGAAAATGTTTTAAGGGTATGCATTGTTCACACATTGGGACAGAAATATAGTTGACCATAAAAACATTGAATCATACATTCATTTTCATATAGTATGTTCAAATGTTCATGAATTGATCAAATTGATGTTGGAATATAAAAGACTATTGCCAGAATGATTGATAAAATTTTTTTTACATGTTTTAGGTTTCCATCTTTGTTTGCAAAAGCAGTAAGTAGTAAATTATGAGGACCCAAAAGTAAGAGTGCATTAATTGTAATAGACTGGCTGATGTTGAGAACTGAGTTGACATGGTTCTATATTTTGCAGATGATTCCTTATTTTAAGAAATCTGCATTTTATAAATCTTGTTTCAGAGATGTGTTTAGTGTTGATCAAAAAAGCCGCAGTATATTTCAGAGGATTTTTTTTGTGTAAATTTGTGATAAATTTATAAATACAATGAATATTTGACATGTTAACTAGCTATGTTATTGTGAGCTGAAGTTTTATCATGATATTGGCACATTCTATATTGGTGTCATGATGTAAAGATGTTTATTCTGTGAAGTTGGCAATCAATCATTGTTTACAGTGTACTGAAAACAAGTGCCAAAGTCCAAGGCTACAGATAATGGCAAATTCCATTGTTTTATTTTTTCACCGTTGCCTGTAGACTCTTGTTCTTTATATCTGACAAATAATTATATATTGAAATGTACTAGTATTGAGGACAGTTGATCATGGTAAAACATCTTTCTCAATGTTAGTGCTCTGTATTGCAGTGAATTGAAAAGTTATTTCAGTTGACAGAGAAATAGTTGAAATCTGTAATCTCTCGCCGATCTGTTTTTTTTGCAGATCTTGCATCAGATCCAATGATACATTACAGTGGTGTTATATGATATAACATCTTGGATGCTAACTAAAAAAAATTGGGTGGAATACTTTAAATGGCAAGAAGGTTTTTGTTCTCCAAAGAAATTGACAACTAGTGATAGTATATATCAGTAGATTTCGGTGTGTTTTCAAAGTTGCACTTGACATGTGGATGTAAACAGTAGTTTTTGAGAAACTATAGAAATTGCATAGTATTGTAATTTTCTTGGTCAGATATTTTTCTTCCTAGTATCATTATTTGGTATATTTGCTGGATAATGTTAATATTTAAATCTCGGTCGTTTTGAATTTAAATTACATGCCACTATCCTAGGCTTAAAATACTAATTGTTTTTATTGCTTAGTTTCAAATCATCATGAAATTTTGCATTAATTATTATTTTCTCTTTTCGGTTCTAAAGGTTTGGATTTGCACATTACATGCTTGAGAAGGATTGGATAAAGCAGATTTAAAATATTAATGGATTGGATTGCAAGGATATTGGAACTTTCTTAAAGGCTGTCACTCCCCCTTCTTAATTGGAACTCTCTGTAGCATTTGGATTTCAAGGATAAAAGGAAATTTTTAAAAGCTGCCCCACATCTTAAAATGAAAGTCCTGGCCTTTGGATAGCAGGGATGTTAGGAATTTCTAGCAGAATATCCGGAATTTCTAAAGGGCTGCCCCCAAATCTTCATTGGAATTTAAGGCTTTTGGATGGCAAGGATGGAAAGAATTTTTAAAAGGCAATACCCATCTTATTTGGGAAAATTCCTATGGCTTTGGATTTCAAGGATATTGGGAATGTTTAAATGGCTGCCCCCCTCCCCATTCATTACTTGAAATTCTCGTGGCCTTTGGATTGTCATTATGTCAAGAATTTCAGATGGACTGGATCTGGAATTTTAAATGGCTGTCCTCCATTTCAGTAGGAAACTCATCGCTTTTGGATTTAAAGGATTTCAGGACCATCTTAATGGATGTATCCTATATATATATATATATATATATATATATATATATATATATATATATATATATATATATATATATATATATATATATATATTGGAAATTATCAAGGCCTAACTAACTGTACACTGAAATAAGGGGAAACTAAGATTTTCATAAACATTTTTGTGCATATTCAACCTCTTAAAATGGATTCCCTGTGAAGGATTGAAGACACCAGGATTTGAGCTTGGATGTGCTATTCTATGAAAGTCCATCATAGTCTATTCTATTGAAGTTTAACAGTTTCCTCGACATGCAACTTGAAACATATCAAATTACTATGATAAAAAGTATTGGTTGATTGAATGGAACGTTTTAACTTCCTTTACCTATATGTGCTAAACCATAATTTTATTGCAGAAGCTTGAAATCCAGTCATTCTGATTGTCACATGACTTTGCACATTCTTTGCAACCCACAAAACAAATTTGATTTGGCCCACAAACTTCCTTACCTAGAAGAATTTAGAAGATATAATATCTGCTTGAAACCAGGGTCTGAATTTTCCTGTTCAAATGTTTTGTATATAAGTCACTCCCATAGGCAAACTTTGATATATTTGTTCCATTTGGGAAGGATTTTCTCAAATTCCAACTTTGTTTGGGTTAATATTATATAATGATGGAATTTGAGGATCAGGGACTCCATTACTCTGGAGAAACAAATATGGAAATTACATTTCTCCATGGAAAGAAAGGAGACCGCAACCCAATGGATCTGGAGCAAATTTTATGTTGACACAATATTCTAGCATTCGAGTCCAATAACAAGACATCAGAAGTTATTAATGTGCATCACAAATTTTATCTATGATATCAGCATGTATCACAAACTTGTACTTAACAGTTTACTGCCCTGATAGCAATACAAGTTAACTCTAATTTCTATTTTATGAAGGCACTGAAAAAAAAATTATTTGCTGAGATTGGGATGGGGAAATCATAAATTTGCTGGACATCTCTGTTTCTAACTTTTTTTTACCATGGTGTATGTCATATATAAACTTGTTGATGATGCTTTGTTTATTAGCTTTCTTTTAGAGAACAAAGTTTTGTTTGGACAACTGAAAAAGACTTTGAAATTTAGTTTTATGTTTGTATTTTTTTTCTGGAAATGACCACCACATGATCAACATGGCTTCAACTTTTTCAATTTGTCTTGTGTCTTGTTATTGACCTCGAAGAAGGAAAATTATACACAAGGACACACTGGACAGGCAAGGATCTAGGTGCATTCATTAGGATCATTAAAAATAATTCATAGCCAGAGGCACAAATTGTGGTTTAAACCCAATCATAGTCCTGGAGATCATGGAGAAAACATTTGCATTGGATGGGAAAAAGTTTGGATTTCTTATTATTCTTGCAGGATTGTCTGAATTTCTCAAGGAAAATGTATCCTTTTAGACCTGGAAAGTCTTGAAAATTTGGGATGGAAAAAACAAACAGGGAAAAAAGAATTTTTCCAATGGGCATTCACTATTATTGCTCTTGTGGGGACAAAAATAAAAACCTTTCTCTAAATTTAATGAACATAAACTTTTCCTCAGAGATTGGCAGCTAGGAGAAAGAATGGGTTCATTCAGAAGGCTTCATAATAGGATACTTTCTCAGGATCTCAGGATTTTATTTGGGCATTGTTCCCATGGACAGAGTCCATGGATCACTGTTTATCATCTGATGGAAAAAATATGGAATGGGCAGGACAGGATTTAATTCTGGATCAGAATATACCAGGGATATCGGGATATTCCCAGGATGCTCTTGTAGGAAATTTCAGGATAGGAAGGAAATTTTGAGCCATTGAATTATTTAGGAGTTTTCTAAATGGAATCCAAAGCTTGCAGAATCCTCCTGGGATCATTCAGGATTGGAGAAATTAGGATCCTTGGATAATCCTGGGAGGTTTCCATATAGGATAAGGTCTTGGGATTAAGGGATCTGCGTGAGATGCTGGGAATGGATCATAATGGTAAAGACTTTGGAGGAAAAGAGGTAGGAATGTTGATTATTAACAGCACCAAAGATTAATGGTCAACATTTTTGTCACGTAAATAAAATATTTTCATTTCAGGTCCACCTATTGTACCATTGCCTTTTTTCATCAAATAAACAAATGAACACTTACTTATGTAAGCTTTCTACTTTAACTCTAAAGAAGTGAATTTGCTGTCTATGCTGCCATGGCAGAAATTGGAAGAATGGTATTGCTTTCTATTGCTGTGGGATGGTCTGTTGTATCTTTGTCCATTACCAAAGGTTTGTTATTGCTTCTCTTTCTAAACCTGTTGGAAAATTGCTACAAAACTTTACAATTTCATAGGTCTTGGCATCCATCTTGAAAATCTTGTTATTGCAGCTTCTGAATGGATGGTCAAATCAACATTGGTTTTTTTCTGAAGGGGTTTGTGTAATGTCTAGTTAGTCCTAAATGAAAATTGTACCAATATGGCCATCATGGCAGCCATCTTTAAAATCTTGTTGGTGCTACTCCTTGATGGAAAGTTCTACTGGCAGTTGATTTCTCTACAAGTTAAACAACTCTTAACTTGGCCCTTGACACAGCATGACCAAAATAATGCCAGCATCTGAAACACTGCTAGACTGCTCTAAATACACTGCACTTCCTACAGTCTTGGTAAGAAGTGTTGATATAAGTACACAAGTCTGGAAAAGACCAAATTCACCCTTTTAGTAAGCGTCCCATGGTGTTAGCAAAATGTATTTACAAAACCATGGAATGGATGATAAATAAGATTGCTTGGCTACCTTAAATACAGCAACCTACTGCCTGAATATTCAGTGTGACTTCAGATACCGTAGAAGTGTCTAGTCTCTTGTAAGACTAAAGATATATAAGAACAGTTTTCATAAAGAAGTGACAAAGTAATTTTAGTCAGATTTAACTTGGAGTAAGCTAAAAAAAATGGAAGTATGGCATATTGAATGACCTGTTGAACCTATGTAAAAGGGGAAGCCTACCGAACTTGATCTGTAATTGATTGGATATAATTCAGATAATCAACATTTTACTGCTGTGGAAAGCTTGGTTTGCTATAATGGCTTTGTTTCAGTGTCAGCATCTAATCCAGACCTGCCAACTCTTTCGGTTTTGCTGCAAGTCTTACGAAAATTACTCATAAAATATGGACATGACAGCATTCAAGCAAGAACTTAAGGCAAATGATTGTTGCTGGAAAAATCCGGATAATTGGTTTATCTTTGTTTTATTTGGATCTGGGTTTCCTATTAGAAATAATGTAATTAGTTAGGGAATCAGACTAGCAACCCAGAAGTGTTAAACTGCACCTAGTTGTTCATGAGAAGAGTCTGTATGACCAAGTTGTTGATTGTTGAATTTTTTAAAATGGCGTCCCGAAGTGATGTATGTTTAAGATGAAATAGAAAAAAAGTTTCTAGAAAAGTGTTGATAACACAGAAGAATAAAAAGGAATATTCAGATTCTTGTTAATAGAGATTTAAAGGACACAATTACGTTTATTGCACATCACGTGCCAATTTGAGTAGATCTTGTGGTGGGAGATGATTGCTGTCATCATTTGAAATGGGAAAAGAATTTCCAAGAATTACTTGAAAGATAGCAACAAGCCATTGCGTTACATGGGTTTAGAACTAAAGTTTGTCTATCTGTACTAGTGGTAAAGAAGGTCATAATGTTATTGTCGCTGAATCAAACTTCATGTTTTGAAGGCAATTTCAAAGAATACCAAAAAAAAACAAACTAATTGCAGTCATTATTAAAGCAGTACAATAAGATCTTGTAAATGCTTGCAGAAGGATAATGGCATCTTTGAGGTAGATCTCTACATTGATGATTATGTACTGATGGTAAATAATGTGCCTAATAAACCTAATTATTACTGCATAAAACATTAGTTCTGTTTGCGTGAAAATACATGTAAGTGAATGAGAGTAATCACTCTATTTTTCTTTAAACAACGTCCATACAGTTAGGTAATCATGAATATGCAATTTCTAACCAAACTGAAATTTGTTATCCATAAAATAAAGGGATTCGCAGTAATGAATAATGGGACCATGCCATAGGCAGGACCAAAGATGGTAAACTTTAGTATGTAGCCCCCACGCCATACTGGTAACTTGAAACCACTAAACTTTAAGTTTGCTTCTTAAAAAAAACACGCAGAAAATTTTTGACAAAATGTAAAATAGCTACCAATAACCAAACAAGTCTTTCAGAGACTTGTGCCTGATATATGCATCTCTTTAGCACACCTCTGTGCTGTAGAGTAATTGACTACCCCAGGTGTCAGCATTTGCCCAGATATATACTCGTGTACAGCCTCAGTGAAGCACCATCATTCTTTCATCTTGGGGTCTTTGGTAACAGATTTGAGTGATTTTTATGCCTACACCAAGGATATTAGACGGGTATTCATTCTTGCATTTAGGTTATTGTTTTTGTTCATGAAACTTTGCATCTTGAGGGGACATAAACCTGAAGAAATTGTAGGATCATGGTCTATTGTATGTTGTCTTTCATCTATTCAAACAAGCTTGTTATTTACATAAACTATGTGAATGATTGCAACGAAACTTGCCAACTGCTGCATTCTGATTGGTCCTAAATAATGGTAGTGCATTGGTGACCATATTGGCTGTCTCAGCTTCACCATTATTTTAAAATTAATTTCTTCTCCCTAATGCGACCACTCTGGTGGCCAAGTGGTTAGAGCATCCACCTCGGATGCGGGATGTCACAGGTTCGAACCCCAGCCGAGTCATACCAAAGCGTACATGCCAAACCCTGGTGAGGAAAAAGTGTAATCCAAGTGGATAAAGAGTATTCAGAGCAGAAAAAGAGTAATCCACATATATAGCGTAATAAAACTTGAGCGTATGTCCACAAGTATTTATTTACCTTTTCAGTCTTTTAACAATAACTGCTTCAAGTTTTTATATGAAGCACTTTTAGCTTAAAAAGCAACAGACTTGTACTGCATTTTAAAACACTGTACAAGCTGAGAGTATTAATGTTTTGTAAAAAGAGCACTAAGAGCTGGGTTACTGAGCCTGGATCTGAATTTAGTTTTATTTTTGTTAACAATACTGAACAATCTCTCAGTCAGCATTAAAATGGCAAAGAACCAATATTCCTTTCATAACCAGACAAAAAAAGAAAATTTATATCTTCAAGATTTTCGGTCTTTTACATAGGAATTATGGTGCCATTGCAGGTCAACTCTGTCAACAGGAAGTACATTGGCAGTTACAATGCCAACTGGATACTTCAGAAGTTTTTCTAATTTATCAGCATCCTTTACTCCAGCAAGGTGCATCAAATGACGGGGACAACCTGATATGTACACTGAGACATTTTTCAAAATAGAGGATGCAACTCCTTTTATGAATTCCAGTCATCACTGATGCTTTATCCGCTGAAAACCCCATACAGTTCTGTCAGCTTCTTTTTATTCAAAGCATTATCAAGCAAATCAAAAATGTATTCTCCAGTGAAATTTACTGTTAAATCTGGTAAGGAAAAAAGAGCACTGACTTTGCACTTTTCATTGTCAGTCTCTTAAGCAGACTGAGTTCAACTTTTTTATCATCATGATCACTACTCTTGTCTTTGGCATTACCAAACAGCCCAATTTTCATGGCCTCTGCAGTTTAAAAGTGATGCAGTATCTTCTATATACTGTACCTAGCAATATTAGATGATTTTCTTCTTGTACATGTATGTTTTTGGAATCTGGGAAACATGTCTGAACAAAGGACCAACATTGTCATCTACCGCTAGGTGTAGTATGTGTTCTATTAAGAACTTCGTAAATAACGCCCCTGCATTTATAAAAATATGTGTCCGCAATTAAATTGCTGTAAAAAAAAAGAAGTTAACTTAGTACTGGAGTTAGTAAATCCAGCTATAGTCTGATTATATCAACCCGTTTGTTTGTATCCCCCTACTGATTTCAATAATGGAAATCTTTAATGTGATGAAAAAAGTGCAAGGAACTTAGTCCATTCATTCATTGATTTATAATTTCTAATCTGAGAAAGAGTAGAATGACCAAAACACTATCATCAGAGCATTTCATGCTTAACGAAAGTTTTAATATAATAGCCGGACATACTTGAGACCCATTTCCATTTCCTGGATAAGTCCATTTTCAGCAAAGGGGTGAATATACATACATACATACATATATATATATATATATATATATATATATATATATATATATATATATATATATATATATATATATATACACATATGTTTAATCAAAGGAAAAGCATAACAACAAAATATTTGCATGTAACGTGGATTTAACAAGCAATTTAATATGTTCATGTGTGCAAAGGAATATAATTACAAACTCATCGTTATGGTAATTTACAGAATTATTCGGCATTTACTGAATAGGATGAATTACGTTATACTGTTGTCTGATGGAAATAAACTAGCCCATAGTGTACAAAATATGGTGCCGTGTTAATATGGAAAGTCCGTTTAGCATGAAAGGTGCAAGGGGATGCCAGAATTAGTGCCATTCTGGTCACAAGTTAGAAATTATAAATCAGTGATTAAATTAACATAGTTCTGTGCACATTTTATCACATTCAACATTTTAGTTATTGAAATCGGTAGAGGGGATGACTATAATCCAATTTTAATTTGTTTTACTACCAAGACCAATATTAAAATCCTTTCCACGCAGCCTGCACTGGAACACTATTTTGTAATGTTTGTATTCATCTTTGCATTTGTTCTTCGTCTTTATCGAATCCATCTGAAATTATTTGAAACATTTTTGCTTCGAACAGGCACATCAACTAGAATAAATCTGACCACTTTTAGCGCCAAATACTTACAGACTGGTTATGTACCAGATATGAAATCGAAGAATGTGCGAGCAAAGATTAAAAATTAGAAAACCAGTCTATTCTCTCTTAACTAAGCCATACTCCTGCTTTAAATAGAAACCCAAGTCAAATATTCTTGGGAATAGGTCAGCTACTAAAAATAGAATATAACACTATTAGGAAAGTGCATGCCAGTGTACAGACAAACATACTCTTATCTCGTAGTTAGGAAGAAGCCGTCTTTTCTAGAATATGGTCTTTGGGATTATTTGAATGTTAATAAAATGAGAAAACACATTAAATTTTTTTGGGGGGAGTGGTCTATATTGAAAACGCATACTTCGGATACATTTACGCGTAAGGCTTAATTTAGTGGAAGAAAAGCGTAATAATGTCGCCAAAAGCATATTTGGTTGGGATGTATGCCAAAGACATAAAAATGATACTAACAGTAGCCTTGCTAGGCACTCGGCATTAAGAGCTTAGTGTTAGGACTGGTTGGCCTGGTGTCAGGATAATGTGACTATGTGGGACATGATGCTATATATCTGCAGCATGATGCCCTAGTGCTAGACATCACTATTAACTGTTACACTGCAGACATTGTAGTGGTGTGACTGAAAAATTGTTCAAGAGTGTTAAAAATCCACAACTACCACTGCGTTCACTTTTGTAAACTAGCACCCCTGCGTCGATTGCATTTTAGACAGGTTAGTAACAGATTATCACGTGAATGACCAAGATATATTAATTGTATCCACGGTAAATTATTTTGGATTATTACTCAAATATTCCCATGACATATTATAGTTACAACTGCACAATGATTATTCTCTCATTGTTTAAGTGTTCTAATAAATTCAGCATTGATATCAAAATCATGATTTTTTATCGCATCGTTTCTAACTAGTTATTTTTTATTACACCAACATCTGTGTCACTAACAGTTTAATTATTATTTTCTGTGGGGTCTAGGATAACCGTTGTTGAGATATTCTCATGATCCGAGATACTGCGAGCTAAACTAAATTTGACCACTCGATTCTGTCATCGACAATCCAGATATTTTAATTAGCAATCGTTAGTCCATGTGATGAATAAATTGTTATGGCATATCCTAATTTCCACTTTAAGTTATTCATGTTCAATGCACTCTCATCAACATCAACCAAAACTATCATTCAATACAAGATTTTGTTTTTCATTTCTTCCCGGGATCTCAACTTCAATATTTTGTCCTCGAGTATCTGCTGGGTGATAAGACAATGTTACAATTAATGTTGGAAATCTTTCTTTGTGTAACAGAAATAATTTCTCTTCAAATTTATCACGAACTATCTACTCGCAAATATTAAATCTTTTGTTCTCCATAAATTCCAAAAATCATTCACAGTAGTTTCTGGAATTATTTCCGCATTATCTTACCTTGTATTTTATCTGGTTTTAGTCTGATTAATCTTTTAAATTCTTTCAGAGGTTCATCAATAGATTTATGATCATCGGTTATCTCCTTATAATCTTAACCACTCGTGCAGAAACTTCCCAATGAAAGGTGGTGGTTGACCATTTTTCATTATTAACTACTCAAGAAGTTTTATTTCTCTTGCTAGTCTGTGTGTACACAATCATGTCAGCGCAGTGCCGAAATAATTCAATGGCACGTGTTGTTTTATCTCCGCTGAGATAAATGGTTATATGTCTGGCCACGGATCAAATACAGATGGTGATGTTGAGATTGATATTTGATTGTCATTACCATAATATATTTCTTTGATATCAACGTCTGCTGTTTCAGAATAATCGAGTATACTTTTTGGTTTTATTCTCCTTGATCCTCATTCGCTACTGCAGAGTAACGGTTTTACCAAATCCATGTACGCTCTGCTTAGCTTATATAAAATGAATCTGTAACAACTCTGGCAGCATAACAAGGAAATCTATTTATCATCGATAATAAATTTATAGAAATGTAAGCGAGCATAACAAATCTTAAATGAGTAAATTGCGGTGACTCTCCATCGATGTAACTCACTATTGTACATAATTTAATTCTGTCTGAGAAATAAGCGTTATTTCTGCTTATAAAAGTTCCTTTGTTTGTTTTATCAGTAATTATAAAATTTAATTCAGCATCGTCCATGATTAAACTTACGCCATGTCGCTTATGATCATAAAAACCACCTTGAGTAAACTTATCGATTATTTTCCTACTGAGATCTTTTGCAATGCTCTTTTCATGATCAATTTTATCCAAATCTTCACCTGACTGTTGCGGTGAATGTTTCTTTTTGTTGTGGTAACCAAACTTGTTTCTGCAGATATGATTTAATTTCACTTACACCCAACGATGTTATGATTTCAGTATCAAGCATGTATCACAATAAAGACCGTTGAAACCCAATATTTTCTGAGAAATGTTTTCCAAGCCATGCATAAACGATAAGATGACGATTATTACAGAACTTAAAATGACTTTACACAAGCGAATCCAGTTAAATCAAAATCAGGTAATGGTCCATTTATTTCAACTCTTGTTATTTTGTGTGTGGGATGTCCAAATCGCTCAAAGTATTTAGAACAGTCATCGTATCCAACAAAACTTCCAGGATAACAAGCAACGATATCAACGGATATAACTTTACGATATCGTATCGGGTATTCCATAGTCCACTTGTCCATATTCAAGGAATTCTGATAGTGCCGACAAAATGAGCCGCAACTGATAGAACTGTAAAACAATATTCAGTAATTGCTCAACCTCATCTTCATCAGAATTATATTATAGTGCAAGATTCTTCATTTCGCCATGGACAGATTCTCTATGATAATCTCTCCGTTAGGTTTTACAAACTGATCGTAATATGTGAGCTGAGCTCTGAAATATCCAAAGAGAAACAGTGTCCCTCTTAATGATATCGCCGATAGCATCGAATATATAATCGCTTTAAAATTTAGCTGTCCTATCTCGTGGAAATATTGTTACAGCATCTGTCTATGCATGTGCGTTATGAACAATGATTGTTATAGGGGTTCCACTTTTTGTATATTTCAGTTTGTATAAAATTTCTCCGGTTAGTGTTTTTACTATTATTGGAAATCATAATTTCTTTTCTGGCTTAGCAACGTCACTGACTGATGCTCCAGTATCTTTAACTGTTTCTACCCACGCATTTATTTTTGTTTTTACGTCTTAGTTAAACCGTTTCCGCGTGCTGCATTTGAGAAATGTTCCATAACTCGTTAACCTACAGTTTAGTCTGCTTGTCGAAGTCAACGAGGACAATTCATCGGCACGAGATCCCCAGCATTAGGTTTTTCATTTAGCTGATATATCGCATATAATAACCGCAGTAACAGGGTAAGCTCCCTCAAAATACAGTTTCTCAATACCGGTCAGTATTCCTGGCTTGGATTTGCTATTTAATGTAACAGTATTATTTCCAGTAGCGCGTATAGGCTCCCGTTTATCACGTATAATGCAAGTATTATCATCTGTCTGCACAATAAGTTTTACTTAAATAATATATTCTGATTGTCGAGATAGTTAATATTTTACCTCGTTCGTCTCTCATTCTAGCGTCAACAACAAAACCACTGGTGGTGTTCATGATTCTGAATACTGACCAAGTATGAGCCGAACTATCATTGCGATATTCTTTCTTGGCTTCAGGGATACGATCAATTATATCGCTATTTATCAAAGCTAGATCTTGCATCGAAAAACTAAATTAAGATTTTGGTAATTTATCAAGATTAAATCTTGCAGTGGAAGGCTTAATTTCAGATAATCTCAAATTCCTCCATACTATATTTAAGGCACATATCTGTTTAATTAAACTTTAATTATGTATATAATGATACAAGCAAACAACCAATGTCAGTGAATTAGGATTGGATTTTCAACTCCTTGTAATAAATCGTGAGTAATTAAATTCTGTGGCTAACACATGCAAAGCTATCGTAGAGGGAGTCTAGGACCAAAATTGTTTTCGATGCGGTGTCAGGGTCAGAGGAGAAACCCAGTTGTCTGTAGCATGTGGTGGTAAAAGATACAGAGAGCTGAAACAATGTTATGATAAGAAGGCTTCAGGCGAATCTGCCACAAAAAAAAAACGCTGAATATGATATGGCCATATTTCAAAATAATCATTTAGACAAATAATATTATATGTAAATGAACCAAATAACTTTTTGAAACACCCCCTCATTAAAAATTATGAAGCATCTCCTGATGGTGTCATTAGACACTGTCAATGAAAAACACCAGTCGGTACTGTTAGAAATGCTGGATACTTTAGATATACAGTACTGCCTGGAAGGGGAGGGGGAAAATATCACTCACATAGATTCGTATTTGAATGTTTTAATTGGGTCATCGAAGATGGACTTGTAATCAATCATATTGACTGTAATAAACAACATAATTATTTATTTGATCTTGAAGTTGTTATACAAAGAATTATGCACTTGGACATACTGGGAGATGTAGATTGTTTGTAAAGAGAGCTGTCAAATCCGAAAATACAGAGACTAGTGAAGAGCGTTTTTATTCTATAAATGCTGCTGGTAAATACTTTTGTATCATCCCGTGTTCGGTACAGTATGTTGAGAATAATGTTGCCAAATCGGCGTATTCTAAACAATTTCAGCAAAAGAAAGCATTTAGGAATATACAATAAAGCGAGATAAATCTGCTACCGCTAATAGAGCAATCAAGTAGTTGTTTCGCTTCTTTTTGTTCCGTTTTATTACTGATAAGAGTATCTGAGCAGCTATGGTACTGTAGTATAATTGTAGAATTAAATGTCTCTCTGGTCCGGATATCTCAATGCTATGGAAGTATTAATTGCAGAAAATATATCCTCTTACAGAACATACCCTCCCCCCAGTCGTGGTATTATATTATCCATATAAAGACCGAAACATTCCATAACATGAGCGAAAATCAAATCATTCCAGTGAATTACTAACCGGGAATTCTGGCCGTAGCAGTGTTGCAGTGTTTTAATAAAGCAGAAATATATACAACGTAGTGAGTGCTATTTTGCACTTACCCCTGGGTTTGAGAGAAAGGGGCTTTTAAATGAAATCGCAACGCCTAGACAGACCACTGAATTTATAGTATTTCGTTTCATAATAATTACCATTAGGAATTCTCCAGGGGTGTTCATGCGCATGCGGCCCTAAAAGAAACAGCAGGGAGATGTGTGCTCGTGATCATTGAAGATGCCTGTGGACCATAAGATAAGTCTTAACAATGGATAGTGCCAGTGAACCATAAATAAGGTCTTTATGAAAAGGCTTTGTGCAGCCTCGTAAAAAACAACGGAAAGATATGTCGATGAAGGAGTTACTGAAGAAAGACGCGGAAAAGTTAATGATTAAAGATAAAGACGAGTGGACTCTGACTATAGTGACGAAGTCACCAATGACTACAAAAACTAACAGTATCAGAATATGTCATTTCTGATTCTGAAAAAAAATCACAGGGTAATAAAATAATTTTTTGACATTTTTTTTAGCTTAGAGTTTTCCACCGTGATGTAATTATGAAGTCGCCACGAACGCACATATAGGTTTATATTCAGCGACTCCGACCTAAGATAGAGCAAGCAACCAGATTGGTCAGTAACTTTGAAATTTATCCGTGATAAGAGACGACTGTGACATTTTAGATAAACAACATTGATTGGCTCTGATACAATCAAATAACCTACCGAGACCTGAGGGGTAAATGAGTAGAGAATGTATCGTTGTTGGGCCTGATTGGATTTATCAGTGTCAACTTGATAACTACCGTCGACGACGTCATATACTAGATTGCGACTGTTGATATAATATTAACGATGACCGGTGAAACACGAGGGAATTTGTTGTAAGGATTATTATTGTATCGGAGTATATTTGCCGGCGGAGCTATTTTTTTCACGATTCGATGATCTTTTGAAAATAATCATTGATGAAATCACTGATTTTATTTTTTAATTCAGTTATATCAAATACCGATATTACAGATTTTTGAAGCTTATCTGCGGTTATTTTGTAACGATCAATCTATAATTGCAAAAGTTCCCTCTAAAAATCAGTTTTATAATCAATGAAAAAAATTTTGATAAAAATTTTATTGATGAAGTACATATCTGATCAAATCTGATTTAAATCTGTTATTGTTTCGATGATTTGTTTTGTATCATCACTAAAATTGTGATAGTAACAAAAATAAAGTTTCTAAATAAAATTACAATTTTAATCAGCATTAAGAGGTGCAGAAAACTTTTAATTGGTGCATCATAAAAATGAAACTCTTGAGGATTTTCTTAGTATATTTTGTGAAAATATAATGATCCTCTATCACAAAAAAATGATATTATTGTTTTTAGAATATTCTGTTCCGTCGTTGTCTATGATAAACGAAAATATTCCAACGTGATCGGTAAGTATTTTGGAGTGTTTGTGTATTTTAACTCTGCTGTGGGAAATTAATTTCGGCGTAGTTGTGGCAGACCTTTATAACAAGGTTCAATTCTGGCCATCCCAACACTGATCTATTAAAAGACTGATATATATCCACAGCATAATCAGGAGAATTTATTTCAATTGCAGTTGTCTCGTGGATGGTAATATCATCTTCGATTCTTTACCTGTGATGGATTTAATTCTGCGCCGGAATTCTTCATTGATCAGTTGTTTTCATTTTATAACTGTCCGTTGGAATGCTAACGACTTGCCAATCAGGAGTCTTCGCGGCAGGATCTTCGAGGAAGGGGGGTATCTGCAAACACCGACGAACTATTCGGTTGTAGTCAACCAATGATTTTGACCTAATGTTGGGCCAACTATAATAAACCCGTAATTGCGCTAGACCCATCTCGGACACTGGTATTGCAGTTGGAACATTAATCTGAAAATTAATATGAATTCATCCGAAGTTTAACTCCGATATCATTGTGGTCCTTACCGGAGCAGTATTAACGACGATATGTTGTAGTAATTGTTGCGATCGCTGATCGAACGTTGACCTTATTATACTATTATTGTTTTAAATCCTATTCAAACATTTTTCATTAACGAATTTATCGCTGAAGCGACGTCGTTGAATACTTCATCGTAGATCTTTATTGCGATGCTAAATTCTTCGTTGGTGATTATTCCATCAGCAAATGAAGAAGATATCAACGATGACAATTTACAATATGCGATCGTTGCAGTAATTTCATCGTGTAATCGTTCAATTATTCATTCGAGCATGTATTTATCTTTTGCGCGATTATGTTACATATTTCAACGATTGGCGTCGAAACAATGATTGTTACAACGATCATTGTTACAACGATTGTTACAACGATCGGGTCCGTCATAGTCGCTAGCGATGCTAATGCTGCACCGGTTCCATCAACAAGCGTAGAAACCGAATAAACCATGATATTAATGACGGCTGCATGTCTACGATATTTCTTTATTTTTGCAATATAATTATCGATGATGGTTTTTAATTTATTCTTCCATATCGTTACTTGATAGTATCTGTATCTGTTGACGCCTATCATTATGCTTTAGTGTTGTCTAAGACATTGTCCTTCAGACATCGGAAGGTGTTTCAGTTATGAATTATATGCACCACCAGTAAGACGCTGTCGTTAACGTTTTATTGATGCTTCTTTTTTAACACTACCGACACTGTTCCAGAAAAAGCACCAGTTGAATGATGCCATAGAAATGTAGTAAATATATTGAATATTGCAGAGCTGACACACGAACAGCCTATTCCTGCCACGATATGTTTGATATAGTTATTTTGCAGTGTCCACGTCAATGAGCCTGGTGATACTGTGCTACATGATATTGTTAGCTCGTCCGTCAGGAATATTAGTCAGATGTATTGTTGCAGTCTCAAAATATCCGTCGCTTTACCTTTGTTACTAATTTTATTATTATTCATGTTGCGAACGCCGTGAATGGTACTAGGACCAAGTTCATCTTCTCTATCATACAGAGCAATAAGACCTCCTGGCGATAATCGACAGCGAATAATAATGTCTTTAATGGAAATATTACTCATCTTCAATTTCTCTTCATGGTTTTGAAATATAGCAAGTTCGCTTGAGTCAGCTTTGGCAAGACTGAGGACGTCAGAGAATTAATCAATGATTTCGTGTGTTACTCGCTTGAGTAAATCTTCGGACGGTGATTGTTGAGATTTGGTTTTAACTGATCTTCCGTAAATATCTACCATTATATGATTAGCGATTATTTAATTATATTAATGTATAACTTTATGAAGTGGTTTCGTTGATTTTGATACGACAGCAATTACTGCTAGTGCTTTGCGGCCACATATAGGTGGATCCGTTATTTTTTGTGTTAGTAGCGTTGAATACCAGATTGGAATATTTTGAAATCGGCCGATATTTTTCATAAATTCTACAGGTCGCGCAAACTCAAACGAATCAAAATAAATAATTCCACGTGGATCAATGGCATATGCGACTCAGTGAGTGCCAGGTCCCGTTGATAAAAAAAGATAAATTATCCTTTAAATTATCGGATAATATTATAAATTGTCAAAACTGCACCTAACGCACTTTCTGACAGATATGGATTTTTCGGTAATTGATCACCCATAAATAACCTCTAAAATGTTTAATATTTAACTGATTAGCGGCGGTTGATAAGGTCAAGCTTTGATAGTTCCACTATCGTTGGTTCCCTGGAATTCTAAATCCGAATTGGTCGCGATCCTAAAAGTCGCAGACCGTGACACTGTCGTCGTCTTTTTTAAAATCCTTTACCTGTTGCTTTATTTAAAGCCATTCCAGGAGCGGTCCCAACTGCACTTAACGCAGCAGTTTTTATAACAGCTGGAGCGGCTACAGCTATCAATGCTGGGATAGCTGCGTGAAGCGGAAATATTCCTCCGGTTTTAATAGCATCTTTGATCGCATCCACGGAAAGATTCAATCGTATTCCTTTTACGGCTTGTTTAGCTTCGTTAAATTTCTTAAACTAACGCTCGGTCAAGGATAATTTTTTTGCACCAGACATTTGATCGTGTTTTAATATTTTTCCCTCATGGTGATGCTAAATGTTATTGTAATCTTTTAATCTGACTCGGGGTAAAACTGACATTAAAATGATGATTTAAATCAGCGCTTGCATATTCTCTATGGGAGAATCAGTGACTCTCATGTGACCACGAACTCCTTCAAGAAGCATTGTTTTATCGGATAATATAATCACGATTGCTCTGTATGCATCAATAGCACATCGTGTCACGCGAGCACGAATATGTATATCAATGACAGACTATCTAAACAAAAATAAATGTTTCAGCGACAAGTAATAAATCGGATATAAATGAACTAAATCAAACTGTGATATTTGTAAACCAGTATCAATATTTTGATCACGGCCCATAAATGACCATAATTGATGAAATGCACATGCTGAATGATTTAACTAAAATTTAACAAAATATCCTCTGATGGTTCTTGATGTCCATTTATCCTAAATGAAACTTCACTGACACCGAGTTTGTCAAATATCATTGCGGAACGCGTTTGATTATTTAATCGGGCAATATTATCAAGCGCAACGAATATATATCACGGTGAAGAAACACCTTGCTGTGATGCTATTTGCCATGTAAATATCCCATTAACGATATTAATATTTTTAACAGCATGTGTGGTTGTTGTTAACCATGACTTTCCGCCGCTTCTCATGAAAGCGAATAACCGATCTTCAGATGTAGCAGAAGTCATTATTTTATCCACAATGAAAGTTTTGTCAGTATTACTTTACCAACATCTCGTGGGTCGGTGGTTCTTTCCGGTGATTTCCCGGTTTCTTCCTCCACCATTAATACTGGCCGCCATGAATAGCCTATCGTGTGCTGAAAAATGGCGTTAAGCCCAAAAACAACAACAACAACAACTTTACCAACATCACTGGCGAGTTGCCATATTGCATCATCGTCAATTGCCTTTTGTACGAATACAATTGTGTGTTTGGTTCCGAAAAAAAACTTTCGTTCGTGTCTGCAAAATCCAAAGATGTGAAATAACGGAATCACGCAAGAAAATCTTGCGGCTCGACGTGAACTAAATTCTAAGTTGTAATCTGGATGAACATTAATAATCATACTTTGCACATCGGCATTTCTAGCAACGTTTCTTGGTCGTCCTATTTCAAACTGATTATATTTGTACAATTGTATTTGTATCTTACAAGACCAATTATCGTCGTGGGAACGTCAACATATTTTTGAATTGATTCAATTTTTCTTTAGTCGATCATATTAGTGGCACTGTCGAACAACGCCATGATGTCATTGTTAACAAAACCAATACGAATAGCAGATCCGTATTCAGTATTATCTGTTTTTATAATTTCACATTCTACTTCAATAAATACTGCAGCGGGTAACAAATATCTTTTGTATTTTGAACTTGTAATTCAATTCGTCCACGCTGATCTGGTTGTGGTGCATCGTAAGAATAATGTTGATAATCACTCAACATTATTCACTCATCCTTAAGAACTTGCGCATACATGTCAAATGCGGGACACATTTGAACATGTTATGTTATTGGTTATCGTCTAATACAAATACCCCTTTCTGGTATCAAGCTTGCTGCGCCTTTTTTTCCTTTTCATTAGCCATTGACGTAGTCGATGGCAAAGCCATTAAAGCCATTGACGTAGTCGATGGCAAAGCCATTGCTTGAAATGTTTGATTTGCGGATTGATTTATTATTTTACTAACACTTTCAGGCAACTCCGCGGTGTTGGGCAGTTGTTGTTGTTGTTGGGCTTAACGCCATTTTTCAGCACACGATAGGCTATTCATGGTGGCCAGTATTAATGGTGGAGGAAGAAGCCGGGAAATCACCGGAAAGAACCACCGACCCACTGGCAAGCTTTCTCACATATCCACATTCGCCGAATCCTAGACTCGAACACACGCAGACAGAGGTGAGATGGCAGTGATCCGTAACGGACAGCGCTTTAGTCCACTCGGCCATTCGGAGCCCCTGTTGGGCAGTTTCACAGGTGGCTGAGATTTTCTTCTTATTAATCGTGCTAAACTATCCTTGATTGCAATGAATTCTTTACTAGGAACTTAACCAACAATACTAATACCTTTTTTCACGAATAACGTCAATAGCTTTCATGCCTAATTGCTTTGCAATCGGTATTGCTTTTTGGGTCTATCCTTTGAAAATAAAACCTTGACAATATCCCCAGGTCCATCCCCATAAAATTTCTTGTATACAGGTAATTTTGAATTTATCACCCTGACCATGGTTGGTCCACGTTGAGCAGCGTGTATGATCATATATTATAATCAATTATTTTATTGTTTAATCAATGACTAGTCTGGCAACCTTTTAGTCGCTATGATAATCATCGGTAATTTCATTGACAAGAGACCTATACACATTCATATCCACAATGACACCGGTAAATAATCGTTGACAAATAGCAGCTGCTTCCTTAATAATTTCTGGAGAATTATTACAAGCTCGTTTTTCACCAATCAAAATTTCTATCTATCCACGTCGGCAAGAACGTTGTTAGGACAAACAAGACCACTACTCGTTGTACTTGTATTAATATCACTTCCAATTGCTCCGGCGGCGTCCTGATATTCTTCTTCCTCACCTGTTGTTTCCACTCTTTGTTTTCTTCCTTGATTTCCTTTCTGCATTTGCTTTTTTAAGTTTCTGTCCCATTTTTTCTTCACTTTGTTCTCTTGCTTCCTTTTTCGTTTAATATACTTATTTACTGTCTGGCCTAAAATTTCAAACTGACTAATATCTTCCTCAGACTTGATCTGCGGAGTATTAGTAACTCCGCGAAATATATCCCTAAACCAGTCTCTGTATTTCAGAGCAATAACAAATTCGGGTTTCACATATATTTCTCTTAGATAGTTTCCATATGCGGCAATATTCATTATTTGGTCTTTGATAACGGCAATACCTTCAGGTGTAATTTTATCTACTATTTTGGTTTTGGTTCTTCTTTGTGGTGGTTGAGGAAGTAGCATGGGTGGTGGTTGAGGTGGTCGAAGACTGAAATAATTTTCCTTGTTGGTGTTGGTTTAGTAATTGGTTTAAATAATTCTTCTGCGGCTTCTGCAAATCATTATTTGAGGTCTTGGCACGTTTGTAATTTTTTTCTAACAGAATAACGTAGAGATAGATATTTCTTAATTGCTTCAACCGCTCCAGTGGCTTAGTGGTTAAAGCGTCCGCCTCGGCTACGGGAGGTCGTGTGTTAGATCCCCGGTCAATTCATACCAAAGACTTCAAAAACGACACGAACAGCTGTCTCGCTTGGCTCTCAGCATTTGGAGGTTAGTGTTAGAACTGGTCGGCCTGGTGTCAGGATAATGTGACTGGGTGGGACAACATGCTACATTTCTGCGGCATGATGCTCCAGTGCTATATATCACTATAAACTGCCACACTGCAGACATCGTAATGAAATGACTGAAGAATTGTTAAAGCTACATTAAAAGTCATCATCATATCACACATCTTAAATGATTATAGTCGCTCTCGAGTTAGTCTAGCTGAGCGAGTTTCACTAATCATTATTGATTTAACGCAATGGTTTAATTACAGTAGCAGAGAGGGTAGACTGACACGCACGAGCTCCGCATAGTATAGCATTTACAAATACGAAAAGTAGCAGCACATATAGGTCTTGATTTAATATTTGGTCCTATATATATTCTATGGGGAATAACTCTGTCACAACAATACAAAAATGAAGCAGTCATTTCCTCGGAAACCATAATGAATCTGCGCGAAATAAATCAATGTGTATAATCAGCAATGGTATCCGCGACGTGCAAGTACTCACTATGAAGTAAAGTAAAGTGTGAATAAACAACACTTCAGAATCTTGTCCTTACAGACGGTTCCTTAGAAAGGTGGCCAATTGCATACAGTAGGTTTGTTTACATGGACATTGCTAAAGCATCATTCCATGATGCTTGCCACTTACTAAAAAAAAGGTTTTTTTTATTACCAGTGTTAAAATCTTGAGTATTTTATTATCAGACGTTTGTAGATAATAGAGCTGTTTTAGCAGTGTGTGATTGTAGATAATAATGGCTATTTAAGCATTGTGTGATTGTAGATAATAATGGCTATTTTAACATTGTGTGATTGTAGATAATAATGGCTATTTTAGCAGTGCGTGATTGTAGATAATAATGGCTATTTTAGCAGTGTGTGATTGTAGATAATAATGGCTATTTTAGCAGTGTGTGATTGTAGATAATAATGGCTATTTTAGCATTGTGTGATTGTAGATAATAATGGCTATTTTAGCAGTGTGTGATTGCAGATAATAATGGCTATTTTAGCATTGTGTGATTGTAGATAATAATGGCTATTTTAGCATTGTGTGATTGTAGATAATAATGGCTATTTTAGCAGTGTGTGATTGTAGATAATAATGGCTATTTTAGCAGTGTGTGATTGTAGATAATAATGTCTATTTTAGCATTGTGTGATTGTAGATAATAATGGCTATTTTAGCAGTGTGTGATTGTAGATAATAATGGCTATTTTAGCAGTGTGTGATTGTAGATAATAATGGCTATTTTAGCAGTGTGTGATTGCAGATAATAATGGCTATTTTAGCATTGTGTGATTGTAGATAATAATGGCTATTTTTTAGCAGTTTGTGATTGTAGATAATAATGGCTATTTTAGCAGTGTGTGATTGTAGATAATAATGGCTATTTTAGAAGCGTGGTCTGCTTTTGTTTTGTCAAGTCTAGTATATAGATTAAAGTATACATGATGTTTAATGGATGAAAATTAAATCTTTTTACTGGACAATGGGATCATCGAAAAATACTTATTCTCTTTTTCCTTTCTTCCCCAAAACATTGAAAATGATTGGTTTCTTTTCTTGTTTCAGTATGTTGATTGGTTCTCTGTACAAAAGACTCGTTTTTACAGATTGAAAACTTATGAAATGTCAAAATGTATGTAGTTCAGATTATACATTTTTCTATATTAAAACTATGTTGTTTGAATTTGATTTCAATTACATCTGGATTCAAATAGATGTTTTACTTACATTATGTATTTATAATTGTGGTTTCAGTCATCTGCCTTAATAAAAAGGATCCAGCTCAAAAACACTTGACCAGGCACATCAAGACTTGTTTCTCTTTCCAGCACAAGATCAAGGAAGGGACTTAAAAAAAACCAACAACATGAATTTGTCGGATAGTTGATAATGTATTGGAACAGCAAAAACAACAATATGAATTTGTCGGATAGTTGATAATGTAATGGAACAACAAAAACAATCTAACAGTATGTTTGAGACATCATTCAGGAGTTTTGTTTTGTGAAGTTGGAATGAAATATGCATGTTATTGTGATGTATCTTTATCCATCAGTATCCAAAGATGTTATTGGAAGCAAAGTAGTAATTTCTTAAGTTTATCTAAATTAATGGTTTTTTAGATTGACTGATCGGTTCATTGCACATTTGAATACTTATTTTATTTCTTTGATGGACTTTATAATATACATATAATTGTAAATCTTAATGCTGATACTTAGACATTTTGTCTATGCTAAGTGCAGGCTGGATGGAAATATAAATTATTTGCAGTAAAAGATGCTTTAAAAGCATGTCTTTTTTGGGCACTGTTTACCTACATGCCACTGGATAGAAGTTAGGGTTGTTCCATTTAAATGTACATGGTACTCAGGGAAGGTAGTTTCTAAAAAATAAATGTCTGGTTACTTTGATATCACACAGTTTATATTAAAATCATAATAAAATTCTAAATTGCATCAATTGAGTATCCCACATTAAACGTGCCTTTCCTGGGTCCCAGGTATGTTTTGCTGGAACAGCCCTAAGCTTGTTTCTGTCATAATAACTTACATTGGTTCTACCTCTCTACGAGATGCAAACCAAAAATGTTTGCTAGAGAGTTTTGTGCACATAGTTCTTGCTAGTGAATGTGGATGTAGGGAAAACTTCTGTGGAACCGATTTTAATCTGAATTTCTTAACCATATCTTGAATATAATGAAGATCTTCAGCTGTTCAAAAACTATGAGCAAAATAAAATATAATCTTTTGGAATCAAAGTCGATTCCTGAATGTCATTTTTAAAGACTTCTCTTTGATCGTTCAGGCATGACTTGTGGAATGTGATGCATACATAGATATTTTTAACAAGTTTTTTTATCACCAGAATATAAATGCATCTGCTAAATACTTTATGGCTATATGATGGTGGTGGATATGCGTTGCTTTGTGAAGATTATGAATGATTTATATTTCTAATTTAATTTTGTCTATAGTTCATCATCATCATCATCATCATCATCATCATCATCATCATCATCATCAATCCCGTACTCTGGCAGACTGTTGGGGCACTACACAACACTGAACAGCCAGGTTCCCCAATTTCTTTCAATGTTATGTTTTTCTCAGTGAGTTTTTCAATGTCAAGCCTGTCCACTCTCGAATGTTGTCTTCCCACCTCTTTCTTTGCCTGCCTCTCTTCTTTCTTGCCTTGCAGGATTGTCTTAGCAAGTCCTGATGATTGTGAGACATTCCCATACAACTGCAGTTTGCATGTTTTCACTGTGCTTAGGAGGTCTTCGTGAGACCCATTAGCCTTCTGGTCCTTTGCTGTATTTATTCATACGGTCTTTATATGAGTTGTTAAGGATTTTTTTGGAAGCATCTCATCTCTGTGGTTTGCATCCTTTTCTCTAAGTCAGCTGTTATGGCCCCTGATTAATAGGCATAGAGAAATATGGAGATAACCAGTGAGTGCATGACTATGACCTTTGAACTGAGTGCAATATTTTTGTCGTTCCAGGTGGGATTCAGTTTTGTCAGTGCTGCTATTATCCACGCAATCCCGAAGAGTACTTCAGGCTTCGATCTTTCATCTGTTACAATTCCCCCAAAATACTTGAATCTGTGGAAACTTTGATCCTGATTTTCAGTAAAGATGCCTTTGGTATTATTTGTCATCAGTAGACTGTGGGGTTTTTGCTGAGACTCTCTACTAAGTTATTTCTTACTTATTTCCTACCTTTCAAGCGAGTCAGCCATGATTATCTACAGAAAGATGTCGAATTGTGTGGGAGAGAGCAGATAAACTTTTATGTCTCTGACATTCGCTCTGAACCAGTCTTCTATGCTACCATTGAAGTATACCGCACTGGTGGCCTTGTCATACAGGTGCTCTATTACTGTGATAAGGTTGGCATTGGTGTTGTACAGTCTCATGGTTACCCACAAGGCTGCATGTCATACAATGTCAAATGCCGTTTTGAAATCCACGAATACGTGGTACAGATCTTGGTGTTGGAGGTTCTTCTTACACAATATCATGAGGTTGAATATCTGCTCCGTTGTTCTCCACCCTGCTCCGAAACCTAGCCTGCTCATAGGCAATGATCTTTTTAGCCTGTGGCTTTTGTCTGTTTAGCAGTATTACTCAACATGACTTTCCTTGGAAGGTTTATAAGACTGATTGTACGGAGGATTTGACACTGTTGTAAGTTGCCTTTCTTTTGGAGGGTGATGATCAGTGATTGTGTCCACAGCGATGGTCATTCTCCTGTTAGCCAGATCTTGTTGTAGATGTTTGTGAGGCCCCTAATCATTACTTCTACCCCTGCTTGGACTAGCTCTGTTGGGATGTTGTCCACCTCTGCTGACTTCCTCTTTTTCAAAGGACCTCACTCCTGCTATACGTCTTCCCGTATGATAGGCTATTTGTCGTTGTTGGTTGCTGTAGTGACGTTTAGTACCTCTGGATCTATTGTGGGTTGGAGGTTGTAAAGTTCTGCGCAGTACTCTCTCCATCTTTTCAGAATATCATTTTATTCTGTGAGTTAGTTTTCGCTTTGTCCTGTAAAGAGGTACTTATTTTGTGCTTGCTAGATCATTGGTATGCTTTCTTGCTGTTGTTTATTTTTAAGTTTTCGTCAATGTCTTTAGAAAGTTCTTCTATAGTTTTCTTTTTCGTGCTTTTCTTGACTTTCTGGTTGACTGCCTTGTACTGCTCTGCCCCTTCTGTATCATTTTTCTTCTTCAGCTCCATCCTCTTGTCACACAGGTTCATGACCTCAGCTGTGACCCAGGAATTCTCGACTGGGCGATATTTACCAAGAATATTATTGGCTGTTTCGGTCGTTGCTGTATTAAAGACGGTGATCAACGTGTCCATGTCTGTGTCGTCATCTCGGAAGGCTGCTGATGCTTATGGATCCATCAGTTTCTCGAGATCGCATTTTATTCTTAATTAGTTATCTTTCTTGACCTTATTTTACATATAGCTTGGTGGTCATCATCACCAGGTCATGGAGTTGCCCTGAGGCGGATGGTGACAAGCCGGTGGGACATTGGGAGACAGCCAATGCCAGTTATCAGAATTTGGATAGCATAATGAATAATTATTATGTTACTTGACAAGGGCTTGCAATCAGTAACAAAGAAGAGAGTAAAAGCCTACAAGCTCTGTATATTTTAACAAAACAATCTAGTTCCCTAGACAAAAATGTATAAATTGGTAAATGGGACTAAATAGGACTTACAATCTGTGAATATAATCCAAATATGATTCTAAGAAGAAAAAAAAAACAACACAAGTACTATCACTAAATTCACTACATAGTCATATAAGAATCCAGGTTCGAGTCCCAACGACGTATGAATATGGAAGGCGATGACATCAGATGTAGTTTAATATAGGGCTTAACCGATTAGCATTTTTCCGATTCAAGATACGATTCTATTAATCGGAAATGCCTACTACCAGGAGTTATTTGCCTCTAGCACATCCGACCAAAATCTCGCCTCTGCATCCCTTTCATCTGAATTCATGTGCGAGCGCGAACTGAATTCGTATCTAGCTGAGAAAAGTTATCCGTGAACTTCACCACCAACGGAACCAGTTATCTACTGGAAATCTCACGAAAAAAAAAACGTTTCAGCTTCTGGCACCTGTTGTTAAACGTTTTTGTTCAATACCGCCCTTTAGCGTCGATAGTAAAAGAAGTTTTAGCACAGCCGGTGCTATTTTCAGCGACAAACGATCGAGAATGAAAGCTGAAAAACAGAGACACTACTGTTTCTTGCAAAGAATATATAAGTTATAAATTTTGATTATTAAATTTCTTTATTATCTATTGAACTGCTTGTGTCATGCCCAAGCGTATTAAAATATTCTAATAAATTTAAATCTTTCAGTCTAACTCAAGTATTGTCGATTCACTCCGTTGTGTTGACCATATTGGACTTTTCTGACTTCTTATTTAACTTTATTAACGCATTATCGAATGATACGCAGTGTTAGACACGGTGTTATATAAATTCAACTTTATTATTTTTATTATCCGAATCGGTCGTTCCTGCCTTGTCCAACTCCGATTAATCGGAAGTTCATACTATCCGGTGTAATCCGAATTACGGACCAAAAGTCGTTTATGCCCTAGTTCAATATATGAATTCCTCACTTGCATTCCTCTTTGTTTCTGAATAATTCCAGAATTAATTTCCTTGAATATATTTCAGAATTTATTTTATAATAAAGTCAACTTAATGAGTGTCCAGGAAAAAAATTATTGAACCCAAAAATCAGATGAAGAATAAAATATTCTGGCAACAAATTAAAAAATTATGTAAATACACATTGTTCGTTCAAGATTTAAACATCACTTCAAATCTCGCGAGATTGGTCATGGTCTCTTATTGCACTATATCACGTCCACCAGTAAAGACCGACTTAAAAATCAATCATAAAAATAGGTTGTTTACTAACAGTGATCATGTGAAGAAAGTATGTCCGTGATGCTGACCAATCATTTTAACTTTCTGTTGATTTGTTACGAAGGTAACTAAATGCCAACCCTCACGTATTATATCTTCGTCTTGAATAAACAAACTTTGTGCTAAACATATATCTCACTACTAGAAATAGAATCCCAAATCCGAGGAAATTGTTCATTGCAATTAAATAGAATCAAACAAAAATAAAATAAAAAGAATTTTAAACCTTACACACAAGTTATTTAATCACACATACGTAACACTTCTACCTAAATAAAAAAGAAAATTTATTTTATAATTTTTTACCATCTGTAAATTAGACATGCGGTAAAGAATATTAGATAAGAAAATTCTTATGAATTATGTAATGTACATATGAAATAATATTTCTATACACGCGAAAGTGCATCTGAAATCAAATTATCTTTTTCTTTGACATTCCTTCTCAATTCTTGAGTAATTTCTTTTTTGCCTATTTAATTTCTTGGAGAAATAAATCACTGGGTGATCAATGCCATTACTATCTTCTTAAATTAGTACTGTTCCAACCCCAACATCACTTGTATCCATAGACAATTTAAAAAACTGATTGAAATTTGGAGCTGTTAGAATCGAAGCACTTTTGAGTATTGCTTTTAACTAATCGAAAGCTTCCTGACATTTTTCTTACTTAACAAAATTGTCAGAGGTTCAGCAATATTGGAAAATTGTTAACAAAACTTTCGATAGTATCTGGCCATACCCAAAAATCGCATTAATTGCTTTTTACTGACAGGTACAGGAAAATCTGAGATAGCTTTCACCTTTGCGTCAATAGGTTTTACTTGACCATGTTCCACAATATGTCCTAAGAAGGTCACAAAAGTACGTCAGAACTCACTTTTAGATAAATTGATTGTCAAATTAGCATCAGTGAGTGTTTTAAAGAATTTCAAAATTGTGGCTAAATGTCCTTTACAGGTGTCGTTGTAGATAATGACGTCATCGATTTAAGCGTCACAATTATCTAGACCGAAAGTAATTCATATTCATCAAACGTTGAAACGTACTTGGAGAATCCTTCATCCCAAACGGCATCACTTTGTACTGGTAGAGTCCATCTGGAGTCACAAAGGCCGAAATTTCTTTCGCTCTTTTCGTAAGTGGAATTTGCCCAATCCTTTTAGAAGTTCAAATTTGGTGACATATTTGGCATTTCCTATTTTATCAATTCAATCATGGATCCTTGGTAACGGAAATGAATCTGTTTTTGTCAAGCTGTTCACCTTCCTATAATCAGTGTACATACGGAAAGTTTTATTCGGTTTCGGAACAAGTATACATGGTGAATTCCAGTCACTTTTACTAGGCTCTATGAAATCGTTCTCCAGCAAATGCTGAATTTCCTTTTTCAAGTATTCCTGTTTGAGAGGGGTGTCCTATATGGGTGTTGTTTTACAGGTTTTGAATCAACAATTTCAACGTCATAAAAATTTTTGTTTGTCCTTGTAGGAATATCCAGAAACAAGTGTTCATATTTTAATAATAACTGTTTACGTTCATATCTTTCTTCTTTCTGGTCTATTTCTTTCATAATTTCCGAATTTCAAAGATTTATTGGCCCAAGTTAAACGGTGTCTTATTGAATTTCTTCACATAAATCCTCAGTTTGTGAGACAGGTATCACTAAATAAATTGTATGATTTACTTTGCTATCTCTGTCAATATACGAGTATTCCATTAATTTATTTAGACCTGAGTACTATAATTATAATTGAACTCATTCATTTTTTTCTTTACTTTGTAAGGACCGTACAATCTAACTTGAAGAAAATTTTTGAAGAATGATCGAGAGAGAATGAACTCTATCACAAAACTAAAATATTCTCTCTAGAAAACTTTTTGAAACCATAGTTTCAATTTTGACTTGAATTGCGAAGTGTCAAATTCAAGCATAACATGCTGGAAAAGTCCATATATGAAATTTGACCTTTGACCAATTTGGACAGATATAGGAAGGCCAATTTGAGTAAAAAGCTTCATCAAAGCTTTTACTATAGAATTCCTCAAAGGAATTGCCTCTGGAAAATTTGTTGACACACACTTAATGGTCAACAAATATTGGTTGCCTGACTTGGTCTTAGATAAGGGACCAACACAATCAACCATAATAATGTTAAAGGATTCATCAAAAGCAGGAATTGGTTGTAGATGAGCCTTAGTTGTATTCTGATTGGGTTTTCCTACCATCAGATAGGTATGACAAGATCTACAAAATGTGCAAACATCACTTTTGATCTTTGGCCAATAGAAGTGAGTTAAGATATTGTTATAAGTTTTATTTATCCTTAAGTGACCAGCCAGAGGAGTTTCATGGGCCAAACTAAGTATTTCCTGTCCGTAAGATTTTGGAACTACAATCTGATAGTTCACTGACCACTCGTCATTAGCAGGTACCTCGAGAGGTCTTCATTTTCTCATAAGAATTCAATTTTTAATTAGTAACAGACAGGTACCACAGTTGCTTCAGTTTCACTAACGGCCCTCTGAAACAAACAGGAGATTTCAGGATCTTTTTCCTGTTACCCGATTGATCCAAATTAGAAGTGAAAGTAACCTCAATCAAAACCCTGACCAATACATGTGTCAGCTAAAGGAATATCTTCCTTATGAAACTCATTCTCAAGAGCTTTCCTTGACATAACTCTGGAAACTGCACAAGCTGGATAAAGCTAAGGGTAATCGTTTTCAATTGGAGCAAGTTTCTGATCCAAAGTAGGCTTGACAGTTACAAGTGGATTAACCCTAACCTTGTCGCCAGCTAGATCGTTTCCTAGCAACAAATGAATACCCTCAACAGGTAGGTTATACACTATGCCGATTGTAACAGGTCTTGAAACTAAGTCTGATGACAAATTTATAGAATGGAGAGGAACATTAACATAGCCGCACTCTACTCCCTGAATGAGAACACTCTCATTAGAACAGAACTTCTCAGAAGAAGGTAGAACACCTGAAACTAAAAGACTGAGAATCTCCAGTATAACTAAAAGTTTCATAGGTTTAGATTGGCCAAATCAACCAAGAGTGATATAAAAGCCATCGACATGAATGGTTCATAATTCTCCATAATAAAATCAGACTGAGGTTTATTAGACCCATCAACTGTATTGCTTTCAATACATAACCGTGACCTTGACCTCTTAGAAATATGAACATTTGGGATAGGTCTATCTTGATTTTGATTCCTATATTTCAATTTGAAGCAATCAGAAATGACTTGTCCTTTTTTGAAATAGGTACACGTAGTCAGAAACAAGGATTTTGAATCAAGTCTCTCAGAGGCTTGATATTTAGAATTTGTGCCAGACTTATTTTTACTGGGAGTCGTATTTGGTTGAAATACGTTTCTAACAGTAGTCTGCTGAGTTGAATGTTTTGTTTACAACAGGAACTTTATGAGTTAAGGAGTACTCATCGGCAGAAAGAGCAGCATTTTCCAAGGTTTCAGTCTTATGCTGTTAGAACTCTATATAACAAGGAGATAAAATGCGAAATTACTTGATTGCCGACAGTTTTAAAGACGATTTTTGCATTAATTATATATGTGGGCAAAATAAAGATGAGTCATAATGTTATGTAAAACTGAAGAAAAAAAACCCAACAAATTTTCAGAATAATTTTAGTGTTCACTATGGTAATTTGAACTTAATATTGGGCAAGGAAAGAGAAAGCAAGCAAGATGTAAACAATCTTGGTTTCAAGTGATTTAAGTTGCTAAGTACTTGTATTGTGCATGTATACCGATCCAATCGTTTAGAAATATTTTTTAAATAATAAAAAGAAGGAAATTGGAAGAAAATATGAGAAGTATTGGATTGTTTGGAAGATGAAGAATTCCTTATGAAAGGATAAAGAATACAGTTCTGTAATGTAAAGAAGTCATGTGCCATGGAAGCAATCGACATTTATGTCAAAGACGTTAAACCTGAAAATCTTAAGTTTAGTATATCGGATGAAATATTTTTAGAGACCTTAGTACTTATAATTAGCTGCGACACGATAAAATATGCTTCAGATAGAAACGAATAAACAAATACATTAAAAATATGGAAAATGAAAAACATCAAAATTAAAATAGTAGAAGTAGTAAACAATACAAGTCTTAGAGAATCAGATAAAATAATTCCAATCAACAATAAATAAAAAATGTAAGTGGTAGGTGTTAAAGTAAAAAAGATACATTTTTTGGTGGAAATACCAACAAAATGAATATACAGATATAAACGTTGATATACAAATATTACAATAAATGTACATATACAAACGTTGATAGACAAATTATGGAAGGAATATACAGATACAAAAGTTGATGGACAAATATTAAAAAGTATATACAGATGAACAGATATTTTAGAAAATCAAACGCTGTCATGATAAATTATCTTATGAAAGTTGTTTTGAATGAACTAGGTTCAAATGAAGGCATGTCTTTTAATAATATGCCACAACATTTTGTAGGTGAAGTTCCCTTTCAAGAATGAGCACAGACAGTTAATGATATACATAATGATGAACGGCCAAGTTCAAATTGATTTATAGTAGTTTTATCTTTAAATTTCCTTGGAAAGATGGGAAGTATTATATTCAAACAAAATAACTTCTATATCAGTTTGTCTGAAACAACTTATCTAATTAAGCTTACTAAAAGCAAACAAAAATATAAGCTTTATAAGGAACCAAATAAAAATATATGCTATTTAAGGAAGACTTTCATATACTTTGTGGATTTAATGCTAAATTAGATATACAAATATTTTGCAAGGAAGCCAATTTATTTATATTAAAAAATGGAAATATATATCTTTTTAATGAAAAACGAGGTTATAGATAAGGATATCGAATTTCTGCATATACTTTTATTTTGTTTGGTGGGTTTCTTACGAAAGTGACGAGAAACTACATAATAAATAAAGGAATTAGTACTAATCAAACTGAACAGAAATACAGTTCATATTTTGATGTTATTCATATTGACGTTTGACAAAAGCTGCATAAAATGTCAGGAGTAAACTTCAATGTAGAACACCCTAGGAAACTTTTGACTGGAGTATTATTAAATGTAAGATTTTTAAGGATGTTACTTTAGATGCCATCAAAGGCGAACTTGTTCAAATTTAATATACGATATTAAGGACTAAAACATAACGAAGATATGAGCAGGTCTTGATAGTTAGCAAAGGCGAAAAATTATTCTGCACGGAATCATTGGTCTAAGTAAATATAGATATTTCAAATACAATTAAAAACCTATTGCTACTTTTCCCTTATCCGGCCGTATTGCTTACAGACAAACTTTAAAAATGGTGGGTTTTTCTAACATAAATTGTTTTTAAATTGGAGAATATTGTGCTTATATCGATTCATTTATCGTTAATTTTTTTTTAATTTTTTACCTTTTAAAGCTAATTTATTTAAGCCTTTTCCATAATAGGGATGGAATTATATCATAACCCACAATAATGCTTTTCATCTGAATACATACCATCAGAAAACTCTCCATGCATATGCAGTCTCACACTTAGAATTTTGAGTTAGTACCGACTACTATGAGTTTTTGTTCTACTTTTCATTCAAAATATTGTTTTAAGAAGCAATGAGAAACATTTATCATCTTTTCTCTTCTCTTCCACTCACTTATCCGTTAATACTAGTTTTATAACTTCGATTTGTTTATATATATATATATATATATATATATATATATATATAGTATATATATATATCTATATATATATATATATATATATATATATATATATAATTGATTTGCTGCTGCTTAATCCAATTAATTTCTTTATATCCTTTCATTTTCTGTTATTTAGGAGCTAATTATGATAGCATTTATTTCTTCTACTCACGCCCAGCAACTCCTACTCCTCCACATCCGTGTGTATGCATGTGTGTATGTATGTACAAAATAGAAAATTGCACATAAAAGAATTACTATCAAATAATCTACAGAAAAGTTAAGAGTTTTCGTTACATTGAAGGAATAAGCACAGAGGAAGAGCATACCAAGGCTGTATAGCAACAAAAAAGGATAGAAAACAAAGTACAAGAGGTCACGGAAAACACATAAAAAAATAAATAATTATAATAGTAAATTTTAAAACCTTTTAAGTTTTAAAAGCTTGTTTTTATTAAGGAATTGGAAAAGTAAAAATTTGTACAAAATGAACAATCACACTTAACAATGAGCGTTGTAGCTGAATATTTGCTCAAATATATCTGCCATAAATCTGTAAGAAAATTAAGTTGACATGGGTATCTTTCAAAAAAGGTGTCGACTTTTGTAATGAAGGTATGATTTAAGTAATTTATTAACTTTTGCCAACTGTGTATCTATACATTTATGTTTACATTCAGTCACACAATTTAACAAAAAAAAGGATATGTATAGCTGAGTGTGAACTAGAGAAACTTACTGTTTCATTCCTATATTTTCACATGTGAAATTTATATACTTATATTTGCAATTGTGAAAACATAAGATTTCCCATCACCTATGCGGCT
The DNA here is from genome assembly GCA_016746295.1 of Potamilus streckersoni. Classification (NCBI taxonomy): domain Eukaryota; kingdom Metazoa; phylum Mollusca; class Bivalvia; order Unionida; family Unionidae; genus Potamilus; species Potamilus streckersoni. The sequence continues at coordinate 2,604 of JAEAOA010001585.1, read as the reverse complement.
TGATTGAGTGTCTATAATTGTTTTACCTGGACATTTTGTGAGCTAGAGCAAATAATAGTGAATACCTTACACTGAAGACATGAAAAGTAATTAATGATAAAGAAAGGTCACCAGACGCCGCTCTAAATAACTCTGAGGTTATTTTCGTTAACTGTATTGGTTACAATGATAAACCCGCTGTGACGATGAATCAGACTCGCATTGTTTTCATAGTGTCAAAATAGTTTGTGAAATGACAAAATTTTAATTTTACTGGGACAGATTAGGTCAATCCAATCGCATCGAGCGTCTTAAGTCATGTATATTTATATGATCTTCGTATGAAAGTGAGGTGAATTTCCCAAACGAGATGTGGGTTAGTGTGTTGCGCCAAAGAGTTAAGTATAATCTTGTGTATTCGATTCTGGAGCAAGTTTGAAATATAAGAAAAAGAAAATTTTCTTTCATTACGTTAATGCCAGATCTATTTAATCTTGTGGTACCAAATAGGATATATTTTAACTCGTGGCTTGAAATATATCCGGTATTAACATATGAAAAGAAGCTATCCTCTCTGTTTATTTCTCTTAACGAAATACCTAAAGGAAGGTAACTGTACCTTTAATCTATTTATAATTAAAGAAGAAGGCAAATGACAGATAGACTGTATAGAGCCAACTTGTCTCCATCGGAGTATATCGATCATGGAATCTTGAATTAAAAACAATTTTACCATTTATCCAGTGCTATTTATTAGACACAAAAATGAAAATTTCTAATAATTATTTTTTTCAGATGATTAAGGTTGTCTTCGTTTTGACCTGCCTTATGGCACTTGCCGCCAGTGGCTTTAATGGAAACGGTGGGTCTGGATTTGGCGGAGGATGCTATGGTGGCTACTTTGGTCATCACGGACTGTATGGTGGACACGGCTATTATGGATACAAGACTTGGATGTCGGGTCACTGGGATTATGGGTTCCCACTGTAGTGAGGTTACGCTGGCCACTATCCCTTCCTAGGACACAATTACAATGGTCAGTATGATCTGAGTAAGACCCATATGAAGACATGCTGTCCATAAGCTTTATGGACGATTATTTAATATTTAGAGTCATTGGCATCAGCTATCATGGCAGAATGAAACGTATATCAGCAATATTCAAATCCTAACAAAAATCGTTTGTTATTTACATTTTTCATTCATTTGTCAGTGGTTATTCTCAAAATTTGATATATATATATATATATATATATATATATATATATATATATATATATATATATATATATATATATATATATATATATATATATATATATATATATATATTAGCTATCAGATTATCACACAAGCAAACGAGTATAAATTAGGCAGCTCGTTTTCCAAAGAAATCCAAGAGTTAATAAACCAACATTTTGTAAAGACTCCCATAAGTATTTTCAACAAATAAATATAAAAATGGTATGCGGAAAACATTTGCCATTCAGTATTACATATACTATAATGATATAATTTCCAATGATTTTCACATTGTTTAGTGTGTCAAAAATGCAAAAGTATATTAAACAACGTGGAGAATAAATTCGAGCTTACACAACCTTGATCATTAATAACCTTCATCTTCGTTGTCTACTTCCTCTTGTTATTATTATTATTATTATTATTATTATTATTATTATTATTATTATTATTATTATCATTATTATTATTATTATTATTATTATTATTATTATTATTATTATTATTATTATTATTATTACTTTTATTATTGATATTATTATTATTATTATTATTATTATTATTATTATTATTATTATTATTATTATTATTATTATTATTATTATTATTATTATTGCAGGCTGGGATACAAGACGCCATTCTTTTAACCCAGGAATCTGGAGGATATTACAAAGTCTTGTATCAATTCAAATGCCGTGACGACATAAAAATCAATAAAACGTGCATTTAATATCAAGATTGCATCGCTTTTACTTTGAGTTTTCCTTTATTTTTACAATTTGGAAGTCATTTTTATGTTTTTATTCTGTTACGAATGCCAAGAATTCAATGGGGCAGCAGATGGAAGTTATATATATATATATATATATATATATATATATATATATATATATATATATATATATATATATATATATATATATATATATATATATATATATATATATATATATATATATATATATATATATATATACATATACATATTTATATATATACATATACATATTTATATATATACATATACATATATATATATATATATATATATATATATATATATGAGAGAGAGAGAGAGAGATCAGGTGAAGAGAAATGAAGTGAACCACTGTTATTTATAGGGGAAGAGCGGATCAAAACGGATTGAAATTGTTCACCAATCTCAACACACATTACAAAATTCAGTCACTTCGCAGACCTCTTATCTTCCAATCCGAAGAGAGCTACCTGAAACATCACATTCCCTATATATATGTGCTCTAGCGTCTTTGCGAAGTGATTCGATGCGACGTTGCTTTGTGAAACATGACGGAACCTGAGATGATGAAATGGGTGCACCGGCTGTGGAGACGAAAAGTGATGCCATAGCAGCGGCTACCAAAG